>OY757927.1:27194783-27329783 GCA_963585895.1 Sepioteuthis lessoniana
AGATTCTCCCCTGATGATGGCCCAAAGTCAGGCAGAAAGTACTAGGGATACATACAACTATGGACAATACCTAAATCAATTCCCCCCGAATACGATAAAAGTAATACGGGAATTCGAACGGATCCAAAAGAGAATATGTAGGCATAAAATGTCTATTATGTTTAATGAAATTTGCATATATATATACATATAAGATATATCTATGTGTGTATATATATATATATAGTCATCCACAGACAGATCTATCTATCTATATATATATATATATATATAAAGATATATATATAATTTGGTCTGTGAAATTATTTACATTGAGCTCTTTACGAGGAATATTTAAATATTCAAATTTGGAATGATATATATACATGTATATAGGCTTGGGATATGTGTGTGTATTTATGTATATTGGGTTGAGATATGTGTGTATACATATATGTACATTTTTTTCTTTTTTAGTTGGTCCAGTGAGTGAAAAAAGTAAATACTATAAAGTAAATAACCTATTCAGTTCATTCTGTGTGTATATAATATATATATATATATATATATATATATATAGGTTTGAGATGTGTCTGTATTACATATGTATGCTTGAGCTATATATATATATATATATATATATATATATATATAATGTTTGATTAAATAGGATAGACACTTTGTGTCTACCTATTTTATCTTTGATCTGTTCAAGTTCTCAAATGCAACTTTGGGGTTTAATAAATTTAGGAAGTTGTCATATTTTTCCTACATATTTAATCAAATGTTTAAGAGAAAGTGCTGCCTATATATATATATGCTTGAAGTCTGTGTGTCTATACTGTTAGTTAGCAGTAGAACATGCCGACTGCATCTCTGCAGAGGAGTAAACCCCCACTCTCAACAATAACACATGTCCAGGTCCACTCTGACAGAGTGGTAGTACCTGTTAAGGTCTCATCTATGTTTCAAATAGAACTATTTAACCATTTACTATATTTGAAAGCATTTAACTGTGTGCAAACAATAAATAGCAATACTTGAAACCATTCAACTGTTGGTTGGTTTGTTAGTAGTGTTTTATGGCATATCAACCATTGTCGGTTATTTAACATTCAGCATTATAAGGTAAAGATCAAGGGTAAAGTGGAGCAATCCCGGGAAAGGAGTAGCACCCTCCTCTACACCTTGGTGTAGTAGCTATCCAAAAGGGAGCCTTTGGGTCAACCTTGACTACAGTCGCCAACTTTACTTTTACTTACATACTCATATGGCCAGATTCATTTCCAGTTTTTCTCATAGCTATATATTAGATATATACAATTTGTAATAGAATAGTTTGTTGGTAACATTATTTTTAATCGAGCCACAGCTCATTTGTTAGCTTGCCTAATCGGCTGGGGCTGTACAATACACTGACTGCATCTCTACAGTGGGGTAAGCCCCTCCAATGAGTGTCCTGGATATAACATTAAACAATCTGATTGCAAGGTTCCAGTAATGCTGGAGTTTTAGGGAATGGGGAGCACCCCTTCATTGCTATCAATCCCAGGTTCACTCTAGACCAGAGTGGTAGCACTTGATAGGGTCCTATGTATGGGTCAAATAGAACTAAACTGCATGCTAAATTGAATTGTTTGAAATAGAACTGTTTTGATATTTAAACTGCATACTTATGCTAAACTGAATTGTTTGAAATAGAACTGTACTTATGCTAAACTGAATTACTTGAAATAGAACTCTTTTGATATTTAAACTGTGTACTTATGCTAAACTCAGTTGCTTGAAATACAACTGTTTTTGACATTGAAACTGTACTTACATTAAATTGAATTGTTTCAAATAGAACTGTTTTGAGATTTAACTGTGTGTAAACAAAAACTATACTTATACTAAACTGAATTGTTCGAATTGGAACCGTTTGGCTCAACTGAACAACTTGAAATAGAAATGTTTTTGACAATTAAGCAGTGTACTTCTGCTAAACTGAATTGTTGAAATAGAACTGTTTATTTGTATAAAAATGGATTCGGTATTAAATAACCTACAAAGGTTGATATACCATAAAACCCAAACAAACAATCATTTGTTTGCACACAGTTAAATGTTTTCAGGTATTGCTATTTATTGTTTGCACACAGATAAATGGTTTCAAGTATTGCTATCTAACACTAATAATTTTAGTTGCAGAGAGTTAAATGGTTTTAAGTATTGTAATACTAATACTTCAATTTAACATCTGTCATTTGTTTGCACACTGTTAAATGGTTTCAAGTATAGAAAATGTTGGAATATTTTTATTTAACCAAAAGATAAGACCCTAACAGATACTATTTCTTTGGTCAAAGTGAGCCTGGGAGTAATGGCAATAAAGGTGTATTTCATATTCTCCAAAACTCCAGGACTGGAGCCTCACCATCATGTACTATGTAGTGTCATATGCAGGACAATCATTGGGGGATCTTAATCCTCTGCAGAGTTGCAATCAGCATATTCTACTGCCTCAGGTAAAAGGGCTGCCATTTAACAGTGTGCAAACAATAAATAACTATACTTGAAACCATTTAACTGCATGCAAACAAATTTTAGAAATTACTTAAAAATAATGTTACCTCCAAAATATCCACTTATAAATCATATAATATACATGTATGAACAGGATTTGGATTAAATAACCCACAAGGGTTGATATGTCATAAAACAATACTTGATTTGCCTTGTGTGCATATATATTGGCTTGTGTGATATATAGGCTCAAGCTATCTGTGTGTGCATGTGTTATATATATATATATATATATATATATATATATATATATATAATGTTGAAAAGATAGATTTGTAGTGAATCTGACAGTATGATAGAAATATGTGGAAAATTGGGTAAATCAAACACTTAACTTAGGTTTAAATGTGTGATATTTTGTTCAGGAAAGCTTAAACAAAATATCACACATCTAAATCTGAGTTAAGTGTTTGATTTATCCAACTTTCCACATATTTCTACCATATATATATTAAGCACACAAAACATTGATAATGAAAAATATTGTTTTTTTTTCTTTGTGAAATTTTTTTTTCTATACACATAGACTATTTAAAAAAATGAAGTTTGAAATGTATTTATTATATCATGTATGATGATGATGATGATACTACTACTACTACTACTACTACTACTACTACTACTACTACTACATCCTCCTCCTCCTTCTTCTTCTAGAGTTTTTCACATCAGTGTTAGCTGATGGTTTTTCACTGGAGTTTGAGTGACAGCAAGTCTCCTCAAGTCTCCAGGACTCGTCTCAGTATTCTGGCCGTCCTCAGCAATGCTGTCGTTTGGATAGTCTCTACCCGTCCGCCAACTTCCAAGTCCTCCAGGCCCTTATCATTATTATTATTATTATTATTATTATTTATTTTAAAAGAAGGAAGTTTGAAATGTATTTATTATATCATTTATTATTATTATTATTATTATTATTTATTTAAAAAAAATGAAGTTTGAAATGTATTTATTATATCATTTATTATTATTATTATTATTATTATTATTATTTAAAAAAAATGAAGTTTGAAATGTATTTATTATATCATGTATGATAACACATTTGAGTCTTGCAGATAAGTAATCATAGTATTGATAGCAGTATATCCATTTACTCAAATTTAACAACCTCACACATTTAGATGTATTTTTACCTTGGGTTTACCTTATTTTAAGAAGACAATTTTTCTTTCTTTGATGTTTGGAATGATTAGTTACATCTTGCAGCAATATGGCTTTTGTTGCTTATTAATGATTCAGTATCTGTAAAATATCCCTTTCCCATCTGAGGATTTTTTTTTTGTGAAAGGTTTCCTCTGGGTCCAATATGAATGCATACTAGATTTGATAACTCTACATCAAACAGTTTGGCCATCTATAGAAGACAGACTCTTTTTAATTATTAATATAGATCCCTTCAAGTAGAAAGTCCAGTCAATACATATTTAATAGTTTAATGTATTTTTATTATGGCTTTTCAGTGTACTGTTTTATTCTAAAGAGAATTACTAAATTCACTCTTAGGCATGACACATTTTGTTAATACAAGATTAATGATAGATTTATTAATAAACTTGATTTGCTTAACACCAAGATGTGAAACATTTTGCTCCCTGTCCAATGGCTATAAACACTAGGCTACTAGATATGTTTTATTACTATATATATATTTCAAAATGAATAGGTCCACTAAGAGATTTGTATTTTTTTAGAATTATATATTTTATCCTTATATACGTATAAGTTTCTAGCTTGTTGCTTTTGTCAGAGAACATACAAGTGAGTTTGAGTGCCTCATTCATATGACCTTGTGCTACATGTTCTCTGATGAAAGAACAAGCTGGAAACATACATGTATGCAAAAACGAAATGAATAACTCCAAAAAATACAAATCTCTTAGTGAACCTATTTATTTTGAAATATATATGTGTGTGTGTGTGTGTCTGTGCGCGCTTGATATATATGCATGTATGTAAATTGCTTTATATATATATATATATATATATATATATATATATATATATATATGATGGCCTATGAAAGTGCTCAGGAAAATTTTGGGAAATTCATCTACCAATTCCAACCTGAAACTAAAACACTTTTCAGAAAACTTGAAGGCATCTTAAATAAATTATACAGACAAAATTTGTCTTTATTATTTAATAAAACATGCTTAAATGAATGACTGCTGCCTAACTACACACATATAATGTATGTAAATTACTTGATATATATATATATATATATATATATATATATATATATATATCTATCATCAAACAATTTACATATATACTTACATATACATATATATATATCAAGCAATTATATATTTCAAAATGAATAGGTCCACTAAGGGATTTGTATTCTATTTAGAATTATTTATTTAGTTCTTACATACATGCATTCTTCCAGCTTGTTGCTTTCATCAGAGAACATATGTAGTACAAGGCCATATGAATGAGGCACCCAATGAGACTCAAACTCACTGGTATGTTCTCTGATAAAAGCAACAAGCTGGAAACATGCACATATGTCAGAAAAAAATAAATGATTCTAAAAAAATTCAAATCTCTTAGTGGACCTAATCACTTTGAAACATTTACTTTTTCTTTCTTAGGACCAACAACAAAAAAATAATATATATATATATATATATATATATATATATATATATATATATATATATGTGTGTGTGTGTGTGTGTGTGTGTGTGTGTGTAATTTGCTTGATTATATATGTATGTATGTATGTAAATTGCTTGATATATGTACTTGTATATATATGTAAATTGCTTGATATATATATATATATATATATATATATATATATATATATATCAAGCAATTTACATAGATACACACACACACACATATATATATATATATATAATCAAACAAATTACACGCACACAGACACACACACATATAAAATTACTTTTATACATATATATATATATATATATATATATAATTTGTTTGATATATATATATATATATATTGCTTGATATATATGTATATGTATGTATGTAAATTGCTTGATATATATATATATATATATATATATAGTAAGTAAAGTTGGCGACCATAGTCGAGGGTAACCCGAAGGCTCCCTTTTCGATAGCTACTACACCAATGTGCAGGGGAGGGCGCTAATCCTTTCCCTAGATTGCTCTACTTTACCCTTGATCCGTACCTTATAATGCTGAGTGTTAAGCAAGGAGGCATCAAGTACCATTTTTTGAGTCTTTGGTATGACTCGACCTGGGATTGAACCCAGGTCTCCCGGGCCATTGGCGAACACTCTATATATATATATATATATATATATATATATATATATATATATATATATATATATGTAAATTACTTGATATATATATGTCTGTATGTATGTAAGTTAATTGATATATATATATAAAACATGGTAGTGTCTGTGATCCTGGGTTTCATGCATTTTGCAATCGTCAGAGAGAATGAAGATTTAAATAAAAAAATGATTAATATGGTTAATTTTTTGTTCAAAAAGTGGTGGTTATTTGTGTGTATGTGTTTCTAAGTTTGTTTTTCTTAGTATGTTTGTGTATGTGCTGTTGCTTGTGCATACATATATATGCATGTTTGCGTATGCACTGGCATGCATCTTTGCATATTTACACATATTTCCTCTGTCTATTGATGGGAAGAGATGAGATGAAGGAAGAGTGTGAGAAGGGAAGAGTGGGTGAGGCAGTGAGGAATGGATTGTTGCAATCAGAATCTTTTTTTTCTTTCTAACTTCATGGTAGCTGAAGGTTTATTTTGATTTGAATATGAAATATATGTAGAGAATTTTGTTGAGTGATGATGATTATTAAAATTAAAATCATCCTCATATTACTTTTTATTTTATTTATTTTTTATGTGGTATTTACAGGCAGGTAATAAAAATGATTGGTTTTGGGTACCTTTTACTATAATAATATTTAATAATACTGCAACCTTTGGTCCTTTATTAACTCACTAGTGAGCTAGTAAGAACCATAAACCTCTTTTATATATATATATATATATATATACCTAAGAAAACTGGAAATAAATTTATAACAAGTCGGCTGGGGCTGAAGAATACGTTGACTATGTATTCATTGCAGGGGGTAAAACTACTTCTTGAATGAGTATTCTGGATATAAAACTGAACCATCAGATGACGAGACTCCTGTCTTGGAACTTTGAGGAATCTGAAGTACCTCTTCATTGCCATTACTTCCTAGTCCACTCTGACCTGGAGTGATAGTAACAGTTAAGGTCCTATCTGTGGATCAAATAGAACTGTTTAATCATTTGTTATACTTGAACAGTTTAACTATTTGTAAACAAATGATTAATATTAAATTCAGTTATTAGTATTTGATAGCAATGTTTGAAATCATTTAACTGTGTGCAAACAAATGAGCTCTAACTCATTTAAAAAATGTTACCTACAAACTATCACTTAAAAATCATATATAATGTATATATAAGCAGGATTTTAGGAGGTGCCTGTGGTGTAATGGTTATCATCGTAGGAAATGGACACGGTGACTCAAATTCAAATCCTGGACAAGAATGATTGCATTTCACATAGCACTAATACCTTTGGGAACGGTATGAATCCAATTATTCTCCCTCCAGCTATGAGTAAATAGTAGGACAGACTGAGTTCTTCAGCCTTGGTGAGGCAACTAGTCTAGGAGAAGGAAAACTCTGAATTCAAACCTGTTAAACTCCGCTTGAAAATTAACCTTGTATCATATCCTGCCCGAGCGGAGGGGTTGGTAAATAGGGTAAATAGGATAAGCAGGATTTGGCATTGAATAATTATCAAGAGTTGATATGCCATTAAATCAAATAACCTATCTTAACCAAAAGATATCATGTAGAAACTATTTTTTTATAAGACAAATGGACAATAAATGAAACCTGAAACTTATCTTTTAATGTGTGAAGCTGTGCTTATATTTTCTCCATATCCTCAAATCTTTGCCTTGAGATGGATTTTCAGTTTATGATTGATTGATTTTAATTGCATGTCAGCCCATCTAGGCCTATTTTATTCCTCGAGGTTAGGGAATCCTGTTTATTGTATGTTCATTGTTACATTTTTTCTTTTTGTTCTTTCAATTTTTTTGTTTTTATTTTTGTACATCATCCTATTGAATACAGATTATTTTAAAATTTGATTGATAGATGGGACCCTGTCTTTGGGTCAGTGGACCTGGGAGTAATGGCTATGAAGAGTTACTCCAGAACTGGAGCCTCATCATCAGATGCAGTTTAGTGTCATATCCAGTCAAAGCATAGTAATTAGGTATACCCCAGATGAAATTAGTTGAGAAAATGAATCGAAGAACACTCCCAATAGTGTATTGAATCAGCTGTGGTTGAAGAAAGGTTAAATGACAAGAGAAGCTTGAAAACTTGTGAGAGATTGTCCCATAGCTGCTGGTGAGTGCTTTTAGTGTGACCACTGACAAAAACTGTGTACCGTAAGTTGTGGTTTACATGTTGACCTGGCATATAAATCAACCTCAAAATTTTTAGCTAAAAATTCTGGGTTAGACTTATAATTGTTGTATAAGTTGACCCCAAAACATACAGTATAATATGAGTACATTTCTATGAAATCTGAATTACATTAGCCATATATGAGACAAGCAAATCTTAAACATTAGAGCTTATATTCATTTGAATTCACTATCTATTGCACTATCATGAAATTGTGCAGATAAACACCATAACATAGTTATCTGAATGACTGTCTGGGTGCTATGACATTCCTTTTTGTATTTACAGTCAGTGCATCAGCTGTTGGAAACAGTATGTGATATAGAATTAATATAATACTTAATTTGTATCAAATTTTTATTATTTTATATTAATCTCTGCATCAATTTGTTAAATATGTTTACCAAACAAGAGTTTTAAGTTGAAAATGTTTGTGGCAGTCTGCTGGAGTTAAGGTTAGTAGTATATATCAATTGTTAGGAGTACTGTACCACTGGTTGTCTACTCTGTGGTAAAAGGTTTGGATTTTAGTCCTGATGTAAAAATTAACCTCTAGTTTTAACCAGGCCATTGACCTAATGAGTAGAGGATTCGCCAATAGACCAGGAGACCGTGGTTCAGTCCCAGGTCAAATCGTACCAAAGACTCAAAAAAATCGTACTTGATGCCGCCTTGCTAAATACTCAGCAATATATGGTAAGGATAAAGGGTAAAGTGGAGCAATCCAGGGAATGGAGTAGTGCCCTCCCCTATACCTTGGTGTAGTAGCTATCAAAAAGAGAGCCTTCGAGTCACCCTCAACTAAGGTCGCCAAGTTTACTTACTTTTCAGGCTTAAGATGTCAACTTGTAAACTGCAATTTATAGTATTTTTGTCTTCTTTCTCAAGCAGCATAACACTCACTTAATTTAAATTTTGGAAGTCAGGGAGAAACAAAGAAACACGCAGAAAAAGTCACACTATTCTTTATTATATACTAGTATAGTTCTTGCAAAAAATTCCAGAATCAGTGTAGAGAGTTGAAAGACCTCAATCAGTGTTGTAAGATGATTGACCTCAATCAGTGTAATGAGATCATAGACTTAAAAATCTTGGAGATAAAGAAAGCAACAAAATTTTAAACAATTATAGTACTGAACAACCCCTCCCTCCCAATAAACAGCTGAAGTAGAAACATTTTATTAAGACAATTAATGATGTTTATGACAATTTATGACCACTTGATATTTGGTTTGGTATCCATGAGTATCACTTACTGCTTGACAGGTTCTGGTCATTATTCTTTTCACTCAAATTTGAAAGACACTTGAAAACCCAAATTCATGCAATTGGCATTAAATAGTTTTTGGTGAAACATTTCATTTCTACATATCTTTGAGTTGTTTTGATATTGCAGTGTGCTGTGCTGCTGCTTTGTTGTTCTAATAATTTTTGTATCTTCAAATACAGTGGTTTTTCTCTTGCAGCCATGACCTTCTTTTTGTCGATAATTTCCAGTTTTCTTATAATTTTTGAGGAAAATATCAACTGATGAATGATGGTAATTCAATTTTTTTTCAATATCACAAAGTGATAGTCCACTCTCATTATATACCACAATTTGCCTTTTTTTTCAAACCTGGATGACTACTTACTGGCCATTAGCAAAGGACTAATCACAAATTAAATTATCAAATCAAGGAAAAGAAAATTCTATGAAATTTACTACTTGTTGGTATTTCTGAGAATCTTTAATTATTTTTTTTATTTTAGAAAATTATGACTATTCACTAAGGGAACTTTGACGACATTAATCAAGGAAAATAATCACTTCCTATGTGTGTTTAAGCCATTGAAGTTTCATTAAAATTAAAATTCATTAAAATTTGTGGCAAAAACATAGTTAAGTTGTTTTCACTATCTTTTTGTTTTTGTTTAGTTTATTCTTTTTGTCCAATACAGTAAGTTATCCCAAACAAATTTAAGATAAAGACAATAAAATTTTGCCAATCATGTGATGGTAGAAATAGCTCTAGCTTTAAACTCATCAAATACACCTACTTTATATGGGCAAGGGGAGTCTCCATGGTGTAGTGACTTACGTGCTAGAACCCTGTCTGCCCTACTATTTACCCATAATTAAGAGAACAGATGGATCCATGCCTTTCCCAATGGTATTAACAGTGTAATGTAAACAGCTTCATCCAAGATTTGAATTCTGGTTGCTAAGTCCATCTCCAATGATACTACTCATTATGCTAAATATGTCTTCATACGCAAGTATATATGGTATAAAATCATATTGTGTTTTCTATATAAGTAGACAATTCTACTTTTCTTTTTCTATGGCAAGTCACCCTTGAATGGTGTGATATATAGCAAATTAAACCAGCCTATCAATCATTATTCATGAGATTCAATCTAACTAGGGGGTTCTATACGTCTGACCATGACACAAATAAGTGGAATTAGAGCAAATAGACTTTTAATATCTGATGCATTACTCTAACCACTTAATATTTGCACTTGAACTTTAATAATTAATCACTAGTTTAACTTTCATTATCATAACATGTTTAATCTGATAAACAAGGCACCAAATATCAGAAATGTTGAACAAAATTCCAACCAATCAGATTAAAGCAGTTGTAAATTAGATATTAAGTCTCTTCCTGGTTTACTTGTTTGTTCTTTTTCAGCAAGAATATTAGTTCAGCCCAATGGACTTATTAAATTAACCCAATGGACTGAGTTGCATTAGTTTAACCATATGGACTCAATAGCAGTATTTTAATCCAGTGTCAGGGGAAGTCCTTGTGGTGTAGTGGTTAATGTTCTGGACTGTAACATCCTAGTAAGTGAGTTCAAATTCCTGTTGTGCTATTACATTCACTTTTGGATTATTACCCTCGAGAAAGGTCTGAAGTCCTTTATCCCTTCCAAATTGTAGGTTAAATAATACCACAACTGTTCTTCTATGAGGAATGTACTCGCTTATCCTTCCAGCTGTGGATTAAATAATACCACAACTGTTCTTCTATGAGGAATGTACTCGCTTATCCTTCCAGCTGTGGATTAAATATCACAACTATTCTTCTATGAGGAATGTACTGGCTTATCCTCCTAGCTGTGGATTAGATAATACCATAACTGTTCTTCTATTAGGTATGTACCCCCTTATCCTCCTAGCTGTGGATTAAATAATACCACAACTGTTCTTCTGTTAGGAATGTACTGGCTTATCCTTCCAGCTGTGGATTAAATAATACCACAACTGTTCTTCTGTTAGGAATATACTCGCTTATCCTTCCAGCTGTGGATTAAATAATACCACAACTGTTCTTCTGTTAGGAATGTACTCGCTTATCCTTCCAGCTGTGGATTAAATAATACCACAACTGTTCTTCTGTTAGGAATGTACTCGCTTATCCTTCCAGCTGTGGATTAAATAATACCACAACTGTTCTTCTGTTAGGAATGTACTCGCTTATCCTTCCAGCTGTGGATTAAATAATACCACAACTGTTCTTCTATGAGAAATGTACTGGCTTATCCTTCCAGCTGTGGATTAAATAATACCACAACTGTTCTTCTATGAGGAATGTACTGGCTTATCCTTCCAGCTGTGGATTAAATAATACCACAAATGTTCTTCTATTAGGTATGTACCCCCTTATCCTCCTAGCTGTGGATTAGATAATACCATAACTGTTTTTCTATTAGGTATGTAACCCCCTTATCGTTCCAGCTGTGGATTAAATAATACCACAACTGTTCTTCTATTAGGTATGTACCCTGTATCCTCCTAGCTGTGTATTGAATAATTCCACAACCCCCTTATCCTCCTAGCTGTGGATTAAATAATACCACTACTGTTCTTCTAAAAGGATAGGTTTGGCATTAAATAACCCATGCAAGTTGATATGCCACTAAACAAAGAAACCAAACCAAACCAGTTATGGGTTAAATTGTAACACTACTCTCATTTTACAACCCATTCTAGAAGAAAAGTAGTGGTATTACATGACTCATAGCAACAAGGAGGAGGGGATTTCATATATTTCTAAAGGGTATTAGTCCTTGAGTGAACATAGCAGATGGCATTTTTGATTTTTCCAAAATGAACTGTCATCTTTCGGTTATTGTTATAGTCATCTGATTATGAAACAAATATAATGTGCATTTTATAAGCATACATATATCCATATCTCCCACCCCCACTTCCCTTTCTTTCTCTCTTGTATATATATATATATATATATATATATATATGTATATATATATATATATATATATATATGTATGTATAATTTTCTGCCTGATGATTGTTGTATAAAGATGGCATGAAACTAGTGTTCGCAGATAAGCATCTATGCTATTAAATATATATAAAAATTGATATATATTTGTTTATTATTATATTTTATAATAGCTCTATTGAAACCGGTTCATTGGCCTTGTGGATAGAGTGTTCGCCAATAGTCCAGGAGACATGAGTTCAATCACATGTCGAGTCATACCAAAGACTTTAAAAATGTTACTTGATACCTCCTTGCTTAACACTCAGCAATATAAGGTACGTACTGAGGGTAAAGTGGAGCAATCTAGGGAAAGGAGTAGCACCCTCCCCTACACCTTGGTGTAGTAGCTATTGAAAAGGGAGCCTTCTAGTCACCCTGGACCATGGTTGCCAACTTTACTTTTTTACTTATTACAGATATTGAGCACTCTTAAATGGTTAAATACTGTTAAATGGTTTCAAACATTGCTATCTTATTCAATTTAATATCAATCATTTCTTTGCACATAGTTAAATTGTTTCAAGCATAGTAAATGATTAAACAGTTCTATTTGGGATCCTAACAAGTACTACTCTTGGGAGTCAAAGTGGACCTTGAAGTAATGGCAGTGATGAGGTACTCCACATTCCTCTTAGCTGTAGAATCATTAGATGGTTTAGTGTTATATATTGGACACTTGTTGGGGTAGAATCTTACCCCTCTGCAGAGGTGCAGTTGATGTTTTCTACAACCTTAGCTGATTAAGCTGACACACACACATACATATATAATCTTCAAGTGAAGGCAATATATATATATATATATATATATATATATATATATATATATATATATATAATCAAGTTTGGGTTAAGTTGGTAAAGAAAGAACCTTATATTAGCCCAAGAGCTTTTGACCATTTTGCTGGTTGTCTTCAGGGGTTGTGTTAGATTATTTGTTGCTGTGAGTTTTATTTATATTTATTTGGAGTGGTTTAAATTTTGATGTTTTTGTTTTTTGTTTTTTTAAATTATAGATGGGGTTAGCTCATTCTGTTAGGATGGGTGGTTAGTTATGGAATATGTTTAATATGTTTATACTTGTGGTGAATCCTATTTTATTTATAGTAGGTTTCTTACTTTTGTAGTTATTGCTTCAAGAATTTGTAAACAGTTTTTATTGTTATTTTTACATATGATTTTGTATTGTTAATTGGGATCTTTCTTATGTCTGAGTATTTGAATTTATCAGTGTCTTTGTTATGCTTTGTCATTATATGCTGTTTTATAGTGCTTATGTCGGAAAGGTAAGGTGACGAGAGAGTGTGGTTGTTGTATGGCCAATATAAGTATTAGGAGTTATGTTATTTCCCAAGAGACACTCTCAAAATGGACATGTAAGTTTATACACTACATTAGTTTGAGTTTTTGGTGGGTTTAATGTGTCTGGGTATAATTTTGGTTATTACTTGCTCATCTAATTTGTAGTTTTTATGCATTTGATTCTTTTAATATAGGTTTATTCTGTCAGTATTATTATTGTTATTACTATTTTTATGAATGTTATGGAGATATTGTTTCATTTGTTGATCAATTAGTTTAGGAAGTTATCATTGACTAGGGTTTGTTTTATGTTAGTTAGTTTTTTGTAAAATATTGTCTTGGAGGAGGATATGTGATAAGCTCTATGGAGTAAGTTTTGGAGAATGTGGAGCTCCTCTTCATTGCCATTGCTCCTAGGTCCACCCTTGCTCAAAGTGGTAGCACCTGATAGGGCCCTATCTATTGGTTAAACAGAATTAATCTGCATACTTATGCTAAACTAAATTACTTGAAATAGAACTGTTTTGATATTTAAACTGTGTACTTGTGCTAAACTGAATTGTTTGAATTTGAACAGTTTGACTGAATAGCTTGAAATAGAAATGTTTTTGACAAATTAACTGTGTACTCACGCTATACTGAATTGTTTGAAATAGTCCTGATTATTTGTATAAAAATGGATTTGGCATTACATAACCTACTAAGGTTGATATACCATAACACCCAAACAACCAACCAACCAGACATAAGAAGACTAGTGAGAAGACTTGAAAGTCTTAACTTGAAGATTTTAAAAAAAGAAACAATCTGTGGTATTCAACCACACCTGTTTAGATAATGATTTGCTGCCTAAGTATACAGTATATATATATATATATATATATATATATATATATATATATATATTAGAGATTTTTATATCGTCTTTTAGTTAGTGATGCATACATTTTTTTAAAATCTTGATAGAGAGATGTGGGCATTTTTTTTTCTGATAGGTGTGTATATTTGTTTTGTTTTTTGTTGTTGTTATTTTTTTTTTGACAGATGTATATATTGTGTGTTTTTTTTTTTTTTAATTCTGATAGATCTGTATATTGTTTTTGACTTTTTCTGATTGATGTGTACATTGTTTTTCTGTCCTGGTAGAGAGCTGCATACATGTGTGTGTGTGTGTGTGTGTGTGTGTGTGTGTGTGTGTGTGTGAGTGTGTGTCTGTGTGTCTGTGTGTGTGTTTCTGTTGTTTTTTTTTATCCTGATAGAGATATGTTGAATCTTTATGGTTAATTTTGAATCGGACATAATCCTATTAATTAAAATCATAATAATTATTATTCCTTATGCCAATTTAATTTGTTTCAACTGTATTAGAACTATATTTTATAAATTACAAAAATAGTGTATATCCATCACTTACTATTGTAATAGAATATGTCATGTCTTTGAAGTATGTTAAATATTTTAACTTGTCTGTCATTAATTCTCACTTAAGATTGTAACATTTTCACTTTCTCTGAATTGATCCATTGTTTTAATATGTCTGACTTGTACATCTTTTCTTAGCTTTATGAACTAGATAAGATTATATTTGAATTAATATCTCTTATTCTCTGGTAAGTCAATCATCAAAAAATCAATTAAAATATTCAATTATTTGCTTCAGGGTTTATCTAAATAAAAATGGCAAAAATGTGAAGCTTCTTGTGCAAATGGCTTTACCTGTTGGTACGTATTGAGATAAAAAAATCCCAAAAAACAAAGGGAACAATATTATTTCTGATGATTTTTTAAATTTTTTTTTTAATGTATTTATTCATTTTTGGTGTATTTTAAGAAAAAGAAAATTTATTTAATGTGATTTTTTATTTTATTTTGGGATAGAGTTAAAGAGTGTTAATACTAATTACCCTAAAAGAAATCTGACATTTTTATTTTTTCTATTTTAGCATTAATATTTTGCAAAAATGAATATTGTTAAAATTCTTTGTTCACCATGAGTAATTTGAAATCTTGCAAATACTAACAAATTTAAAATGTTTTCTTTCTTTTCTGATGTAAATAAAATGTTCCTAGCCCAACTTGCTTGTTTCCTTAGATTCAGTGGTGACATGAAGTTGTTGCTAAAATGATAAAACTTAACTGAACCATTTCCTTAAGAGTCATAACATCCCCCCCCCACCATCTAATCAACCAAGTCGGCTTAGGCTGTAGAATACACAGTCTGTATCTCTGCAGAGCTGTAAGACCCCCCCCCAACATGTGTCCTAGATATAACATTAAACAATCTGATGGAACTTTGGAGAATGCGGAGTACCCCTTTATTGTCATTGCTCCCAGGTCCACTCTGGCCTGGAGTGGTAGCATCTGATAGTCTTATCTATAGGTCAAATAGAACTGTTTGACATTTAAAATGAGTACAAACAAATGACTTATGCTAAATAGAATTGTTAGAAATAGAACTGTTTGGTCATTTAACTGACTGTAAACAAATGACTGATGTTTAATTGAATTGTTAGTGATACATTGCAATATTTGGAACCATTTAACTTATGCTAAATTGAATTGTTAGAAATAGAACTGTTTGATCATTTGATTGTGTATATCTACAAAATGTCTTTACAAACATATTCAATATATATGTAAAAAAAGGATTTGACATTAAATAACCTACAATGGTTGATATGCCATAAAACCAAACCAAACCAAACCCTATCTAATGTATTCATTCCATGAAATATGAGTACTTCTTCAACTCAGATGCAGATGGTATGGGTTTAGATTATGGTTAATTACATCCCCTACAAAAAAGGGATGTCTTGGATATGGCACTAAACTGTACATGGTAGTGAGGCTCCATTCTGGAGCTTTGAGGAGTACTCTTTCATTGCAATTACTTCTAGGTCCACTCTGACCTGGAGTGGTAGTACCTGTTAGGGTCCCATTTTTGAGTCAAATAGAACCATTTAAAAAAACATGAAAGAAACAACTACACAAAAAATGTTAATATGAACATATGGGAAACATGATTTCCTAATCTTTAGGCATAAAATAACCCTAGAATGGTTTATATTCCATTAAAATCAATGAATCAATCTTTCACTAATTGTCCTGAATTATCACACAATTCTTTTGATGACCAATTATATAAATTAATTTGCAATCAGAAATCTCATCCTGATATGAAAGTGTATTTTTAATGGTTTGGTTGTTTGGGTTTTATGGCACATCAATCTTTGTAGGTTATTTAATGCCAAATCCATTTTTATACAAGTAATCGGTTTGATTTCAAACAATTCAATTTAGCATGAGTACACAGTTTAATTGTCAAAAACATTTTTATTTCAAGCTAATCAGTTTAGTCAAACAGCTCAGTTTAGTGTAAATGTAGTTTTTGTTTACACACAGTTAAATGTCAAAACAGTTCTATTTTTAACAATTCAATTTAGTGTAAGTACAGTTTCAATGTCAAAAACAGTTTCATTTCAAACAATTCAGTTTAGCACAAGTACACAGTTTAATTGTCAAAAATATTTCTATTTCAAGCTATTAAGTTTGGTCAAACAGTACTAATTCAAACAATTCAGTTTAGCATAAAGTACGCAGTTTAGTTCTATTTGACCCATAGATAGGACCCTATCAGGTGCTATCACTCTGGGCCTGAGTGAACCTGGGAGCAATAGCAATGAAGGGGTGCTCCACATTCCCTATATCTTTGGAACTTCACCATCAGATTGTTTAGTGTCATATCCAGGACACTTGTTGTGGAGGGGGTCTTAACCCTCTGCAGAGATGCAGTCGGTGTATTCTACAGCCCCAGCCGACTGGGCAATGTATTTTTAAGTTAAAAAAGAATTCACACATCTAATAACAAGAGTTAAACTTAAAAGCAATAAAAAATATGAAGTTTCAATATGGAAATATATGAAGATTTAAGCCAGCTTTGTTACAATGACATAGAACACTTTTTATCCTCGTCTTTTTTTTTTTTAATATGCTCTTAAATAGTTATTCATTCTTTATTATAATCTCTTTATCTGCCAGGTTGTCTATTTTCCACATCACTGGCCACAATATATTTCCATTTCATTCTTGATCTCACTCTTCTCCTCTATGTAGGTCTTAATCATTTGACAATTTCGTTTTCCCATCATCATGGAGGTCTCACGAGTGGTCGTTTCTAGTCTCTCGGTTCCAACTGCATGGGTCTACCTGGTATTTGTCTGGCCCCATAGAATTTCTACTTTTGGTATTCTACAGTCACATCCTTCACTCCATTCCACTCCCAAATTACCTCATTTATATATAATATATTATACTCTTATATCATATAATAATATACATTTCTGAGTCACAAACATTCTCTAAATTTATACCTGGGTAGTACTTGTATTTGACCTCACAATTACATCAATCATTGGGACATTGGTTGAGAGTTCGCCAATGGTCCGGGAGACCTGGGTTCAATCCCAGGTCGAGTCATACCAAAGACTTTAAAAATGGTACTTGATACCTCCTTGCTTAACACTCAGCAATATAAGGTACGTATCAAGGGTAAAGGGGAGCAATCCAGGGAAAGGAGAAGCAGCCTCCCGTACACCTTGTTGTAGTAGCTATTGAAAAAGGGAGACTTCTGGTCGCCCTCGACTACGGTCGCCAACAACATCAATCAGCATGAAATAAAATCAAACTTATTGAATTTACTTCCTTTTTAATTCTTTTCAAATTTACTCACAGCTAGTATTTTAATATCTTATTCCTGTATTTTGTTATTGGCCAAGCAGTTTGATATTTTCCACATCGCTGGCCACAGTGCATTTCCATTTCCCTCTTGGTCTTGCTCTTCTCCTCTGTGTGGGTTTGAAACATTTGACAGTTTTGTCTTCCTATCAGATTTACCAACCCCTCCGCTCGGGCAGGATATGACACAAGGTCAATTTTTTAGCGGAGTTTAACAGGTTTGAAGTCAGAGTTTTCCTTCTCCTAGACTAGTTGCCTCACCATGGCTGAAGAACCCAGTCTGCCCTACTATTTACCCATAGCTGGAGGGAGAGTAATTGGATTCATACCTTTCCCAAGGGTATTAGTGCTATGTGAAATGCAATCATTCTCGTCCAGGATTTGAACTCGTGTCACCGTGTCCATTTCCTACGACGATAACCATTACACCACAGGCACAGTTTTGTCTTCCTATAGTCATGCAGGTCATCTGAGTGATTATTTCTGGTTCCTTTATTCCCACTTGGCAACTGCATAGGTTAACCTACTGTCTGTAAACATTGTGACAGGTCCAGCTTGGCAGAACTTCTACTTTTGGAACTCTACAATCATGTCCTTCACTCCACTCTCAAATTATCTTAGCCCAGTTGACTGGGGCTGTAGAATACTCCAGTTACATCTCTGCAGTGGAGTAAGACCCCTTCCCCCAATGAGTGTCCTAGATATGACTCTAAACAATCTGAAGATGAGGCTCCAGTAATGCTGGAGCTTTGGGAAATGCAGAGTAGCCCTTCATTGCCATCACTCCTGGGTCTACTTTGGCCAAGAGTGCTAGTACCTGATAGAGTCCTATCTATGGGTCAAATAGAATTGTTTGACATTTAAACTGAATTCAAACAAATGACTTATGTTAGACTGAATTGCTTGAAATAGAACTGTTTGATCATTTAACTGTGTGTATCTACAAAATGATGTTTAATTGAATTTTTAGTGATACATAGCAATACTTGGAACCATTGAACTGTGTGAAAAGAATAAGCTTAAGCTCATTTGAAAATGTTATCAACAAAATGGAAGTGTCTGTGGTGTAATGGTTATCATCGTAGGAAATGGACATGGCGACACGAGTTCAAATCCTGGATGAGACCGATTGCATTTCCCATAGCACTAATACCCTTGGGAAAGGTATGAATCCAATAATTCTCCCTCCAGCTATGGGTAAATAGTAGGGCAGACTAGGTTCTTCAGCCTTGGTGAGTCAACTAGTCTAGAAGGAAAACTCTAAATTCAAACCTGTTAAACTCCACTAAAAAATTGACCTTGTGTCATATCCTTCCCGAGCAGAGGGGTTGGTAAATATGGTTATCAACAAAATGTCTTTACAAATCATATATTTAATATATATGTATGAAGAGGATTTGACATTGAATATACCTAGAAGGGTTTTGATTCGCCATAAAACCAAACCAAACCAAACTAAACCAATCAAATTATTTCACTTTGGATGTGCCGAGACTACAATATTCCCAGCATTGATCTTTCTATAGCCTTCTTTGCCATAAACAATCTACATTTTTTCTTTGTGCTAGCCCTTAATTCGCTTGTTCATAACATTACAGTCAAAATGGTGTTATTGAAGAGATTAGCACATAGGTTCTTGTCCAGCTTTGCCTTGAGCATGTCTTTTATTTTTAGATAATGATAATACGATCTATACATATGAAAACTTACTTGTTGCGTATTTCTCAATAAATAGGAGGTTTTGTCTCATTTCTTTGGGAAATCCAATATTTTCAAATATTTTTCCATGTGCCAGACATATTCTGATAACTTTTGAATTATAAACGCTATGTGCACATTTATGTATCTTTTCGTTGTATATTTCTCATTTGCTCCTCTCATCTCAGCAAGCATTCATCGTTATGTGAACTATTTTGATATCCAAGTCCTGATGATGGTTACTGAAACCGAAACGTTAATGTCGACTTTACATCATAATGCATTCACCTATTTGGATTATGCTTTTTCTGCTACCTTCATAATGATAATACATACTGATATATACCCAAAATGTTATCTGATATAATATTTAATTCAATCTGAATCTGTACACATTTGATTATATCTACACTCCCTAAAGTTAGCTAATCTTCATTTCCTGGCCGATTTACCCATCACTTCCTCTATAAACATTATTGGCCCTTTCTGCCTTTATTCACTAATTTTACCATTACTTACCTATCCCACTTTTTATCCATCCCTGGCAATTTCTCTATTCTTTCCAAAGTATCTCCAGATCTCCACAATAAGATAACCTTCATTTAAATCTGGAACTGCATACGAACACTCCTTATAGATGACTCTCCTTTCCTTACAGACTTTGATCCAACTCCTACAATCTTACAGTTGCCTTTTTCATCATAGTTCATCCAATTGATCAAAGCCCACCTAGCATTCTCTTGAATATGTTTGGAGATTGCAAACTAGGATGGTCTTCTCCCTTGCTTTGTTTGGCATTCAACTTTGAAACTTAACTCTTCAAAAATAATATCAGCCTGAATTCCTACTGACAATTTTCTTCATGGTTAGTGCCAGAAAAATGAAATTGAGAAATTTACAATTTGCATCAAATCTCAAATCTTTCCAATTCAGTTCATTTGGAATTAATGTTATCCCCTATAAATAAGTACAACCCAGCTATTTTTTTTTTTTTTTTTTTTTTTTTATAAAAATGTTATTTTCTTCTAAAGCAACGATATCAGGATTTCATTATTTCTGGTAGAAGATTATGCAACCAAAATGGATTTTATTAGATATCCTTTATTTTGAAACTACTCAGCATGGAAACTTTGGTTTGGTTTTATATTTACCCAACCCCTCCGCTCGGGCAGGATATGACACAAAGTCAATTTTTTTAAGCAGAGTTTAACAGGTTTGAAGTCAGAGTTTTCCTTCTAGACTAGTTGACTTACCAAGGCTGAAGAACCTAGTCTGCCCTACTATTTACCCATAGCTGGTGGGAGAATAATTGGATTCATACCTTTCCCAAGGGTATTGGTGCTATGTGAAATGCAATCAGTCTCGTCCAGGATTTGAACTTTGGTTTGGTTTTATGGCATATCAATAAAGTTAAATGGTTCAAAGTATTGCTATGTATCACAAAAAATTCAATTAAACAAGTCATTTGTTTACACACAGTTAAATGATCAAACAGTTCTATTTCAAGCAATTCAATTTAGTATAAGTCTGCACTCAGTTTAAATGTTAAGCAGTTCTATTTGACCCATAGATAGGACCTATCAGGTGTTACCACACCAAGCCAAAGTGGATCTGGGAGTAGTGGTGGCAATGAAGGGGTACTCCGCATTCCCCCAAACTCCAGCATTACTGGAACCTCACCATCAGATTGTTTAGTGCCATATCCAGGATACCCATTTCTGGGTGTGGGGGTTATACCCCTCTGCAGAGATTCAGTTGATGTATTCAATCCCTGATTAATTCATACCAAAACTCAAAAAAAAATGGTACTCGATTCCTCCTTGCTTAATGCTCAGAATTATAAGGTATGGATTGAGGGTAAAATGAAGCAATCCAGGGAAAAGAGTTGTGTCCTCCCCTACACCTAGGTGCATTCATTATACATTCATATTTACATTTTTTGTATAGTTGCTTTTTAAGAGGTGTATTTTTTTCACAGGAACCTATCAAATGAAATAATCTTTTTAACCCATAGATGGAACCCTAAAAGGTACTATCCCCCCAGGTCAGAGTACACCTGGGAGTAATGGCAACAGTTATACTTTGTACTCCTAGATCTCCAGAATTAGAGCCTTACCATAAGATGAAGTTTAGTTTAGAAAACCCTTTTTTTCGGAAGGGGTGATATTCTTACTCCTCTGCAGAGGATATAGTCAGAATATTCTAAGCCTCACCTATAAGGTAAATTAAGATTTGAGGACCTGGGGAAATCAAAACAAATACAAAGGCTAAGTTTCATATCATATCTAAAGAATTTTGGAGGTGCTTCAACCAATAGGAAACTCACTGGAATAAGTATGTTAAATGCCAAGTGAACTATTTTGAAAGAGATTAATTTTTAATTCATTGTTCATTTGTCTTAGTAAATACTATTTTAGTCTTGATACTTTTTAACCACACATTGTACATATAAAATTTGGATTATTTACATTGGCCTAGTGGTTAGAGTGTTCGCCAATGGCCCAGGAGACCTGGGTTCAATCCCAGGTCGAGTCATACCAAAGACTCAAAAAATGGTACTTGATGCCTCCTTGCTTAACACTCAGCATTATAAGGTACGGATCAAGGGTAAAGTAGAGCAATCCAGGGAAGGAGTCGCGCCCTCCCCTACACCTTGGTGTAGTAGCTATCGAAAAGGGAGCCTTCGGGTCACCCTCGACTATGGTCGCCAACTTTACTTACTTATAATGTAGATTATTTGTCTCTCGCTATTTTTGAGGATTTGTCCTTATTACCGAGGGAATTTGGTGCATTTTGAAGATTGCCATTTGCTTCTGTTATTGATTTTTAAGAGGTTTACATTATTGATGTGTTATTTGCTTCCATCTTTATAAGACTGGATTTGACAATATCAATTAATTTACATCAACATTTTCTCCACTTGCCCACAATTATCGCATTTTTTTTAAATGACAAAAAGCTTCTACAAGATTTGCTTTTATAACCTCTCCTCACTTTTTATTATTGGGGAAGCCTTAATGGTGTCGTGGTTAACATGCTGAATTGCAATATCATAGTATGCGAGTTCAAACTCCAGTCGCACTATTACATTCACTTTCAGACTAATACCCTTGGGAAAGGTATGAATTCTTTTATTTCTCCAGTTACAGATTAGATAGTTAGTATCTACCAACTCCTCTGCATGTACAGGATGTTGCACAAGGTCAATTTTTTTAAGAAGAGTTCAACTGGATTGAATTCAGGATTTTCCTTCTCTTAGACTGGTTGCCTAGCCAAGTCTAAAGAACCTAGTATGCCCTACTATTTATCCATAGGTGAAGGGAGAATTATTAGATTCATATCTTTCCTAAGGTTATTAGTGCTATGTGAAATGCAATCAACCTCATCCAGGATTTGAACTTGTGTTGTCGTGTCCATTTTCTCTGACGATAACCATTACACCACAGCCACATCCAGATTAGATAGTACCACTACTGTACTTGTACAAGGATGGCTTTGGTATTAAATAACCCACAAGTGTTGAACAATCATGTTTTACATTTTATCTAAGTTAGATATTTATTATTTTGGTTCTGACTTTTTGAACTGTTGTCCTCATCTTTATTGGGATAAGTTGAATAAATGTTTCAGCTGCTGTATCCTCCTAACTTCCTCAGGTGTCCCTTGTTTATCAGTCTATAGAAATGATCCAACCTAGGAAATCAGTTTTAAGGTTTGACTGTTGATCAAACAAAGTGTTCAAAAACTATTCATGGGCATGAAAAATAATGACATCATTATTTGAATAAGATCTTCATAGTTCTGGAATGCCTTGTTTGATCAACAGTCAAACTTTAAAAATGATTTCCCAAGTTGAATCATTTCTATACTCAGTTAAACAAGAGATCCCTGAAGAAGGCAGGAGAATACAGCAGCCAAAACAGTCTGGAAAATCACAAACAAAATAATACATATGAAGCTTCATCTCAGAAATTCAGATACATTATGTTGAATATTGTTTATATTTTTGAATACTCAAAAGAAAATCTTAGATATGGAATGCAAAACCTTGTCCCAATACAAACGAGAAATTCTATTATGGTAGCAGTAAGCATCACTTGTTACCATAACAGTATTTCTTATTATGTAGTAATGAGATGAAGTTTCTAAGACATTGCATTGCAGCTTCATTTTCGTTTTTCAAATTGATAAATTTTAAACCAAAGATTGATATTCATATTATATTTATATAATTTAGTTTGTTTTCTTTGTTTTAATGTCATAGGAACCTTCTTGGGTTATTTAATGCCAAAGCCATTCTTGTAGCACGACAGTAGTGGTACTATTAAACCCATACTTGGGTTGATAATTGAGTTCATACCTTTCCCAAGGGTATTAGTCTGAAAGTGAATGTAATAGTGCGACTGGAGTTTGATCTCACTTACTATGATGTCACAGTCCAGCACATCAGCCATGATGCCATTAGAACTCCTCCTTGTTATTCAGCCCAAATTTCTCAATTGGAAAGTGTATATGTGAAATAGTTTTGGTTTTATAATGCCCTGTCAACAGGACTTGGAAAAGGCTGGGTGTACCCCCCCCCGCAAAGGAATAAGATCTATGCTCTCAAAGGAGTATCCTGAGTATTACACTAAACTGCATCTGATGGTATAACTTCAGTTCTGGAGATCTGTAAAGTATGGAGTATCTCTTCATTGCCATTACTCCCAGGTCGACTCTGACCCAGAGTGATAGTATTTGTTAGAATCCCATTATTTTTAGTCATTTGGACTGTGTGCAAAAACATTTCTTAAGAAAAAAACCCACAAAAAATGATATATAAACATGCAGTTAATTCCCTGACCTCTGGGCATAATATAACCCTAGATAGGTTGTCATGCCATTAAAACCTATGAATCAGTTAAATCTTTTGTCATGCTATGTCTTCTGTCTGTCTGTCTCTCTGACTGTCACACTTTTTTTCTGTCGATGGTAATTCAATCAGTATTAGAAAATAAGATTTGGCTTTTCTCCAATTTCTATATTTTGATCTCTCCCCATTTGTCCACCATTCCTAATTTTATTTTTCTGCTTTTCTTTCATGTTTTACTTTTCTTTGTTTTTTTTTTTGTTTTGCTTTGTTTTTTTGGGTTTTTTTTTCAACCATAAACATAGATTTTGCTTTTGAACTGTTTCTTTGATTTCATTCTTAATTTTACAAGTATACATATAAGACACTTTCCTTATTTAACTACATTCCTCTTGGGTATATTTTTTGACAAAAAGAAAAGAACTTGTAAACTAGTGAATTTTCCATTCCAGCAGACCATAAAATGCTAATAAAAGAAAGTGAAGAGATAGACAAATACCTGGATCTTGCCAGAGAACTGAAAAAGTTGTGGAAAATGATGATGATACCAATTGTAACTGGAGTTCTTGCAACGATTCCCAAAGGCATAGAAAAGAGACTAGCGTAACTGGAAATCAGAGGAAGAAGCAAGACTATCCAAATCACAGCACTGCTAAAATCAGTTAGAATACTTAGCAGAGTCCTGGAGATCTGTAAAGACTTGCTATCAATAAGACTTCAGTAAAAAATTGATCAGTTAAAGTTGGTGTAAAAAACTTACAAGGAATAAAGAAATATCAAAATTGATTATGATAATGCTGATGATGATTAGTTTGTAGTTATTTAAATAATGGTGCTTATACATTTGGGCAAGGCCAAAAATAGTCTTGATCCCCACAACCAGTTTTATAGAGAATATTCAAACCATTTCTTTAAGGTATAATGGGAGAGGTACTTCTGAAGGGTTGGTATTCCTAAGACGTGTTTTTTTTTGGTGGGGGGATATGTATGGAGTGTTGGACTTACTTATAAGCTATAGATTAGGACCACACACCCTTGGGGGCTCATTTTTTAAGTATATTTTACCAATAGTTTTTAGGTTGGTTAGTTAGTGTTTAATAGCATATCAACCCCTGTGGGTCATTTAATGCCAAATCCTGTTTATGAAAATATAAATGATTTGTAAGCAAATAGTTTGTAGGTAACTTCATTTTTAAACAAGCTTATTTATTTGCGCACAGTTAAATGGTTTCAAGTATTGCTATTTAACATTAGTAATTCTATTTATCAAGTATTCTTATGTAATATAAATTTGCACACAGCTGTATTGTTAGGTTTGGTTTCTTTGTTTAATGGCATATCAATCTTTGTAGGTTATTTAATGCCAAAGCCATCCTTCTAGAAGAACACTAGTGGTTCTATTTAACCCATAGCTAGGAGGATAAGGGGGTTCATACCTTTCCCAAGGGTATTTGTCCAAAAGTGAATGTAATAGCATGACTGGAGTTTGAACTCACTTACTATAATTCTGCGGTCCATGCCAAAGCCATCCTTCTAGAAGAACAGTAGTGATTCTATTTAACCCATAGCTGGGAGGATAAGAGGGTTCATACCTTTCCCAAGGGTATTTTTCCAAAAGTGAATGTAATAGCATATATGTAAGTTCTAAGCTAGGTGGGTTTTTGGTGAATATAAGACAGCCTTTTCTCCTTTAGCATTGGTCGGAGTTAGGCTTCCTGATGATCCGATAAGGTGAAACTCGCGATTTAAGTTAATTTTATAATTGGCTCCACTTGTGTTGAGCACCCTTGTAATTGTAGTATTGCAGGATTCGTGGAAGGTTTTAGTTTTCTTTTGACCAACTGACTGCGTATCCCTTGATTTTTTTTCAAGGGGTCAGACGAGGTTGGCTTTTTCTTTCTTTTTGACCTATAATTTTTTCTTTTTGACCTATAATTTTTTCTTTTTCCCCCGGGCGGTGATTCGAGATACTTTTATCTCTTGTTCCTGGTGGGGTTTTTTTCTGGTACCGTGAATGCTGGTAGATATTAGATTAGTAAAACATATATATATATATATATATATATATATATATATATACAGTGTGCAAAAGCAAAATTAGGAATATTCTAATATAATAATAAACAACTCTATTATAAAACAAGATTAATTTTAATTTTAAGAAATAAGCAACAAAATAAAAAGATAGACACAAAACAGTAAATTTACTTAATATAGCTGTCATTTTTTTCAATTATTGTATCAACATGCCTTCAAAATGATTTCTATGCCTTCAAAATAAATTCTTCAGACATTTCCTTTCATTCCTCCTCAATAGCAGTCTTAAGTGAACCAATATTTGGATGGGAAGTTGAATTAGTTTTGTTTTATAAAATGCCCCATATAGCATAATCAAGGGGGTTAAGGCTTGGGTTTGATGGAGACCATAAAGAAATTCAAATTATTTTAGTAATGTTTTGGCTTAGTTTCAGCATTAAGCAAATCATAGATTCTTTGTTATTTCTTTTGTTGATCGGTCATATTGATTTAAATTTTAATTAATGCTTGAATAATTGAACTAATCATGAAAATTTAGATTTATTGCATTTTTTTTTCAAAAATTGGACTAATCAGACTAAAAACATTAAAAAAATTTTTCCAAATTTCATTACTGCATATATATATACTTTATCATTGACATTTAATATAAAATTATTTTCAAGAAGAAACTCAAATTTTACATAGCTTAGGTCTTCAGCAGGTGAAAGTCCAGCACTGTGTGTATATCTAAATTTCTTTTAAAATTATAAACTTTTAGTTTATGAGCTGTAAAAACAAAGATAACTTGATTTTCAGGAATAGAGGAACAGAAACTTGATATTGTTGAGGGTAGAGAATAATGGACTTTATGTATTCAGATTAGACTAGAAGCAAAGTAAGATAATGAAATAACAGTTAACAGTTTCAAAAAAGCAACCTCAATGACTATTTTGATAATTTTATGGGAATGTTGATGCTTGTTATTGTGCAGTTACCAATTTTTGGTATTGTCAGTTATTGTTCTGTTTCAGTGGGAAAGCAATATAAAAGTTAACTAGTATATCACTTTATCTCGCAAAAATGAGGGGGAGTTCAAGTGGCGTAGCAGAATGTGAGGTGTTATTTATATACTCTTGATAGGATCAAGAAAGTGTTTACTGCTTTAGTTTGAGATGCCTTCTGATTGGATAAAAAAGCTTAATTCCTTGTCATGTGATTGCTTAGCGCTATATACCCATGTCAGTTAGTTACCTCAAATTTCTTTTTCTTGCAGTAAGGGGTTTATGAATCATAGCAAGATTTGACTTTAAAATGTAACAATACTTTGAAATATACTACTGATAAAGTGTGTGTGTATGTGTGTAATATATATATATATATATATATATATATATATATACTTTTTTTTTTTTTTTTTTTTTCTTTAAGAAAAACAACGAAACCGGTCACTTAGGATTATAAATTTATTTCAATCCCGTTACGCATTTTTGAGGTTTTCAAAAACACGAAAAAAGTAACAGGACTTCTTCAGATCATTTTTGGATAATAAGTTGAATAGACACATGGTTGTGGGAGGGGATAGTGTGAGGGAGTCGAAGAGGTGGGAGGGAGTCGAAGAGGGGTGAGGAATTAGCTCTTCATTAAGCTCGCTTCCGTTTTAAAATTTAACTTTCGGTTAGCAGTGTAGTAAATATTGTTTTTTTTTTTTTGTTTTTTTTTAAATTTATATTTAAACCTAAATTACAGGTTTTTTATTGACTAAGATTTAAACTTTAAGTAAAAAATTCAAGTAAAGGTACAGTATTAGATATATTAAAATTAAGGCAAATATTTACTTTCTTTACTATATTTTAACATTTCAAAATTATTTAGAAGGCATTATTAATTAATTAATTCGTTCCACTTTTTATGCGTAGTACATATGTATCATATTCTTTTTTACAATTTTCTATCTAACAATTTATTTTATTTATTCCCAAAATTAGCTCTATGTTGTTATAGAAAAAATTTTTTAAAACTATTTACAGTTTAAATTTAGCCCTATGTCTACACCTAGCTATTAGTTCATTCCTCTTATTTAATAATTTTTTTGGCTCAGGAAAAAGCAAAATGTGGATTTTTTCTTCAAGACACAGGTTGCACCTACTATCGAAAGATATTGGGGTACTAGATCTTTTCAATATGGACCATTGTATTTCCGGGGTTAACCCTTTAACTTTTAAACCCCAATAATGTTTAGATAGAGCAGTTTGATTTTTTTTATGCTCATGGGAGAAGGAGAATTTATGATTTCCATACCTAATCTTAAAATTAGTAGAAGAAATTCCAATATAATATTTCTTATCATTTATGTTCTCTTTTGGATAAATAATAGCTTGATATACTACGTTATCTGAATTACACAAACCATTCATTGGACAATCACTTCGAGATTTACAGTTACATTCTATTTTTTTTTTTTTTATTATTATTATTATTATTGTAATTTACTCGGTTACGAAATTTATTAATTAATTCATTATGTATATATATATATTTCAAGAAAAAAAACAACATTTGGTCACATTAGGACAATAGATTTATTTCCCTCCTGTTAAGAGCATTGATTTGAATCAAAGACTCCAAAATAATTTTTAACAGGACTTCATCAGATCCAACAAGAAAATAAAAAAAATTTCATATTTTTGTTGGATCTGATGAAGTCCTGTTAAAAATTATTTTGGAGTCTGATTCATATCAATGCTCTTAACAGGATGGAAATAAATTTATTATTCTAATGTGACCGAATATTGTTTTTTTCTTGAAATGATATTATTTGCTCTGTGAATTTTATTTAAATTGAACTCTTTTCCAGGAATATTTAAATATTTGAAATTTGAATAATTTATTTGTCCTGACGGAATTGTTCTCTTCTCCAGATTTACTGGATTGAAGAATACCTTATATATATATATATATATATATATATATATATATATATATATATATATATATATATATATATATATATATATATATATATATATATATATATATAGTCCCTGTGGTGTAATGGTTAAAGTGCTGAATTGTGGAGTCATAGTAAGCAAGTTCAAATTCTAGTCTTACTATTACATTCACTTTTGAACTAATACTCTTGGGAAAGGTATGAACCTCTTTATCCTCCCAGCTTTGGGTTAAATAAGTACCACTACTAGTCTTCTAGAAAGATAGGTTTGGCATTAAATAACCCATAAAGGTTGATATGCCATTAAGAAAATATAAATATATATGTATATTACCCATAGGGATATAATATGAGATGGTTTGTAGAAGAAATACCCTTTTTTGTAGTCTTTAGTTCTTGAAAGCATTTTAGCTGCTTCTAAAAGCTTCTATTGTTCTGTGTTTTGAAATATTATGGAAAATGAAATTAGTTTTGATGGGTCTTTCTTTTTATCTGAACATGATTTCCAAAAGCAACGACAGTCATTACATCTGTGTGCAGAAGTTCTGAATAAGGGTAGATAACCAAATATGTATGACTTGGGCACAACCACTTAGAAGTATATTCCATCTATATACTTGAAGACGCTCATGGTATAATCGTTACAGTCATTGGAAATGGACACAACAATCAAAGTTCAAATCCTAGATGAGGCTGCTGGCATTTAATATAGTGCTAATACCCTTAGGAAAGGTATGAATCCAACTATTCTCCATCAAGCTATGGGTAAAATAGTAGGGAAGACTAGGCTTTTTAACCTTGGCATGGCAAATGGTCTAGGAGAAGGAAAACTCTGAATTCAAACCTGTTAAATTCCGCTTAAAAAATTGACCTCGTTCACATCCTACTTGTGTAGAGGTGTTGGTGTGTGTGTATATATATATATATATATATATATATATATATACTTGCCCTTTCAGTGAGGTTTAGAATATGCTTACTGTATCCTCTGCTACCTGATAAGATACCTCACCCCAAAAAAGGGCTGTCCTGGGTATAAGACTAAACTGCGTTTGATGGTGAGGCTCTTGTTCTGGAGATCTGAAGAGTGTAGAGTACAACTTCATTGCCATTACTCCCAGATCCACTCTCAACTAGAGGGCCTGTACCTGTTATGTCCCATCTATGAGTCAAATAGATTTGCTTAAAAATCATTTTTATTCAATAGGGCTGTGTGCCCCAAAAATGCCTCTTAAGAAATAACTACACAAAGATGTAAATATGAATGTACAATTAACATGATTCCCTAACCTCTAAGCATAAAATAGGCCTAGACAGGTTGGCATGCCATTGAACTCAATCAGTCAATCAATCTCGTATAAGTTCCAGTTCTTGTATTTTGCCCAGTCGGCTGGGGCAGTAAAATACACCGACTGCTTCTCTGCAGTGGGGTAAGAACCCCCCAACGAGTGTCCTGGATATGACACTAAACAATCTGATGGTGAGGTTCCAGCAATGCTGGAGCTTTGGGGAATGCAGAGTACCCCTTCATTGCCATCGCTCCCAGGTCCACTCTGGCCCAGAGTGGTAGCACCTGATATGGGTTAAATAGAACCAAACCGTGCTTCTTTCACTTTTCTGATTTTTGCATTTAAACTGCGTATTTATGCTAAACTGAATTGTTTAAAATAGAACTGTTTTGACATTGGAACTGCGTACTAGTGCTGAACTAAATTGCTCGAAATAGAACTGTTTTTGACGTCTAAACTGTGTACTTATGCTGAACTGAACTATCTGAAATAAAACTGTCTGACATTTAAATCTGTGTATTGCCCAGTCAGCTGGGACTGTAGAATGCACTGACTGCACCTCTGCAGAGGAGTAAGACCCCCCCTAACGAGTGTCCTGGATATGACACTAAACAATCTGATGGTGAGGTTCCAGCAGTGTTGGAGCTTTGGGGAATGCAGAGTACCCCTTCATTGCCATCGCTCCCAGGTCCACTCTGGCCCGGAGTGGTAACACCTGATAGGGCCCTATCTATGGGTTAAATGGAACTAACAGCATACTTATGCTAAAATGAATTGAGTAAACTGAATAGCTTGAAAAGAAACGTTTTTGACAATTAAACTGTACTTACACTTAAACTGAGTGCTTATGCTTAACTGAATTATTTGAAATAGAACTGTTTTTCGACATTAAAACTGTATTTACACTTAACTGAATTATTACATATAACTGCTTGAATAGTTTGAAATGGAAATGTTTTTGACAATTAAACTGTGTACTTTTCAATAGAACAGATTGTTTACATAAAAATGGATTTGGCGTTAAATAACCTACAAAGGTTGATATGCCGTAAAACCAAACAAACCAAACAAACCAGTTCTTGTATTCTTCAAAACGAACAACTCACAGTCTTAAATTTGAAAATTTTTGTGATTCACAAATTGTATATTTTTTATCGATTTTTATTTTTAGGTAAATCATTGTCAAGCTATCACTTTGGCTACTGTTTTCTTTTATTTCTATTTCAACTTACTCGAATGTGTAATATAGTTATTTAATAAGGTTAGCTTTGATATTGAGGCCATAAGTATGGGGCACCCAGTGAGAATCAAATTCACTAACAATAGATTGCTCATATACTTTGCTAACCATGACATTACATGAGGTGCCTGTGAGTGTGTAATATATATATATATATATATATATATATATATATATATATATATATATATATATATATATATATCCAAATGAAATGAAAATTGAATTTACTTATCAACTTAAATCTATTGACAAGCTCACCCTGTAATATTGGTTTTGTTTTGTTTCTTTGTTTAATGGCATATCAAACTTTATAGGTTATTTAATGCCAAACCCATCCTTATAGAAGACCAGTAGTGGTACTATGTAAAACAATAGCTGGGAGGATAAGGGGGTTCATACCTTTCCCAAGGGTATTTGTCTGAAAGTGAACATAATAGCTCAGTCGGAGTTTGAGGAATGGGTAATATACCAACAATAAATAACTATTTATTCTGATAGCATAGAGAACAGAAGTCCTGGAAAATCTTAGAAGTTACTAATATGCTTGAAAAAGAAGTAGTCAGTTTAAAAGAAATTGGTGAGTAAGCTGGGTGAAGTAGAGTGTCCTTGCCTAATTTATTACATTTCTTGAGACTTATTTACAAGATTAACGGCAGGTGTTGTAATGGAGTGTGTATTATACATATCCAAATGAAATAAAAATTGAAATTATGTTTCAAATTAAGTACAAGATCCCCATGAACAATCCCAGTTGGCTGGGGCTGTTGAATACATCAAATACGTCTTTGCAGAGGATTAAGACTCCCTATCTCTATGAGTATTTGGGATATGATATTAAACCATCTGATTGTGAGGCTCCAGTCCTGGAGCCTTGAATGTTGAGAAACCTTTCATCGGCATTATTCCCAGGTCCACTCTGACCTAGAATGGTAGTACCTGTTAGGGTCCAATCTATAGTTGAAATAGAACTATTCTATCATTTACTATACTTGGAATGATTTGAATGTGTGCAAACCACATTTAAAATTGTTACCCACAAGCTATATTTTTACAAATAATATATATATATATATATATATATATATATATATATATATATATATATATATATATATAAACAGTATTTGGCATTAGATAACCTATAAGAGTTGATATGCCATTAAACACAACTAACCAACCACCATAAAAACTGTATCTTTGACTTCTTTTTTCTCTTCTGTTGGTATTTGGATAAATAAATGAATAATACAACAAAAGCAAAGAAAGAAAGAATATTAATCTATAGCAATGTGGAACAGTTTGGGTAGTAAATAATAGAAAATAAGCACATTGTGTAAGTCAAACTCATATCCCATTCGAGTAAAGCAGCTGGTGTGTTTAACCAGGCTTCCTTGTTGCAAAGGCAATTTGGACTAGAATTTAACTGAGACACATTTCTTTAATATTTCTCTGCTGCATTGTTCCTGAGTAAGTTCTGATTTTTTTAAAAAGTGCAATTAGAAATAAAGATTTTTAAAAAGTACTTGTCAAATTTAATAGCTATTAAATGACTTCTCATAATATCATTCCATGATGATATTGATGCTTCTATTTAGGAAGGAGTGAAAAATTCAAATTAGCATTTCATATCTATATGGATAGCATTGATGATTTCTTTGAATAAAAAATGCCATTTAGTGTGAACATGGGTTCTACAAAATTATTGTTCACAAATTGAATTGGAAATGTCATTCTTTAAGAGGATTTTTAAAACTTTATGATGTGCCTTTTTATTTTTATTTTTTTTTACTGAGTTAAGCAACAATGAAACTGTAACTATAAAAAATAAAATTGCATATATATATATATATATATATATATATATATATATATATATATATAATAACAGTGTTGGTTGTTGCTATTTCACTTCATGGGTTTGTGGAAGACCAAAGGCAATATAATTTGAAGAGTGTTCAATATCTGTGATAGAGCTATCATACAATAATAAGTAAATTTATATTAGTTTTTATATATATTTAATAGCATGGAAGCTTGTCTGCAACCACAGGTTTCATGACGTCTTATAAACAACAATCAAGATGTCATGAAACTTGTGGTCGCAGACAAGCTTCCATACTATTGAATATACATAAAGACTAATATATATTTACTTATTACTATATATATATATATATATATATATATATATATATACCCAACCCTTCCACCATGAGCAGAATGTGACACAAGGTCAGTTTTTAAGCAGAGTTAAACAAGTTTGAATTCAGAATTTTCCTTCTCCAAGACAAGTTGTCATACCAAGGTTAAAGAGCTAGTCTTTCCTACTATCTATTCATAGCTGGAGAGAGAATAGTTGGATTCATACCTTCCTCAAGAGCCTTAGTGCTATGTAAACAGTCTCATCCAAGATTTGAACTCCGGTCACCATGTCCATTTCATATGACAGTGACCATTGTGTGCCTCGGGCTAATAGTTAGTGTATTTGTTTTGGGCTGATACAAGGGTCGACAGAAATGTTCATAGGCTGACCAAGATACTTTCATAAAATATGACCGAATGAGGTTTATTTTTCAATATAGTCTCCCTTGCAATTGACACTCTTCTTTCATTGGTGTTGCTGTGCTTGGATCCCATTAGTCAAAAACGTCACCAACAGCAAATAGGAGGTGCCCGTGGTGTAGTCGTTATCGTCGTAGGGAAATGAACACGGCGACTCGAGTTCAAATCCTGGACGAGACTGATTGCATTTCACATAGCACTAATACCCTTGGGGAAGGTATGAATCCAATTATTCTCCCTCCAGCTATGGGTAAATAGTAGGACAAACTAGGTTCTTCAGCCTTGGTGAGGCAATTAGTCTAGGAGAAGGAAAACTCTGAATTCAAACCTGTTAAACTCCGCTTAAAAATTGACCTTGTGTCATATCCTGCCCGAGCGGAGGGGTTGGGTGAATAGTACCAACAGCAAATATGATGCCATCATCTAATCTTTTCAACCTATAAACTGTTCAGGCAACCCTCACAAATAAAAACTTAAATTTCAGATCTGCTGCTATTACCTCTAGTAAATAACTATTCGTAAAATCTGTAATATAAATATCAAAAAATAATTTTTACTGCTGTTTTTATTCTATTTGTCCATTGGCTTAGCGGTTAGAGTCTTTGCCAATAACCTAGGAGACCGGGGTTCAATCCTAGGTCAAGTCTTACCAAAGATTCAAAATAATGGTACATGATACCTCCTTGCTTAATGCTCAGAATTATAAGGTACGGATTGGGGGTAAAGTGGAGCAAGGGAGCCTTCGGGTCACCCTCAACTATGGTTGACAACTTTACTTACTTCTGCTTTTAAAAATAGAAAATAAACTCAGTTTTGAGCGGAAGGTTACCTGTGATTTTACTTTTTTATCTTTATTTATTTATTTATTTATTTTTAAGTTTACAGAAAATCAAATTACTTTATAGTGTAACGAACAACTTTCAAGACCAATTTTTCTTCTTGAAAACAAAGGGTTGTTGATTACATGAGATATGATTTTGAAACATTAATACTTACTTTGTTCCTAGGCCGAACCTTGCTATAATGTCCATCCAAAGTGTCCCTGCATAGCCTGTACCTAAAGAAAAGCAATTAGTTAAGATAATGAAGTTTTTACTTAACATTATTTACTTTTTATAACACCTGTGCATTGTGTATAAGTGGTGGGGTTTGAGTATGTTGAGAATATCAAGTAAATGCAGTAGGCTACACCAAAGTCTTGACTACATTGCTTATTTACAGTATTGCATTGATTTTTATTGTATTACTACTCAGTTTTGAAAGTATAAATCAGTGTTTGAATGTTTTCTCCTTAACTGTTGATGAAATATTTTCATAGCATAGCCTAGCCAAAAGTTAGAGGTTGTTCGTTATATGGAATAAATGATAAAACACCTTTTTGTTACTAAAAATTAGGTGTCATTCATTTCTATGGTGGTAGTTAAAAGAAGATGACTAAACAGAACATTATGAATCTAAGTACTAAAAATTATTGAAAAACTCTATAAGCCAAGAATCCAGTGGCCCTAAGGTAACCAGAAAGCTATTTGGACAAATCTGACCAAGAACTTTCAATTATCCTTAAAACCAATCTTAAGGGTCCTATTAAATACGAGATTACTGTTTTTGTAAAATTACATATGACATTTTCTTTGAGTGGCTTGGCTCAGTAATAGAAAAGAAAAAAGGGAAAAAAAAATACCAAATCAACAAAAATAAAATGCATGTGACACCATAGCCAAACATGCACAAGTGAAATTTGCACGTTATATGAATAATCATTGATAACAATTTCTACAAACACATCGTTAACATCTGAAAGCAAACGCCTTTCATACTGTTATGAACTTCACCTACAAAGAGGAACTTTCTGTTTGTCTTTATACCCTGTCCAGTGGCAAAAGCTGCTGGTGGCGCCAGAGGTAGTAGAAGCACCTTAACCACCAAAACTGTTGCATTACCCCCGGTTGGTGCCTGATGAGGACAAAGTATCACACGTGCTTTCACATGTTTGATAAAATATAAAAATATAGAAAAAGAAGAAAAAAAAGTAAAAATATCTTGTACACACCTAAGTAGACTGCAGTTCACATAACAAAATAGTTTTCCAGCTTTTTTTATGCATGCTTAAGATGAGAACTTGATCAATATCTGTTTGGCATTACTATTTCTTTCTCGGTCTTTATTTATTTCTTTATTTACTTGACTCTTTTAGTCACCAAGTGAGTCTCTTAAGTTTTTTAATCTGCATTTCTGGCAAATCTTCAGTCTTGTCTCTCTTTCTCTTTCTCTTCATGTCGCTATCTTTTTTTATACATTATATATTATTCTTTTTTTTTTCTACACACATAGAGACAAGAAGACATCTCAATAAAATTCTCAGACTTCATTAAGGATATTAAGAAAAGTCTGGTTTACTATTAAATTTTCATTAAATTCTCCCACCTTAGTCGGTTAGGGTTGTAGAATACATCAGCTGCTTTTCTGTAGAGGGTTAAGAGACACCCTGCCCCATAATGAGTATTCTGGATATATGACATGAAACATCTGATGTTGAGGATCCATTTGTAAAGATCTAGGGAGTTTGAAGTACCCCTCATTACTTCCAGGTCCACTATGATCTGGAGTGGTAGTACTTGTTAGGGTTCCATCTATGAGTCAAATAGAACTGTTTAATCATCTACTATACTTGTACCGGACATTGGCCTAGCAGTTAGAGTGTTTGCCAATGACCCAGGAGACATGGGTTCAATCCCAGGTTGAGTCATACCAAAGACTCAAAAAATGGTACTTGATGCCTCCTTGCTTAACACTCAGCATTATAAGGTACGGATCAAGCGTAAAGTGGAGCAATCCAGGGAAGGAGTAGCGCCCTCCCCTACACCTATCGAAAAGGGAGCCTTTGGGTCACCCTCGACTATGGTCGCCAACTTTTACCTGATACCATTTATGTTGAACAGAATTACTAGTGTTAAACAGCAATATTTGAAACCATTTAACTGTGTGCAAAAAAAATGAGCTCTCATTCATTTAAAAATTGTTACCTACAAACTATTTGATTATAAATCATATATTCAATATATATGTATAATCATTTTTAGCATTAAATAACCTACAATTGTTTGGTTTGGTTTTATGGCATATCAACCATCATTGGTTATTTAATGCCAAATCCTGTTTATTTGTTAACACATTTTGTTGATACAAAAAGTTAAATAATCAAACAGTTCTATTTCAAACAATTCAATGTTGCATAAGTCATTTGTTTGCTCTCAGTTTAAATCTCAAGCAGTTCTATTTGACCTAGAGATAGGACCCTATCAGTTGCTTCCACTTCAGGCCAGAGTGGACCTGGGAGTGATAGCAATGAAGAGGTACTCCTTATTCCCCAAAATTTCAGCCTCACCATCAAATTGTTGATATGCAGTTGGTGTATTCTACAGCACCCTCAGTTGACTGAGCTTGACAAGTGTTGATGTTTTATAAAATATAACCAACCAACCAACCAACCAACAAAATTCTTATTTTTCTAAGCTACAAAAACTATTTTTCTCTCTCTTCTTACTTTTATAACTATTCCTTTCATCACTTTGAAGTAATAATCCCTTCGTTTTTCTTTGCTCTGTTAATGGGGCTGGGAATATGCTAACTGTATGTCCTGTATTGGGGTAAGACCTCTCTGAGAAAAAAAAAAAAGAAAAAAAGGTGACCTGGCTATGACACTAAACTGCATCTGATGGAGAGGTTCCAGTTGGGATATCTGGGGAGTATGGAGTACCACTTCATTGCCATTACTTCCTATTGTATTCAATATGACTGTGTGCAAAAAAAATTCTTCCTAAGAAAATGCACAAAAGATATATGAACATACAATGAATGTGGTTCACTAACCTCTAAGCATAAAATAACCCTAGATAGGTTTGACATTCCATTAAAATCAATTGATTGATCAATCAATCAACCTGTTATTGTCCCATGTATGTTTCAAATCGATCTATTTAAAATTATTCGTATTTGATTGGACCATATGCAAAAAAAACCCAAACTTTTTAGAAACAACTACACAAAAAATGTAAATATGAAAGCACAATGAACATGATTTCCTAACCTTTAGGCATAAAATATCCCTAGACTGGTTGACATGCCACTAAAATCAATCATCAGTCAAATTATCTATGAACTCTGTTTTCCAAATATAACTGATGAGTTAACAATGAAACAGAATTGATTAGTATTTTTTAAGAATTGTTATGGGTTTGTGCGTAAAATCTTATAAATGTAGTTTTATGAGAGAATTTGGGCTATTATCAAAGATAAATTTTATAATATATATCTGTACTTGCTTAAAGGTCACTTTTTGTGACCATTAATCTCAACATTGGGTCACATCTAATTTATAACATTTTTAATCAATAAATTTAATAGCTATTTCTCTTGAGAAGTTAGAATGATTTGGGTGAGCATGAACACAGACTCCACATTCTTCTTCTTGTTATTATTCTTATTATTCTTTTTTCTTCTTCTTCTTCTTCTTCTTCTTATTATTATTATTATTATTATTATTATTATTATTATTATTATACTACAAGTCAAATCTCATTATGACTCATAAACTCTTCATTGTGGTTTAAAAATAGAATAGGCTATAGGCTATTGGCAGTTACTGCCTGACTTTCATACATCTTGGTGAGCAAATCACATAATAAAGAATTAAGCCTTTTTTAGCCAATCAGAAGGCACTACTAACCATAGCTGTAGACATTTTCTTGATTTTATCAAAATTGCTCTAATTACCATTTAATAGTGCTTGAGAAATTAGGATGATCAGTGTGAGCATGAATGAAGACTCCATATGATTAAGTTACAAATTGGATTGGAAATTGCTTTATTCCCTAAGATTATTTTGACAATAAACAAACCAAATCAAACTAACCAATTTATTCTATCCTTTGAAGAAATGAAATTAGTTGTATTCAGGTTCTAAGTATCTTCGTTAAAAATGCCGACTCCTTTGACATTGGGAGGAGTCCCTGTGGTATACTGGGTACGTGCTGGACTTTAACATTATAGTACAGCGAGTTCTAACTCTAGTCGCACTATATGTTCACTTTTCTTGGGAAAGGTATGAACTCTCTTATCCTCCCAGTTATGGGTTAAATAGTACTATTACTGTTCTTCTTCAAGGATGACTTTGGCGTTAAATAACCCACAAAGGTTGATATGCCACTAAACAAAGAATCCAAACCAAACCAAACCTTTGATATTATTTACTGAAGTCTGTAAGTTTTTTTCCTTTGCATGGAGTTTGTGTGTAGGTTCAGTTACTTACTTTCATGGCTCACAGCATTGAAATTTGATCTCTGAAAATAACTGGATTTTTGGACAGGCACAGACCAAGTTAGAATTAATTGGGACATTTTTAAAAATATTGAAATAAAAGCTGAAAGTTTTTTTCTTCCTCTCATTTTGGTCATCTTAAGTGGTATTTATATTTATCTTGTAATCATCATCATGTTGTGCCGCCAGCACGGATATCCCTGACCCTCTCTCGCCATTTCTCCCTATTCTTCATCACCTCTGGCAGGTCTTCAGGGCTACATCCCATATCCTTACATAGCTGCTGTATGTATGTTCGAGCTGGTCGTCCTGCTTTTGCCCAGCCATATGTGGGGGTCCATAGGAGTACATCACTTATGAGCTCGTCCCTGCTTCTCCAGCAGTGTCCTGCATGTTTGGTTCGTCTAACTTGGATAGTTTTCATGATGGGAGGCAGGTGGCCATATAGTTGGTGCCTTGTGTGGTGTTGCTGCCAGGACTTGTTCAATATTGCTTGCAACACAAGGCATGGACAGCTATCGATAGGCTATCGATCATATGGAAATCAGACCTGACCGATAAAATGAAATGCAGTTTCTTCCAGGCAGCGGTCATATTGATACTGCTGTATGGATGCACTACTGTTGCGAACAATATCTTGTAATAAATCAACTTATTTTAGCTGTTATGCATAAATTATCCTACACTGTGGATCAAGGATACCTTATACACTTCAAGCTGCACCATTTTATAAATCACATCAAAATGATTTATTTTTCCTGATAGGCATCTTAGCTAGTATATACAAGGATTATTCAATAAATAAGGGGAATTTATTGACTGAGAAGAGACCTATAATATATACAATAAATAAGATATTTTTTGACTGAGAAGTGACTTATTATGTGAGTAAGTTAGCGACCTTAGTCAAGAGTGACCCGAAGGCTCCCTTTTCAATAGCTACGACACCGAGGTGTAGGGGAGGGTGCTACTCCATTCCCTGGATTGCTCCACTTTACCCTTGATCCGTACCTTATAATACTGAGTGCTAAGCAAGGCAGCATCAAGTACCATTTTTTGAGTCTTTGGTATGACTCGACCTGGAGATTAAATCCTGGTCTCCTGGACCATTGGTGAACACTCTACCCAAAACAAGGATTATTCAATAAAGAGAATTTTTTGATTGAGAAGGGACCTATTGTATATATGAGGGTCATCCAGTAAATAAATGGAATTTTTATTTGAAAAAAGCAAAATTGTTTTTTGTAGAATTTTTTACATAATGTAAACTCTGCAATGTTTGGAATTGGTTTATAGCCAAAATTATTTTAATCTCACAAAAATCTTTGTTTTGAGGCTATTCAAAATAGTGGCAAATCAAACAGAGGGCTCCAGACTTGAACAGAGGCCTTTTTGGTTTAACTGGTTATTGAATGGTTTTAAGTATTGCTATCTAATATGAATAATTCTATTTACTATTAATCATTTATTTGCACACAGTTAAATGGATATACTGGATATATAAGAAATTAGTTTGTTGGTAATTTGATTTTTACATGAGTTAGAACCAATTTGTTTGCTCACTAGTGATATTTGTCTCTGCCTCCCACCAGACAGGACTTGACACAAAGTCAATGACCCAAAGGTTGATTATAGTGGGGGTTTAGGGGAGGGGATGATCGGGCACAAGCCGAGGCTCGAGCCCTGCTGGCTGTGCAGGTCATCGGCCCACTTAATGCAATGTGGGCCTGATGAGCCTAGCTGGACATGGACCCAAATCTGGGTCCAGGCACATATGCCTGATTATAGCTTAAACTGGACAACAAGGTTCAGTGCTATACAAGGGGGACAAAGGTGTCAATGTTGCAGCTCGCCCACCCAAAAATGGCCTAGCCGAAACCAGGGGCCTTTCAGCCTCAAACTTTTGTTAACGTTGTTTGCACACTAGAATTGCTATTGTTTCTACATAGTTAAATGGTTTTAATTATTGCTATATAATATGTATAATTCTATTTTAACGTTACTCATTTGTTTGTACACACTTCAATTGTTCCAAGTATTGCTATGTATCATTAACAATTCAATTAAACATCAGTCAACTTGTTGGTAGGCATAGTTAAATGATCAAACAGTTTTATTTCAAACAATTGAGTTTAACATTAGTTATTTGTTTGCACTTAGTTTAAATGTCAAACAGTTCTATTTGATCCATTGATAGGACCCAATCAGGTGCTACCACTCCAAGCCAGAGTGGACCTGGGAATAATAGTAATGAAAGGGTACTCTGCATTCTCCAAAGCTCCAGCATTACTGGAGCCTCACCATCAGATTGTTTAATGTCATATCCAGGATACTGGTTTGGTGGGTGGGGGGGCTTACTCCTGTGCAGAGATGCAGTTGGTGTATTCTACAGCCCCAACCGACTGGGCTATGTCATGTTTAATAATATATTTATTTACCAACCCCTCCACATGAACAGGATGTGACGCAGGGTCTTTTTTTTTTCAATAGAGTTTAACAGGTTTGAATTTAGAGTTTTCTTTCTCCTAGACCAGTTGCCATACTACTATTCTCCTACCATATCTGAAAGGAAAATAGTTGGATTCATATCTTTCTTTAGGGTATTAATGCTATGTGAAATGTAAACTGCCTCTTCCAGGATTTGAACTCAGGTCAACATGCCCATTTACTATGATGGTAACCATTACACTACAAATGCCTTCTTTTATATATATATATATATATATATATATATATATTAGTCAACTTTAAGATGGTTTTGATTACTTATCTCATTATGTGTATTAGGGATGGAATCCAAAACTTTTCAGTTTATTACGACGATACTTCTAAACATTTTTTTCAGATTTGCCTCTTTTCTTTTCTTAAAGTTCAGACCGCTTAAACAGGCACTTGAATTTAGGAAATAGAAACTGAATTCTGACAGTTTTTTTTTCCTCCCAATCTAATATTTCAGGGAATATATTTTCTCTATATTAATGCCTCTTTTATCTTTCACATTGCCATATTAGACTTTATGAAGTAGTCTCTGAAGAATTTTGCTAAAACAATCTTTACATTTATAAAAGAGAGAAGGTAATTTTACATTAAACGAAATTTTGAATTATCTAAAATACATAAACCATTTTATAGAAAAAAAAAAAAAAACTTTCTCAATGTATGAAAAAAATCATTTCATTTCTGTTACTTTGTAATTCAGGAATCATTGTTTGTTTGTTTTATTTGCTTTGTAACAAAAAAAAAGAAAAAAACTACAGTAGAATTAAATTTTAGGTCAGCATTTCTTAATATTTGACTGATCAACTAGTTTATTACATTATACTCAAGTAAATTAGTCACCCTGTCTGTTGGACTTAAAATCTGCTTACTGTATCCCCACTACTGGGGGTAAGACCTCACTGAAAGGAATATGATAAATAAGACACTTAACTGCATCTAATGGCAAGGCTTCAGTTTTGGAACTGTGGAGTGTAGAATACCCTTTCGTTACCATTACTCCCAGGTCTAACCTGACCTAGAGTGGTAGTACAAGTTATTCTTTATTTGTCTAAATTTCTGAGATGAAGCTTGATCATTTTTATCGCTTAGAATATTTGGACTATTGTCTTTATCTTCATTGTCATATTCACATCATTTTGGCTGATATGTCCTTTGACCTTCTTCAGGTATTTCATGTCAAACTCAGGAGCCTACACGGAAACTCGAACTGAACCCTTTATTTAATCCATGGCTAAAACATGAGTATAACAATTAAAATGAAGACAATAGTCCGTATATTCTAAGTGATAAAAAAAGAGGTTAGAGTTCATCTGTGGGTTGAACAGATCTATTTAAAAATCATATGTATTTGGTAGGACTATGAGCAAAAAATAAAACTCTTAAGAAACTAGACAAAAAATAGAATATGAAAGTACAATGAATGTAATTTCTTAACCTCTACGCATAAAATAGCCCTCAACATGTTAATATGCCATTAAAATCAATCATCAATCAAATTAGCAATGAACTTTGTTGTTAACAGATGAGTTTGCAATGGAAAAGAATTGATTTGTTTTTTAAGATTATGAAGTGTTTATGCATAAAAAGCTCATAAAAGTAGTTTCATGACAGAATTTGGGCTATTATCAATGATGAATTCTTTAGTATTATTCTATACCTTTGCCTGTTTAAGCTCGCTGGGAAAAAAATTATCAAGTAATTTTTTTTTTTTTTTGTGATTTGAACTAATTAGACCCTCAAACTCTCTGCAATTGTTTTTCTTTTTCGAAGGAACAAGTATTAAAAGACCCCCCCCTCCCACTGCCAGTCAAAAAAAAGATTAAAATAACTCAACTTGTCTGGCTATTTGTCTTTTCCAATGCTAACTGTTGTTGTTGTTATTATTAATATTAATAATAATATTATACTCTAAATCAAATCATATTATGATTCATAAACTCTTCATCGTAGTCAAAAAACAGAATGGTCTGTAGGCCATTCGTGGTTACTGCCTGACTATCCTAAATAGTGGTGAGTAAATCACATAACAAATTAAGCCTTTTTTTACCCAATTGGAAAGCAGCATAGACAGAAGCTGTGGATGTTTTCTTCATCCCATCAAAAGCATATAAATAATACCCTACATTTCACAGTGAGCAGTTCTCATTGCAACCCCCATGTGACTTTAACAGACAGTAGTTCCTTCACTCGCCTCAACAGGCATGCTTGGATAACACTCTGAACATACCCTTTTGAAACCAAGCCACCTGATCTTACATACACACCCAAGGATAGCCCAAAACAAGTCATCCATGATCCTAGCTTGAACTTAATACTATCGAACAGATATTCAACAACTAACCTTCTTTGAAAGCTCTCAGAACTAATATAAGGCAAGGGAACTCTCTTGTATATTTTTGTATATGAATTCCATCTTATTGCTAATTCTATTGTTATTTTCTTACCATTTGTTCCACCTTTGCTGTCAAGCAGGGAGTATGACATCCTAATTAGTGAGTTGTCCCTCTTCCTCTCTCTCTCTCTCTCTCTCTCTTTCTTCCTCTGTGTTACCTTACATGAATATAAAATTAAGTTTTAAAGTGGATTGGAAATTAAGTTGGATTATTTGGTTTAATTGGATATCAAATCTTGATAGTTATTTAATGCTAAATCCTTGTTTTGTTCTCTTAAAGTATTTTGACAGTATTGTACTGCACTGTTTTTGTCATGTTTAGATCATTATCCTATAATTCTTTTCTATGAATAAAAATTTGAATTTATCATATTATGAATACTGTTATTTGTATATTTGTGTGAATATTTTCATTAAAAAGAATTCTAATCAATATTTGTTGCTTATGATTTTTTTAAATTGGAAAAATACTTTGGGATTAAGAAAATATTTCTGTATCAACGCAAATTATTTACTTAATTTTAATTTAGCTTCTTAGCTTTAGTGTCATATCAACCTTTGTGGGTTATTTAATACCAAAGCCATCCTTATAGAAGGACAGTAGGGGTACTATTTAACCCATTTTGGGAGAGATAATAGGGTATGCAACTAGCAAAGGCATGGACAGCAATAGATAGGCTATCAGTCATATGGAAGTCAGACCTGACTGATAAGATGAAATGCAGTTTTATCCAAGCAGTGGTCATGTCGATACTGCAGTATGGATACACTACTTGGACACAAACTAAACGTATAGAGAAAAAGCTTGACTGCAACTACACAAGAATGCTGCAAGCAATATTGAACAAGTCTTGGAGACAGCACCCCACAAAACAACAGCTGTGCGGCCACTTACCACCCATCATGAAAATTATCCAAGTTGGACGAACCAGATATGCAGGACACTGCTGGAGAAGTAGGGACAAACTCATAAATGAAGTACTCCTGTGGACCCCTTCACATGGACCAGCAAAGGCAGGACAACCAGCTAAAACCCACATACAACAACTCTGTGCTGATATGGGATGTGACTTTGAGGACCTGCCAGAAGAGATGGACAATAGAGAAAGGTGGCAGGAGAGGGTCAGGCATATCCATGCTGATGGCGTGACATGATGATGATGATATATATAATGTGTGTGTGTTTTGTTTCTTTGCTTAATGGCATATCAGCCTTCTTAGATTATTTCATGCCAAAGCCATCCTTGTAGAACAGCAGTGATACTATTTAACCCATAGCTGAGAGGATAAGGGTGGATATACTTTTCCCAAAAGAATTTGTCTGAATATGAATAGTGTAACTAGATTTTGAACTTGCTTAATTCAAAGTTACTGTTCAGCACTTTAGCCATTACACCTATATATATATATATATATATATATATATATATATATATATATATATATATATATCTGTATATGTGTGTCTTTTTTTCTTTCCTTTTTTTAATGACATATCAGTCTTTTTGTCTTATTTAAAGCTATCCTTGTTGAAGAACAGCAGTGATACTATTTGACCCATAGCTTGGAGGATAAGGAGGTACAATATAATTGTGCAACTGAATTTTGAACTTGCTTACTTTGAGGTCATATTTCAGCATTCTAGCCATTGCAACATGGAGATTTCTCCACAATGATTTCAAAGTTCTATCTCAAATCCTTTCAATTTGGTAACAAGGTAAATAGAGTACAGAACTATTGATCTAAAGTCATGTAGTAGTGTTAACTCTTTGGCCTCATAAATTCAATATTTCAGGCCAACTGCTATTTTATTATACACTATAAGCCCAAAATTTAGGGCTTAGCACTAATTTACTCTACACTGTAGTGGGACAATAAATGATTGTCTCCCTTGGTTAATTTAAGCATGTCCATTGTCATATGACAATCCCAGAATCCATCTTATTCTCTTTTGTCTCTGTGCTTTGAACAGTAGAGACTTTGTCTCTTTTCTAGGCAACTGACATTGTCCCTTGCCTCTTCATTGAAATGTAAAACTCACATGACTGTGACCTACAAACTCTATTAAGATTTTTACCGTTTTTGTACTTCTTTTATATACTGCTTATTCATTGAACAATTTGTGCATATTTTATCTGTGGGACATGTTTGTGTATTCTTGTCAATAATTCTAGTATTATATATATTACATATGCATTAAATGTTTCTATTGGTATAAATGAGATTATCTTGTCTTTCTTTCAATTTATTAAGTGTTAGTAAATCATTGGATGTCAGTAAAGTTGGCAACTGTAGTCAAGGGCGACTAGAAGGCTCCCTTTTCAATAGCTACTACACCAAGGTGGAAGGGAGAGCGCTACTCCTTTCCCAGGATTGCTCCACTTTACCCTTGATACGTACCTTATATTGCTGAGTGCTAAGCAAGGAGGTATCAAGTAACATTTTTAAAGTCTTTGATATGATGCAACCTGAGATTGAACCCCAGTCTCCTAGACCATTGGTGAACACTCTACCCATTAGGCCCATGAGCTAGTTTTACTAATGCTAATATTGGACTTTGGGAAGTCCATAGCGCCAACAAGGCCAATAACACCATAAACCTGATACTTCTGGCTTGAAGATTACATCAGATGCTACAAATAGAAGGCCTTTTATTATAAAGACCATTCATAGCTTTTCTTTTAATGGAATGATGGAATTATTTTAAAGAAAGATGTCTTTGCTTGGAAGTAAAGTTTGAATATGTTTTGGAATTTCATTTTTTATTTGAATTTCTAAGATGAAGAATTATCATTATAAACTGGTATGTTATTACCCAGCACCTCCACCATGGACAGGATGCGATATAAACTCAAAGTCAATTTTTAAGCAGAGTACAGCTGCTTCAAATTCAGAGTTTTCTTTCTCCTAGACTGGTTGTCTAACAAAGGCTAAAAAAAAAAAAAGGTCTGCCTTACTATTTACCTATAGCTGGGGGAAGAACAGATGGATTTATGCCTTTCTCAAGGGCATTAACATGAAGTGAAATGCAACGGCCACCTCCAGAATTTGAACTCGGGTCACCAATTTCATTTTCATTTTGGGTTTTAAATGTTGTAATTTCTGGTCTTCTTCAAGTGTCTGACATGCTTGGTAACCTTTTGGGTACTTGGAGCCAAACCCTTTATTCAATCCATTCAATAGATTGTTCTTATTCTGCTATCCATGCCTAAATGATATTTTATATATATCTACGAACCCTTCCGCATGAGTGGGATATGCCATAAGGTTAATTTTTTAAGCAGAGTTGAACAGGTTTGAATTTATTTTTCCTTCTCCTAGTCTGGTTGCTAAACTAAGGTTAAAGAGTCCTATCAAATACAAATGATTTTTAAACAGAACTATTTGATTCATAGATAAGACCCTAACAGGGTCTACCACTCTAGGTCAGAGTGGACCTGGGAGTAATTGCAGGAAAGAAGTACTCCACATTCCCCAGATCTTCAGAACTGGAGCCTTACCATCAGATGTAGAATTTTCAATTTAGGCAACAAGTCTGGAGCTAAGTCTGGTGGGTATGAAGGATGTAGCACTTGCATAATACTGTGTTTCACAAGAAACTACTTTTGAAAAAATTTTTTTTTCAAAATTTATACTTTGTACTTTACTTTGTCTAGATACCAAAATTTTATTATATATATATATATATATATATATATATATATATATCCCTCTGCATGAGCAAGTGAAGTTTAATTGGTTTGAATTCAGTTTTTCTTCTCCTAGTCTGGTTGCCAAACTAAGGTGAAAGAGCCCAGTCTGCTCTACTATTTACCAGTAGCTGAAAGAAGAATAGGTGGATTCATATCTTTCCCAGGGGTACCAGCACTATTTGAAATACCAACAAGATTTCTCTTTAGGTTGCAGTGTCTATTTCTTATGACAACAACCATTACACCTTGTGTGCCTTTTTATTTTATTTATATATATATATATATATATATATATATATATATATATATATATATGACTTGGGCCATTGGCCTAATTAGTAGAGGGCTTGCCAATGGTCTGGGTTCAATCCCAGGTTGAGTCATACCAAAGACTCAAAAAATAGTACTTGGTGCGGCTTTGCTTAACCCTCAGCATTATAATGTACGAACCAAGGGTAAAGTGGAGCAATGCAGGAAATGGAGTAGCACCATCCCCTACACCTCTGTGTAGTAGCTATTGAAAAGGGAGCCTTTGGGTCACCCTCAACTATAGTTACCTGCTTTAATATATATATACACATGCACTGACACTTGTTTTCTTGTTTGGAAATATATCTTGGGATATATTCTATTCTGAGTTATATCATCAAGACATTTTTTTAAATATTGACAGGCTGAGTCACTTAATACATAGATCAAAAAGCAAAATTTAAACAAAAAACAAAAACAAACAAAAAAAACTTTGAAGATAACAGAACAAACTCTGAGGAGTAATGATAATATTTTATATCTGAATGGTAGACAGACAAAGGAGGGCTGAACATACTGCCCAAAATCTATTGATATAAACAATGAGGATGGGGATGCTAATCAGAATAATTCATCGTATTCATAAGACTTCATTTCAGAACTGAAGATGGCACAGGAATCAGTGAAACAAATCTTGTGATCAAAACAATATAAATTGACTGTCGTGTTGGTGAGGCTCAGACTACGTTGCACTGGGGTAAGACCCCCCCCCACAAACAAAAAAAGAGGTGTCCTGGGTATGAGACTAAACTACATCTGATGTTGATCTCAAAAGATAATGTTTGCCTCTGAAATCCTCTTTCTTGAGGTGGAAGAGATGATAAACATTATCCCTGTGATGAAGAAGTGAAAACTGCAGTGATGAAGTGGTTCAAAGAACAGTCAACAGAATTTTACAAGGCAGATATATATGCTTTCATTCAAAGGTAAAACATTGCTATTGAGAGAAATGGTGACTGTTGATATATAGGGATGTGATCCACTGAGGACCAGCTTCATTTTGATGTATGATACATGTTTCTGTTTTGTTGGTTGGTTGGTTGGTTTTTATGGCATATCAACCATTGTAGATTATTTAATGCTAAACCATTTTTATACAAATAATCAGTTCTATTTCAAACAATTCAGTTTAACATGAGTACACAGTTTAATTGTCAAAAACATTTTTATTTCAAGCTATTCAGTTTTGTCAAACAGTTCTAATTCAAACAATTCAGTTTAGTGTAAACACACAGTTAAATCTCAAAATAGTTCTATTTCAAACAATTCAGTTTAGCATAAGTACACAGTTTAGTTCAATTTGACCCCTAAATAGGGCCCTATCAGGTACTACCACTCTGGGTCAGAGTGGACCTGGGAGCGATGGCAGTGAAGTGGTGCTTTACATTCCCCAAAGCTCTAGCATTACTAGAACCTCACCATCAGAGTGTTTAGTGTCATATCTAGGACATTCGTTGTGGGGTATCTTACCCCTGTGCAGAGGATGCAGTCAATGTATTCTACAGCCACAGCCAACTGGGCAAGTTTCTGTGTTGGTAATTATTCCTGTACTTAAAAAAAAGGGATTACTTTTTGACTCACTCTCATTATAAGTTTTTATCCTATAACTAGTACGGAACTCCCCTTTCACTTGGAATTTTAAGCTAATAATACTGAACTGTGTTTATTATGAGGACTTATAAACTAATAAAACTTGCTGAGTTTGATATATATCTGACCCGCCTGATGGGCCAATCCTTTTACTATATATGAAAACATGATTTTTCATTTCCTGGTAACTGGAAATAAAAAATGTAAAAAGTCTTGGAAATCAAGGTCGTGCCTTTATTTCCTGGTTTGGAAATGTTGATTGATTGATTTTAACAGCATGTCAACTCGTCTAGTGTTATTTTATGCCTAGAGATTAGGGAATTGCATTCATTGTACAGTGATTGATTGAAACAGCATGTCAATTTTTCGAGGGTTATTTTATGCCTAGAGGTTAGGGAATTGTATTCATTGTACAGTGATTGATTGAAACAGCATGTCAGTTTTTCGAGGGTTATTTTATGCCTAGAGGTTAGGGAATTGCATTCATTGTACAGTGATTGATTGAAACAGCATGTCAACTCATCAAGGGTTATTTTATGCCTAGAGGTTAGGAAATCATAGAGGTGGTAAATTTTTTTTTTCTTTAATTATTTCAGAATTTTTTTTTCCATTTGGTCCTATCAATTATCAATAATTTCTTAACAGATCTATTTGACCCATAGATGGGATCATAACAGGTACTACCACTCTGGGTCAAAGTGGATATGGGAGTAATGGCAATGAAGGAGTATACCACATATTCAAGATCTCCTGAACTAGAGCCTCACTATTAGATGCAGTTTTGTGTCTTGCTCTTCTGCAGGGGAAAGGATACAGTCGGTATATTCTAAACCCCTTAGGAAGTCTTCAGTTTGATTTCTACTTTATATAGTTGAACAAAACTATCCATCCACTGTATACAAAGTAAGAATGTAGTTTAGCATTATACCAACATTGTAAATTGAAATCCTTATGAAAATCTTTAAATATTTAAAAATGTTTGAAAAGTAATATGCTAAAGAAAAGCTCCTGGATCCTAATCATCATCATCATGGCATGCCAACAACACATGGATTCCTTTGTCTCTCTCTCTCTCTCTCTCACTATCTGTTCCTATAAACCATTGCTCTTGGTAAGTCCTTTAAATGGCATCCAGTGTCTGGTCAGAGCTGATGAATGTAAGTTTTTGCTGGTCAGCCCATACCGAAGGAGTCCATAGAAGAACGTCACTTATGAGTCCATCCTTAATTTGCCAGCTGGGCCTAGCACATCTTGCTTGTCTTTCTTGGATGGTTTGTGAGATGGGAGGTAGGTGGCTGTACAGCTGCTGTATTGTGGGGTACTACTTCCAGGATTTGTTCAAAATGAACAAAAAGTGATTTGATGAATTATAGTAAGATTAGGTTGGTTGGGTTTTATGGCATATCAACCCTTGTAGGTTTTTAATGCCAAATCCTGTTTATTTATATATTGAATATATATGATTTGTAAAGATAGTTTGTATGTAACATTTTTAAAGGAGCCATATTTCTTTGCATACAGTTAAATTATTTCAATTATTTCTATCTAACACAAATATTTCTATTTACTATTAATCATTTGTTAAGCACACATTTAAATGGTTTGAGTATTGCTATCTTGAATAGTCAAACAGTTCTATTTTTCCCATAGATGGAATTCTATCAAGTACTACCACTCTGAGTCATGGTGGACCTGGGAGTAATGGGCATTGAACAGGTACTCTACATTCCCCAAAGCTCCAGAACTGGAGCCTCACTATCAGATGCAGCTTAGTGTGATATCCAGGATACTGGTTGATGTAGGGTCTTACTCATTTGCAGAGATGCAGTTGGTGTATTCTACAGACCCCAGCCAACTGGGCTGCACAGATTAGTTATCCTATGTCCTGAAAGATAAAAAAAGATATGAACATTGCATAAACAAATCTGTCATTAAGAAATAAATGATAGACTTTAGGTGGGAGAGGTGAAGTCAAGAGATAGTTGTAGATTTATCTTCCTCCTGGCCTTTTAGTCTGAATGATAAAAAGCTTAGGAGTAACACCCTGATTGGTTGGATTGATCGTAATATGATATAAATGTAATTTTCTAATAGAGAATTTATTTAAATCCAATTTTTAGATGCTTTTTTTTGTATAAAAATAACTATGAATGACAATTAGATATTTACAAGTTGAGATGCACAAAAACATTTTGGATTGGCATGTGGTACAAAATGAGGTTGATAGATTTCATGAAAATGTTATATATATATATATATATAAAAAACATTTTTTTGTATGAACCCCCTATGGTTTAAATAGTATCATTGCTGTTTTTCTACAAGGATTACTTTAGCATAAATAACATACAAAGCTTGATATGTTCTTAAACAAAAGAAACTAAACCATAAAACATCTTTGCGAAATATATAAAATCATGTCAAACCATCATCAGGGCAATGTTAATACATAATGTATCTTCTAAATTATATTGAAATTAAAAATATGTATATATATGTTTACCTATATACAAATATCAAAACAAGGTATTCAGAAGATGTTTTTTTTTATAATTGAATCATTTGCCAACGTTTTGGTTTTTATATCAAACCATCATCAGGACAATGTCAATATGTAATATTGTATCTTCTGAATTATATTAAAATCTTTTTAAGAATTTTGATATAACTAAAAGACACAGCATTGCATATTAAGAGAGACTTATATATTTGGTGAATAAATTTTGTATGTATGTTCTCTACTAGTTTGCAGGAGACAATGAATTCTCAACTCGTTAATATTGAAGGTTTATATATATATATATGAACAAAAATGAACAAATATATATATATATGTATGTATGTGTGCATTTTGATTCCATTGCATGTATGATTTTATTTCTGATTATTTTGAAACACCAGGAGTAACATTAAGCAACACATTTAATCATTCAGTATTGTCATTGATCTTGTGGGTAGAGTGTTCGCCAATGGTCCGGGAGACCTGGGTTCAATCCCAGGTTGAGTCATACCAAAGACTTTAAAAATGATACTTGATACCTCCTTGCTTAACACTAAACAATATAAGGTACGTATCAAGAGTAAAGTGAAGAAATCTAGGGAAAGGAGTAGCGCCTTCCCCTACGCCTTGGTGTAGTAGCTATTGAAAAGGGAGCCCTCTGGTTGCCAATTTTACTTATTTTATTGTCATAAGTATGGAGATTCGAGGGGGGGGTAAATAGATTGCGTTGATTTAAAAATTCCACAGCATACCACAGTTCAGTGTTTTTTATTTATGATATTAACTCTTGTCAAATTAAGAATCTTACAGAAATTATTTAACAAATATCAAATATACCAAATTATTTAACAAATATCAAATGTGAGTTTATTAGTTGCATCATTTTGATTTTACAAATGAGTCAAATTTCAGTATTAGATAATCCATAAGAAGTTGATATGCCATTAATTAAATCAAACCACTTAAAAAATGAATAATGAATTATTTTCCAAGAACCCCACCTCCTCTAAAAAAAAAGGTTGTCCTGGACATAACACTCAACTGCATTTGATGGTCAAGTTCTATTTCTGGAGATCTTCATTGCTATTAGTCCCAGGCCCACTCTGACTAGGAGTGGTAATACCTGTAAATGTCCCATCTATGAATCAAATAAATCTAAAAATGTATTTATATTCAATTGGACTGTGTGCCACAAAATAAAAAAAAAACAACTATGGGAAAAAGTAAATATGATTGCAATTCTCTAACTTTTAGGTATAAAATAACCCTAGACTGGTTGACATGCTGTTAAAATCAACCAAAATTTTTGTTGACATAGTTAATATAAGTTTTTGGTTTTTAGTTTTTGAAGGAAGTCATTATGTGTTTACTTGGCTTGGTTTGATTTGATTTCTTTGTTTTAATGGCATATCAACTTTCATGGGCTATTTAATGCCAAAGCTATCTTTGGAGAAGAACAATAGTGATATTATTTAACCAAAAGCTATTGAGATAAGAGTTCATACTTTTACTTAGGGTATTAAAAAGTGAATGTAATATCATAACTGGAGTTTGAGTTCAAACTCCAATTATGATATTACATTCACATTCACTGTATTGTCGCAGTCCAGTATATTAACAACTACGCCACAGGAATTCCTATCCCTGTGTTTACTTCTCTAACGGAGACTAGTTACATGCATATGAACTCATATGTTGATATGAGTATATACCATGTCATGTACCAGAAAGAATTTCATGCTCAATTTTAAAAGGTTCTCTTTTCCTAAGAGATTGTCTTCTTTATGTACCATCTGCAATGCTCAGAATAATCACATAAAATTTTCCTTTAAATAAGATACTCTAAGAAATAGAGCATTGAATATTTACTGGAATCAACTGGTTTTTTGATGGCTAATTAGTTTAAAGATGACTTCAGAATTTTTTTTTTTTTTTTTTTTTTTTTTTTTTTGTCAAAAGCAATGCTCTGAAAATAAGGGAAGTGAATTTGAATTTCATTTGTGGCTTTGAAATTCAATATATATGCACATAAATGCTCTCACATACAAGGTTCATTGAAAAAGTTCTAAGTTTCACCAAGATTTTAGATTTGTCACACAGCTTTCACTTTTATCTAATGGAAGGTATGCGTGGGAATTAAGTGAGAAATCTGTCTAGATTTTTTTTCTAGTTTTATAAGAAGTGGTTGTGTATTGCTGCAACAAAAACACTCTGCTATGGCTCTTCATTCTGGGTGAAGCTTAGAACTTTTTGAATATGCGTATGAACATCAGAAAATATTTTCATATATATAAGCGTACTTAAGATATATATGTATATATATATATATATACATACACATACATATGTATGTATTTATTTATCCATCCCCTTCACATGAGCAGGTTGCAACATAAGGTCAAGTTTTAATTGAAGTTTAACAGATTTGAATTCAGATTTTTCTTTCTCCTAGATCAGTTGGCATACTAAAGTTAAAGAGATCAGTCGACTCTACTATTTATCCATAGTTGGAGGTAAAATAATTGGATTCATACCTTTCCCAAGTGTATTAGCACAATGTGAAATGCAAACAGCCCCATCCAGGTTTTGAACTCTGGTTGCCCTGTCCATTTCTCATGATGATAACCATTACACTACAATAGTATATATATATATATATATATATATATATATATATATATATATATATATAATCACTGGTAGTATATGTAGTTAAAAGTAGCTCATCTGATGACTAACTTTTGAAAATCAAGTCATGACAACTATGTTAGTAGGGCTTAGAATATGCTGACTGTATCCCCTGCAGAGAGATAAGACACCCCACCTAAGAAAACCGGGGTATTCTGGGTAGGACACTAAACTGCATCTGATGGTGAGGCTCCACTTCTGAAGCTCTGAGCAGCATGGAGTACCCTTTCATTGCTATTACTTCCAGGTTGACTCTAATCTGGATTGAAAGTACTTGTTAGGGTCCTATCTGATCTGTTTTAAAATTATGCGTATTAGAAAATCTTTTAGAAACAACTGCATTAAAAATGTATATAAGAACATACAATGAACCTTATGTTTAGATGATCCTTCAGGTCCCTATCTATTTTAATGTATCCATTCTATAATAGAATGTTTTTAAATGGTTTTTAACTATAAGAATACTTCTCAAATACTATTCTTAGAATATTTTAATTTTCTTTCCTTAACATTATTAGTGCTTTTAAAAACAATGTCATTCACTCTGGTGTGCCCCCAGAACCCTAAAGGTTTATTTTAAAAGCTAAATCTATTATAATTAATTACAAATTGTTTATCACTTTTAATAATTAATTACAAATTGTCGAACACTTTTTATAAGTAAACAAGAAGAAAAAATAAAGGAAGGAAAGAGTATTCTGAAAAAAAAAAAATGAATTGAATTACATTTAAGAAAGGACGAGTAAGTGACATTATGAAAATACAAATAAGCTTTTATTTAGATGATCTAGAAGGATTAACAAATTATTCTAACATTCATTAACAAATGAATTCTAACTCATCTAAACAAAATGTTTTTAAATGGCTTTTAACTGTAAGAAAATATCTCAAATACTATTCTTAGTGTTATATAATATCCGAGGGATTTCGGTTCATGCCTTTGAGTTTAGTTAGGCTGAGAACCTTTCGGCTCAGCACATAGGTTAGTTAGGTGCAACATTGATGCAGGTGGTAACGCGTGAGCGCGCACAGAGCGGACATGTAATTCAGATGTCACAATAGTCAAAGACGAAACGGGGGTGACGGGGTGAGGGTGACGTCACGCACCGGAAGCGCGCGGAGGTTTGTGTGAGAATCTGAAGAAGTTAAAGAGTTGGAAATTAGACACTGGACGAAGACGGTCGACTTTTGGAGCTCGCAGACGCGAGGCGAACTTGCGCCCTATGTGGGGCTGCTCGAGACGGGGGCCAAATGAATAAGACAGCATAGAAGATTGTGTCTCTCCTCCTTACGTCGAAATCTTTAACTCAAAGTTAATAAAAAGGTTTCGTACCTGAACGACAAGTCGTTACGTGTTTTCGAATTCCGAGATTCCTATGTTCTTTATATGTTCTATCGTTATGAACATTACATGTCTATTTCGCACATGGCCATATTCGTGTATATGGCGATGTAACATTAGAACATTTAAATGCCCCCAGAACCCTGAACATTTATTTTAAAAGTTAGATTCATTATAATTAACTAAAAATTGTCTGTCTTTTAATTTGTCATTGATTTGAACTCTTTTTCTAATAAGAACTAGAAGAAGAAAAAAATTGAATTACAGTTAAGAAAGGATTTTAGTTACTGAAGTTTAGTCAACTGGGGCTGTTGAATACACAGACTGCATCTCTGCAGAGGGGTAAAAAAACCCACACACACCAGCGTGTCCCAGATATGACATTATACAGTCTACTAATGAGGATTCAGTAATGCTAGAGCTTTGGGGAATGCAGAGTACCTCTTCATTGCCATTGCTCCCAGGTCTACTCTGACTTGGAGTGGTAGCACCTGGTAGGGGCCTATCTATGAGTCAAATAGAACTGTTTGACTTTTTAAAGGGGTGCAAACATATGACTTATGGTAAATTGAATTGTTAGAAATAGAACTGTTTGATCGTTTAACTGACTAAACAAATGACTGATGTTTACTTGAATTGTTAGTGATACATAACAAAACTTGAAACCATTCAAATGTGTGCAAATGAGTAGTGTTCAATAAAATAATTAGTATTAAATAGCAATACTTGTAACCACTTCACTGACTGAAAACAGATGATTAATATTGAATTGAATTAAATGTTAGATAGAAATAATTAAAATCATTTAACTGTGTGGAAACTATAGCAATACTAATGTGCAAACAAATGAATTCTAACTCATTTAAAAGTGAAATTACCAACTAACTATTAACTCACAAATCATGTATGTATATCCATTTAAATGGGTGCAAACAAATGACTGATGTTAGATTATTACTGTTTCATAACAATTCATGAAACCATTTAACTGTGTGCAAACAAATGATTAATAGTAAATAGAATTATTCATATTAGATAAAAATACTTGAAACCATTTAACTGTGTACAAAAAATGAGCTTAGGTTCGTTTAAAAATGTTATCAACAAAATGTGTTTATAGATTATATATTTGAAATATATGTATAAAGAGGATTTGGCCATAAATAACCTACAATGGTTGATATGCGATAAAAATCAACAAAAAAATGAAGTTTAGTTTTACAGGCTCTGCAAATAATATGCTCTTTCTTTCCATTTCCTTGTGCCGTATTTGACGACATATAAGACGCACTTTTTTTTTTTTTAAACTAAAAATATCTTTTAGAATCCCCCTGCGTCTTATATGCCATATGGAGGTTTAAAATTCGTGATAGGCGGCTGAAATTAGCTACCTGGCGACTCCTGTCTTAGACTTTAGAGTAACTTTCATATACCTTTTGTCACTATTTAAAAGGCTATTATGCAGAATATAAGTGTTATCATTGATAATATTCATTATATTAATTTCATCACGTTTAATATTAGTACTTTGTTTCATTAATTTTTTTTTCTTGATTTGTCCTACTAAAATACGGGTGCGTCTTATATGCCGTCAAATACGGTACTTCAAATCCAAAATAATCGCAAACAGCAGATTTATATTGGGTTCGATGCGGTCATTCTGAAATTACTGATTTTTGACTCTGTTTCTGCCATATTTTTGCTCTTCTGAAGGAAACTTATATATCAAGATGCTCCTGGTTGGATAAGAAGTTGTACTGGGATTTGTGTAGGAGGTTTTTGGCCTGGATGATTTTAGCTGGAGAAGTTGATTTGTTAGTAACGAGGGAAAGTTTGTTTGGTTCAGCGAGGAAGATGGTGTAACGTATGTGTGTTTACGTTGTGTTGTTTCCTCGCTGAGAGTTGTTAGTCCCCTCGCTAAGTTTGTAGGGAATTGAAAGGTAGAATGATGAAGATGAAGTAAGATGGCGAAGGTCGAAAGATGTTTTTATTGCAGCATGGAATATGGTTTGCTTTTGGTGCTGCAAGACTCGTGGAGTTTAGGCTTGTTAGTATGGAGACGAAATGGCGCAGCGAGATGTTGAGATGGCAGCGTGTGTTGCTGGACGTGTGAGGGATTGTGTTTAGAGTCACCGTGTACTTTTGTGTGTCTGGTATTTTTGGGGAGGAGAGTAGGCGCTATCTCCATGTGTTCGAGAGCGGAGTTACGCTCAGATCGACATAGCCAATTTTGGGGTGACACAAAGTTGGGCCTGTGCGAGGCATGTTGTATGCATCTAATTTATATTCAACTGGGATTCCTCGTAAGGAATCCATAAATTAGATGGTTTCCCTCGTGAGTGTCCATGTTGCTGCTACTATGTTAGAGCCACAGTGAGATATCTACACTGGGCGGCTTGTCTAGCTAAAAAGCATCGCTAAGTAGGAACGGCCAGAGGAACGTCTGTTCTGGTCTGCGTTCCCAAGCCAAAGAGACTGAGTTTGGCGGCTTACAAGCTTTGGTGGGCGGAAATGAAGATCCGGGCTGAATAGGATTAGTCATCCTGATTGGTTGAAATTAAGTGTCGAAATAAATTGAGCGCCAAACCAAAATACGAGATTTTCCTCTTCTCTACAAAGTCACTACTGAGTCAAACTGATGAAAAAACCAAACCAAATCAAAACAAAAAAAATGCGGGAGGAAGGTGTAATTGTTAAAGCGCTAGACTGCGGAATCGTGGTAGGCGAGTTCGAACGCCAGTCGCGCTATCACGTTTACTTTTGGACAAATACCATTAGGAAAGGTATGAACCCCTTTGTCCTCCTATCTATGGGTTAATTAGTACGACTACTGCCCTTTTAAAAAAAGGATGGGTTTGGTATTAAATAAGCCGAGAAGGTTGATATGCCATTAAATAACAATAACAAAAAATGCGTTTTCATAAAAAAAAAATTGAATAAGCTCCATTATTCTTTTAAAGAAACTTCAACGTGTTCGTTTTGAATTTGGAGATTAAAAAAATTTAAATGGAGACTACAAAAAAATAAATAAAAATTCAATCGATAAGAGCAATGTTTTTCTTGTTAAGTCACCGTTTTTACTTTAATTTTTTTTTAAGTTTTTCTTCACGGATAAAGAATATTTGAGGGTTTTTTTTTGTTTGTTTTTTGTTTTAATTCTTTTTTTCATTCGTCAAATAGACTATGTATTTTCGCAAAATGTCGAGTAAATTATTTCTCGACACCAGAGAAAAACAAGGGGGAAAAAACTATTGTGAGTCTAATCTGGCCGGAATAAAGCAATTACACATACCTTAAGAAATCGGCAGCAATTCGCTGGGCGTGAGGGGTGGGAAGCGAAAATTAGTTCCCTTTTCGCGACGTGTATCGATTAATTTTATAACAACTAATGTGAGAAGTACGTTTCACTTTCATAAATAGTTAAGTTTGTGGTCACGATATACTTCTGGGGTGAAATCACTGACTATAATTATTAGTAAAGATTAGTAATTCGCTTTCAGTTAGTAATAAGGAAACCGACATCAGAAAGTAAGCACCTCAGATTTCATGCCTGACCAACTGTTAACAATACAGCGAGCTAGCCATCAATTTTTTTTTTTTTTTTTTTTTGCTGTATAGTATTAGTAGCCTGAATTTCTGAGACGAAGCGTGATGATTTTTATCATTAAGGGTTTTGGGACTATAGTCTTCGTCTTTATTGTCATTTCCTCTATGTAGTATGTATATAGTATTAACAGCGAAAAATTCACGATGCATCGACGGGCAAAAAACCTACAGGCGACATTACTATTTGTCGACTTTACTAAGGCCTTCGATTCCATTCACAGAGGGAAGATGGAACAAATCCTACTAGCATACGGCCTACCAAAAGAAACCGTAGCAGCAATAACGATTCTCTACAAAAACACAAAAGTGAAAGTACGTTCACTGGATGGAGATACAGAATACTTCGACATTGTAGCAGGAGTACTACAAGGGGACACGCTAGCCCGATACCTCTTTATCATCTCTCTAGACTACGTGCTTAGAACATCGATCGATAAAATCAGAACTGACAAAGAAAAGAAGCAGAAGGTACCCTGCAAAAACAATTACCGACGCCGATGACATAGCGATACTGGCAAATACACCCAACCAAGCTGAAATACTACTGCATAGTTTGGAACGAGCAGCCGCAGGCATTGGCCTCCATGTCAATGCACACAAAACTGAATATATGTGCTTTAATCAAACAGGCAACATTTCCACACTAGACGGAACCTCTCTGAAATTGGTAGACAAATTCACCTACCTAGGAAGCAGTGTCTCATCAGCCAAAAAAGACATCGACACACGGCCAACGAAGGCATAGACAGCTATCAATAAGCTATCGATCATATGGAAATCAGACCTGACCGATTGAATGAAATGCAGTTTCTTCCAGGCAGCGGTCGTTTTGATACTGCTGTATGGATGCACCACTTGGACGCTAACAAAACGGCTGGAGAAGAAGCTAGACGGCAATTACAAAAAGAAGGATGCGAGCAATATTGAATAAACCCTGGTGGCAACACCCCACAAAGCACCAACTATATGGCCACCTGCCTCCCATCATGAAAACTATCCAAGCTAGACCAACCAGACATACAGGACACTGCTGGAGAAGCAAGGATGAGCTCATAAGTGATGTACTCCTATAGAACTCCACATATGGCCGAGCAAGAGCAGGACAACTAGCTAGAACATACATACAGCAGCTCTGTGAGGATACAGGATGTAGCCCTGAAGACCTGCCAGAGGTGATGAACGATAAGGAAAAGTGGCGAGAGAGGGTCAGGGATATCTGTGCTAGCGGCACGACATGATGATGATGATGATGATGATGAGATATATATATATATATATATATTGTTATCTTCAAACTGGGAAGGTGTCCTTGTGGTGTAATGGTTAAAGTGATGGACTGCAGAATAGTAGTAAGTGAGTTCGAGCTCCAGTCATGCTATTCACTTTCAGACAAATACCCTTGGGAAAGGTATGAACCCCTTTATCCTCCCAGCTATTGTTTAAATAGTACCGCTCGGCCAGCAACTGAACCATATCAGCTCGGGAATTATAAGGCATTTTGTAGTAGTTTTCGTTTGTTTAAATTTTTGCCTTACTGTTTTTCTTGAAGCATGGATTTGGCATTAAATAACCTACAAAGGTTGATATGCCATTAAACAAAGAAACCAAACCAAACCAGACAGACAGACTGTTTCGTTGTATCACAACTGTTCAGTGTGGCTAGACATGTAGGACGCTTGAAGCTGGAATCAAAACCTGCCCAACTTTATGTTAGAATTCGTATCATACCACTCGGCCAGCAACTGAACCATATCAGCTTGGGAATTATAAGGCATTTTGTAGTAGTTTTCGTTTGTTTAAATTTTTGCCTTACTGGATACTAGAGTGCTTACTTCATTCGAAGAGCTTTGCATAATGCGAGTAGCAGCAGTAAATTTCTTCACCAGAGTACTCAAACCTCCTTGGGGAATCATATATATATATACATATATTTATTTGTGTGTGAAGGTATACATATATATGTTTGTGTGTGTGTGTGTGTGTGTGTGTGTATATATATATATATATATATATTTGTGTGTGCATATATATTTATACATATGTGCATATATGTATATGTATGTTGTTTATGTATATATATATATATATATATGTGTGTGTATAGGCATATATGTATGCATGAGTGTGTATATATAGTGTGTATGTGTGTGTGTATATATTTATGCATTTGGTTTTGGTTTCTTTGTTTAATGGTATATCAACATTTGTGGGGTATTTAATGCCAAAGTCATCCTTGTAGAACAGTAGTGATTCTATTTAACTCATAGCTGGGAGGATAAGGGGGTTCATACCTTTTCCAAGGGTATTAGTCAAAAAGTGAATGTTATAGCATATCTAGAGTTTGAACTCACTTACTATGATATTACAGTCCAACACGTTAGCCACTATGCTATGAGGAGTCCCCCAAAGTAAAAAAAACAGTCCATACTGTAATATGGATATCTTCACAAAAAATGTGTGAACTAGTCTCCCATATTTATGTATATATGTATGTATGTATACATATGTATACATGTATGTATATCTATGGGGAAAAGATAAACAGAAGATATATATATACTTTGGTGTGGAGGAAAATTTATTGTATTCACTTTGCCTACATACAAAGTATTCTATTTGAAGTTATTTTAAGTATAGAAATAAGAATAAAGTAATAATAATAGAAAATATGTTAAGCATGCAAGCTGAAAAGTCATCTTCAGGGCAAAAATTTAGTCAAAACACGTGTTGGGAAAGTAAATAAAATAAATCCACACAATATATATATCTTCCTACTGTTTATCTTTTCAAAATATTTATCTGATTCATTTTTTCTCTTATATATATATATATATATATATAAGTTGCTCATGTTGTAATGATTATCATCATAGGAAATAGATATGGCCAATTGAGTTCAAATCCTGGACAATTCTACATTTTGCATTGTGCTAATATCCTTGGAAAAGGTTAAAAATCAAACTATTCTCCCTCCATGGCCCAGTTGGCTGGGGTTGTAGAATACACTGACTGCATCTCTGCAGATGGGGTAAGACGCCCCTCAAAAAGTGTCCTGGATAGGATACTAAACAATCTGATATTGAGGATTGCCATTGCTCTCTGGTTCACTGTGGCCCAGAGTGATAGCACCTGATAGGGTCCTATCTATGGGTCAAATAGAACTAAACTGGGTACTTTTGCTAAAGTGAATTGTTTGAAATAGCATTCAGTCCATTGAACTCATTAGTGAGTAGAGTGTTTGCCAATGGTCCGGGAGACCAGGGTTCAATCCTAGGTCAAGCCATTCCAAAGACTCAAAAAAATGGTACTTGATGTCGCCTTAACACTCAATACTATAAGGTTAGGATCAAGGGTAAAGTGGAGCAATCTATGGAATGGAGTAGTGCCTTCCCCTACACCTTGGTGCAGTAGCTATTGAAAAGGGAGCCTTTGGGTCACCTTCGACTAAGGTCGCCAACTTTACTTACTTATATGTATAAAAATGGATTTGGCATTGAATAACCTACAATGGTTGATATGTCATAAAACCCAACCAAACCAAATCATATATATTTAATATATATTTATAAAAAGGATTTGGGCATTAAATAACCTACAATGGTTGATATGCCATAAAACCTAACCAAACCAAATCATATATATTTAATATATATTTATAAAAAGGATTTGACATTAAATAACCTACAATGGTTTATATGCCATAAAACCAAACCAAACTAAATTCTCCCTCCATATATCACATGACCATGGAAGGTACTCGTCATGGTTGATTGTATCATGGTAGTTGGTTTGCTGATGCATTGTGCATTGTTTCAGTCCATGTGTGATTTGAAAGATGCACTGATAAATGTGCAATGCAGTCTAATTTGGTGAACTTATGCTTCAAACTGGGCAGTGACACTGTAAAAGCAATCAGAAACATTTGTTGTGTGAAAGATGTAGTTGATCATCCTATTTACCCAACCCCTCCACTCGGGCAGGATATGACACAAGGTCAATTTTCAAGTGGAGTTTAACAGGTTTGAATTCAGAGTTTTCCTTCTCCTAAGCTAGTTGCCTCACTTAGGCTGAAGAACCCAGTCTACCCTACTATTTACCCATAGCTGGAGGGAGAATAATTGAATTCATACCTTTCCCAAGGGTATTAGTGCTATGTGAAATGCAATCAGTCTGGTCCAGGATTTGAACTCGTGTCACCGTGTTCATTTCCTACGACGATAACCATTACACCACAGGCACCTCCTAGATGTAGTTGATCATAGGATGGTCGAAGAAATTTCATTCTGGTTGCAAGAACCTTGATGATCAGTCAAAGTCAAGTCGGCCTAAAACCATGGATTCCAAGGCTATGCTCCAAGCCATAAAGCCAAATCTGGTGAGTAGTACTTGGAAGTATCAGACAAGCTATGGGTAAATAGTAGGGTCGACCGAGCCCTTTAACCTTGATATTGTAACTGGTCAAGGAGAAGGAAAAGTGAATACAAACCTATAAAATTCCTCTTAAAAACTGACCTTATTTCACATCTTGTTTGTGTAGAGGAATTGATAAATACACATATATGTATTTGTGTAGATTTTTATATATATGTACGTGTGTGTATGTATAATATATATTTTTTTCTTTTTCAAGCCACTCTAATCAAACCCATACATTGCAAAAAAATCTCGCAGATTATTAGAATCTGCAGTAATTTCCAAAACTAACCACATAAATAACATCCAGGTTTCTATCAGATCTTATCCTACTTGGCAGACATTATATATATTATATGTGTGTGTGTGTGTGTGTGTGTGTGTAATATATATAAAAAGTAGTCATATCTGTTTTGGTATTCATGTGTTAACTTATAATTCAGAAAAGAGATGTCTCTTAGCATTAATATTACATGTTAATATGTTTATAAAAGGAAAAGTAAAAAATTTTATTTTTATTTTTACTGATTGACTGATATTCAATAATTATGAATCAATTGATTTATGGAACTCCTCACAATTCTTCATAAGTAAGTACAAAAAGTATGTATAACTCTTCGTTTATTCTTAAAGATCACCATGTTTAAATATTACATGGATTTCATGGGCAAAATTTGAATTTAATGCGCTTTTGAAAATCATTACTCTGTAATTCAATTTGAATTCTTAGATTCTTTTAAAGTTAAATTTCGTTGTTTATAACTAATTGTAAAAACTTTAATTTTTTGTAGAACAAAAACAACAAATCATGAAAATGTTTCAAACCAAGGGTTGTTTTTAAAATACTCTTTTAAATATAAGCCACAAAAAGAAATTGTAATATGAATAATTTTACATTTTTAATTCTTAACGTCTTTTTATTGTAAGGACACATTTTCATTTTGTAAATTCTTTTTATTGTACCTTCCTACTGTGTAACCCGGATATAAGAGACTTGTCGGGCCTGGAGAAGAAGTCTCTTATATAAAAACAAATAAACTATTGAATAATTGACTACTTTTTATTTGAATGAAAGCAAAATTTTCCACCTAAAAATAATCATTCATTTTTAATTCTTGTCTTCTTTTTATTCTTACACTTCATTGGGTAAAAAAAGAAAATTAATTGAACCAGTACATTTTTTGTCACTATAACTCGATTAAAGCAATTAAGAACTAAATTAAAATTTTTGTCATATTAAAAAAAAAAAATCTCTTTGAAAAAAATGAAATCATTCCAATGTTTCAAATCATTCACAAGTTTAAGGTTACATTTTTAAAAATGATATTTAAAATGTAGAAAAAAAATTCCTAAAATAAAAGAATATTGTAATACATGAATTCTTAGATTCTTTTAAAGTTAAAATTTTAGAGGGTGAATAAAAATTTGAATTAAAAGTATGCTGGTTTTTTGAAAATGATTTACTGAAAAAATTGTTATGTAACAAACTGTAAAAAATAAAAAAAATTATTCGAGAAAAAAATCATGAAAATGTTTTAAACCATTCACCAGTATAGGGTTACAGATTTTTTTATATATTATATTAAATGTAAACTAAAAAAGAAAAAAAATCATAAAATAAAAGAATACTTGTTATTTAAATCAATAGACAAAAGCTTTCAAGTACAAATAAGGACACATTTTTAATTCTTACATTATTCAATTCTTTCTCTCTTACTCACAGGTGTTCCTAAGATACCTTAAGTCTAATCATAGACTGGGTACTTTTGTATGTATATATACAAGTGGTGTGTGTATGTATATATATATATATATATACACGCAAATACACCGTATATACAAACAGAAGTACCCAGTGTATATATATGTGTGTGTGTGTATACATTAATACATAAATATATGTGTGTGTGTGTGTATATTTATATATAAGTGTGTGTGTGTGTGTACATATATATATATATGTGTGTGTATGTGTGTGTGTTCACATACATCACACACGTATGTATAAATCTGTATGTTCGTATATATAAAATATATTTGTGTATGTGTATACATTCATATATTTATGTGCATATACACACACACACACACACACACACACATATATATATGATTGTGTGTGTATATATATTTATTTATCTGTATATACATTCATACACACACACACATATATATATATATATATATATATATACATATATATTCATTTATTTATCTTTGCATAGATATATATATATATTTGTATGTCTGTGTATACATGTATGTATTTTTTTCTCTTAGGCATATTTTCTTAACGACAGCAGACAACTTAAGTCTCTTAAACATTTTTATAAGCTTCTTCTAGTTTTGAATTTGATGTCTTAGTCTAAAATTGGAATTATATAAGAACTGTTCAAAGTTTATAAATCAACACATTCCTGATACTTTCAAGTGTTTTGAGCCACTGTCAAGAAAGAAATAGAGAAACGGTAAGGTTTGATATTTTAACATTGATCATAGCCTTTATAGAATTTAAAATCCATAACTCAATATTGTCTTGCATTTCAAATTCCTACACATGGACACAGGGTTGGCTCACCAACAAAAACTAACATTCTCCAGTTCTATGCAGGCACTGGATGCTGTCTAGAGGACCTGCCAAGAGCAATGGCCAATAGGGACAGAGGGCAAGAGACTCAAGGGAATCTGTGCTATCAGCATACCACAATGCTAATAATCTGTTACATATTGGTGATATCATTGTTCCAAATATTAGAAGCATTTTAAAAGTCCTTTGCCCAGTCAACTGGGGCTGTAGAATACACTGACTGCACCTCTGCAGAGGGGTAAGACCCCCTAACAAGTGTCCTGGATATGACACTAAACAATCTGATGGCGAGGTTCCACCAGTGTTGGAGCTTTGGGGAATGCAGAGTACCCCTTCAATGCCATCGCTCCCAGGTCCACTATGGCCCGGAGTGGTAGCACCTGATAGGGCCCTATCTATGGGTTAAATACTTATGCTAAATTGAATTGTTTGAGTAAACTGAATAACTTGAAATAGAAATGTTTTTGACAATTAAACTGTACTTACATTTAAACTGCGTGCTTATGTGTAACTGAATTATTTGAAATAGAACTGTTTTTCGACATTAAAATTGTATTTACACTTAACTGAATTGTTTCATATAACTGTTTGAATAGTTTGAAATGGAAATGTTTTTGACAATAAAACTGTGTACTTATGCTAAACTGAATTGTTTTAAATAGAACAGATTATTTACATAAAAATGGATTTGGCATTAAATAACCTACAAAAGTTGATATGCCATAAAACCCAACAAACCAAACCAAACATTTAAAAGTCCTACTCCTAAAGTTATTTCATTGGTTGTCACTTGTTTTGTTTTAATAATATATGTATGGGTGTATTTTTCTATGTATCTAACCCTGTGGCATTGTGGTTAGCATGCTGGACTGTGACATCATTGTGAGTTTGTACTACAATAACATACCAGACATTGGCATAATGGTTAGAGTGTTCGTCAATGGCGCGGGAGACTTGGGTTCAATCGAGTCATACGAAAGACTTAAAAAAATGGTACTTGATGCCTCCTTGCTTAACACTCAGCATTATAAGGATCAAGGGTAAAGTGGAGCAATCCAGGGAAAGGAGTAGTGCCCTCCTCTACACCTTGGTGTAGTAGCTATCGAAAAGGGTGACTTGGGGGGGGTCACCCTCGACTACAGTCACCAACTTTACTTTTACTTTATACACAAATACTTTGCCCAGTTGGCTGGGGTTGTAGAATACACTGACTACTTCTCTGCAGAGGAGTAAAACTCCTCAATGAGTGTCCTGGATATGACACTAAACAATCTGATGCTAAGGCTTCAGTAATGCTGGAGCTTTGCAGAGGAGTAAAACTCCCCCATGAGTGTCCTGGATATGACACTAAACAATCTGATGTTGAGGCTTCAGGAAATGTGGAGTACCTCTTCATTGCTATTGCTCCCAGGTTCACTCTGGCCCAGTCTAGCGTCCAGCTGGCAGACTTGAAATAAGATGGGCCGCAACTCAATACGCACCTGCAACCATACTGAATGGGCTGGTATATATTTACGCTGGAGAGATCATGATTACAGTAGGGGCATATGAAGTCACAATCCCGTGCCCCTGACCACAGCCGAACTAAGTAATTTTGAATGAATTCATTATCGCTTTGAACCAATCGATGAAAATGAGATCTGGTGAACCATGGGATGTGATTTCTGTGTTACTAGGACCTCCAGCATATCAAGTAGTTTGTCAGGGCTTGTGTTGAAAAACTCAGATATGTATTGATGATGGAATTCTGGACGGCTTCGCTAGCGCAATTATATAACTGGATATTGGTCTGTGCAGTGGAGAGATTGGTCATCTTTGTGAATATATCCCAGTCTATCCTGAATTTCCAGAACTTTGGTGAGATCATTTCCGAGCTGAGTTTTGGAAGTTTTGCGGTTGGTGCTCTTATATAACTAGCCAGTGGTACTGAAAGTTCTTTAGTCAACTTGAGTATGGCAAGCACGTTGCCCATAGTCTTGATGCCCACTCCCTTGAGCATCATATGATCTACCATATGAAGACTGTCCCTTGTAATCTCCTCACTAGAGAATGTTTGTGTGTAAATCTTGATGAAGGTGGCAAATATGCCTGTTTCGATGAACATGCTCTCCCAGCTAGGCAGGTTGTATCCTGTTTGTAGCACCATGTCAAAGTTCTATTGTATCTCTTAGTGACAGTCAGTCAGTACCCAGTTGTGTTACACACAGAATTGAGCTTCTAAGGAAGGGAAAGGTCTTATGGCTTCTGGTGCATTCCATTATGTGCACGTGTTTGAGTCCATTCCCTGGGCAGCGATTGGTCATTAGCCCAGGAGTGACTATATCAGCGTAAATATATACTGGCCCATTCAGTGTGGTCACAGGTGTGTATTGAGTTGCGGCTTCTCTTATTTCTTGTCTGCCCGCTGGATGCGGAACTGGGACTGTCAAGCTGGTAAGTGTTGTTATTATTGTTGTTTGTTAGAGCTGTGACTTCCACATGATGCTATCTATGGGTCAAATAGAACTAAACTGTGTATTTATGCTAAATTGAATTGTTTGAAATAGAACTGTTTTGACATTTAAACTGTGTACTTATGCTAAACTGAATTGTTTAAAATAGGATGGTTTTCATATGCTAAACTGGATTGTTTGAAATAGAACTGTTTTTGACATTGAAACTACTTATACTAAACTGAATTGTTGGAAAAAGAACAGTTTTGACATAAGTAAAACAGTTTTGACATTTGTGTAAACAAAAAAAACTATACTTATACTCAACTGAATTGTTTGAAATAGAACTATTTGTATAGAAATGGATTTGGCATTAAATAATCTACAAAGGTTGATATGCCAGTAAAAAGAAAAATAAGCAAACAAACAAAAAACACAAATACTTTGGGAAATATATCAACCCTATTATCCACCTCAACTATGGGTTCAATAGTACTACTATTGTTCTTCTACAAGGATGGCTTTGGTATTAAATAACCCATGAAGGTTGATATGCTAATCCCATTTATGGGTTCAGTAATACCACTTGTATTCTTTTACAATGATGGCTTTGGCATTAAATAATCCAGGAAGGTTGATATGCCATCAAAACAAAGAAACCAATCCTAACACCTCAGCTCTGAGCAGGATGCAACACAAGGTCAATCTTTAAGTGAAGTACAGCTGGTTTGAATTCAGTTTTCCTTCTTCTAGTCTGGTTGTCTTACCTTAGCTAAGGAACTCAGTCCACCCTATTATATACCCATAACTCGGGGTAGGAAGAGGAGATCCATTCATGTCTTTCCTAAGAGTATTAGCACAAAGTGAAATGCATACCAAACCAAATTAACAGCCTTGTTCAGAACTTGAACCCAAGTCACCAATTCCACTTCATATGATGATAAAAATTACACTAAATGTGCCCCCATGTGTATATATACATATATACTTGATCTGGCCATTGGGCTAATGAGTAGAGTGTTTGCCAATGGTCCGGGAGACCAGGATTCAATCCCAGGTCAAGTCATACCAAAAACTCAAAAAATGGTACTTGATGCTGCCTTGCTTAATACTCAGCACTATAAGGTATGGATCATGGGTAAAGTGGAGCAATCCTGGGTAAGGAGTTGCATCCTCCCCTACACCTCGGGTTACTCTTGACTAAGATAGCCAACTTTACTTCATATGATGATAAAAATTACACTAAATATGCCCCCATGTGTATATATACATATATACTTGACCTGGCCATTGGGCTAATGAGTAGAGTGATTGCCAATGGTCTGGGAGACCAGGATTCAATCCCAGGTCAAGTCATACCAAAAACTCAAAAAATGGTACTTGATGCTTGTGCTGAGTAGAAATAGTATAGAAACAAAGGCAAAAAAAATTAGTTATTTTAGTTCAGCCTATCATTTTTTCTTTTTATCAGAACCATCAAGTTTCTAAATCATGTGATTTGATAACATCATTCATCATATACATTTAAATTGCATGTATTTAACTGTAATTATATCTACTTAGTTTGTAGCTAAGATACTAGTGCAATATTATTTAGTCTTTTAAAAGATTTATTGAGCCCATGTGACTGAACATTACTAAGATTACTGATTTTAAGTGAGACATCAGATAATCCAGTAATCATAAAACAAGATAATTCCTGGATATCAATTTCTTTAATATCATATCATAGTGTGTATATTCTAAGTATATTTCTTATTAGCATCCTTTTCATAATTGATGGAATTGATTATATACAGATTAGCACACCTGTCTTGGATCAGTGTGGTTTGCTGAAAATTTTGCCTCTGATCAGAGTACAGTAACTGTACCTATGGAAATTCTACACTTTAAAAAAAGATTGAAAAATAACTCATAATATTTTTTCAAATTATAAAAATAAAAATAAATTTGAAAATAATAGATTTATAAAAATTTGAATTGTCATCAAGCTTCAAATTGACTAAGTTGAAATCAAAGGTTAATCATTATTATCAATCATCATTATCAATCATTATTATTATCAAAGTGTGTTGACATCATGGATTCCTTTAACTTTATCTTGCCATCTGTCCCAATAATTTTCAACTTCTTTTTCACTATAAAAATAAAATTCAGGTTACCTTTTAAAAGAGATTCCATTAAATGGACAGATATATTCCATAATGTGGTTTAGTCATGGGGGCTCTAAGTATTTGCCTATGCCTCCCACCAGACAAGGCTTAACACAAGGTCAATGGACCGCACCCACTCGGAAGTAGCTCAGCCAAAACCGGGAGCCTTACGGCTTCAAGTCTGCCATTGTTCCTTTTCGGAGCCTCGCTCTGAACCAAAGTCCAGCAAGGGCTCTGGAAAGTAAAATGGGGGCTCTACTCGTGAACAATATCTTGGGCACATATTGCCTGGTGGAACCTATCTCTCTCCAGGTGTACAACTGGTTTTAATTCAAAGTTTTTTTTCTAGACCAATTGCCAAATCAAAGTTTTAAAAGTCCAGTCTGTACTTTTATTTACCCATAGCTGGAGGGAGAATAGTTGGATTCATAGCTTTCTTAAGGGTATTAGCACTATGCAAACAGCCTCATTCAGGATGTGAAATCAGGTAACCTAGTCCACTTCCTATAACAATAACCATTATGCCTTGAGTGTCCTATCATCAAATGACAGGCTTTATCCTCAAAAAAGTGATTACCAAAAAGATGACAAAAACAAGCAGTTATGTCAAATGTCTAATTTAAAATGAGTCTTTATTCAATAGTCAAAACAATTTAATAATATTAGCCAAATAAAATTTAAGTTAATCTTTTAAGGTATTTTTAAATTTTAAGATTTTTACTCTTTTTGGTATCAAATCTATCAGATTTATTATTTTCTTTTATGTGATATCTAAACCAAAGTGGTATTCTCTTGGATTTCATTGTATCTTTCAGAGACAAAATTATTTTATCTTAAACTCTCAATGCATGCTCATTGTTGAGTTAGTTTCCAATCAAAAAGCAAAGCAGACGGTTATCTCAGCACAGAAAAGTGCTGTCATCCTTAATCCTTTGTAAAAATATTTTTTCACAGATTTGGACAAATTAAGAAAAAAAAAATCATAAAATGATGTCAAAATTCACAAATATTTTTTTTATCTTTTAATAGATGGTTTTGTTTCTTTGTTTAATGGCATATCAATTTTCGTAAGTTATTTAATGCTAAAGCTATCTTTATAGAAGAACGGTAGTGATACTATTTAACCCATAGATTGGAGGAATAAGAGAATTCATACCTTTCCCAAGGGTATTAGTTTAAAAGTGAACATAATAGTGTGGCTGGAGTTTGAACTCGCTTAGTACAATGTCATAGTCCAGATCATTAACCACGACACCATGGGGTCTCCCTCTTTAATTGTCGATTATTCTCAGTATGATTTAAAAATAACTTCTCTTCTGAAGTAAATCCCTGACCCCAATGAGTTGTTGTCCCATATCAATATTCTGTTATCCTCAGGACTTTGGTACATCGTTAATCTCAATGGAGGTGCCCGTGGTGTAATGGTTATCGTCGTAGGAAATGGACACGGCGAAACGAGTTCAAATCCTGGATGAGACTGATTGCATTTCACATAGCACTAATACCCTTGGGAAAGGTATAAATCCAATTATTCTCCTTCCAGCTATGGGGAAATAGTAGGGCAGACTAGGTTCTTCAACCTTGGTGAGGCAACTAATTTAGGAAAACTCTGAATTCAAACCTGTTAAACTCCACTTAAAAATTGACCTTGTGCCATATCCTGCCTGAGCGGAGGGGTTGGGTAAATAGGATCGTTAATCTCAAAGCCCTATGCAAACCTGCTCTTGCAGAGTACCCACACAGGATTCACACTCAGTCCAAGGAAGTTTGGTGGTAGTCCATGTCTGCTCCTGTATATTTTGAATTAGGCATAAACTGACTAAATCTAATTGGGGTTGAGTTGAGATGTCTATCTAAATGGCAGACTGACTTTTAGTTTGGCATTCAAATGGAATTACTAATATGATTCACTGTAAATAAATCCCTTCATATTTGATTCTGGTGCTGCAGATATCAGCCCAACTTTCATAAATGCTACATTTGCTTTAGCTCATGTTGCATGTACTTGATTGATGGTAATTTCATTCACTGCATACCAAAATCATTACAAATTTAGTTTACTCATGCTGTCAAAAAATAACGGTAATATTTAAGTAATTTTGCATTGTACATTGTAAAATATCAAAAACTTTGGTTTTGCTCTGTCTTCAATACTTTTGGGATATTAAACTAAGCTAAAAGCTAAATTAAGAAAACTGTTGATCTATTGCCTCATCCCATTTCTATAAATAAAAACAATTGTAATAGATTAAAGTACTAGTCATGTAATAGTTATTGTCATGGGGAAATGGACATGGCGAACCGAGTTCAAATCTTGGGAAAGGTATGCATTTAACTATTCTCCTTCCGGCTGTAGGTAAATATTAGGACAGACTGTGCTCTTTTAACTTTGGTTTGGTTTTGTCTCATCCTGCTTGTGTGGAGGGGTTAGGTAAATGTATATAATTAATTAAATCATTTTAATATATACATGTATTTAAGGATATCTTAACAGTTACTCCATACTTTGAGAACTGGAGTCTTACTACCAAATGCTGTTTTTTTACTGGGAGTGTTATTTTATTTAAACATGTAAATTTTCTTTATATATAGAGCCTATTGCAATTTAAGAGATTATTTACACCAATATTTTGATTGATTGATTTTAATGGCATGTTAACCCATCTGGGGTTATTTTATGCTTAGATGTTAGGAATCATGTTCATTGTAAGTTCATATTTACATTTTTTGTGTTGTTGTTCATTAAGGGTTTTTTTTTTTGCACATGGTCCTATCATTAATAGGAATAATTTTTAAACAGATCTATTTGACCCACAAATAAAACCTTAACAAACACTATCACTCTGGGTCAGAGTGGACCTGGGAGTAATGGAAATGAAGGGTTACTCCACACTTCCCAGATCTCCAGAACTAGAGCCTCATCATCAGATACAGTCTTTTTATTTGGAGTGTTATCTTATTTAAACATGTACATTTCATTTATCTATAGAGCCTACTGCAATTTAAGAGATCCTTTACATCTGCATTTCTTATATACCTGTTGATTGATTGATTTTAATGGTATGTCAATCCATCTGGGGTTATTTTATGCCTAGAAATCACAGAATCAGGCTCATTGTGTGTTCATATTTACATTTTTTCTTTTCTTTCTTCTTTTTTTTCTTTCACAAAGGCTTATTGAATTCAATTAATTTTTTTGATTATTGTTGGATCTTTAAATTGCTGGGGGACTATACAATTTTTCCCAAAGGCCAGTGAGTTGAATTCAGTTTTCCTTCTCCTAGACCAGCTGCCAAACCAAAGTTAAAAGCCCAGTTTGCCCTACTATTTATCCATAGCTGGAGAGAGAATAGTTGAATATATACCTTTCCCAAGGATATTATCACTATGTGAAATGCAAACAGCCTCATCTAGGATCTGAACTCAGATAGACAAGAAAATAACGAGCAAAACAAAAGTTTTTGATATTTTACAAGAAGGCTACCGCTACATCTGGAAACCTCTGCTGGTAAACCACAATCATCATTGAGTGACTTTCCATTTAATGACTCTCTTCACCTTAAGGATGCCAGGGGGTGGGTGTTATGAACTTCTATGATAGCCTATTGAAATAAACTTTTGATCACTTCATTATCAACATTTGATTTACTGTTTAAAACATTCGGAAAATATTCTGTCCAATGCTCCATGATGTCTTTTTTATCTGTTAGCAGAATTTTGTTAGAAAATAAAAGTACCATTTGGAATTGGTCCACATAGACACCCCTCAGGATTTTATAGAATGGTTTGTTGCTACAAAAGCAACAACAAACCATTCTATAAAAAAGCGGTTTCTTTTGGAGCAATGATCTTCAGCTCTCATCACTTCTATTTCAGTCTTAGAAGTTTGAATGTACTTAGTTTTTGTAATTTACTAAGCTTTTTGCTTAAATGTGTACAAGGCTGAATGAATGGGGCACCCAAAGAGACTCATACTCACTTGTAATGGTTTGCTAGTCTAGCTTGCTAACCATGACACCCCCTGAGGCACTCTAATAGACTTAGTTTTAAACAATATGATTTATCAGATATCTATATTTTATGGCATCTGTGCATATCACCAAGTAATCGAGAAATTTCTGAGTCGTTTATGTTGAACCAATCCTGTGAACATATCCTAGGGTTTCCTTGGCTGACTCATAGATGGCATCTTTAATATCTGACCATGATGACTCAATGTCATTGTTTATGTTGATAATTTGAAGTTTAGAGTTACATAAGGTTTGAAAGTAGACAGTTAACCCTTTGTCTCTCAGTTTATTAACAGCAAATAACCTAATCGGGGCATTTTTATTGTTACACATGTGAACACTAGTGGACAATTTTGAAGTTTGATCAGCATTGTCCAATTCTAAATGAACAGGTGATGGTGACATACCTTTCTTGTCGGAATACTTCACAATATCAGGTGAGGATGTCCTGATTGTGGGTATCTCAGGGTTGTTTTATAACAGCTTGGCTGTTGAAAAAGTTTATTTGCTATTAAAAAACAAAATTTGCTGCAGTTTGATAACAACAAAAGTCCATCTGTATTTGCACTACAAATTCCTTTCTTTCCAATGACATTGTTTGAAGAGTGAAGATTACAGCCAACTCTAGCGTTAAAGTCTCTTATCAAAAACAATTGACACCTTCCTTAGTTGAGAATGCATGTCCAAGTAAAAAGTATTCTTATTCTCCAGGCCCAGTTATCTGGAACTGTAGAATACACCAACTGCATCTCTGCAGAGGGGTAAAACTCCCTCAATGAGTGTCCTGATATATGACACTAAACAATCTGGAGCTTTGGGAAATGTGGAGTACCCCTTCATTGCCATTGCTCCCAGGTCCACTCTTGTCCAGATTGGTAGAACCTGATAGTCCTATCTATGGGTCAAATAGAACTAAACTGTGGGCTAATGCTAAACTGAATTTAAATTGTGTATTTGTGCTAAACTGAAGTGTTTGAAATAGAAGTTTATATGAGAATTAATTTTTATTTATTGCGGACTTTTTGTCCTCATCTTGGTAGTTTTTTGTTTTTTGTTTTTTTTTGTGTGTTGTTTCTTCTTTCACTACGTTTCGGCCAAATTTCACCTCTACGGTTCCATGTGAGCATTGTCAGAAGATAGCGGTTTCAAATCCTACCCAAGCCGGCCAGAGGTTTACGTGGTGCGATAGACAACAACTATGGAAGGCAGTAATTACTGGGGATACAGTTACAAGACTCAGCATTCCTATCCGAGGTCGCGGTAAATCACCTGAAGAAGACCAGAGGTGAAATTTGGCCGAAACGTAGTGAAAAAGTCCGCAATAAATAAAAATTAATTCTCAGATTAAGAAGCCTCATCTCAAAATGATTCCAATTAAAGACAAGTAGAAGTTTATATGTATAAAAATGGATTCGGTATTACATAACCTACAATGGTTGATATGCCATAAAATCAAACCAAATCTTAATCTCCATAAGGGATTTGAGAATGGAAGCATAACTGCTCATAACTTGCAGATTACTACCTAAGAGGAGATGTAAGGACATAGTCTGTCATTAATTCCAGTGGATAGGAAATCCAACCATTTTATAAGATCTCTGTTGATAGCAGAATCCTAACAATCCAATAGAAGATGTGTCCTCTTTGAACTTCTTCCAATTATCCAAACTCTACCAGTCTTCTTTCTGAAAAAGCTGCAATACTAATGTTATTCTTCCACAAGATACATGCAATTACCTCTGTTCTTTGTTCAGGATTCTTCCTGTTATCCTGCAAAGTTTTCACATTCCAAGAGGCAATGAATATATTTGCTACCCAAATTTTTCTTTTGTTGCAAATTGGATGCCCAGCTACTCACACCTAATGACAAGAACATATACTAGGAAGTTTTTCCTTGGTCACCTTTTTTTTTCTACAACCCTTCCGATTTGGGGAAAGCAGTGTCATCCCTAGATAGGACTGCTTTGTTGTGAAATAAGGACACAGAGAATGAGAATCACTTGCAATTGTTGTATCAGTGATCATCTATCTCTCACTACCCATGAGTGAAGTTCAAATTGAGGGCTCACATTTGCATCCTCCATCTGCTCTTGTCGCTGTCTATTTCTCTCCATGGAATTTTCTAATTTGTAAGTGATGCAAGAGCTCAAGCTGAAAACAGAATGTACATACATACTATTGAACACTTGTGAATTGCTTTAAGTGGCTATTGCTAGTGCTGCACAATTTACACCCTCTCCATATATATATATATATATATATATATGTGTGTGTATATATATATATATGTGTGTGTGTGTGTATATATATATATATGTGTGTGTGTGTGTATATATATATATATATGTGTGTGTATATATATATATATATGTGTGTGTGTGTGTGTGTGTGTGTATATATATGTGTGTGTGTGTGTGTGTATATATGTGTGTGTGTGTGTGTGTGTGTATATATATATGTGTGTGTGTGTGTATATATATATATATGTGTGTGTGTGTGTGTGTATATATGTGTGTGTGTGTGTGTATATATATATATATGTGTGTGTGTGTGTGTGTGTGTATATATATATATATATATATTATACCACCCCATTTGTCGAGTGGGTAGAGTGTATGCCAATAGCCTGGGAGACCGGGGTTTAATCCTAGGTTGAGTCATATCAAAGACTCAAAAAAACGGCACTTGCTTAACACTTGGCATTATAAAGTATGGTTCAAGGGTAAAGTGGAGCAATCTAGGAAAAAGAGTGGCACCCTCTTCTACACCTTGGTGTAGTAGCTAATGAAAAGGTAGCCTTTGGGTTGCCCTTGACTATGGTTGCCAACTTTACTTACTTTATATATATTAAATGCAATTTTGAAATTTTTTTATGAGCTTCAATTCTATTGAGTTTGTTGACAAATAATACCTAATAATATCTGTTTTGATTGTATAATTTTTCAGTTGAAATAACAAAATCCTGGTAGCTTTTGTTTAATAAGAAAATAAACATTTTGTTAAAAAAGAATTATTCGGGGTTTACTTATTGATAATTGACACTGTAAATGTACCTCTGCATTAAACTTGGAACAAAAATAATCCTCTTTGTAAACTGAGAAAATGTCTTTAATAAAGTTACTAACTAGAATCTGTTTACATGAAAGAATTGGTCAAGACTTGGATTGCAACTAGTTATGATTACAGTAAAACAATTCCTTTGTAACTGGTAAGGATTGTTTCCATCAGTCATACAAAACTGCTGTATATAATATATATGTGTTTTCAGTGGCGAGCCTCTGAAATTAGTAGACCAGTTCACATACTTCAGCAGCAATATCTCATCTACTGAAAGCAATATCAACATATGCATTTAGAAGGGATGGACAGCTATTAACAGGGTGTTGATCATATGGAAATCTGCTCTCTGATAAAATAAAACAAAATTTCTTCTAGGCTGTGGCTGTGTTGGCCCTACTGTATGGATGTACTACCTGGACTCTAACAAAAATCATGGAGAAAAAGCTAAATGAGAACTCTACAAGAATGCTACATGCTGTTTTGAACAAATCCTGAGATCAGCACCTCACAGAACAGCAACTGTACGGCTACTTACTTCCCATCTTGCAAACTATCCAAGTAAGATGAGCAAGACATATATTGGGTTTCTGCTTGAGAAGTGGGAATGAGCTCATTAAACGATGTTCTCTTATGGGCACCAAAGCATCGAAACACAAGTGTTGGTCGACCACCAAAAGCTCTATACAGACACTGGATACCGTCTAGAGGACCTGCCTAGAGTGATGGATGATATGGACAAATGCCTGATAGAATTCTGTGCTATCAGCATGAATTAATGATGATGATATATATATATATATATATATATTAGTGTTGGTTGTCACTAAATCATTTTGTGGGTCTGTGTTGAACCAAGTGCAATATAGTATGGAGAGTGCTCAATATCTAGGATAGAGCTATTATATAATAACAATAAATAGATATATATTAGATTTATATATTTAATTCCATGGAATTTAAACTGCGACCTTTTGGTTTCATGGAGTTTTTTTTTTTTTTTACAAAACAACAATCATCAGGCAGTTAACAATATGAAATGAATCGAAAAAGGAAAAAATACAGTCAAAAAACGTTGGGATTTTGTAGGAATCTTTACGTGTGATTGTGAGTGTGCGTGTGTTTGTGTGGGTTATAGTTGCCTATTATTGTTTGGTATGTGTGGGTGGCATATAGTGTATGTGTATATGAAGGTACAAACGCAGTGCATTGTTTTTACCGGATATAAAGTCGTTGGTGTATCTTATTTTTGCTCCGTAATTTTATTTCTGTATGTGTAAGTGACAATAGCCAAGGAACAAAACATCATCATTGCATGTCGAGGGAAATGAATAAAGATTTGATTGGTAAGAGTATTTAAACGGTTATAGTATGGTAGACTAGAATCACAATGGATATAAATAGGTAGGGATATACTGTATTACGATATAATGTGGGTTATTGTTCAATGTTGGTATTATATTTAGGGAAGAGAATTGGGCTAGAATATAATAATAAATTGATGAAATGCTGCGTAAATATATATCCTATAATTATCTGTGATAGTACGTGCGTAATGAAAATAATGAAGGGGTTACAATAATAGTTAGTATTTTTATGTACGGTGATGGTTATAACTAAAGAGCTAAGTGTTGTCATTATAAAATTAAGGAAATAGATTAAAGAAATAGATAGCGGGTTTGGGAGGTATGGGTAATAGTTGGACGGTTGAGATGGTTATTTTTAATAGTTATATGTTTTGTGTTAATGTTGTATGATTTATACGCTATTGTAGAAAAGGATAGAGTGTACGTGGTTGATAAGATGAATGTAGAGTGTTGAGGCCTATTCTTAATGCTCATAAAAATGTAAATTTAACAGATAGTGGAGGCATATAGAGAAGGCTATGGGGGTTAATGGAGAAAGATGGTACATATATTGTGGAGGGTGTGATGGTTGGTGGAGGAAAATGGTACTTACGGTGCTTCAGGTGGGGTTTGGTGTCTTTTTTTTAGATTTGAGGTGTTAGATGGGTTAGCTGTATGGGTGGAAGTGTGAGAGTAGGTGTTTGCTCTCGTGCCTACATTTTGAAAGGATTTCAGGTTTTTTATTTAGTAGGGTGTTTTGTGATGGATAGGTTATGACGGCTAATTTTTCGTGGAGACAAAGAAGGCATTTTTTTATGTTTTGTTGTAGGCAGGTGCTTGTTTTAGTATCTCCCAGGTGATTGTAGGAGAGATGTTTGTGTCTTTTAGGTGCCATATGTACGAGGATAAGGAGGTATTAGATGAGTAGTTTCTGTTTGTGAAAGAAAGTTTATGGTTGTAAATTTACTGTTTTATAGTGCCCTCCATTGCCCCGATGTTATGTTTGATGGAGTTGTTTGTTTTTACTTTGGCTTTGTATATAACGTTTTTATACTGGCATTTTCCTAGTAGGGGGTATGTGATTTTGACCCTACAATTGCATTGGTTGGAGGGGTGTGTTGTACTGTTGGTGGATGTGATTTTTTTTTTTTGTGTTTTTTTATTATTTGGGACATGTTGCTTGTGCAACTGTAGCTAACCTTAATGTCGTTTTTGTTAAAGATTTTGGCTATGGGGCTATTATTGGGGAAGTGCTTGCTGATTAAGTTTAGGAACTCCCTACCTATGTTGGATCTTATGTATTTATTGTAAGGTTGGTTAAACCAAATAATATTCCTACTTCTGTGCTTAGATTTGTCTTTTGGAGGTATATATATATATATATATATATATATATATATATCTGTAGTCATCCACAGACAGATCTGTTTCGTTCTATCAGAACTCATCAGTGTGGATAGACATTAGCTTCCTGTAGCTGGGATCGAAACCCGGTTAACTGAAATGCCAAGCCAAGCTTCTAACCATTCAGCCACGAGGAGACATTAGCTGCGAAGTAAATTTTAAACGGTTATGAATCACAATTACTATTGTTTACATACATCCGTTCAATATATATATATATATATATATATATTAATGGCTGATGAGGGCAGGGTATCACATGTGCTTACACTCATTGTATGATAAAATTTAGAATATATATATCACAACAGTGTATGGTTGTCACTATGTCACTTGGTAGGTTTGTAGTAGATTAAATGCGCATATAGACAGCATGAAATCAGTGGTTGCAGAGAAGCATACATGCTATTAAATATATATAAAAACTAATACATATTTATTATATATATATATATATATATATATAAAGCAAAATATTCAAGGGATATGTTATAACCCTGAAATGTCTAAGAACTTTAGTGAAAAACCATTTTAGACATCATGATGGCATCTTCAAACAATGTATTTTTGATTGATTGATTTTAATGTCAATCAGTCTGGGATTTTTTTATGCTTTAAGATAAGGGAATTGCATACATTGTATATTTATATTTACATTTTTTTTATTAATTTCTTAAGTTTTTTTGCACGCAGTTACATGAAATTAAATATTCCTAATACTAATTGGCCCAGTTAACTGGGGCTGTAGAATACACCGACTGCATCATTACAGAGAGGCAAGACCTCCACGGCCAACAAATGTCCTGGATATGACACTATGTTGTATACTACACGTATACATATGCAAACCACACAATACAATACAGTACAGACAAATACAAATACAAAACACAGGTGGACTCTATTGTTCAGGTATGAATGCTTTTATTAACTTCTGGCTTTTGGTTCTTCAACATGAGGAGAGACACAATTCTTAAAAGTCTTTCGTAATCGTACTATGCTAACCCCACCCCCAATGTTCGGCACATATCATGGGGTTTAAGATTTCAATTCATCTCTGCCAGTAGAGATCCGAAAAACTCAACTCTTCGATTCAATAGCCGAATCCCCAACTACTTGACTCCATGGTCCAATCTCAACTGCTGTGTTTTTAAAATCCTCAAATTCTCAGCCCATCTCTTCTGGCCATGATGTCATTCATACTCCAGCCCCATTTCCTGTCTGGGGTTTATTATGACAATGGTGATTGTGATATCCTTTGTGCACAAGCGTAAAACTGTACCCAATGACTATGCACCTGAACTCTTAACACAAATAGTTCAAAGCCCAACCAAACTGAATGATAAAATATAATTAATGAAAAATGGTTGATATAAAAAACTCATTCCTTAATTATATAACTACTAAACAATCTGATAACGAGGCTTCAGTAATGCTGGAGCTTTGGGGAATGCAGAATACCCCTTCATTGCCATTGCTCCCAGGTCTACACTAGCCCAGAGTGGTAGCATTTAATAGAATCCCATCTATGGGTCAAAAAGAATTGTTTGATATTTAAACTGTGAAAACAAATAACTTATGGTAAATTGAATTATCAGAAATAGAACTGTTAGATCATTTAACTGTGTGTAAACAAATGACTGTTGTTTAATTGAATTGTTTGTGTTAAATGGCAATACTTGAAAACATTTAACTGTGTGCAAACAAATGATTAATAGTAAAAAGAATTGTTCGCATTAGATAAAAATAAGTGAAACCATTTAACTGTGTGCAAAAAAAAAATGAGCTCAGACTTATTTAAAAATGTTATCTAAAAAATGTGTTTAGAAATCATATATTCAATAAATATGTATAAAAATGATTCAGCATTAAATAACCTACAATGGTTGATATGCCATAAAATCAAACCAAACCAAACCTAATACAAATAGTTTGCCAACCAATCTATTTAACTCATTGATGAGACCCTAACAGGTACTAAAACTTGTTGGATTCTCCCTGGTATAAGATGTACACAAAATTATTATTTATATTCATGAATTTTCCTGACAACAGCATGCACTTTCAGTAAAAATTGGCCAATCAGAGATGAGGGCTGAAAGTATTTAAGATCATTTGCAACTATCCACAAATGCAATTGCTAGTTGAACTTTCTGCCAGGAAGAACTATCTTTTGGATTTTAACACCCAAGGAAATCTATAGTCTTGGGTTACCAATATTCTGTGAATATGCAGAACAACTGAACTCCTGCAATGGTGACAAGGATTTTAACAAAACTCCAAATCAGAGTGGACCTGAGAATAATGGCGGTGAAGGAATACTCCACACTCCTCAGATCCTCACCACCAGATACAATTTAGTACCATACCTAGAACACTCTTTTTTGTGTGGAGGGTGTCTTATACCACTGCATTGAATAATCAGTAATCTGAATCTTGCTGACAAGGCATCAATAGTTCTTGAAAGCTGAAAGATTTATCGATTATCCAAGATATATGGTATGTTTTAAGGATTTGATAAAAAATGTGATGGTTATTTGTTAAGAACAGCACATTAATCAAACTGACATGAAGATATTGATACAAATAACAAAAATATCTTCTTTTTCATTTAACTGAGTGACACTCAAGAGATTTATCAGTTTAAACATTTTTGTTTTTTAATTTGAGGATTCTTGTTATTATAAAAGATAAAACTGGATAGCAGAAAATAGATTTATCAATTATATTTTTTTGTATATAGTTTAGAATTGCCCTGTAAAAAGAAATTTCCTGGGATTTTATAAAAAAAAAATCTTTTTCAGTTAACTGACACTTAAGATATTTATCTACTTAAATATTTTTATTTTTCATCTTGAATGTTAGTCTTAACTAAGCGACAATGCTATATAATCATTTTTTTTTAAATTTCCAACCTGCAGATCAGTCTATACACCAAATTAGTAATGTTTATATGAATAGTTATTTTAGTAAGACAAATTTTTTAGTTTATTTTAGTTTAGTTTAATTTTTTAGTTTAGAACTTTTTGTAACAACTAATAATTATTGGACTATCCCCCCACTTTCTTGATGAGAGCTCCTCTTTTCCCTTGTAAAGAACAAAAAATTTTATGTAAAAACTGGATCCTGCAATCACTCAATACAAAACCAAACACAGAATTCTTTTATTATAATTATAACACACACTTATGTTACACACACACACACCTTACTTTGGATTAAGAAATTCTTGAAAGAAATTCTTGTGTATAATACACACTTACTTTTTAGAATTTGTATCAGCTAAATTTAATCGAAATTTTAGCGTTTGTTCAATTTTTTATTGGTTCATACTGACTAAAAACAAGAATTTATATCGTTTACATTATGTCTTAAAACAAATTTACACTGTATTTACAGCAAACAAAGAGACATGTTAACACAAAAATGCAACAAGTTTGTGATGAAAGTTCACTATAAGAGAAACAAGATTATAAACAAACACATTTTACTGTAATGGCATAAAATACAGTAGTTTGGACTATAGATATAACTTACTTTCGATCATCCTGTCCCGAATATGGTGAGACATTTAGCTGTAAAAATACTCATGTATAATACATACCCAGTGCTAGACTTAGGCCTTAAGAGGTCCCTGGGATAATAGAAGTTGAGGCCTCTTCATTATGTATGTTTGTTCCTGCCTCCCTTCTATTTCAACTAGAATTTTTAATGTTTTTTAAATTCATCCAATTTATTTCATACAGAAATGTATCCAGAATGAAGGGCGTGTATTACACTACAAATAGAAGGGCCCAAATACTCTAAATTCTTTCTAACAAATTCAGGTTTCTGGTCAAGGATAGAAGATAAATCTTTCACCTGGTTTCAAATTAGTTTAAAGGAACCCCATTAAATCTGAAAATTAAATAAATCTTTTCTGTTATTTATTTATTCATTAGTTTTACCAGGGACTAAAGGACCTTTGCAGATTTCTCTAGTTTTGGGGACCCTGTGCTGCAGCCCATACTAGCTCATATAAATTTGACACTGAACACATCCCTAACTTTTGTGCTGAAAAATTCTGGAATAAATAATGACTTATACACAGATAATACAAGACACTGCGTGCCGACTGTATGGAAAAGGGTTGGATATGCCATGTGATTCCTATTGAGGTTGATTGTCATGCTTTTCTCGGACACTCAGTCATTTTGTTTCTTTCAAAAATAGCAATCACTGGCTGCAGTTTGAAAGTTGCCTCAAATCGTCTTCAGACCACGGCACAATATGCATCAAGTTGGATTTGGTCGAAAGTGAGAAGTTTTCAGTATGAATTAAATGCACATGGAACCACCATTCCCGTGTGATTACATAACATCAAGAAACGGTTACTGTAAATGCGTAATAACATCAACAGCCAAAAGTAAACGAGTTTTTTTTTAAATCACAAACTGTACACTAAAAATGAAGATGAACATCCAATGTATTCTCTGCTCTTAATTGATCTGGCGTATATATATATATATATAAATTTCATTAAACATAATAGACATTTTATGTCTACATATTTTCTTCTGGATCCATTCAAATTCCTGTATTACTTTTATCGTATTTGGGGGGAATTGATTTATGTATTGTCCATAGTTGTATGTATCCCTAGTACTTTCTGCCTGACTTTGGGCCATCAATAGGAGAGGATCTATTACAAAAATGATGTAACTTTTGTTTTAGCATATTACCACTCTGTAAGAGTGTCTTTACCGTTGAAGATTATGGCGTTTGAAAGTACTAGGGATACATATAACTATGGACAATACATAAATCAATTCCCTCCAAATACGATAAAAGTAATATGGGAATTCGAACGGATCCAGAAGAAAATATGTAGACATAAAATGTCTATTATGTTTAATGAAATTTGTATCAACGAAGAAATGCTGCGAAAATATATATATATATATATAATTCTTTTAAATACCCTGTTTGGTGGTAAAAGCTGCTTGGTAGTGCCAGGAAAGGAAATACCGCCTTGAGCTACCGAAACTGTGTTATCACTCCCGGTTGGTGGCTGATGAAGGCAGGGTACTGCACGTGCTTTCACATGTTGTATAATGAAAAAAAGAATAAAAAGATTGTAAATTAAACCTTTTTTTTGAATACTGAAAAAGCTTATAGATAAATATGTAGAATAACTTTAGAGAAATTTTCCGTGGTCTTTATTATTATAAGTGAAGTTCAGGTTGTAATGATTGCTTACATTTGTTGCCAATGCAGGTGTTATCAGAAGTAAATCAATATCTGAAAAGGAAATTACTTTTGCTATTTGCAAGAAAGAGATGAGTTTCCATTGCAGAAGACAACATGCAACAGAGAAGAAAAAAAAAATGGTAATGATCTTCTGTTTTTAGAATTTAATCCAGACTTAAGTTTTTAAGTATCATAGCTGTTAGCCTGGTGGTTAGAAAATGGGTTTTGAGACCAAAGATTCCTTTAATGCTGTTGCATTTTTTTTTCTTTCTCAGAAACCGTAAAATTATATCCAGCTAGAAGTCACAACAAATTGGCCTAATAATGAAATTTTCAAAATAATAAAAAGAAGTTATTAAAAATACTGTATTAGCTATATACCAAATTCTTGTAAAAATGCTTACGTACGTAGGCCAAGTTTAGCACAATAGTAAGATTGAGTTCTTACTGGATTTACCAAGCAGGTAGACCCAAATGCTTACGTACGTAGGCCAAGTTTAGCACAATAGTAAGATTGAGTTCTTACTGGATTTACCAAGCAGGTAGACCCAAATGCTTACGTACGTAGGCCAAGTTTAGCACAATAGTAAGATTGAGTTCTTACTGGATTTACCAAGCAGGTAGACCCAAATGCTTACGTACGTAGGCCAAGTTTAGCACAATAGTAAGATTGAGTTCTTACTGGATTTACCAAGCAGGTAGACCCAAATGCTTACGTACGTAGGCCAAGTTTAGCACAATAGTAAGATTGAGTTCTTACTGGATTTACCAAGCAGGTAGACCCAAATGTTAAAAGTTGCAACTGCTGTGATTGTCTCTTGTTTTAATTCTTGACATTTCATATGTGGGTGTCCAGTTTGTAGTAGCTGATGAAGTGTAACTAGACATATAGTAGAGTAAGTCACAATATAAATCAATCAAAACAAATGTTTAAAAAAAACAAACATCATTTTTTAATAACATAAACCAAAATCAAGTTTTATGTACAGTTCAAGACAAAAATGATACTTTTTCCAGCTGTTGTGGGAACGACAAGAGGATACTGCATGCAATTTTGAACAAATTCTGGAAGCAGCACCCTAAAAAACAGCAGCTTTATTGTCACTTATATTACATTTGAATGTGTAGAAATCATAGATCAGGATCACATAATGAATGGCTGAGGCTGTAGAATGATGTACTTGTGTCAGATGCATTTAGATATTGTAGCCTTTAAATTGAAAGAGAATTTAAGAATTTAACAACTTCAAATCCTTGTGGGTCATCTTTAATAAAATATGCTTACAATATATATATATATATATATATATATATTATGGGGATTTTTATAAGCCCCGAAAAGCCCGGTTTATTCCTATGTTTTGTAAAAGAATAAACCGTACTTCAACAGCAGTAGGGAATTGGTGACAGCTTTTGAAGAAAGGAAGACGAACGACTTTTAGTGCAACAAAATTCATATACAACAACAACAACAATAAACAGGGTTTTACACCAAATGGAACAAACAACGAATATATAGGAGTTCACAAAAGAGTTCAAGATTCCGATAGATGGTAGGGTTTTGTAAGGTTTAGTTGTAAGGTTTAGTTGTAAGGTTGTTATCAGATAAAGTTATAAGGTAAAGGTGTAAGATAAAGTAAGGTTAGGTTTGTTATGTGAAGGTTGTAAGGTTTGGTTTTGTGAAGGTTTGCAGATAAAATGCCTGCTGGAACTTAACTGTGTGTCCTGTTCCTTTTAACTCAGCACATGCGTTCATCGCTCTTGGCTCCTGGCTGGTGGAAGAAGGTACCAAATATGTTTGCCGTCAAGGGCTGCTACAAATGGACCTGTTGTTAACAGCGGTGGGAGTGGAAAATAGAGGAAGAATCTCCAGTGAAGCTCTTTTTTATAATGGACATCACATGACCCGAAGGGGCTGCTGCTGTTTGGTGAAACATGATCACCAGTTCCTTAACAAAATTTCTGCAATATATATACCTCTGAGATTCAATGGTCCATATCAAAAAGGTCAAATACTCCAAAATATTTCGATAATAAATGTAATCTGTGTTTAGAAAAGAAGATACAGATTTTACTTTACCCAGAGCCTGGAAAATTGTTTAATAAGAGATGTGAATTAATAGCTAGGTGTAGACATAGATCTAAATTTAAACTATAGAAAATTAACATAAATAATGTTTTTTTTTTAAAAAACATTGGATTAAATTGAGAACTAATGTAAATGAATAAAAATAAATTAAATAAAAAATAAAAATTGTGAAAAACCATATCATATATACGTACTAATCATTAAAAGTGTAACTGATTTAATAGGCTCAAAAATAAATTTGATTTTTAAAAAAGTTAAATTTAATTAAATCTTGAATATAAATTATTACTGTATCGTTACGTAAAGTTATTGAATAAAGTTAATTTTCTAATTTAATATTAAATCTGTAGTTTTAAGTCAAAAAGTAATTTGAATTTTTAAAAAAATAAATTTTAAAAAAAAATTAATTTACTATAATTCTAACTGACAATAAAATAAAAAAAACGGAAGTGGGCTAAATGGGGAGATAACTCTTCTCCCCTCTTCTATCCCCTCCCACCCTTCTTTCCTGTGTCTATTCTGATTTATTTTATCTATAAGATCTGAAGAAGTCCTGTTAATTTTTTTTTGTGTTTTTTGATTTTTTCAAAAACACATAACAGGATGAAAATAAATTTATAATCCTAATGTGACCGGTTTGTGTTTTTTCTTAATGAAATTATTGCTCTGTAATGTCTGTGACATTGAGCTCTTTACCAGGAAAATTTAAATGTTCACTTTTGAATAGTTTTCTTGTCCTGATGGAATTACTCCCAACTCCGGTTTAACTGGACCAAATAATACTTATATAATCAAAATATTGAGTAATAATTAAAACGAATTATTAAAACTTAAACTGGTAAAAACGCAGCCATCACAAGCATCTAGTGCAACTGACAGTTCTTCAACCCGAGTCAATCATCAGATACCTGATGGCTGTGATTTGAACAGTTTTTTGTTTAATCCTTTTTAATCATTGCCCTATATTTTAACTATCATGTGGCTCTATTCTGAATATTGAGCAATATCACTAAAACAAAGTTTTGTTTTAAATATTACTGATAATATACACCCATATAGATTGATAGATTGATCAAATGTGTTGATTAGAATTTTAACTTTAGAATGAATGTAGAGACACAGAAAAAAAATTCCCACCGAATCTCAAAACTCAATATCCCATAATTTATGTAAATTGTCAGTTAATGATTAAACATTCCCTGAAGGCTTCCTGTCTACTGCTGGCGAAATAGTTTGCAGTTCACTTTTTGTAATATAAGTTGAGATGAGAAAATTTCAGGGAATATGGAGAGGGTGATGAGGGTTGTCTTCCTGACAGACAGTAGATGGTGAAATTTACAGTATGATGTCTAAATTGGGGCTCTATTATTCTAGTAAAAGCAACTAGGGTAATTTGATTTTAAAAACATGATACACTGATGTACTTGAACAAGAATCCATAGCTTAACCGAGACGAGGACATTAGTTCAAGTATATCAGTTTGGTTTTATTTTACTGTTTTATGGCATATCAACACTTGTGGGTTATTCAATACTGAATTATATGATTCTTAAGTGAATAGTTTAAAAATGACATTATCTTTAAATGGATCAGAGCTTATTTGTATTATTATTTGTTTGTACATAGTTAAATGGTTTTAAGTATTGCTATCCAACTCTAATAATTCCATTTAATATTAATCATTTGTTAAATGGTTTTGATTGGTTTGGTTTGGTTTGTTTTCTAATTAAGATACTTCCACAGAAATATCATCATTTTTTAATCACATGTAGGAGATTCCAAAAATGTATTGACAAGAATGATGAATAATTGAAGACTGTTTAAAATTATATCACAAAGGTGCTCCCATAAACACAAAACTTTATCATCACTGCATTTATCTTGTAGATAAGATTGCAAGTTTGATACTATTCAAATTTTGATCACAGTTTTTTAAATATAGTACTAGTAGTAGTAATAATAATAATATCAGAATATCGCCTAGAAAATGAAACTCATAAAATTCTCTGGGATTTTGAAATTCAAATGGATCACCTAATCCCAGTAAGAAGGTCAAACCGAGGTTTGGTTTGGTTTGGTTTGTTGGGTTTTATCGCATATCAACCTTTGTAGATTATTTAATGCCAAATCCATTTTTATGTAAATAATCTGTTCTATTTAAAACAATTCAGTTTAGCATAAGTACACAGTTTAATTGTCAAAAACATTTCCATTTCAAACTATTCAAGCAGTTATATGCAACAATTCAGTTAAGTGTAAATACAGTTTTAATGTCGAAAAACAGTTCTATTCGAAATAATTCAGTTAAGCATAAGCACGCAGTTTAAATGTAAGTACGGTTTAATTGTCAAAAACATTTCTATTTCAAGCTATTCAGTTTATTCAATTCAGTTTAGCATAAGTATGCTGTTAGTTCTATTTAACCCATAGATAGGACCCTTATCAGGTTCTACCACTCCGGGCCAGAGTGGACCTGGGAGCGATGGCAATAAAGGGGTACTCCGCATTCCCCAAAGCTCCAGCACTGCTGGAACCTCACCATCAGATTGTTTAGTGTCATATCCAGGACACTCGTCGGGGGGGGGTGTTACCCCTCTGCAGAGGTGCAGTCAGTGTATTCTACAGCCCCAGCCAACTGGGCAACCTGCTTGTTAGGAATGAGTTCTACTTTGAAGATCTATTAAAGCTCGAGATATATGCCTGCCTATATATTCTGACCAACACTGGCTCTTTTTTGACTTTAATGCTTTTGTTCTTGAAATATTGAATATTAAGAAAATCATGTTTCAAGACTTTAGTTAAAATCCAGTACTCACTGAGAATAATCAGATATTCAATAAAAATTCACTAGGTTTTTTAGATTATCTTTTATTCATCAATTAATTCTAAGTTTAAATCAGATTTTTGTACATTTGTCTGTAAGTCAGAGGTGCTTGTGGTTTAATGATTATCATCATGAGAAATAAACTTGGCTATCCTAGTTCAATTCCTGAGCCAGGCTTTTTGCATTTTTATATAGTGCTAATACTCTTCGGAAAGGTATGAATCCAACTATTTTCCCTCCAGCTATGGGTAAATAGTAGGGCAGACTGGTATAGCAATCAGTCTAGGAGAAGAAAAACTCGTAACTTAAACTAGTTGTAGCCCTGGAGAGGTTATTAGCTCTACCAAGCTATTCCTGCCCAAGATAAGCTGGATGAGTAGCACACACATGATCTAACCAAGTTGTGGGACCAGTGTGTATATGTAAGTCTTATGTTTTGAGCTTTTTGGACTAATGAGTACAGTGTTCGCCAATGGTCCAGGAGACCGGGGTTCAATTCCTGGTCGAATCATACCAACGACTCAAAAAATGGTACTTGATACCACCTTGTTTAACACTCAGCAATATAAGGTAAGGATCAAGGGTAAAGTGGAGGCATCCAGGGAATGGATAAGTGCCCTTCTCTACACCTAGGTATAGTAGCTATTGAAAAGGAGGCCTTTGGGGCACCCTCGACTAAACTTTACTTTCCAGGGAAAGGAGTAGCACCCTCCCCTACACCTCAGTGTAGTAGCTATTGAAAAGGGAGCCTTCGGGTCACTCTCAACTAAAGTCGCAAATTTTACTTTCCAGGGAATGGAGTAGCACCCTTCTCTACACCTCAGTGTAGTAGCTACTGAAAAGGGAGCTTTCGGGTCACCCTCGACTGGGGTCGCCAACTTACTTAGCATAGACAATTATTTCAGCTAGTTTTAAGTTACTCTGAGTAAAGCCTAAGGGCCAGATCTTTTTAAAATAACATATTTGAGATTTTTCCTGATATAATGTTAAAGATATCTAATTTCTCTGCAGCAACACGACTGAAATAGTAAAAAAGAAAGAAAAAAAATTGCAACCTGAAGACAATGTTTTTCATGAAATTTTTGTATTACCAAATTTTTATAGAATATCGTAAAGTCTCAAGGCTGTTCACCATTTTCTTAATTATTTTATTTCACATTATATTCAAAAGCAAGGGAAATTTTTTTTTTTTCATCAAAGTAAGATGCTGATAGATTTTTTTTTATATATATTAGAATTTTTTATTTTATTTTATTTCCTGTTGCTTAATCTGCTCAAATTATTCAAGTCAATATTCCACTCAACTGACAAATATTAGCACTGCTTTCTATTGCTTTGACAAAAAGATTCTTTAAAAACCAATATGAATACTTTGCTGTAGTTTGTTTTAATCATATTTACCAACCCCTCTGCTCGGGCAGGATATGACACAAGGTCAATTTTCAAGCGGAGTTTAACAGGTTTGAATTCAGAGTTTTCCTTCTCCTAGACTAGTTGCCTGACCAAGGCTGAAGACCCCAGTCTGTCCTACTATTTACCCATAGCTGGAGGGAGAATAATTGGATTCATACCTTTCCCAAGGGTATTAGTGCTATGTGAAATGCAATCAGTCTCGTCCAGGATTTGAACTCGTGTCGTTGTGTCCATTTCCTACGATGATAACCATTACACCAGGCACCTCCTCTGTAGTTTGTTTTGATAGCCAATACTTCTAAAATCACATTTCCATATTTACATACTGCATTACTTATATATAAGTACACCACTAGCAAAATTTAAAAAATAAAAAGTTAATTTTCTTCTAAAGCAAAGAAACTAGGGTTTTATTATTCGTAGAGGAACATTATCAAATTAAAATGGATATTATTAAGTTTGGTTTCTTTGTCTAATGGCATATCAACCTTTGTAGGTTATTTAATGCCAAAGCCACCCTTCTAGAAGAACAGTAGTGGTACTATTTAACCCATAGCTGGAAGGATAATGGGGTTCATACCTTTCCCAAGGGTATTTGTCCGAAAGTGAACGTAATAGCGCGACTGGAGTTCAAACTCACTTACTACGATTTCGCAGTTCATTGCTTTAACCATTACACCACAAGAACACCCCCGATATTTTTAAGTATTATTTACAGTATTGCCAATAAATAAGTCCACCCAAAAAAACTTTTTTAATGAAAACTTAATATGATTCTGAACCAAAGATATCAGCATTTTATTATTTTTCATTATCATTATTATTAAGTCTTGTTGATATCACAGTCTCTTAACTCTCTCTTACCATCTGTCCCTATTGTCCATCACTCCTGGAAGGTCCTCTAGACTCCATCCAATGTCTTCACAGCACTGATATATGTAAGTCCTTGCTGGTTGGCCACTGGTGTGTCCATGTGTAGGAGTCCATAGAACATTACTTATGAGTCCATTCTTACTTCACCAGCAATGCCCTGGATGTCTTATCTTACTTGGATTGTTGGAAGATGGGAGGCAAGTGGCCATACAGCTGCTGTTTTATGGGATGCTACTTCCAAGATTTATTCAAAACAGCATGTAGCATTTATTATCAAAAAATATTATTAGGTATCATTTATAGTATCACTAATAAATAAGTACAGCTGCCCTCCAAATTTTTTTCAAATAATTGATAAAATGACAATATCTAGATATTGAACTTGAATGTTGGCATAAAGCTCAATTTTACAGTTGAACAGTTGAACATTCTACATTCTTCCATGCTAGCAGCACATCATGATGATATATATATATATATATATATATGTGTGTGTGTGTGTAGATCTAGATCTAAGTTTGGATATCATGGACATAAAGTCAAAGGCACTAGATGATTGACTGTTTCTTATCTTTGCAATCATCTTCTGGAATTGACAATAAACCATCTGATGGTGAGGCTCTAGCCCTATAACTCTAGAGAAGGTGGAGTACCCCCTTCATTACCATTACTCCCTGGTCAACTTGGAGTGTTAGTACTTGATTGGGTCCCATTTATGGGTCAAAGAAAACTGTTTAACTATTTAACTATGTGTAAACAAATGACTGATGTTAGATTGAAATGTTAGTGTTACATAGCAATGCTTGAAATGAGGTAACTGTGTGCAAATAAAACTATTGGTGTTAGCAATACTTGAAGCAATTTAACTGTGTGTAAACAAATGATCAATACTAAATAGAATTATTCATGTTAGATAGGAATACTTAAAAACCAGTAATCTTTTTACAAAAATTGAATTATTGGTATTACTTAGCGATACTTGGAACCATTTAACTGTGTGCAAACAAATGAGTCCTGGCTTGTTTGAAAATGTTATCTACAAACTACTTGTTTTCAGATCATATATATATCTAATATATATATAAAAGCAGGATTTGACATTGAATAACCTACAAGGGTTGATATGCCATAAAATCCAACCAATCTAATCTAACCTATGCAATCATCAGACCAACCAACTTTTGTTTTGATGATCCTTTCAGCAAGAAACTGACACTCACTAAGTGCCATTAATTCTTTGTTTATAAATCCAAAGTTGTGTTGGGGGGTGCTGTTACCTGGACCAAAACACTATCAAACTTGATCAGCAAAAGCAAATAAAAATTTGTGGTTTAAAGTGTACACAAACAAAATTTAGGGCAACTTCAAAATAAAAATTGAAAAAAAAAAAAAGGACACTTCATTTAAACATTAAAACTAAGTATATCTACAAAATCTTACCTTCATTTTCATTGAAACTTGACATTTCATTGGCTTAATTTAGCTCATAACTTATAAAAATGTTTTCTTTTTCAGAAAATTTTGAATCCAGACCGAAGTCACCAGGGTAAGAAAAAAGAACGTTTAAATAGTCAAACTAATGTAATTGGACTGCAAGCCAATGGTTTTGCTGGAGATGAACGACGACGAACAACTAACATTAATATTAACTGCCATGAACCAGGCACAGGATACACACCGCTGATATTAGCTGTACTAAATCGTAAGTACTCTTTTATTTTCTTTTGTTAAATTGAATTGTTTGAAATAAAACTGTTCATATGTATAAAAATGGATTTGGCATTAAATAACCTACAAAGGTTGATATGCCATAAAACCAAACCAAAGTTTAAATCCTGGACGAGGCTGTTTGCATTTCACATAGCACTTATCCTCTTGGGAAAGACATGAATCCAACTATTCTCCTTCCAGCTATGGCTAAATAGTTGAACAGACTGGAGTTTTTAACCTTGGTATGACAACTGGTCTTTGAGAAGGAAAACTCAGTATTAAAACCTGTTCCATGAATATATTTGGCAACCATTTTTGAATACTGTTAAGGGAGAGTTATCTCTCCTAGCGAATGATTGACCCTTTTGAAAAAAGGGTAAGGACAGACTAGATGGCTGTTTGACAACAAGCCATGTAAAGATAGTCAGTGCTAATCCACACCAATCCTACTGTACAATGGTTGGTGAGAAGAAAAAAAGAATATTATTGTGTTAAAAATATATTCAACTGTTTATTTGTTGTATTTTGTTGTTTCAAAATACTTGGGATATAACAGATACTTATTCCCAAGAAACTTCACGCATGAATAAATGTGTGGTGCCAGCTAAACCCATATCAAGTGAATCTTGTCACACAAAGACTGTTGCTTGGATCTTGGTAAAGTCTCCAGAAAAATCCAATTATTTCATAAGTGTGAAATACCTGCAATAACAAACAGATATTTTCATGGCTGTTAAAACCTAATTTCATAAGAACTATTCGGTTTTTCCTTATGGCAAAGTTCTTCAAAGAGTATGTCTAAAAACATTTCTTGATAGCACTAATACCCTTGGGAAAGGTATGAATCCAAATATTCTCCCTCTAGCTATGGGTAAATAGTAGGGCAGACTAGGTTCTTCAGCCTTGGTGAGGCTGAAGAACCTAGTGAGTCCAGAAGGAAAACTCTGAATTCAAACCTGTTAAACTCCGCTTAAAAAATTGACCTTGTATCATATCCTGCCCGAGCGGAGGGGTTGGTAAATAGGATAAAAAGGTCCTGGCTGACTGGATCATTGGGTCATAACAAAAAATAAAAGAAAGTAAATAGTGAGAAAACTAGCATCCTATCTACTTGTTTGTCATATAGTAAAAAGTGATATACCTATGACACAAAATTCATCCTTTCAGTTACTATGGATATTGTGAGTAGAGTTCTTGATGAAAGGTCAGCAGATAAAATCAAAGGTGACTGTGTCATCAGATTAGTGGTGTTAAAGAAGATTTAGAATTTTGGCTTCTTTTATATCTCCATCTATCATACATATACGTGTGTATATATATATATATATATATATATATTGGAAAGAAATTTATATATGTCATATTATGTAAATATTGGAAAGAAATTTATATATGTCATATTATGTAAATATTGGTAAGAAATTTATATATGTCATATTATGTAAATATTGGTAAGAAATTTATATATGTCATATTATGTAAATATTTATGCAAAATGAGACTGCTTGTACTATGTATTTGTACATGATTTAGTATTGTTTATTTTTTTAATAGCATATCAACTCCTTATGGGTTATTTAATGCCGAAATTTAATTTTTTCATAGATGTGTGATTATAATCAAAACTATATTTTCAATGTCCCATTGCTGTCATTCTTTTAAATTGCTTTTTTTCCCCCCAATAATAATCATTTATTTGCATACATTTATAGGATATCAAGTATTTCCATCAGATAGATATAATTCACACACAGATATATGGTTTCAAGTATTCCTATTTAATACTAATAATTTGTACACAATTATATGGTTTCAAGTATTTCTATCTAATACTGATAATTTGTACACAATTATATGGTTTCAAGTATTCCTATCTAATACTAATAATTTGTACACAATTATATGGTTTCAAGTAACTATGCCCATTTAATAATAGTTTGCACACAGTTATATTATCGATTATCCCTATCTAATGCAAGTAGTAATTTACTAAGCTTTTTGCTTAGGTGTGGCACAAGGTTGAATGAATGAGGCACCCAATGAGACTCAAACTCATTCATGAATGTGTGCTAGTCTAGTTTGCTAACCATTAAACTACCCGAGGCGCCTATCTATTACAAGTACTGGGTAGAACGATAAAATTGTCGTCCGAAAGAAAACAACACTACAACTTTATTTTAAAACTTTTATTGAAAAAATCAGTTCAGGTAACTTGATTATATAGTAGAGCTGACATCTATTCAATGTAGCCACCTTCAGCCTCAATCACCACCTTGATATGGATCCAGGACTGGGAGCATGCCTTTTCCACAAGCGGCGGCAGGAGCTCGGCGAATACTCGGCGGATGGCGGCGATCAGGCTGACTTTGGTGTTGTGGGAGGTCATGTTGGTGATGTTCTCGACATATGACCAAACGAAGTAGTCCAGCGGGTTCAGGTCGGGGGAGGAGGGGGGCCAGTGAGAGAAGGGTACAAAGTCGTAGCACTCCTTCTGGGTCTCTTTGGACTTGCGGGCCGGCGCTGAGTCCTGCTGCCACACCCAGGGTCTGCCACCGGCCACCTGATTGCACCAGAGGATCACCACACTCTTCAGCACATCCAGGTACACTTTGGTGTTGACTTTCAAGCCGACTTCGAAGATGTGAAGTGGCATGATGTGGCCTTCCGCTCCACCACCTCCAAAGGGTCTTCCGATGTGTTGAGCTGCGCCCTCAAGCGTTGAACTGTCTGGATTTGCATTTTGAGGGTGCTGGCAATGGTCCTGTTATCATAACTTGAATCAGTAGAGAGCATGGGTCGTACAGTGGTGCATCTCCGATCTCGCTCGTTGAACATTGTGTCACTTTCAGACATGATAGAAGGCTCCTATCACTCTTGGGATTTGTACACAACTGGCCAACTAGAAGATGGTCTGCAACAAAAAAAAGAAAACGGTTTTCATTAAATGGAAATGGAATCATGTCATCTTTTCTAGGGTGACAATTCTATCGTTCCACCCTGTACTTTGCAAAAATTATGTCGTTTCAAGCATTCCTATTCAATACAAATAATTATCACACAGAAATACTAGTTATACTTGTAATATAATTAAGGGTGCTATTTAATTTAGTTAATCATTTCATTTTAGGGATAAATTGTGAGCTAGTTAAAAACTTTGGGCTTAAAGTGACAAAGTTGAGTTTGAAAAGGTCGAAAGCTTGCAAATGTCCCACTGGATGTCAAAATAAAGCTGACAGATTTGTTTTTTAAATTGGCTGTGAGTGAAATACGGAAATGAACATTTTGGATGGCTGTCAGCTGATTTTAGAATGACATCATCATCATCATCATATTTACCAACCCCTCCGCTCGGGCAAGATATGACACAAGGTCAATTTTTAAGCGAAGTTTAACAGGTTAGAATTCAGAGTATGCCTTCTCCTAGACTACTTGCCTCATCAAGGCTGAAGAACACAGTCTATCCTACTATTTACCCATAGCTGGAGGGAGAATATTTGGATTCATACCTTTCCCAAGGGTATTTACCCATAGCTGGAGGGAGAATATTTGGATTCATACCTTTCCCCAAGTGCTATGTGAAATGCAATCAGTCTCGTCCAGGATTTGAACTCGTGTCGTTGTGTCCATTTCCTACGACGATAACCATTACACCACGGGCACCTCCTTCATCATCATCACCATGTTGTGCCATCAGCACAGATCTCCCTGAACCTTTCTCGCCACCAGTCTCTATCATTCATTACTCCTGGTAGGTCTTCAAGGCTACATCCTGTATTGGCACAGAGCTGTTGTAGATAGGTTCTAGCTGGTCGTCCTGCGTTTGCTCGTCCGTGTGAAGGGGTCCACAGGAGTATATTGCTTATGAGTTTGTCCTTACTTCTCCATCAGTGTCCTGCATGTCTGGTTCATCAAACTTGGATAGTTTTCCTGATGGGTGTTAGGTGGCTGTATAGTTGCTGCTTTGTGGGGTGCTGCCTCCAGGACTTGTTTAATATTGCTCACAGCATTCTTTGTATTGTACATTTGCATTTTAGTAATTTTTGTTTTAGTTTGAGCTCTGTAGCTGATTTTTCAAACACTGGGACCAGGGCGCCAACCTCAGCAGGATACATCCCTTTTTTTACCCATGTTAAAAGCGATACAGCTTGGACAAGTAGTTTGAGTATAAGTCATGGTAATCTTTTGATGGCTGTGTTTTTATTCTCATCTGTTGAAGCCACCCTTATAGATGATAGAATGACATAGCATGGTAAATTCTAATGTTGCATATTATCAAATTGATTAAGATAATTAGCAGAATATATATATATGATTGGCCTAATGAGTAGAGTGTTCGCCAATGGTCCAGAAGAATGTGATTCAATCCCTGGTCGAGTCATACCAAAGACTCAAAAAATGGTACTTGATGCCACCTTGCTTAACACTTAGCATTATAAAGTAAGGATCAAGGGTAAAGTGGAGCATTTCAGGGAATGGAGTGGTGCCCTCCCCTACATCTCGGTGTAGTAGCTATTGAAAAGGGAGCCTTTGGATCGCCCTTGACTAAGATTGCTAGTTGTACTTACTTTATATATGAGAAGAGTTGGAATAAGTCAAGTCAGTTAGTCAATGAGTTAGTTGGGCAGACAGTTCCAGTTTGAGTCCAGAGGCAGTTGAGACGAGGAACCTCTTTGTGGGTAGGACTTGGTCCGTGGAGAAGAAATGAAGTCTGTATTCATGCATCTCATCTGCTAAAAATTAAACCCTCTGCTTCTCTAGGGACATGACACATATCTTTCATTCAGTCAGTGAGGTGTTGTTACATACTACAGTATATAACATTAATAATTCTTTTAATAATAGTCATAGCTTTGAACACATATGGTTTCATGTATTCCTCTTCCATACAAATAATTTTGAATTTATTTGACCCACTGATGCGTCTCTAACTACCACCGTGGGTCAGAGTAGATCTGAGAGTAATGACAATGAAGAGATGATTTCATTCTTGCCTGAGCTTCAGAGCAAATAAGCACTAGATACAGTCATGCTAGATGCCTCCTTTTATTTTAGGGAGGGGAAGTTGTGTTTTTAGGTTTAAGTTCTATTTTTGTCATGGTATATTTAATTTATTTTTTTATATGTGGTTGTGTGTTCTCATAAGTAGGAAGGTCGTCATTTATAGCGATGGGAATAACATTATTATTATTATTATTATTATTGGGTTTTTGGTTTAAGGTTTAAGTTGGTTTTGTTGGTATTACTTTGGTGGCGTTGGTATTACGTTGGTATTTCGTTGGTAGTTATCCCCTCGCTAAATGTTGATGGAAAATAAAGGTTGTGGAGAAGAACAAAGGCGTCGTTAGGTTTTTGAAGGAAGGTTTTAATGGCAGCATGAAGTATAGGGGTTTGCACTGGTATGCTGTGAGGTCTCATAGTAAAGAAAGAATGTAGGGAGTTGTTAGAGTGTATCATCTAATTTGTTTTTTAACTAGAATCCTTTGGTCTAGAAGAATAGACCATAGATCCATAAACTAGATGGCTCTCCTCGTAGTGGTTGATGAGGCTACTACTATTCGGGAACAAACAAATAGACGTCCGTTCCCTTTGGGGATTTCTGAGCGAGAGAGAGATTGGCGGGCTTTCTTCAATTTTCGGTGTTGCTAGGAAATATGGTTTGGGCTGAATAGGACAAGTCATACTGACTGGGTGAAAATGTTCGGCAACTCTAACGGTCAAATTAAATCCCGCGCCAAACCAAAATTTCAATTTTCTTTCTGCTACAAATTACTTCATTGATAGGGCCAGCATTTGTACTTTATATATGTCAGTGGGTCATGAGATCATTGTGTAAAATCCAACTGGAGTGGGATTTTTTTTTAAATGTTTAAGGACTCTGTCTTAGAATGTTTGAAGAGGTCTACTTTGGAATGTTCAAAGAAATTTGACTTACAATATTTAAAGAACTCTGCCCTTCAATGTTTGAAGAAATTTGCCTTACTATATTTGAAGAACTCTACAGATGCAGAGAAAACCCAGAAAAATATTTAAAAAAAATAACGTGGAAGTAGATTCAAAAATTATTTCATTTAAAATATAATATTTCCAAAATGTTTTTTTTACAGAATACTGTATTCATAAATAAATAACTACTGAAAGAGTTATTGTAATTAGATGAATTGCTGATTTGGGTTAAATTTTAAAAAGTTTAAAAAAGATTCTTTTTTCCCTATTTCAATCATTTTGCTACAGAGAAATTTGATATCTTTAACATTGTATCTGCTGCATCTCAATTTTCAACAAAATTGTCTTTATGCAAATTGTTACACTGTAAACATCATTTTATAACCTAAACAACTTTTCAAATACAATTTTTTTCTTACATTAGCACAAATGAATTTTTATATCAGATTTTTCTCGAATCATTCTTCTTAAAAAGGAAGTCCTTGTGATGTAGTGGCTAACCTGCTGGTCTGTGACATCATAGTAAGTGAGTTCAAATTCTAGTTGCACTATTACATTCACTTTTGGACTAATGCCCAAGGGAAATAGACTCTCTTATCCTACCAGCTATGGGTTAAATAGTTGCACTTCTGTCCTTCTACAAGGATGGCTTTGGCAATAAATCACACACAAAAGTTGATATGCCATTAAACAAAGAAATCAAACCAACCACACTGTTCTTCTTACTTAAAATTTAATACCGTTAAATTAAACTTTTTACAAGTTAAGACATTCTTATCAATATGAATCATTTGTTTGTTCTTTTTATCATCAACACTCAATTGACAAGGTTCAGAAAATGCTATCCCCTACAGAAGGGGTAAGACCCTTCCCCAACAAAAAAAGGGTATCCTGGGTATGGCACTTAACTACACCTGATAGTGAGGCTCCACTTCTGGAGACCTGTAAAGAGTAGAGTATTGCTTCATTGCCTTCACTCCTTAGTCCATTCTGACTCAGTGATAGTACCTGTTTGATTCCTATCTATGTGTCAAATTGATCTGTTTAAAAATATCCGTATTTGGTCGGACTGTGTGTAAAAAAACAAAAAGCAATTAAATATGAGTGTATAATGAATGCAATTTCCTAACCTCTAGACATATAATTACCCTAGTCGGGTTGACATGCCATTAAAATCAATCAGTCAATCCAATCATTCTTCTTAGAAATTACTCAAAGTTTAATACTGTAAAATTAAGATTTTTACGAATTAGAACATTCTTATTATTATTATATATATTGTGTTTTTTTCCTTTTTATTTATTAAGAATTATTCTTTTTTTTTTTAAATGTCCATTGACATTCCTATACTTTTGTTAAAGACAAAAATTTAATAATTTTCAGTGAGTTCAGTAAGACCTCAGACAACTTGTGGATTAATGAATGATGCTGTTTTCGTGCTATATGAAGAACTTTGGCTGCCTGAAACTTTTTTTATTTCTTTCATCAGAGTTTTCTCCTAGTGGACGTTTCTGACTCTTGTCTTCTCTTTTGGTATCGCTTCCCTGGTTAAAACAGTCTCAGAGCCCATATTTTATGGAAGAAATTTGTTAACCTAAACAGTTCTGATTGGTCAGCCAATTACAGATCATGTCATATCACATTTCATTGGTTGGCTGATGAGTACCTAGCTTTCATTCACAGAGATCGAGAGGAGGAGCAAAAACACCTTGGGACACATGTTGATCAGCTCCTCAACTGGATGTGATTTTGGAGAGGTCATGCAGTATACATTATACCTTTGACCCAAGTGTAGCCCCTGCGTCTTTTAACAGTTTTGATAAACTCATCAACTTAATAGCTCCAATGACCTTTGCTTGAATTTTTAAATTCATGCAAATACATTTAACATTTTGATTTTAATGTTTTTCTTAGTTATAAACTTTAAACGCCATGTTGTGTCATAGTACATATGACAAAATCTTCTATCCTATCCACCATTTTAAGACCTGTTATACCATTTCTTGTCTAATATATAGATGACATATTTTAATCATTGTATGTGGTTTGGTTTCAACTGGGTTTTTTTCATCACATTTTTAGTTATGTACTAGCCTTTCTTCCTTGATTGATTTTTATGGTACATCAAACCATCAAGGGTTATTTCATGCATAGCAGTTAGTAAATTCCATTTATTGTACATTTATATTTAGTTTGGTTTCACTAGCATATCAACTATTATAGGTTATTTAATGCTAAAGCCATCCTCATAGAACAGCTGTGATACTATTTAACCCATTGCTAGGAGGATAAGTGGGTTCATACCTTTCTTTCTCAGAGTGTTATATATTGACCCTTGTCCAAGCCGTCAATCAGAGATGTACCTGTGTAAATAAGCGGAAGAAGAAGTGAAAGCAAGTGGGCGTTATGAAAGAATATAGGCAGGTGCCGGCAGCAATTGAGTTGGTTGGAAACAGGAAGGCCAGAGTGAGGGGCCAGCTTGCAGACTGAGGGCTGTGGCTCTCAGCGATCCCCAGCCAAGATGCAGAAGAAGTGCTGCTATGGTCAAGAGAAGAATTTGGATCAATATAGCAGTCTGTCCCTATCTCTACTCATCTCTCGCACACAACAGAAACATCAACCCTCTCGAGAATAAAGTGTGAGAGATACATATTTTTATAAAGAAGTGTGTTCGTTCGTTCATTGAAATTTGTCTTTATCTTTGATTATGTTCTTCACTGATCATAAAGACAAATATGAGTATACAACAAGAGGTATTAGTCTGAAAGTGAACATAATTGCCTGACTGGAGTTTAAGGCCACAGTCCAGCACTTTAACCACTATGCTATGGCAACCCACCCCATATTTATATTTACATTTTTTGTGTAGTTGTTTCTTAAGAGTTTTCACAGTGTCCTATCAAATACAAATAATTTTTAAACAGATCTATGGGACCTTAACAAGCACTAACACTCCAGATCAGTGGACCTGGGAGTAATGACAATGAAGTGGTACTCTATTCTTTCTGGATCTCCCGAACTAGAGCCTTGTCTTCAAATGCAGTTAAGTGACATACCCAAGATACACCTTTTTGTGGGGTTTTTTCTAATTCCTGTCAACAGGATGTATGATCTGGAAAAAGAGCTCTTTGGAAAAAAGTGCTTCAATCTCTTTTAACTTTTTTACACTAACTGTTTACTAATAAGCATTATTTCAATTCTTTTTGTTTAATGCTATATCAACCTTTGTGGGTTATTTAATACCAAAGGCATCCTTGTAGAAGAACAGCAGTGAGTGATATTATTTAACCCTTAACTGTAAAGGACTAGAGGCTTGCAAAAAGATTTGCATATATCCATATGTTTAGAAAAGCTCTCTTATTAACTGTAAATTGTCTTACGTTACCATAACAATGGAATTTCTTGTAACTCAGTTGTGGGATCCAATTGCATGACCGAGATATATATATATATATATATCATGATGGCTTAGCTTCATAAATGAAGTTCAAGAAGTGGGTGGTCTACATAGACTGCAGGCACATTTGTGACTTATGAAGCCAATATGGGACTGGCAGGCATGGTTGCAGCTGCTGCAGTTGAAGGTCTGGAGGGTATGATGGCATAGTGTTGCAGTTCTTCCACAAGTGCCCTTATATATTTATGAGATTACCATGATCTATAATTGTGTATATTGTAGTAGAATAAAAGTTTCTTATTACAAGTCAAATTAAAGTTGTACTGTATCAATAATAAAATAGCCTGTTAAGTATAAATGTTGTATACTCACATGCATATACATCTTCATATACATGCAGAATCATAACGACACAATAATAAAGACGAGCGAAGACTTCTTTTAAAAAATATACCTCTCACTTTATTTGAAAGGGTTCAAAAAGGGTTACTCAAGGTTTTGCTGGGAGAGGGAGTTGGAAACCGAACAGAACTACAACATATTGAACCCCACTCTTATGGCCCCTTCTGCTGGGTGGTGGCTTTTCCTTCCACATCTTGGCTCTAACTTCTTTGATCTCCAACTCCTGACTTCCTGTCTTCACCGAGTTATATAATAGTTCAATCGCCCACTCAATATCTTTGGAATGGCATGTTTGATCGTCATCAGGCAGAAATAACTGTCATGCAGTTCACAGGTCATTCTCTTCCGGTGCATCAGTCTATGAATGTACTATGGGATTTTTACCTTGTCCCATTTTTTCAGCCAAGCCCGCCTACGCGATTTCCTCTCATAACTGCCATCGGAATGTGTCACTTCCTTCAGGTGCATCACTTTGGAATGGCATTTTTGGCCGGGTCGAAGGTCAATATACAACATAAATGCTACATCAGTTCTTAAAGAGATTAGTGGTTAATCCTTTTAATGTGTACTTATTTGGCTGGAAGTTCTAAATAAATGAAAAGTCCAGTGAAGCCTGTTGCTACTTGAGCATACAAAAAATAGAAATAATATTGTAAAGGATATTTATTCATTCAGTTCTTATAACAACAGTTTTGTAATAATGTAACTTAAAAATTAGTCATGATTGGTGGGATCAAAGGATATCTCTCTTGTCTTTGGTAAAAACATGTGTTTAAAGGACAAAACATTGCTAATCATGTGACATGGATTTGCCAATGGAGCAAATTTATAAAGCAAGTGTACCATATTCACAATTAACGCTATTTGCGAAATGGACATATAATGTTCATAACAATAGAACATAGGAATCTCGGAATTCGAAAACACTTAACGACTTCTTTTTCGGGTACGAAACCTTTTTATTAACTTTGAGTTAAAGGTTTCAACGTAAGGAGGAGAGACACAATCTTCTATGCTGTCATTCATTTGGCCCCCAACTCGAGCGGCCCCCATAGGGCGCACGTTCGCCTCGCGCCTGCAAACTCCAAAAGTCGAGCCTTCTCGTTTGGCGTCTAGTACCCGACTCTTTCTCTCTTCCAATTCTCACACAAACCTCCGCGCACTTCCGGTGCGTGACGTCACCCGCACCCTGTCACCTCGGTTCGTTTCGGACTATTATGACATCTGAGTGACACCTCCATCCGCCCGCGCGCACCCGCGTTAACACCTGCTTCAATGTTGCACCTAACTAACCCATGTGCTGAGCCGAAAGGTTCTCAGCCTAACTAAACTCAAAGGCATGAACCGAAATTCCTCGGCTATTTTATAACACAAACAGTCCTCATAGATGAACCAAAAGAATATTTGAATGAGCATTTATTTGTCTTTGCTGTTTGAGCATGCACCACTTTGGTGTTAGGTAGAGAAGTTCACCCTACAATGTTGGGAATGATTAAATGATTTATAATAAGGAAACCTGTTCCTTGTTTGATTTGTTTTTTCTCTTTGTTCTGCATTAAAATAAAGTCGATTGGTTGGTTGTTTGGGTTTCATGGCATATCAACCTTTGTAGGTTATTAAACGCCAAATCCATTTTTATGCAAATAAACTGTTCTATTTCAAACAATCCAGTTTAGCATGTGTACACAGTTTAATTGTAAAAGCATTTCTGTTTCAAGCTATTCAGTTTAGTCAAACTGTTCTAATTCAGCCAATTCAGTTTAGTATAAGTACAGATTTTGTTTACACGCAGTTAAATGTCAAAACAGTTCTATATTAATCAATTCAGTTTAGTGCAAGTACAGTTTCAATGTCAAAAACAGTTCCATTTCATATTATTCAGTTTAGCAATAACACGCTGTTTAAATGTAAGTACACTGTTTAATTGTCAAAAACATTTCTATTTCAAGCTATTCAGTTTAGTCAAACAGTTCTAATTCAAAGAATTCAGTTTAGCATAAGTATGCAGTTTAGTTCTATTGGACGCATAGATAGGGTCCTATCAGGTGCTACCATTCCGGGCCAGAGTGAACCTGGGAGCAATGGCAATGAAGGGGTGCTCTGCATTTGCCAAAGCCCCAGAATCACTGGAATCTCACCCTTAGATTGTTTAGTGTCATATCCAGGACATTCGTTGGGGGGGGGCTTACCCCTCTGCAGAGGTGCAGTCGGTGTATTCTAAAGCCCCAGCCGACTGGGCAAAATAAAGTCAGTATTCTTAGTTCCAAAACAAAATAAATGAAATAACCCATCTTTTCAACAGATTTGAAAATATTACAAGTCCTTTGATTTGGTTACAGATAGAATCCTTTTGAATTAAATCTCCTGAGCAGTATTAAGCTTTTCTCCTGAAATAGCATCATTAGGTATAAATTTACTAGCCAATTATTAAATAAATATAATGAACTTATTTTTAAATGACGCCATAAAAATAGATTTAAACTCATATGGAAAAGGTCAATTATAGAAAGAAGTGATAGACATAACAATAAGTAAGAAGTAAGTAAAGTTGGCGACTTTAGTCAAGAGTGACGCGAAGGCTCCCTTTTTAATAGCTACTACACCGAGGTGTAGAGGAGAGCGCTACTCCATTCCCCGGATATTAAAGTTGGCGACCTTAATCAAGTGTGACCCGAAGGCTCCTTTTTCAATATCTACTACACTGACGTGTAGAGGAGGGCTCAATTCCATTTCCTGGATTGCTCCACTTTACCCTGGAAGTGTACCCTATAGTGCTGAGTATTCAGCAAGTAGGCATCAAGTACCATTTTTTGAGTTTTTTTATTCGACCTGGGATTGAACCCTGGTCTCCAGGACCACTAGCAAACACTCTACTCATATGGCCAAAAAAGTGATAACAATAGTAAGATAAGATTAAAGGTATCACTATTACTATTGATATTGTTGGTAATGTGATAATGATATCAATAATAATGATGAACTAGCAATAATTGTAATAATAGTAAACTTTTTTTTATTATCAGCGATATGATTATGAATGATTAATTATTATAATGAAATTAATGGTAATTAGAATGGTAGTATCCAGAGTATAAAAATATATAAAAATATCAAGACATTAAAAAGGACTAAATTTCAATCTTAAATAGAAATCAGATAAAACCTTTAAAAGTAAAGACATCAGACATAGGCATTACATCAGGTTTTGACACCAACTTCTTGCCGATAGCTTTTTGCTTCCCTCCCCTTTTCTTTTTCTTTTTTTAAAAATCAAGTTAGAATTCATTGAAAGGATATTTCTATACTGTTTTCTTTCTATTATGTGATGATTATCTGAAGAGGTTGGTTTCTCATATGGAGTGACCAGCTAAAATAAATTTATAATAGCCCAATGACGATCTGTTAAGTTTTTCAATCAATTATATATGTGTGTGTGTGTGTCTGTATATATATATGTGTGTATATAAATATGTGTATATATATATATGTGTGTGTGTGTGTGTGTGTGTATGTGTGTTGTTACAAACCGAGATGTTGTCAGAATAAGTGAACGAAGGCCCTTAAATAAATTTACGAACGACCCCATTAACACTTAATAATATGGAATATAAAATATTCTGGACAAGCTCCCAAATTATTAGGATTATAAATAAACCGCAGATGAGGTCTTAAATGTTATAAATATTGTCTATATGAAAGATTCCTTCAACATCATGTGGGATTGCTCTTAACACATCAAAAATAAAAATGAGGTAGAAATCCACTAAAAGACGAACCAAAGACAACAGAATTATATAATAAGATTTTATTCACCAAATGTGAATGAAAATAGAATGACAAAGAGGACCAAAACATCAATAAAACAAATAAATCTGTTTGTATTTGTTATGACGTATGCGGGCAAATATAACAGCTTCTTTGTGTATGCAATTACAATATTTAGAGCAAAGGAAATTATCTAACCGCCTTTTACTTTTCTCGATTTTGATGTTCTATTTTCAGTTCATTGTCTCGTTGGAGACTTCACAAATATCTTTCTCTCTTTTCTCTTTTCTTTTACTTTCTTTCACTTTCTATGGTCTACAGAAAGTTCAGTTAATTCTTTTCTTCTTTTTCAAACTTTATGTATTCTTAGATTATCATCGCTGTGATCATGAACGTCTTCAAGATGAATTTTAGGAGTTTCGCTTTTTTCCTCAAGTTTTATTCAATCTTAATCTTTATGGTGGCTATTTGCCTTCAATAAGTTGGCTATATTCTTTCTTTTCATTACTAGTGCTAACTGGCTTTCTCTTCCATTTTCAAATCATAATGTCAGTTGCTCTTTTGCATGCAACTGGTCTAGACTCCTCAACCCATTTTTCAATGGTGGTCGTTTTACTGGCTGACCTTATCTAAGCAGTCTGTTGCTATACAGGTGTTGGATGGGTATCAAAGTCATGTAACATTATATATATATATATATATATATATATATATATATATATATATGTTTTAAAATGAATTGATCCTCGCATATATATTTTTGATTATTTTGTTCTTACACGTGTTTCTAGGTTCTTGCTATCTTCAGAGAACCCTTGATAATTTTGGTCGGTTTTTGGTTTATATAGTGGCGATTGTCCTGATGGGGTTCCTATTTCTTTTTCAATTTTGTGATAGATTTTCTGCATGTGTTGATTATCTCTCTCTTTCTATCTATCTATCTATTTATCTGTGTGTTTTTTTTTTTTCTTTTTCCTCTTTTTCCTTTTCCAAGAGTGTGTTCTGTGTTTTTGTGGGCGTACTTCTTTTCTCTTAAATAGTCTTTGATATTTGATATGCCATAAAATTCATTGGTTGTTTTACTCTGGGTCATTGTGTGTGTATGTGTGTTTTTCTCTGTATGTGTAGAGTTTAGTTCTGTTAAATGTTGTTGAGTTTTTAATTTTAACTTTTATTTTATTTTCAATTTGTGTGTGTGTGTGTGTGTGTGTGTGTTTTGTCTGTGTATGTATAATTGATATGCCGTAGAGTTTATTTGTAGTTTTCTCTGGGTCATTCTTTCTGCGTAAAATTTAGAATTCAACTGACAATTACTGACAATTCTACACCATGGTGTAGTAGTTATTGAAAAGGAGCCTTCTGGTCTTCCTCGAATACAGTTGCCAACTTTTACTTTTTATAAATGTGTATATATGTATGCATGCATATATATATGTGTGTGTGTTTGTGTGTGTATATATATATATATATATATGTATGTATGTGTTTATATATGTATGTATATATTTGAATATACATGTGTGTATGTGTGTGTATATATATATGTGTGTGTGTGTGTATATATATGTGCGTGTGTATATATATATATATATATATGTGTATATATGCGTGTATATATATGTGTGTGTATATATAAATATGTATGTATGTATGTGTGTTTATATGTCTATATATATATGTGTGTGTGTGTGTGTGTGTGTGTGTGTGTGCATGTATACATATGTATGTATATGTGTGTATGAGTATATATATGGAGAAAAGTTGCAAAAAAACAAATAATTCAAAATTTGATGAATTTATTATGAAAGTCGACGTTGAACGTTTCGGTTGTAATAACCTTATGTTCTTTAAATTCATGAAAAATGTTTTTAAAATAGCGATGAATGTTTGATGAAATAACAGGAGAAAAGAAAGTGTGTATAAAAAGAAAGATTCATAACAACATATTCAGCATTCTTTTCTTTTCTTTTCTTTTCTTTTTTTTTTTTTTTGAAAATATTATAACGCTGTTGTCACGTGGACTAGTGTTTGAAATTTGTTGGATTTCTAAAAGATATAACGGAAGATGATAAGAAAAAAAAATGATAGAATATATCATTTTTAAAAAATGGTATAAATAAAGACAAAATGGATATGAACGTATTGTTCATGAAGCTAAATTTAAATTTGATATATGGCGCCCAAGGGAGTATAAATATGTAAGGAGAAAGAATTAATTAAAATCCTATATGTTGTAGCTATTTAGAACTAATTTACCTAAGAAAGGGGATAGATTGAAAAACCCGGGACAAATATTAACGGAGGAGAAAAGCGAAATAGCACTGTTTTCAAAAATTTGTCTTAATATTTTATTATGGATATGAGCTAATATTGTATCTGTATTGAAATTAAAGTTATGGTTAGTTTTAGATATATGTAGGAAGAGTTCATTATTAGAATTGCCTAATCAAATATCACGTTTGTACTCATATTGACGTTCTTTTAAGGTTTCTGGCAGTTTCACCAATATATCTCATTTGATAGTTATTGCAAGGGATAGACTAGACGCTAGCATTAGATTTAATATGTTGATGAGATTTTGTGTTAAGCAAGTCACGAATAGTTTTTGAGGACAAAGTAGCAGTTTTAATACTAAGTTTATCTAAATTATTTTCTGTATTACTAGGTAAAATCTATTTATGGAGAAGTCTTATTATATTTGGTGTATTGATGACAGTTTGAGATTGTTTTCTTTTGTGGATTTTGATGGCTTTAGATTTTGCAATTGTATAAAAAGTTCAGGGTAAAGAAGGTTTTGAAAGGAATTTTCTATATAATTAAATTCATCATCTAGGTATATAGGGGAGCAAATGCAGAGGTCCCTAATGTAAAAGCCTATAATAATTCCGCTTTTGGTGTTAGTGTATTAGTGCGAATAAAAATGTATATGGTCATTTTTACAAGTGATTTTGCAGAATACTTTAAATACTAATTTTTAAAAAAGGTAAAAAGTTGTTGGTTTCTACTTCATGTGTTAACTTTAGGGTAGGTTCAATCTTGTTCAGTCTGTCAGTGATCTTTACTAAATCAAGTTCTTGTGGATAAATAAGTAGGATGCCGTCTATGCATGGGAAATAATTAAAATTACTCGGAACTTAGAGTGTTCACCTAATGGTCCGGGAGACCTGGATTCAATCCCAGGTCGAGTCGTACCAAAAACTCAAAAAATGGTACTTGATGCCTCCTTGCTTAACACTCAGTATTATGAGGCACAGATCAAAGGTAAAGTGACAAGCCACCAACCTTTGACATTATCTAAGCAATATATTTCTCTAATAGGTCTCTCTTTCAATATATTGGTCTAGTGGGTAGAGTGTTCGCCAATGGTCCGGGAGACATGGGATCAATCTCAGGTCGCGTCATACTAAAGACTTTAAAAATGGTACTTGATACCTCCTTGTTTAACACTCAGCATTATAAGGTACGGATCAAAGTTAAAGTGGAGAAATCCAGGGAAAAGAGTAACGCCCTCCCCTACACCTTGGTGTAGTAGCTATCGAAAAGGGAGCCTTCTGGTCACCTTCGACTACGGTCGCTAACTTTACTGATATATTTAAAAGGACCAGATTCTAGGAATTCAAGATGAATACACACGAGAACAACACTGAGAGGAGAACCCATAGCCAAACTGAATTTCTGGTTATAAAAATTGTTATTGTGTTGGAAATAACAATGTGACGTGCATAAAGTACATATCTTAATTAATTTAGAGACGGGTATGGGTAACGTAATATTTGTTTTCCCAAGGTGATTTTCTAAATGTTTAATACATTTAACAACCGGTATATAGGGAATTGATGTCAAGATTAGATAAAGATTTATTTTTCATCTTAATGTTTGTTATTTTGTTGAGGAGTGAGCCAGAATTATTTGTTTGTTTGAGTTTTATGGCTTATCAACCTTTGTAGGTTATTTAATGCCACTTCATTTTTATACAAATAAACAGTTCTATTTCAAACAATTCAGTTTAGCATAAGTACATTGTTTAATTGTCAAAAACATTTCTGTTTCAAGCCATTCAGTTTAGTCAAACTGTTCTAATTCAAACAATTTAGTTTAGTGTAAGTAAAGTTTCAATGTCAAAAATAGTTCTATTTCAAACACTTCAGTTTAGCATACAAAAATAATTTCATTTCAAACAATTCAGTTTAGCATAAGTACCTAGCTTAAATGTTAAAACTGTTCCATTTCAAGCAATTCAGTTTAGCATAAGTACAAAGGTTAGTTCTATTTGACCCATAGATAAGACCCTATCAGGTGCTCCGACTCCAGGCCAAAGTAGACCTGCAAGCGATGTCAATGAAGAGGCTCTCTGCATACCCCAAAGTTCTAGCATTACTAGAATCTCATCATCAGAGTGTTTAGTCATATACAGGACACTCGTTGGGGGAGGGATCTTACTCCTCTGCAGAGAAGCAGTCGGTGTACTCTACAGTCCCAGCCGATTGGACAACTAGAATTATTGATATGTGCATCGCTGATTGTACCTAATATTAGGGATAGTGAATTAGCTAAGAATTTTGCGATATTATGTGGGGGTGAACCTATGCTAGAGTTAATTGGTCTCAAAGGAATCTCAAGTTTATGGGTTTTCGGGAGACCATAAATTTTAGGGATGGTAATTAATTAATGAAGACCAGAATTTCTTTCGAGACTAACTTCTTGTAAGACTTATTAAAATTATTCACATTTTTTTAGATAGTTTGTGAAGAGATATGTTTATATGTGTTATTATCATCGAGTAGATCCAATAGTTTTTGGTTGTAGACAATAGAATCCATGACAACACCACCACCTCTTTTATCAGAAAGAGATATATCAATATAATTGTTTGAAGATGATGTCTTTAAAGCTGCTAAGCATCTTCTTAGTAAGATATGTTCATCATTTTGACAATTGGTAGAAGCAGCGATTATACCTTGTACAAAACCTTTCTAAAAATCCGGATCGTGATGTCTGAAATCAATAAGTTTTCCCATATCATGGTTTTTAACACCGGTAGCAAATTTTAACCAAAGCATATATATATATATATATATATATATATATATATATTACCGACTCATTTTTTACTCACATATATATAAATATATGTGTGTGTGTGTGTGAAGTTTAGGTAGTGTAGGTGAAGCGTCAACACCAGTTGGTAACATAGTTTTTCGCTTATGTAATCGTCAGATGGTTTGACGATCACCTAAGTATAAAGTAAAGTTGTCTCCCTTTAGTCGAGGACAACCAGAAGGCTCTCTTTTTAATAGCTACTACACTGAGGTATAGGAGAGGGTGCTACTCCTTTCCCTGGATTGCTCCACTTTACCCTTGATACGTACCATATATTGCTGAGTGTTAAGCAAGGAAGTATCAAGTACTATTTTTAAAGTCTTTGGTATGACGCGACCTGGGATTGATCCCAGGTCTCCTGGACCATTGGCGAACACTCTACCCACTAGGCCAATATAATGAAAGAGAGACCTATTAGAGAAGTATATTGCTTAGATCATGCCAAAGGTTAGTAGCTTGTCTACCTTATTTGTCAGTAAATTTTTCTTGCATGATTACATTCTGTTTAAGATAAGGGGGAAAAATAACAATCTATACAAGATTTTTAGTACCTGTCTCTTTTTTTATCTTTGTCTTAAGAAAATATGCTAAAGAGGAAATGGAAGTGTTAATTTAGATACTTGTTCTTATTGTTTCATTGTGTCTGAAATAAAATCTTTGCAATCTTACTACAAGCAATAGTTCAAGTTTGATTTTTTTTTCATACTCTTAGGAAATAAAGTACAGTATTGGTTTTATGAATAATTGGTTGGAATTTACAATGCACTCAATGTGAACTATTTACATTAGTTTAATTTCTAAAGTTTTTTTTTTTTCGACGGCGTAAATTTTTAAAAAAGTAGTTTTCTTTCTTTTGTTATCTGGATGCCCTCTGTTTATTAATGTATCAAATGAGATGGTGTTTAAAGGGTTCATTTTTAGATTCCACAGAAAATAGAGCTTAAGAAAGTAATGATTTGGTAAAATGAAGTACATTTTTAGTTGAAATTTTTAAATGAGTATATATAAGTTTGTATGACTTTTGATCCACCCCTACCAAAAAAAGGGCATATCTTAACGACATCGACACACGACTGACGAAAGCATGGACGGCTATCGATAGGCTCTCGATCATATGGAAATCAGACCTGACCGATAAAATGAAACGCAGTTTCTTCCAGGCAGCGGTTGTATCGATACTGCTATATGGATGCACTACATGGACGCTAACTAAATGGCTGGAGAAGAAACTAGACGGCAACTACACAAGAATGTTGAGAGCAATATTGAACAAGTCCTGGCGACAACACCCCACGAGACACCAACTATACGGCCACTTGCCTCCCATCACGAAAACTATACAAGTTAGACGAACCAGACACGCAGGACACTGCTGGAGAAGCAAGGACGAGCTCGTAAATGATGTACTCCTATGGACCCCCATATATGGCCAAGCAAAAGCAGTACGACCAGCTCGAACTTACATACAGCAGCTATGTGAAGACACAGGATGTAACCCTGAAGACCTACCGGAGGCGATGAATGATAGGGAGAAGTGGCGAGAGAGGGTCAGGGATATCCATGCTGGCGGCACGATATGATGATGATGATATATAATGGTGAGGCCTGTGGTGCAATGTTTAAGAAATGGACATGGCGACATGAGTTCAAATCCTAGACGAGGCTAATTGCATTTCACATAGCACTAATACCTTTAGAAAAGGTATAAATACAATTATTCTCCCCCCCCCCCCAGCAGTGGGTAAATAGTAGGACAGACTGGGTTCTGGGTTCTTTAGCTTTGGTTAAGTGACCAATATAGGAGAAAGGAAACTCTGAATTCAAACCTGTTAAACTCCGCTTAGGAGTTGAGTTTGTGTCACATCCAGCTAGTGCGGAGGTGTTGGTAGAAATATATAATGGTGAGGCTCCATTTCTGAAGTCCCGGGGAGTGTACAATGCTCTTCGTTGTCATTATTCCTACTCTGTCCCAGTGTGACAGTACCTGTAAGAGTCCTATCTTTGGGTCAAATAGATCTGTTTAAAATTATTCGTATTTCATAAGCACTGTGAAAAAAAAAACTCTTGTGAAATAACTAAAAATGTAGATATGAATACGATTTCCTTACGGATTGACATGCCATTAAAATCAATCTAGGGGGTGTCCTCGTGGTGTAATGGTTAAAGCGATGGACTACGGAATCGTAGTACGCGAGTTCGTACTCCAGTCGCGCTATTACGTTCACTTTCGGGCAAATACCCTTGGGAAAGGTATGAACCCTCTTATCCTCCCAGCTATGGGTTAAATACACTACCGTTCTTCTAGGAGAATGGCTTTGGCATTAAATAACCTAAAAAGAGTTGATATGCCATTAAACAAAGAAACCAACCAACCTAAAATCAATCTAACATCTTTTTGGTCAGTGGTTGTGTGTGCATGTCTACATATTGAGATATGGATGGATATAATGATAATGTGAGTACAGTGTGTTTAATAAAGGATACAACTTGAAAGATAAGGGACTTAAATTTCTGTTTATGAATTTTACACAACAATATTAGTCATATCAGACAACATGATTGAGTCATTAAAATAACTGAATCATGCACTGGCCTCAATCGTGCATTTATTTCTGTTGGGGTGTCTCCCCTACAGATGGACGCGCCCTCATGTGACATATATCGACTATGCTCTCTTCTGCCCAGACTCGGCGAGCCGTCACCAAGAACGGTAATATTCATGATTGTGTTACGCTGAGGAGAGGTTTCTCCCAGCTATCGTTTATATATGTACTATTTTCCTTCAATATATTTCTTATCACTCATTTCCGAGTCGTGTTATCATTTGAACCTCCCCTTGACCATAAAAATTTCTTTGTGTTGTGTTGATTATATTGTTTTCCAAGGAGGTGTATGTATCTCAAGTATAAATCCTACGAATAAGACAAATCCCTTCTGTATTATAAATGCAGATAAAGTCCAACAAGATTGTATAACAGGAGAAAGGATTCATTTTCCTTTAAACACAGACAAGGTTTGGTTTGGTTTGTTGGGTTTTATGGCTTATCAACCTTTGTAGGTTATTTAACGCCAAATCCATTTTTATGTAAATAATCTGTTCTATTTAAAACAATTCAGTTTAGCATAAGTACACAGTTTAATTGTCAAAAATATTTCTATTTCAAACTATTCAAGCAGTTATATGCAACAATTCAGTTAAGTGTAAATACAGTTTTAATGTTGAAAAACAGTTCTATTTCAAATAATTCAGTTAAGCATAAGCACGCAGTTTAAGTGTAATTACGGTTTAATTATCAAAAACATTTCTATTTCAAGCTATTCAGTTTACTCAAACAATTCATTATAGCATAAGTATGCTGTTAGTTCTATTCAACCCATAGATAGGGCCCTATCAGGTGCTACCACTCCGGGCCAGAGTGGACCTGGGAGCAATGGCAATGAAGGGGTACTCCGCATTCCCCAAAGCTCCAACACTGCTGGAACCTCACCATCAGATTGTTTAGTGTCATATCCAGGACACTCGTTGGGCGGGGTACCTGACTGCAAACGTGCAGTCAGTGTATTCTACAGCCCCAGCTGACTGGGCAAACAGACAAGTAAGTATAATACTCAGAAGAAAGTGATGTAAGTTCAGGAACTTACAAAGGACTGGAATTACCTATTCGCAGTAGTGGCTGAACGGTGCAGAAATTCTGCGCATGCAAATGATCTGTATTTTGCTAAAGTGAGTTTTTTTTTTCTCTCTGTATTAGATAAGAAAGTTCTGCTTCGGCAAAACATTAAAAAAAAAAAAAAAGAAAAGAACGGGCACCTCGTGGGGTATTATGGTTAGCAAGCTAGACCAGCAAACCTTCTCGAGTGAGTTCGAGTCTCATTGAGTGTCCCATTCATACGGCCTCGTGTCACATCTAAGCAAAAAAAGCTTAGTAAATTACAGTATTATAAAAGAAAAACCGGATTTGAAGGAAGTGACAGAGGCAGCTGCGATGATTAGACAGACGACGACGACGACGACGACGAAACTGATTTCGCGTATTGATTTACTTAATAATTCGACTTAGGGAAGGGGTTTTACTTCTCTGCAGATACAGTTTCTGTATTTGTGGGGTCAGACTGAGGTCAAGGGCAAGCTGTATTGCGGTTTGATATCTGAGCCACGTTGGCGAGTTGATGTAGCTCCTTGAACAAAAGGCTCAAAAAGAATTATACGACAGAAGACATTATACAACAGATAGGAGACGAAAACGTTTTTTTTTATATTTTTCTTTTATTTCCTGGGTTCAACAACCATTTGTACTGGGCTTTGTGCCATTTTGTACTGGATTTAGTTGTTGATAGTAGTGAGAGGGAAAGTGGTTGTTGTTCACGAGGGAGATGGGTGTAACGTATGTGTGTTTACGTTGTGTCGTTTCCCCGCTAAGTGTTGTTAGTCCCCTCGCTAAGTTTGTAAGGAAATAAAAGGAGGATGATGAAGAAGTAAGATGGCGAAAGTCGAAATGTGTTTTTATGAATAGGTTTTTATTTGCAGCATGGAATATTGGGTTTGCTTTTGGTGCTGCAAAACTCGTGAAGGGTTGTGAGTATTGAGACGAAATTGAGTTATGAGAAGTTGAGAAGGTTGAGGTGGCAGCATGTGTCGTCGGACGTGTGAGGGATTGTGTTTTTTTGCGTTTTTGACGAAAGACATGTTGCAGTTGTAGGAATTGAACTTTGGATGTCACCGTGAGTTTCGTGTCTGGTATTTGGGGAGAGTAGGCGTTATCTCCATGCGTGTCGAGAGCGGGATCACGCTCAGATCGACATAGCCAATTTTGGGGTGACATAAAGTTGTGCCTGTGCGAGGCATGTTGAATGCATCTAATTTATATTCAACTGGAATTCCTCGTAAGGGATCCATAAATTAGATGGGTTCTCTCGTTTGTCCATGCTGCTGCTGATGCTATTTTAGAACTGCAGTGAGATGTCTGTACTGGGCGGCGTTGTCCAGCTAAAAAGCATCGCTATTGAAGAACGGCCAATGGGACGTCTGTACTGGTCGGCGTACTCCAGCCAAACAGTATGTGTTTGGCAGCTTACAAGCTTTGGTGGCTGGAAATGAAGGTCCGGGCTGAATAGGATAAGTCATCCTGATTGGTTGAAATTAAGTGTCGAATTAAATTGCGCGCCAAACCAAAATACGAAATTTTTCTCTTCTCTACACATTCAATAGATGAAGGAATTTCCCCTGAATACAATTGAAATGGTTTAATCCCCCAGTCAAGATGTTTAAAAATACGTTAATCGTTTGTTAGTATATGTTTGTTCTCATTTGGTATTTTATAGCTTCAACAATGGTTAGTCGCTTTTGTAAGTTTGTCGAAGTCCACTGTTTTAGTTCGTAGTTCCATTTCAGGATACTGTTAACCGAGAGGACTGCTACTAGTGAAAGGACTAGCCAACGCTTCGTCCAAAAACGAATGCGTGGCGTCTTCCACCAATTAGCAAGGTGTTTTCACTTCGGCAGTCACTGCCTGAGAGAGAATGAACCTTCTCCTCCTGTCGGGAGGTCCCTTTTTCTTTATGCATGCGTCGTTCCTTTTTCCTGTCAGAGACCTCTGGGAGTTTCTGCATATTTTAATAATTTTCTTTTTTGATTCAATTAAAAAAAAATTTTTAATTTATTTATTCATTCCCTACATATTCTACAACCCCGGCCGGCTGGGTTGGATGGTATATCAGGAAAAGGAATTCATTAGACCACCTCATTGACCACATGGTGATAACACTATGGCAATGCTTGAACTTCTAGGTAAGATAGTAGCTTACTACCGGAGATCGTCTAAAGGAAGATGACTCGTAAGGATTATCATCCTCAAAGTGTACTTTCTAACAAGCTGATAATATTGTGTTTGGTTGATAAATTTTGTGAAACTTGAGTGTATTGTATACTGAACCGCTGGACAAACAACGACGGACTCATAGATATATAAACATATAAATTATATTTATATTCTTCGACGGCGACGATTGGGTGTAGTAGTAATACAGTCAAAGAGAGTTTGCACATATCTTTCTTCTGTGGCGGTGACCCTTATTGTGAAGTAGTGTAACGGCCAGAGAACACACACGAGGAGCTGACAGGTCTACTTGAGTGACCAGCAGGTCTCTGACTTCAATCCAAAATTACAGACCTTATATTCTCTCTCAAGTCCCAAAAGGAAATATGGACATCCTTTTTGCCTAACTTATTTTCTGTTTATGGCTGGTTATTGAGACTGACATACTTTCGTTTTTTTCCAGTAATTTATTGATCTTATCTCCGAATGGAAATATCTGTCACTCTATCCATAGGCAATAAATTATTCTTCGCTATCCTCCTTTGTCCTTCCTTTCCTGTGACCCACTTTGTTGATGTTATCTTGCGATTGAATTGAACCTGCTAAGTTCATCCACGGTACTCTGTCGCTAGCTAAGCTAGTATATTACACAACCAATCAACTGTGAACAACAGTATGTTGATCAAAAGAATAATTTTTTTTTTAGATGATTTTTCATTTTCGAGAAAAATTAAGTTTTAAAGACAGGGGCCAGTTTTACATTAAATTTATATTATTAGATTGAACCATCGTTGTGACATAGATATAGACACAAAGTCAGGGTTTAATCATACATTATATTTATCTTTATTTATAGTTATGTAATGAACAAGATTTTTTGGTCAAATTTTCAGCAAACAAATGGTCATTCATTAAACAAGATATGTTTTTGAACACATCAAACTAACCTTGTTTCTTGGCCTAACCTTGCTATAACTTTGATCCAAAGTGTCCTCATATAACTAATAGCCTTTCTTTATATATAAACTAAGATAATAAAGTTTTTACTAAACATTGTCTACTATTTATAATACCTGTAAATATAATAAGAAATATCATATTATTATTATATTACAAGTGTTCAAGATCAAATGCCATCTTTGATAACTGTCAAAGTTTAAATCTGTTAACAAGAAAATCTCTTAGGTCATCTTTGTAGATTTACTTGTCAACAAACTACTGTTTATAGAACTACAAAGAAGTTAATCTTTGGGTGAGACAAAAGTTTTTCAATATTTTAGTAGTATATGCTAGTTTGTGGCACATACACCATGTGACTGAAGTATTTCAAGTACAGGAAGGTAACCTCTATGGTTGATAGTATCATGGCTGTTGGTGTTCTGACATGTTGTGCATTGCTTCAGTTCATGTGTGATTTGAAAGCTGCAAGGTAGTTTAATTTGGAACATGCTTTTTGCCCAATAGGCTGGGACTGTAGAATACACCGACTGCATCACTGCTGAAGGGTAAGATACCCCCTAGACAAGTGTCCTGAGTATGACACTAAACAATTGGATGGTGAGGTTCCTGTAATGCTGGAGCTTTGGGGAATGCAGAGTACCCCATCATTGCCATTGCTCCTAGGTTCACTCTGGCCCTTCATTACCGATATTTGTCTCTGCCTCCCACCAGAGAGGACTTGACATCACTCCCAGGTCCACTCTGGCCTGGAGGGGTGGCATTTGATAGGGTCCTATCCATGGGTCAAATAGAACTAAACTGTGTCCTTATACTAAACTGGATTATTTGAAATAGAACTGTTTATCTGTATAAAAATGGATTTGGCATTAAATAACCTACAAAGGTTGATAAGCCATAAAACTACGGATTCTAAGTCCATACAGTAAGCCATAGAGGAAAACCCAACAAGTAACACTCGGAGAGTATCAGGCGAGTCTGGCATCTCACTGTCCAGTGTGGTCTGTCACTTTCATGACCTTGGCAAAGGCATCCAGAGTGACCGAATTGTATCTCGCATTACCAAAGTATTGCAAAACATTTGACTTACCCTAGCAATAAGAATCATTGTTTTTCCTTGAAACAAAGAGACTGTATTCTTTCTTAAGAAAACACAGCACGATTGATTTCACTTCATTGGGTTTTTTTACTGAAAAATTATCTTTTATTATCATTATCATTATTATGCTTTTTATATGACCTTAAGAGGAATTATCTAAATATTGGTTGTCTGTTCTGTCTGATTGAAGCAAAGATGCTATCCTCTTTGATCTTTGCATATCAAAACAAATTAGTGCTTTGTTCCAAGAAAGCTAAAAGAAAAATCAATTGGTATTTTATGAATTTGGTTAATATTTTTATGTTCTGTCTTCTTTTTTTCATTCTATTGCCTTTGCTGGGGATTGAACCATTAATAAATTATGCAAAGAAAACTTTCAGAACACTAAAATCACAATTACATAACAATAATTCATTCTTCTTCATTCATTAAAGTAAGCAATATTTTGGGACTGCTACTTATCCAAATGTGAATATTTTCTCAGTACTATCTGCATTTTTGTCTTTGGTATGATACTAAACTGCATCTAATAGTTTTTGAGATCTGGGGAGTCTTTGGTATGATACTAAACTGCATCTAATAGTTTTTGAGATCTGGGGAGTATGGAGTACCTCTTCATTACCATTACTCCCAGATCCACTCTGGCCCAGAGTGATAATACCTGTTAGAGTCCCATCTATTGCTCAACTAGATCTGTTTAAAAATTATTTGTATTTTATAGGATTGTGTGCCCCAAAAAATCTAACATTTTTCCAGTTGTTTTGTAAATATGATGGCCTAATCAACTGGGGCTGTAGAATACTCCGACTACATCTCTGAAGAGGGGTAAGACTCTGCCAACGAGTGTCCTGATATGACACTAAATAATCTGATTATGAGGCTTCAGTAGTACTGGAGCTTTGGGAAATGCAGAGTACCCCTTTATTGCCATTGCTCCCAGGTCCACTTTGGTCCAGAGTGGTAGCACCTGATAGGAGCATAACTATGGGTCAAACAGGACCGTCTGACACTTAAACAGTGTGTCTATGCTTAACTGAATTGTTTGAAATATAACTGATAATTCACCTGTGTGTAAACAAATGACTGATTTTTAATTGAATTGTTAGTGTTATATAGCAATACTTGAAAACATTAAACTATGTGCAAAGAAAGGATTAAGAGTAAATAGAATTATTTGTATAAGATAGAAATCATATATTTAATATATATGTATCAAAAGGATTTAGCATTAAATAACCTACAATGGTTAATATGCCATATAACCCAACCTAACTAAATCATATATATTTAATATATATGTATAAAAAGGATTTAGCATTAAATAACCTACATTGGTTGATATGCCATAAAACCCAACCTAACTAAATCATATATATTTAATATATATGTATAAAAAGGATTTGGCATTAAATAACCTACAATGGTTGATATGCTATAAAACCCAACCTAACTAAATCATATGTATTTAATATATATGTATAAAAAGGATTTGGCATTAAATAACCTACAATGGTTGAAATGCCATAAAACCAAACCAAACCTAATCTTATATATTTAATATATATGTATAAAAAGGATTTGGCATTAAATAACCTACAATGGTTGATATGCCATAAAACCAAACCAAACTAAATCATATATATCTAATATATATGTATAAAAAGGATTTGGCATTAAATAACCTACAATGGTTGATATGCCATAAAACCAAACCAAACCAAACCAAATCTTATATATTTAATATATATGTATAAAAAGGATTTGGCATTAAATAGCCTACAATGGTTGATATGCCATAAAACCAAACCAAACTAAACTCACTCAGAATAAAGCAATGTACATGTCAATGTACCAACTACCTATCCATGACAGCAGTTACCGACTACAGCTTAAACTGCTTCAGTCACGTGATATACATGCTGTCAACTACCACATACAAACATATTATGAAACTTTTGATTCACCCTAGTATATTTCTAATTCTGCCATACCCTTACCGAGATGCTGAGCTCGCCTGATACTCTCTGAGTTCTACTTATCGGATTTACCTTAATTCCTTGGAATCTATCCTTTTAAGTTTACCTATTTCTGCCTGATTGTCGAGATTCTTGTAACCCAAGTGAATTTTCTTGAACCATCTGATTTTTGTACTGTGATCAACTCTGCATTCACCTTTCACACAACAATTGCTTTTTGGTTGCTTCTGAGATGGATTAATTTCTCAGTTCAAACTCATAAAGCGTAAGTTTACAAATTACACCGGACATAAGCATGATGGTTAGAGTGTTTGCCAATGGCTCGGGAGACCTGGGTTCAATTCCTGGTCGAGTCATACCAAAGACTCAAAAAATGGTACTTGATGCCTCCTTGCTTAACACTCAGCATTATAAGATATGGATCTGGGGTAAAATCGAGCAATCCAGGGAAAGGAGTTACACTCTTCCCTACACATTGGTGTAGTAGCTACCGAAAAGGGAGTCATTGGGTCACCCTTGACAAAAGTCACCAACTTTACTTATACCTTCATCTGTGTGGCTTTCAAATCACACTCAGAGTGAAACAATGTACACCATATCAGCACACCAACTACCACAATACTCCCAACCGAAGCGGGTACCTACTACTGCTTGAACTGTTTCGGTCACATGATCTAAGCACTGCAAACTAGTACATGATAAAATTTTGCGAGACTTTTAAGTCAAACTTGTATATTTCTAACTCTACAACACCCTTGCTTAGTAGTTCATATTAAAGGCTGCTTTATAGGTAACCCGAAGATGAACTTTTTAGACGTAATTTTTCCGATGCAAGAGTCATTGGGGAACGAGAAGTGTTTTGATAAACTAGCCAAAGCCTAGAGGGAGAAATATGAGTGAGAAATTACATAAGTGTAATCTGGTTACTGCTTGAAGTATGTTCCTGCAGATTGACTTGTACTCCATAAAGAGTTCAAATATTTGAGCCACACTTTTTTTCTCTTTTACTCTTGAACATGGAAAGGTCAAGGTTTAAAGAGCAAATAATGGTAATTCTGAATTGGGTGTTCAAAGTCAAGTAAAGTTGGCACTACTATTCAACACCAATCAGTTTGTATTGATCAGTACACCCAGCAAGGCTTTGATCAAAATCAATGGTGAAAGAAGAAAAGTAAATACATAGAAAAAATTTTTTATATATTTGTTTGAAGAATATGGTCTGCTCCGTTCCAGTTTTTGTTGAGTGGCACATAGCCAAATACCAGTCTGGAAAGACCAAATATGGCTACCATTGGTAGCCATAAAAGGTAACAAGTACAGCACTGTATGTCTGCACATTTATATAGATCTATATATACAAAATGTGTTTTTATATATATATATATATATATATATATATATATAAGAATAGTTTTTTCTGGTGAGCTATACACATAAAATTGCATGTGTAAGTGTTCAACTGTGATGACTATACAATTTTGTATATGGTTGGATATCATCATCATCATCATGTCGTCCCGCCAGCACAGATATCCCTGACCCTCTCTCGCCACTTCTCCCTATCATTCATCGCCTCTGGCAGGTCTTCAGGGTTACATCCTGTGTCCTCACATAGCTACTGTATGTAAGTTCGAGCTGGTCATCCTGCTTTTGCTTGGCCATGTGTGGGGGTCCATAGGAGTACATCACTTATGAGCTCGTCCTTACTTCTCCAGCAGTGTCCTGTGTGTCTGGTTCGTCTAACTTGTATAGTTTTCGTGATGGGAGGCAAGTGGCCATATAGTTGGGGTCTCGTGGGGTGTTGTCGCCAGGACTTGTTCAATATTGCTCTCAACATTCTTGTGTAGTTGCCGTCTAGTTTCTTCTCCAGCCATTGGATATATGGTTGGATATATGTTAGTATTTCTATGCACAAATTCACGCAAATGTAAATCTCGTGCAATAACTTTTATTTTTTCTGACCAAACTATTTTTTTTATTAGTCAGGTATAATATTACATATAGATAAATGATATTAGATATGTTTCCCTCATTGTACGAAGAGGAAGTCTCCATGGCGTAATGGCTAAAGTGCTGAACTGCAGTCTTAAAGTTTGTGAGTTTGAACCCCAATTGTGCAATTATGTTCACTTTCGGACTGATATCTTTCAGAAAGGTATGGGTTGAATAGTATCAGTAGTGTTCTTCTACAAATATAGCTTTGGCATTAAATAACCCACAAATGTTCATATACCATTAAACAAAACAAAAAAACAAACCGAAATCGATATACATGCACATACATAGACATATACTCATATATACACACATATATACATACGCAATAGTATCAATATTGTTCTTCTACAAGGATGCTTTGGTATTAAATGACCCACAAAAGTTGAAATGCTATTAAACCAATAAACCAAACCAAACCCATTGTACAATATATTTTACCCTTACTTATTCTTAAATTTCAAAGAAAATTTTTATATTTCTACTCTCTCTCTCTCTCTCTCTCTCTTTATATATATATATATATATATATATAGAGAGAGAGAGAGAGAGAGAGAGAGAAATTTGAAAACAAGGTAATCCAAAGAGAAGAATTTAATATAAAACAAAATCTACATTATAACGTTTCAGTTCTAATAAACCTTCATCAGGACTAGGAAGGATGATATCGAGTGACGTTAAATCACTGATGGATTTTTTTTCATTCCACTAAAGCCTGATTGTCACAGCTGGTAAATTTCAAAAATGCAAACTGGATGTGAGGATACTCTAGAAGAACGATATGCAATAAAATTCTCTTTTAAACTTGGAAAAAAATGCCAAAGAAATGTATGGAATGCTTCAGACTGCTTTTCGACCATCTTGTATGAATCGAGCATCAGTTTTTGAGTGGCATAAGAGATTGAAGGAAGGCAGGGAGTCTGTGAGGGATGATGAGAGGTGTGCGAGGAGTAAGGAAGTCAATAGACTACAGTTAATTGGCTAAAGGGTTAGGGTTAGGGTTACTATGTTGAGGTTTTAAGGGAGTTCAGGAAGAGATTCTGTCGGAAGGGGCCAGCACTCTTCAAATCGGGTCAGTGGCATTTCCACCAGGACAATGCACCAGTCCACAACTCCATCCTTGTCACAGACTATTTGACCAAGATGGGCATTAAGACAGTTCCTCACTGTCCCTATTGTCCAGACCTTGCTCCCTGTGACTTTTGGTTATTCCCTAAGCACAGAGGCTGTCGTTATGAGACAATTGAGTAGATGAAAGAGGCTTTGACGAAGGTTATTGACATGCTCACACAATTGGACTTCCATGGTACCTTCCAGGAGTTGTTGGAACAGTAGAACAAGTGCATTGCAGCCGGGGGAGATTACTTCGAAGGGGACTAGAGTTTAATGTGTGTACTATCAATAACAGTGCTCATACAAAAAAAGTCTGGAAACTTATTTAAGGATCCTTGTATATGCTCTATCACTGATATTGAGCACTCTTTAATTATAAATATAGCTAACTATATTATCAATATTAACACACGCACACACTAGTAACCACTCGGTTGTTGCTAAATAATTTTGATATTCAATTGTTGCTAATTAACATTGATATTTAGATATTAACAATTTAAAGTAGTGTTGTTACCCTATAGTGGTTGGCCCGGTCGGCTGGGGCTGCAGAATATACCAACTGCATCTTTGCAAAAGGGTAAGACTCCCCCAACAAGTGTCCTGGATATGACACTAAACAATCTAATGGTGAGGCTCCAGTAGTGCTGGAGCTTTGAGGAATGTAGAGTACTTCTTTATTGCCATCGTTCCCAGGTCCACTTTAGCTTGGAGTGGTAGCACCTGATAGGGTCTGATCTATGGCTCAAATATTACTAAACTATGTACTTATGTTAAACTAAATTGTGTGAAATAAAGTTGCTTTTACATTTAACCGTGTGTAAACAAAAATTTTACTTAGCTAAACTTAATTGTTTGAAAGAGAACTGTTTTTGACATTTAAAACTGTGTACTTATACTAAACTGAATTGTTTGAAATAGAACTTTTTATATGTATAAAAATGGATTTGACATTAAATAACTTACAATGGGTGATATGCCATAAAACCCAACCAAACTAAATCATATATATCTAATATATATGTATAAAGAGGATTTGGAGTTAAATAACCTACACCGGTTGATATGCTATAAAACCAAACCAAAATAAATCATATATATTTAATATATATTTATAAAGAGGATGTGGATTTAAATAACCTACACTGGTTGATATGCCACAGAACCAAACCAAACCAAAACTTCTAATGGTACCACTATGGAAGCACTCATAGTGGAACAGTTATTGTCATGGGAATTGATGTAGCTGTCTGAGTTCAAATCCTGGACAAGGTTGTTTACATTTTACTTAGTGCTAATACACTTGGGGAAGGTAAGCATCCAACTATTTTCTCGCCAACTGTGGAGTAGATAGATATTAGGGCAGACTGGGTATAGCAACCAGTCTAAGAGAAGAAAATCTCTGAATTCAAACCTGTTAAACTCCACTTAAAAACTGACCGTCTATCATATTCTGCTTGTGGAGAAGGTGTTGAGTAAATAAATACCACATACAGGATTAAAGTCTATAAATTCTGTAAGTCATGGAGGTGCCTGTGGTGTAATGGTTATCATCGCAGGATGTGGACACGACGACACGAGTTCAAATTCTGGACGAGCCTGATTACATTTTACATTGCACTAATACCCTTGGGAAAGGTATGAATCCAAATATTGTCCCTCCAGCTATAGGTAAATAGTAGGGCAGACTAGGTTCTTCAGCTTTGGTGAGGCGACTAGTCTAGGAGAAGGAAAACTCTGAATTCAAACCTGTTAAACTCCGCTTAAAAAATTGACCTTGTGTCATATCCTGCCTGAGCGGAGGGGTTGGTAAATAGGATAAATTCTGTAAGTCAATATTGGGAGCTAAATTTGCAGATTTTTTTTTTTTGTAATTTCAGAATCTATTGGTAAAAATATGAGTAAAACAAAAAGTCCTCAATTCTAGTTATCTATCTACAAATCAAATCCCTAAGACCTGCGGATGTTGTTTTTTTTTTGTTTTTGTTTTTAGATAGAATAAATTCATCATTTACCAAACAAATAGACATTGAACTATATTATGTATATTCTGAAAACTTCTATACTTTATTCTGAAAAGTTCTCCATCAACACTATATAAAAAAAGATATGGCAGCTTTTTAAGATGGTTTATTATTTCCATCAATTATCAGGCCAAACAATTGATTTTTTTGGTTTGACAAAAAACAGACTTTTTCTTGTCTTATATTAGTTCCAATAAATATCTATTTATTTCATTAAAACCTAAATGCAATTATTGTTCAAAATTCTATAGCCAACCAAGTCTCTTTAGGGCAAATCAATTCAAACAAATACTTGTATGAATCATAAGTTTTGCAATATTTTGGTAGTATGTGAGGCGCAATTTGGCATCTCCTGGCACTTTTGCTGAGGTCATGAAGATGACAAACCACACTCGGCTCATAGATGCTGTTGGAATTCGTGCTTAATGCTCATTAGCTGTGAATAAATACTTGTTTGCGTAAAAAGTAATGCTACGACTTGAGGTGAGATTATGTTGACATTGGGGCATTCCATTGCTCTCAAGTGACAAAGTCCATTCTCTGGACGCTGATTGGCTGTTGGTTCAGTGAATGGGTATATTAGTGTGTGTATACACTGGCTTGCCCATTTTACTTTTTGTTTGCTAGCTGGGGCTGTTGAACTGGTAAGTGTTGTTCTTGTTGTTTATTCTGCACGTAAGAGTAGTGACTTCTACAGATGCCGATCTCACCTGATACTCTCCAAGTGCTACTCTATGTCTTAGAAGAAGGCCTTGTAAATCCATGGTTTTAAGTCTTGCCTGATCATTAAATTTCTTGCAACCCTGGCGAAATTTCTTGAACAATCTGGTTACTGTTTTGTGATCAACTCTGCCTTCACCTTTTGTACAACAAATGTTTTGGTTGCCCCTTCTATTCGAACTTGTAAAGCATAAGTTTCTGAATTAGACAGTTGCACGTTCATCTGTGCAGGTTTTAAATCACACATGGAGTGAAGCAATATACAATGTGTCAGCACACCAAGTAGCACAATACTACCAACCACAGTGGGTAACTGTCACAGCTTGAACTGCTTTGGTCATATGATAACATAATCAGCTGATAGCTTTAAAGTTCTTTGACTCTCTCTATCTTTCGATCTGTTCCTATCATTCAATCACACCTGACAGGTCTTCTTGACTGCATTCGGTGTCCATACAGAGTTGATATGTGTAGATCTTTGCTGGTTGGCTAACATTGGTGTGTCCATTTGTAGTAGTTTACTCTAGAATGTTGCTTATGAGTTCATCTTTACTTCTCCACTTCTCTAAGCATGGTTTGTAAGATGGGAGGTAAGCTATTTTATGGGATGCTGCTTCCTGGATTTGTTCAGAACTGTATATAGCATTCTTTTAAAGTTCTCACGTAGCTTTTTCTCTAAACATTTCATTAGAGTCGAGCTGGTGCAACCATGCTATAGTACAGACAGCTTGGAAGAAATTTCATTTCATTTCATCAGAGATCAGATTTCCATTTGATCGACAGCATATCAATAGCAGTCTTTGCCTTCTCCATGCGTATGTTGACATCACTTTCAGTAGATGAGATGTAGCTGCCAAGGTATGTGAACTGGTCTGCTACAAACTAGCACATACTGATATATTGCAGAAACTTTTGACTTAGCCTAATATTTCTCCAAGTTAAGATTTTTATTTTTGCTTATACTCTGAATTTCTTCATAACATTTTTTGTTTGTTTTTATTTTTTAGATGAAACCTTGTCACTCATGGTTATTAATTTTAATTTTAATTTTTGTTTCATCTGACTGCTTTAAGATGACTTTTCTGCTCAGTTGGTAAGGCTAAAGGTATGCTTCTCCTCTGCAGAGGAGTAAGCCCCCCCCCCAAAAAAAACAATTTTTAAATGAATAAAGTAAAAGATTGTTTATGCCAATCCAAATAAGTTATACAGGATGCAATGGGTAAACTGCCTATGGAGTAATGGTTATCGTCGTAGGAATTGAACACGGCAATACGAGTTCAAATCCTGGATGAGACTGGTTACATTTCACATAGCACTAATACCCTTGGGGAAGGTATGAATCCAATTATTCTCCCTCCAGCTATGGGTAAATAGTAGGGCAGACTAGGTTCTTCAGCCTTGGTCAGGCAACTAGTCTAGGAGAAGGGAAACTCTGAATTCAAACCTGTTAAACTCCGCTTAAAAAATTGACATTGTGTCATATCCTGCCCGAGCAGAGGGGTTGGGTAAATATGGTAAACTGTCATTAAAAATCAGAATAACATTGACATCTCACTTTATCAGATATATTCACCAAAACTGCATGAAGATATCTGGAAATACTATGGATTACATTTATCCAAAGATATCATCATTAACTTCAACTATGTCGGAGGTGTCCGTGGTGTAATGGTTATTGTCGTAGGAAATGGATACGGCAACTCGAGTTCAAATCCTGGATGAAAATGATTGCATTTCATATAGCACTAATACCCTTGGGGAAAGGTATGAATCCAATTATTCTCCCTCCAGCTATGGGTAAATAATAGGACAGACTGGGTTCTTCAGCCTTCGTGAGGCAACTAGTCTAGGAGATGGAAAACTTTGAATTCAAACCTGTTAAACTCCGCTTAAAAATTGACTTTGTGTCATATCCTGCCTGAGCGGAGGGGTTGGTAAATAGGATTAACTTCAACTATGACCTCCAGACAACTTGGTTTGGTTGGTTGTTTTGTTTCACGGAATATAAACCCTTCTCAGGTCATTTAACGCCTAATTAAGTTATTTTGATAAAAGATTCAAACTATTCAGTTTCCTATGAGTACAGTTTTTTATTTACACAAAATTAAATGTCAAAACAGTTCTATTTCAAACAATTCAGTTTAGCATAAGTATGCAGTTTAAATGTCAAAAACAGTTCTTTTTCAAACAGTTAAGTTTAGCATAAGTATGCAGTTTAAACACACAGTTAATTTCAAACAATTCAGTTTAGCATAATTACAGTTTAGCTCTGTTTGGCCCATAGATAGGACCCTATCAGGTGCTACCACGCAGGCCAGAGTGGACCTGGGAGCAATGGCCATAAAGAAGTACTCAACATTACTCAAAACTCCAGCATTACTGAAGCCTCACCATCAGATTGTTTAGTGTCATATCCAGGACACTCGTTGGGGGAGTCTTACCCTTCTGCAGAGATGTAGTCAGTGTATTCTGCAGCCCCAAGCAGCTAGGCCAAGACAACTTTGGAATCTCCTGAAGGCCTTTCTGACAGTCTCCTTGTTTAAATTGGTAAATGCTGCTGTTATCCTTGCCTTCAGTTCATGTTTGATGTTGAACAGAATTTTGTTGGTGTCTCACTCAATCATACCCTACACACAATAACCAAGGACATAGCAAACTGGGAAATTAGGTGGCCAGATGATAGGGGTGATATGGTTGCAGAAGTTTTCTCACAGCCAAGACTGGGTTCTCTTGCTTGTGTGGCATGACGTAAAGACTTGTATATTAGAAATAAGAGAAAAATTTGAAGTTTCATTTGAAAGGATTAAATTGTCTTTTAAGAGTTAGAAATCTATGACCAATAATTTGTAGATGAAATCATAAAAACACAACATAAGCAAAAGTTTTTAATTATTAAAAAAATTTCTCTATATTTTTTACAAACGAAGCACATTCTTCATTTGCACCTCATGTTATGTAATGGTTAGCAAACTTGACTAGCAAACCTTCCAGAATGAGTTCGAGTCTCATCATGTGCCCATTCATATGGCCTTGTGCCACATCTAAGCAATAAGCTTAGTAAATTACTAAGTACATACTTCATGATTAGTAAAATTAAAGTTGGTGACCGTAGTTGAAGGTGACCCCCCAAGTCTCCCTTTTTGATAGCTACTACACCGAGGTGTAGGGGAGGGCGCTACTTCTTTCCCTGGATTGCTCCAATTTACCCTTGATCCGTACCTTATAATGCTGAGTGTTAAGCAAGGAGGCATCAAGTACCATTTTTTGAGTCTTTGGTATGACTTGACCTGGGATCAAACACAGGTCTCCCGAGCCATGGGCGAACACTCTAACCATTATGCCAATGCCCAGTTCATGATTAAGTATTATAAATTTCTTCAGTAAATGCTAATGTTGTGCAAATTTTGCTGCATGCTTAGGATTATTTCAGTTTATGATTGGTCATGTTTTTTGTTTTGTTGACATGAAGAAACTTCCAATTTATATTGATTTAGCACTTTCTTGAGACAAAGAAAGTAATAGAACTAAAACTGCTTCTCATTTGGAAAATGCTGACAGGATCAAGTTTTTTTTGTGACAGCTGCACATGAATCTTGATTAATGTGTGGACCTCCTCACAATAAACTGACCTTGTGTCACATCCAGCCTGTTGAAAGGTTGGATAAATGTTTCATACTGCTTCCCATTTCATTACCAAAGTTAAATAACATGGGTCCAAAAGTTAATGGGGGGAGTCTCTATGGCGTCATGGCTAATCTGCTGGACTTTGACACCATTTTGAGTGAGTTCAAACTGCAGTTGCACTATTAAGCCCAGTTTTAGACTAATACTCTTGGGAAAGGTATGAACTCTCTTAATGCCCTGGCTATGGGTTAAATAGTACAACTACTGTTCTTCTACAAGGATGGTTTTGACATTAAATAACCTGCAAAGGTTGATTTACCATTAAACAAAAACAACAAACCAAACCAAACCAAATATCACTCTAGACTCACTGGAACATACACTTTACATCACTTTATATTTCAACGAAAATTAAATTTCTACATTTTTTTTTTTTTTTTTTTTGGAGGTGGCCGTGCCCTCTGTAAAGTGTATGGATGTAACTTGCGAGACATATTCAGTTTAATTGGCCGCACAGTTACCATGACTTGTTGATCTGGCGTCACTTGTGTACAATATGGGCTGTTAGCTCAGTGGTAGAGTTTCGGCTCTACAATCTGTGGTTGCTGGTTCGATCTCCA
>OY757927.1:27334783-27467283 GCA_963585895.1 Sepioteuthis lessoniana
AACTAATCCAGTTTAGATGACCAGATCTAGTTTTAGTTTATAAAAAGAAGGGAACTTGTCAACTTGTAAATTTGACAGTTGACACAGCTAAGAGTAAAAGGAAAGCGAGAAAAAGCAAAGAACTTCATCCAGGATTTGAACTTGGCTTGTTGGCTCTATCAAGCAATATTAGTTATACCATGTGCTTCTGATGCCTTTTCCCTACCTAGAAAGAACGATTTTTTAAAAAATGTTTATAACTTTCCCCTCTGTCTAATTAGTATGCATACCAAATTTAATACCTCTACATCAGACTTTTGGGCTATCTGTAAATGACAGACAAACTCTCCACTATTATTAATATAGATATCATCATCATCATCATCAAGGTATGCTGATAGCACAGATTACTTTGACTCTCTCTGGCCATCCATCCCTATTGCCCAACATATGAACAAGGTTGTTCAAAAAAATTCTAAGCCTCACCACAATTTTAGATTTGTTCTCCACCTCTCACATTTGTCTTAATTTCTGTACAAGAGAGACCAATACAGAAATCTGAATTAGTTTTTCTAGAAGGAGTGTTTTGCCATAACAAAAATTGTCTGCTATAGCTTTTCTTCTGGGTGAGGCTTAGAACTTTTCGAACAACTCTTGTGTTTACTGTTTTTATTCTCTATCTTCAGCAATCTTCCAGTTAATTTAATAATTTTACTCTCACAGAATTTTTTTTATTAATCTTTTTTAGGAAAGAAATTCTTTTCCTGCCTTTCACTATTTTTCAGGGAATTGAAATGATTTGAGCGATTGGTTTGTTTAATGACATACCAACCTTTGTGGATTATTTAATGCCAAAACCATCCTTGTAGAACAATAGTGATACCATTCAACCCAAAGAGTATTAGTTTGAACTCTCACTACAATATTGCAATCCAGCACATTAGCCACTGCACCACAAGTGAAAAGGTGCAGTATATAATGAATAAACTAGCTATTTGGGCTGGGTCACAAAAGAAATGTAGCCCTATGTGCAGCTTAAAATACACTGGCTGTAACCCCAGCATAGGAGTAAGAACCCTGTCCTCCATAATGTGTGTCCTAAGCCTGAGTATGACACTAAACTTCATCTGTTTGTGAGATTCCAGTCCTGGAGCTCTGGAAAATATGGAGTACCCCTTTATTGCCATTACTTACAGGTCAATAACTCAGAGTGGTAGTACTTTTTAGAGTCCTATCTATATATTTGATAGAACTGTTTAACCATTTAACTGTGTACAAACAAATGACTGATGTTAAATTGAATTGTTAATGTTCTATAGCAATACTTGAAACCATTTAACTCTGTGGAAACAAATAATTGATATTAAATAGAATTATTAGTGTTAGATAGCAATACATGAAGCCATTTAACTGTGTGCAAACAAATGAGCTCTGGCTTGCTTAAAATACTTCCGATAAACTATATTTGTTTACAAATCATATATATCTAATATGTATACATGTATAAACAGGATTTAGCTTGAATAACCTACAAACCTTGATATGTCATAAAACATGACGAACCACCCAACTTAAGAAACAAGTACACAAAAAAATGTAAATCTGAACTTACAATAAATGTGATTCCCTAACCTCTTGGCATAAAACAACCCAAGGCTGGATGACATGCCATTAAAATCAATGAATCAATAAAATCTCTTTTTTTCTTTTTTTTTTAACTCAATAAACCCAGCCAACTTTTTTTTACCACATAATACTCTCGCATTAAAGCTGTGTTTCTGAAAAGTGTCTGTACCAATCCTTTGAGTGGAGGGGTCGTTAAGAGTTATAAGGGGCAGTAACTAAAATTATTTTACCACCAAAGAAACATGTAGTTTAGCATGACTTTTGATGAAATATTTGTCCTTTCTGGTAACTAATTGCTGCATTCATCTGGTCTTATTAGGAACAGTAATTGTTAGAATCAGTTATTTGGTTCTATCATAGTCAAAGACTCTATTCTAATCTTACCATATATTACAGCCTCAACTTCTTTGAATGAAGATTGGCCTTTGATATGATTAGTAATTTGTTTACATTTATTTTCTTGGCATGATTGTGGGAAGTTAAGGAAAGACTCGTTTGATATTTATTCATTATTTCCTAACCTTAATATACGTACATTGGGAATAAGAAAAAAAAACCTTATAGTCCAAGTGTTAATTTTCAAAAGTACTTGTTTTATGTATTATATATTCATTCTTTTTTCCTTGTTCATCTATACAAGTGAATTAACTGATAGCATTATTTGTATTAACTTATTCTCAAGGATTCTGTCTAAAAATCTTCTTTTTCTTTTCGTAAGATAAGCAACATATTTATCTTGTGGAGGTTGTGCTTAGAATAATGGAAATGAAAATAGAATCAGTGACCAGAGGTCAAATCATGGACAAGGCTGTTTGCATTTCATTTCATGCTAATGCTCTTGGGAAAGGTATGAGCTCATCTCTTCTCCCAACAGTTATAGGTAAATAGTTGGGTAATAACTAACCTAGGAGAAGGAAAACTCTGAATTCGAATTAACTGTACTCTTGTTCTATTTGATGCTGCTTGTAATAGAGGGGTTGGGTAAATACAAACATTTCTGAGAATTAATTTTTTATTTATTGCAGACTTTTTGTCCTCATCTTCGTAGTTTTTGTGTTGTTTCTTCTTTCACTATGTTTCGGCCAAATTTCACCTCTGGCCTTCTTCAAAAACGTGGTGCGATAGACAACAACTATGAAAGGCAGTAATTACTGGGGATACGGTTACAAGACTCAGCATTCCTATCCGAGGTCATGGTAAATTACCTGAAGAAGCCAGAGGTGAAATTTGGCCGAAACGTAGTGAAAGAAGAAACAACACAAAAACTACTAAGATGAGGACAAAAAGTCTGCAATAAATAAAAAATTAATTCTCAGATTAAGAAGCCTCATCTCAAAAATGATTCCAATTAAAGACAATTACAAACATTTCTGTCTTGTCTGCAAGCACAAATGATAATTTCTAAAAAAATATTTCTTTATTTTTGATTCTATACTCACAGCTTTGGTGGCCATTTAGCTTGATATTTAAAGATTTTATATCAAAATTAATTGCAAATAAAAAAATGGGTAAGTACTTTATGATTAGCATTTAATGATTATCTCCCTTAAGAAATTATAAGGATCAGTGTAAGACCTAATAAACTGGCTGACCATAGTCAAGGGTGATCTAAAGGCTCGCTTTTTAATAGCTACTGCACCAAGGTGTAGGGTAGGGCACGACTCCTTTCTCTGGATTTCTCCACTTACCTTTGATCCATATAATGCTGAATGTTAAGCAAGGTAGCATCAATTACCATTTTTTAAGTTTTTGATATGACTCAACCTGGAATTGAACCCCAGTCTCGTGGACCAATGGCTGAAACTCTAACCATTATGTCACAGACCCCAAAATACTATTAAGGTGCAAATTAGATAAGAAATTGCTTCATTCTTTATGTTCAAGTATTTTATAGCTATGGCACTCATAATTGATTGATTGTAATGGCATGGCAACCTGCCTGAGGTTATTTTATGCCTAGAGGTTAGGGAATTGCATATACTGTATGTTTATATTTGAATTTTTTGTTTAATTTCTTTTTTTTTTCAAATACAAATAATTTGTAAACAGATCTATTTGACCCATAGATGGGACCCTAAAAGAAATTACAAAGTCAGAGTGGATCTGGGAGTAATGGTAATCAAGGCGGTACTCCAAACTTCCTTGATATCTAAAACAGGAGCCTCAACATCAAGTGTAGTTTAATGTAATAGCCAGAGCACAAAAACATAGTGGTTGCATCTGTTTGTTATAACAGGATCTGAATACAGTCTTGAGCAAATTTGAGTAAAAAAACTGGTGTGCCAGTGAGGCTACCCTCACCATACAAAAAAAAATAATGCAGACATTGATATCAGAAGAATCTCTGCCTAACATGCTGGACTGTGACATTGTATTAAACAAGTTAAATCTCCAGTCACGCTATTACATTCACTTTCAGACTAATGCCCTTGAGGAAGGTATGAATTCTCTTATTTTTCTAGCTATGAGTTAAATATACCATTATTGATATTCTACATGGATGGCATTGGCATTAGATAATCCTCAAAGGTTGGAATGCCATTAAACAAAGAAACCAAACCAAACAGTTCTTACATGTCAATTATAACTGAGTTGTAAATTCAATTCTTATTAGGTCTCCTATCCTTGTAGTCTTGTGGCATATGTAAACTTAATAACTATATCATATTTACCAACCCCTCCGCTCAGGCAGGATATGATACAAGGTCAATTTTTAAGCAGAGTTTAAAAGGTTTGAATTCAGAGTTTTCCTTCCCCTAGACTAGTTGCCTCACGAAGGCTGAAGAACCCAGTCTGTCCTACTATTTACCCATAGCTGGAGGGAGAATATTTGGATTCATACCTTTCCCAAGGGTATTAGTGCTATGTGAAATGCAACAAGTCTCATCTAGGATTTGAACTCGTGTCGCCATGTCCATTTCCTACGATGATAACCATTACACCACGGGCACCTCCATAATAACTATATAGATATCATCATTATCATGTCATGCCATCAGCACGGATATCCCTGACCCTTTCTCACCACCCTTCTCTATCATCCATTGCTTCCGACAGGTCTTCAGGGCTACATCCCATATCGGCACAGATTTGCTGTATGTAGGTTCTAGCTGGTCTTCTTGCCTTTGCTCGTCGATGTGATGGGGTCCACGGGGGTATGTCACTTATGAGTTTGTCCTTACTTCTCCAGCAGTGTGCCGTTTGTCTGGTTCATCTAACTTTGATAGTTTACATGATTGGTGGTAAGTGGCCGTACAGCTGCTGCTTTGTGGGTTGCTGTCTCCGTGACTTGTTCAATATTGTTCACAGTATTTTTGTAACCGGACATTGGCCTAGCAGTTAGAGTGTTTGCCAATGGCCCGGGAGACCTCAGTTCAATCCCAGGTCGAGTCCTACCAAAGACTCAAAAAATGGTACTTGATGCCTCCTTGCTTAACACTCAGCATTATAAGGTACGGATCAAGGGTAAAGTAGAGCAATCCAGGGAAGGAGTAGCGCCCTCCCCTACACCTTGGTGTAGTAGCTATCGAAAAGGGAGCCTTCGGGTTACCCTCGACTATGGTCGCCAACTTTACTTACTTATTCTTGTGTAGTTGCCGTCAAGCTTTTCTCCATACATTTAGTTAGCGTTCATGTAGTGCATCCATACAGCAGTATTGTCATGACCGCTGCTTGGGAGAAACTGCGTTTTATTCACTCGGTCAGGTCTGACTTCCATATAACTGATAGCTTATCGACAGCTGTCTATGCCTTTACTATATAGATAGATAAACTAAAAAAATTGATCTCTCACACTATTGATTCTCTTACTAAAAGTTTCATGCGAAAAACAGAAACATGGCCACAGTCATCAGACTGGTTAAGGATATGAGAGTGTACTGTAGGTAATGACTTTTTATTAGTTTTAATACTGCTTTGCTTTTAGGCCTTTGATCACTTTGATTTTTAATATCAAAATGTTCTTTAAAATATATATATATATATATATATATATATATATATATATATATATATATATATATACTATTATGCTTACTTTCGATCTAATACCCTTGGGGAAAGGTATGATCTCCCTTATCCCTCCAGGTATGTGTTAAATAGCACCATTACAATTCTTCTCCAAGAATGACTTAAATAACCCATGAAGATTGAAATGCCATTAAACAAAAAAAACATAAAAACAAAACAGAGTCAGTTAAAATTGTGTCATATAAAAAATAAAACTATTTGCATCAACATTCTATTTTTAAAAAAAAATTTTTAATTGATTATTTGAAATTTCCTTTCTCCACAAAACTCTTTTTTAAAGTATTTTTAAAATAATAAAACAATAAAAATATTGCCTGTAGTTTTTCTTTCAAAAAAGTTTCCGAAATGAAATAAAATGGGAGTTGAATATTCAATTGCTTCATTTTCAATGAATATTCAATGAAGAATATTGCAACAAATTTAACTTTTCTTTACAATCTATCTTCTATTATTACATTTTTTTTCCGACACTTCGGACCAACCATTTCTTTGTAACTTACAATCTTTTGTAATTTCTCAATTGTCCATTTTTGGTATCCTATAATTCCTTCGGGACAATTGCATCAGAATATGTCAATGTAATAATGGGACATTGAAATTAATCATAATTAACAAAAGCCTGATAAGCGACTATATTTATTAGTGTATAATATGAAAAATTTAATATAAAATATCCAGTCAAAGTTAGGTTTTAGCATTATACTCTTGTGTAAAAAAAAAAGTGTCCTGGGTATGATGCTAAACTGTATACCCCTTCATTGCCATTACTCCCAAGTCCACTCTGACCCAGAGTGTCAGTAATTGTTAGGGTCAAATAGATCTGTTTAAAAACTATTTGTATTTGTTTGAACACAATCTTATCAAGTACAAATAATTTTTAGATAGATCTATTTGACTTGAACTGGTACAACAACTCTGGATCAGAGTGGACCTGGGAGTAATAGTTATGAAGGAGAACTCTACACATTTCAGAATCAGAGCCTCACCACCAGATACAATTTAATGTCATACCCAGGACACCCTTTTTCTTTTTGGCAGGGATAGGGATCTTACCCCTCTTCAGGAGATACAGACAGCATATTCTATGCTCTGCCAACAAAAAGCTATAACCATTATCACTTTGAATTTATTATGATATAATAAAAAAAAAAGATCCATCCAAAAGTCTTGATATCTAGGAAATGATAAACCAAATCTTTAAATAAAAAAAAAATAAATAAGTAAAATCTGTCACTAGTGTTTGTGAGGAAAATCAGAATTTAGTTATTCTAAGTTTTTGTAGAGAGTCCATTAAAATACAAACTTTTAGTTGCCCAGTCAGCTTGGGCTGTAGAATACACCGACTGCTTCTCTGCAGAGGGGTAAGACCCCACCGCAACAAGTGTCCTGGATATGATACTAAACAATCTGATGGTGAGGTTCCAGCAATGCTGGAGCTTTGGGGAATGTGGAGTACCCCTTTATTGCCATTGCTCCCAGGTCCACTCTGGCTCGGAGTGGTAGCACCTGATAAGGGTCCTATCTATGGGTTAAATAGAATTAAATGGTGGTTGGCATTTACTGTTTTTATACATTTAAACTGCGTATTTATGCTGAACTGGATTATTTAAGATAGAACTGTTTTAACATTAAAATTGCGTACTAATGCTAAACTGAATTGCTCGAAATAAAACTGTTTTGACATCTAAACTGTGTACTTATGCTAAACTGAATTATCTAAAATAAAACTGTCTTGACATTTAACTCTGATTATTTACATAAAAATGGATTTGGCATTAAATAACCTACAAAGGTTGATATGCCATAAAACCAAACCAAACCAAACAAACTTTTAGAGCTTTTCTTTTCTTTTTCTATCTCTCTTCCTGTAGGTATATCAGTTAAGCCTGGGTTCTGATCATCCTATTTGTTACTGTGCTTTTGCTGGATGGAAAATAAGGGGTTTTTTTTTACTTAATGGACAAAACATTTAGCTACACAGCTAGTATAAAAGTTTTAACAGCTCTGTCTAAACTCAAAGCATATGTTCCTTGAATAAAAAAAAAAAAAAATTAAAAAATGCTCTAAAATGATGTTATATTCAGATTAGATTTCACTATATTTCCTAAGGAAGTTGTAAGTATTAAAACCAGGTTTTCTTTTTTTCTTTTCTTCCAGTCATTAAATCTAGTTTACTTGTTGCTCATCCCATCAGTGACCATCATATATATATATATATATATATATATATATATATATATATATATATATATAGTTTTTATGACTTTATACAAATTTACTCTATTTTTAGCTTCTTAAAGAAAGTGGAACAAAATCAATTCTATAAAGTCTGTAAACATTAAAGAAATTGATTTGAGAATGAATATTATTTACTTGAGAAGGAAACTAAAAACAGGATTTTAAGGAACAATATTTAAGTTTTATAATCCTGTTTGTGAGAAAAGTAGATCATAATGTGTCAGAAAAACCTGATAAACAACCAGTAGTATGACTGGTTGTCCATCAGGTTTTGGTTGGTTGGTTGTATTTTATGGCATATCAACCTTTTAATACAAAATCCTGTTTATACATATATATTGAATATATAGGATTTGGTTTGGTTGTGTTTTATGGCATATCAACCCTTGTGGGTTATTTAATACCAAATCCTCTTTATACATACATATTGAATATATAGGATTTGGTTTGGTTGTGTTTTATGGCATATCAACCCTTGTAGGTTATTTAATGCCAAATCCTCTATATACATACATATTGAATATATAGGATTTGGTTTGATTGTGTTTTATGGCATATCAACCCTTGTAGGTTATTTAATACAAAATCCTGTTTATACATATATATTGAATATATATGATTTGTAAACAGATACTTTGTTGGTAGCTATTGTTAAATGAGCCAATACTCATTTGTTTGCACCGGCTCATTGGCCTAGTGGGTAGAGTGTTAGCCAATGGTCTGGGAGACTTGAGTTCAATTCCAGGTCGCATCATACCAAAGACTTTAAAAATGGTACTTGATAACTCCTTGCTTAAAACTCAGCAATATAAGGTACGTATCATGGGTAAAGTGGAGCAATCCAGGGAAAGGAGTAGCATTTGGTGTAGTAGCTATTGAAAAGGGAACCTTCTAGTCGCTCTCAACTACAGTCGCCAACTTTACTTACTTTAAATGGTGTCAAGTATAGAAAATGATTATAAATATATCTAACTGACCCATAGATTGGACCTTAACAAGTCCTACCACTCTGGGTCAGAGTAGACCTAAGACTAATAGCACTGAAGGGGTACTCCACATTCCTCAGTGCTCTAGGACTGGAACATCACCGTCAGATGGTTTAGTGTCCTATCCAGGACACTCATTGGGAGCCTTTTACCCCTCTAGTGAGATGCAGTAAGTGTATTCTAAACACCCAGCCAACTCGACTGCCAGGTTTTGGGTGCCTTGTTAGCATGAATAAGTTGTTAGATGCACCTAACTGATTTGTTAGATTAAAATATATTTTATTTGAGATATTTCGTAATTTTTCCCTTTTTATCCTTTAAATTCTTTGCCTGATTTTTTATAGTGTTAACTGATTTTTTGTTAATTTTTTTTTTCCTTCAATGTTATCATATCTGAAATACTACTGGAAAAATGTTGGTCTTTAAAATCGAAAAAAAAAAAATCTAGAATGTTCAACAAATAAAAAATAAATAAATTCTTAATTGGTTAGGTGTTAATTTCTGATATTTCCCCAGGAAATTTGCTGTCAGGCAAACTTCTTGAATAACTTTTTTTTTTTTTGTTATTTAATTGTACAAGTTTAACACAGTTTTTTGTTGTTTTTTTTACCTTAAAATCTTCAAATTACTAATTGATGTTAAGTAATCATAAATTTCTTTTACAGCTGTGGCAATAATCTTTATCAAATTTCTCTGTAAATGTAGGCTGAATTTATTGGTAAATTTTATAACTATACAAACATGGTTACTTTTGATTGGTTAAACTTTAACTGTATATCAACCTGTCTGGGGTTATTTTATGCCTACAGGTTAGAGAATTTATAAACTTTAATCCTGTGTATTGCATATTTTTATGAACTTCTTCTCCACAAACAGGATATGACACAAGTTCAGCCTTTTTAAGTGGAGTTTAACGAGCTTGAATTTAGTTTTCCTTTTCCTAGATGGTTGCCATACTAAGGTTAAAGAGCCCAGTCTGCCCTAGCATATACCCATAGCTGGAGGGAGAATATTTGGATTCATACCTTTCCTAAGGGTGAAATTCAAACAGCCTTGTCCAGGATTTGAACTCAGGTCATCATATTCATTTCTTATGGTGATAACCATTCCACCATGAACTTACATTGTATATTTATTTGTCATTTCAGAGTTTATTTGTTTATTTCTTTCAATATTTAGTTTTAACAATAATTAATAATTACTTTGTATGGTACTGCTTATGATTATGTTTATGATTTTTGGTGTAATTTTATTTTTCTCAAGACGGACAAAATATCATCCATGTCGACACTTTCAAATAAATCTTTTATATTGTTTGCATTGAAAATATCTTGTCTAATGAGAGCTAACTTTCCTCATTCTATGAGAAAATGTTTAACAATGTAGGGTGTTTGACATTCTATACACTGTGATTGTTCCTCTTGTTTGAGAACATGAAAAGATGTGTAAGTCTTGTGTGACCAATATGCAATCAGGATATAGTGACTTGTTCCTTTCTGGATTTTTTGAAAGATGGTTTCTATTCTCCTAGAAGAGGTTTTAGGAGGAAGAGTTTATTGTGTATGTTGTTTTTTCAGCAATGTTTCCATTTTGTACAACGATTACCTTTGAGTGTGTTTAAATTTGTGCTTAATGAATATTACTTTTTATTTACTAAGCTTTGCTTAGTCTGACACATAGCTAAAAAAAATAAAACATGCAACTTAGATTAGGCACCGAATGAGAACTGATCCGTAAGATGAGCTTGTTAACCATTACGCACCAATGAAGTATCCAGCTAAACAAATAAACTTATCTTGCAAGAAGTGCTACAACATTAACTTCAAATTCAAGTCGAGACTATTTCAATACTACGAGAGTGAGTCAAAAGTTTTGTAATATTTTGGTAATGTGAGGTACAGTAATGACAGACATTTGCATTCACCTAATTGAAAGCATCCACAGTGCATGGCATGCAAAGCCACCATTTGTAAAAGATCTGGGACACATGCTCAGTATTAATGATTGGTTTGCACACAGTATGAAGAGCCAAGATGTTGGAAGTGCAAATTCACAAATCTGGATGGGGAACGACTACCCACCTTAAAATGCGTTGTGCCTTGAGGACTGGCAGAAAAAGTCATTTGGCGATTATTCTTTTTGAACATAATCTAGATTGATCTTGGTGATAAAAGCAGATGGAGTGAAAATCTACAACAGCAAAGAGGTGAGTGTGACTAGGTCAAGATCTACAATAGTGAAAGACATGACGGTGTTAAGATATGCAAAAGCAAGAGGCGAGTGGGACAGAGTGAAAATCTACAACAGCAAAGAACAAAACCCTACATTCAGCAGCTTCTGGTGCTTTTTCTGAGGTCATAAAGGTTACAAACCACCCTATACTGTGAGGTATGGAGCTCACCTGATACTCTCACTCTGTGATACTATCCAGATTATGGCTTTCAGCATGGCCTCAGAATCCACCCTTTTAAGCCTAACTGGTCTTGCTGGGTTGTTAAAGTTCTTCCAACCTGAACAAAATTTCTTAAGTCATCTCCTTATGATAATGTGATCAACTATACTGTTACCTTTTATACAACAATTTTTTTTGCTTGCTTCCATGGACATATAACCCAGTTCAAAATTGTAAAGTTTAAGTGGCCAAATTAGATGGTACATTCATCTTCGTAGCTTTCGAATCAAACATAGAGTGATGGTTGGTTGGTTGTGTTTTATGGCATATCAACCTTTGTAGGTTATATAACATTCTATTTTTATGTAGATAAGTATGCAGTTTAAATGTAAGTACAGCTTAATTGTGAAAAATATTTCTATTTCAAGCTATTCAGTTTAGTCAAGCAGTTCTAATTCAGCTAATTCAGTTTAGTACAAGTACAGATTTTGTTTACACACAGTCAAATTTCAAAACAGTTCCATATTAAACAAATCAGTTTAGTGTAAGTATATTTTCAATGTCAAAAACAGTTCCTTTTCAAACAATTCAGTTTAGCATAAGCATGCAGTTTAAATGTAAGTACGGTTTAATTGTCAAAAACATTTCTATTTCAAGCTATTCTGTTTAGTCAAACAGTTCTAATTGAAACAGTTCAGTTTAGCATAGATTGGGCCCTATCAGGTGCTACCATTCCGGACCAGAGTGGACCTGGAAGCAATAGCAATGAAGAGGTACTCTGCATTCCCCAAAGCTTCAGCATCACTGGAACCTCACCATCAAATTGTTTAGTGTCATAAACAGGACACTCATTTGGGGCGGGGGTTACCCCTCTGCAAAACATAGAGTGAATCAATGCACCATGTGTCAGGACACTTACCACAGCAAGTACCTACAATAGCTTGAACTGCTTCCTTCTCATGATGTATGAACCACAAACGAGCACATACCAAAATATTGCAAAAATCTTGTCTCCTCCTATTACCAGAAGTGCAACGACATTGAATTCAAATACAACTTGAGACTATTTCAATACTGTATGACTATCAGTCATCTCTTATCGCATAAACCGCTAGTCTTTAATTGGGTCAGTCACTTCAAAGATAAAATCAAGCATCAAAATAGAAAAGCCAATTTAAATTCTCTTTCATGGACACCAACAAAATATAGCCACTAGTTGAATTGTTTTGCATATGCCAAAACTATACAGCTGTGATTGACTGACCATATCAAAGACACCAATTTTCACTTTATCAACAAACCAACATGCAAATATCAATAAAATGGTCAAAACTTGTAAGTAAAGGATACAAATAGTACATATTGAATACTAACAAGATTTTTATGCATGCATGCCATTTTTTGTTTTTATCTTTAAAAGGCAACAAAATCAATCAATAAAATATTTATGTGAGAAATCTGGAAAAAAGTGACTCTTTACTGTAAGTTCAAGATATAGCAGAAACTAGTTTTAATTGAGTTTACAATTGTGGTGTTGGCTTCTAAAAATAATCATAGATTTCTTTTTAATAGCAATATAATCTCTATTTTGTAGGTATGGACCTTATGCAAAAAATGGCATGTTATGGGATTTTTGTTAGTACAAGTGTTGAAATTTTCATCTGATCAACAGTAGTCCTGTTGGTGAGGTATAGAATAAGCTAACTGTATCCCCTGCAATGGGTAAAACCCCTAGTCACACTAAAAAAAACATGTGTTCTGGGTATGACACTAAACCGCATTTGATAGTAAAGCGATAATACTGGAGATCTGCAGAGTGTGGAGTATCCCTTCATCGCCATTGCTCCCAGGTCGACTCTGACCTGTAGTGTTAGTACCTGTTAGAGTCCTATCTATGAGTCAAATAGATCTGCTTAAAAATTATTTATTTTCGATAGGACTGCATGAAAAAAAAAATTAATAGACAATTACACAAAAAATGTAAGTATGAATTTATAATGAATGTGATTCCCTAACCTCTAGATATAAAATCCCCCCAGATGTGTTGTCATGCCATTAAAATCAATCAATCAATTTATAAATAAACCAACATGTAAAAGTCAACAAAATGGTCAAAATTTTGTTGAGTTTTACATGATGGTTTGTTAATAAAAAACACCAACGCTACATATTAAGTACTGACAAGATTTTTACGTATGCATACCATTTTTCTTTTTTGTCTCTAAAAGGCACCCTGGCTGATTTCCTTCAACATCTCAAGTTTCTGCAAAGTGGAAAAATATCGAATAATTACATCTTCATATTGGAGCTCATAAAACTCTTTTCGAGGTTTATTTCCTAGAAAACATTGCTATAAATTTTCTTGATCATTCCTTTTGATTGTTTTATAAGATATTGATGAATTATCAATATTCACCTCTGTTAATTCCTTCCCTTTTAGGAAATAACACCAAATATTCTAATGGAATAATAGTCAGGATTACTTTTTTAATGTCACTTTATATATACCTTGAAGAGGTTACTTCATGTGATCTAATGGTTAGTGAGTTTGATTCTCACTCGGTGCCTCATACTTCTGTCTTTGTGCCACATCTAAAATAAGGTTTGTAAATAAATAAATACCCTTGAAGATGCCTGTTGATATGAACATTTTGTTTTGATTTCACCAGATTATTTTTGAAAAATCTTTTACCTCCTTATCCCCTCCAGCTATAGATTAAATAGAAACCACAACTGTTCTCCTACAAAGAGGAGGCGCCCGTGGTGTAATGTTTATCATCGTATGAAATGGACACGGCGACACGAGTTCAAATCCTGAATGAGACTGATTGCATTTCCCATAATAACCTTGGGAAAGGTATGAATCCAATAATTCTCCCTCCAGCTATGGGTAAATAGTAGGGCAGACTATGTTCTTCAGCCTTGGTGAGGCAACTAGTCTAGGAGAAGGAAAACTCTGAATTCAAACCTGTTAAACGCTGCTTAAAAATTGACCTTGTATCATATCCTGCCCGAGTGGAGGGGTTCGTAAATATGGTTCTCCTACAAAGATGGTTTTGGCATCAAATGCCCCACAAAGGTTGATATGCCCTTAAACAAACCAAACCAAAACCCCTTTTGAAATTCATTTTATTATGTACTTCTGTTTCTTTGATCTAATGTGAAATTATTCTCTTGAAAGATTCCGTTTATTTATTATGGATTTTTCTTTATTGCTCATTATAATTATCATGTTGGGCTGCTAACCCAGATTTCCCTGACTCTCTCCCACAATTTGTCTCTTATCATCCATTGCTTCCAGCAGGTCTTCTAGATTACATCCTGTGTCCATACAGAGCTGTTGTAGATAAGTTCTTGTTGGTTGTCCAACTCTTGCACATCCATGTTAAGGGGTACATTGGAGAACATTGCTTATGAGTTCATTCTCAGCTTCCAAGATCTGTTCAAAACAGCATGTAGCATCCTTGTGTAGTTCACCTTTAACTTTTTCTCCAGGTATTTCATCAGAGTCCAAGTAATGTGACCATACAGTAGTATTGATGTGTCCTGTCGAGACCAATGGCTTTGATCAAAGTGCAATATCTGTTCTCTTCCTGAAAATTGTTACAGACAAAGACACAGAAAAAAATTTCAACATCCATCATCTATATTGATCAATTTTGAGATTTTGTTATTGAGGTAACATGACGCTTGCTTTGAGCAGTGCCAAAATGTCTCCTGTACTATAATAACAGAGTTTCTCATTACTCGGTATTTGTTGTACATCCCACCAACCAGACGAGTGTGGCACAAGGGCTTTTTTTTAGGTGGGAGTTTCTCATTACACAGTAGTGAAACTAAGTTTTTATTCATTATCCTATCAATAGACAAAGATATTGTTATGGATAGAAGCAATGAAACAGGAAGTTATAATGCTTGTTATACGGAGAAACTTGCCCAGTCGGTTGAGGCTGTAGAATACACCGACTGCATCTCTGCTGAGGGGGTAAGACCCCCTCTAATGAGTGTCCAGGATATGACACTAAACAATATAATGGTGAGGCTCCAGTGATGGTGGAGGTTTGGGGAATGCAGAGTACCTCTTCATTGTCATTGCACCCAGGTCCACTCTGGCCCGGAGTGATAGCATCTGATAGGGTCAAATAGAACTAAACTGTACTTATGCTAAACTGAATTGTTTGGAATAGAACTGTTTTTGACATTGAAACTGTGTACTTATGCTAAACTGAATTGTTTGAAATAGAACTGTTTTGACATTTAACTGTTTGTAAAAAAAAAACTATACTTATACTAAACTGAATTGCTTGAAATTTAATTCAGTGCTAAATGACCTGAAAAGGGTTGATACGCTGTAAAACAAAACAACCAACAGATAGACATTGGTGACTATGATGTCTATAAGATTGGCCGAAGTCCGGTCTTATTAGTCTTTTTCCTTGCTTTGGTAGAGGCACGAGTGTAGCACGTTGCGATCACGGAGGCGGTTTGGCTCTTTCAGAGTCATACCGGGGTTACTGTCGGAGCCGATATGATCCAAAAATAACCCGAAATCGGCAATGAAGACAGTGCATTACTGAAGACCTCCCTGATGCATCTAAGATGTATGATTGAAATATTCCTGTATGATATAAAATTTTGGCAGAAAAAATACTCCTTCAAGTATTATTTGATGATGTCCAATGAGAGTTTAAAATTTGCTTTAATTATTAAAATACTACTATGACCATCGATTACTCATGTACTGGTTATCATCTCAAGAAATGGACACAGAAACCCAAGTTCAAATCCTGGACAAGTTTGTTTACATTTCACATAGCACTAACACTCTTGGAAAAGGTATGAATGCACCTATTCTCCCTTCAGCTATAGGTAAATATTAAAGGAAACTGTGCACTTTAGGAGTCTAGGAGAAGGAAAACTCTGAATTCAAGCCTATTAAATTCCATTTAAAAACTGACTCTATACTTCACCCTGCTCATTGCCGAGAGGTTGGTAACTACACACTTCGGCCATCACTTTCAAAAAACATAAAATTACTCCGTTCTATGTCAGTACTACTGTATAGTTGCACCACTTGGACTCTAACAATATACCTGGAGAAAAAGTTAGATGGGAACTGCATGGGCATATAGGTCTCATCTCCATTGTTGTGTTACTTCTCTCTTTTTTACTGTTAGCACTAATTATGATACCCAAAGACAACTACCATACAAGTCTTAGCCTTTCTCATCAGTACTATGGTTCTCGCGACAGACATGAGATAAGAAAACAGATTTTTGTTTGAAATATTCCAAAGATTTATCAAAGATAAAAGTCTACTCCCACTCATTTGGACTATAACTTCCACAACATATAGCTGGGTTCAGAAATGGATTTATGTCTTTCTTAAGCATTAACTACATTTGCTGGGATTTGAACTCAGTTCATGATTTCCTATTCAACATAATTAGCTACTGTGCCACCCACTTTTCTAATCTTGATTATTCTTGAAAAAATCTTTTTCGAGTTAAAGATTAAAGGAAAATTATTTAATAAAGATATTTGAATAAAAAAAAAAGAAAATTGTCATTTTAATTAATATTTTTTCCCTATCTTCAATTGTGATCATTCTTTTTCACCTCATTTCAACAGTATCTAGATTAACTACCATTCATTTGTGACTAGTATTTGTTTTATTTCAATTCAGTTGCTTTTTATTACTACTCTCAGATTACTATTTGGCCTTGTCAACTGGAGCTGTAGAATACACTGACTGCATCTCTGCAGAGGGGTAAGACTTCCCTGACAAGTGTCCTGTGGCCCAATTGACTTGGCTGTAGAATACACCGACTGCATCTCTGCAGAGGGGTAAGACTCCCCTAACGAGTGTCCTGTGGCCCAATTGGGTGGGCTGTAGAATACACCGACTGCATCTCTGCAGAAGTGTAAGACTCCCCCAATAAGTATTCTGGATATGACACTAAACAATCTGATGGTGAGGCCCCAGTAATGCTGAAGCTTTGGGGAAAGCAGAGTACTCCTTTATTGCCATTGCTCTTGGGTCCCCTCTGGCCCCAAGTCGTAGCACCTATCTATAGGTCAAATAGAACTGTTTAACATTTAAACTGTGTCCTTTGACATTTAAACTGAGTGCTAACAAATGACTGATGTTTAATTGAATTGTTAATGATACATAGCAATACTTGGGACCATTTAACTCTGTTGACTTATTCAAAACTGAATTGTTAGAAATAGAACTGTTTGATCATTTAACTGTGCAAACAAATGACTGATGTTTAAGTGAATTATCAGTGGTACATAGCAATATGTGAAAAGATTTAACTGTGTGCAAACAAATTAATAGTAAGTAGAATTATTCGTATTAGATTGAAATAAGTGAAACTGTGGGCAAAAAAAAAGTTCAATCTCATTTAAAAATGTTATCTACAAAATGTTTAGAAATCATATATTTATTATATATGTATAAAAAGTATTTGACATTAAATAACTCACAATGGTTGATATGCCATAAAATCTAACCAAACCAAATCATATATGTATGTGTGTACCCCCAAGTCTAGTGGGCAGGTCTGTTCACGCCCATCAATCTAATTCCATTTTGAATGTGTGTGTGTGTGTGTGCCCTCAAGTCTTTTGGGCAAATCTATTCACATCCCTTAATTTAATTCTATTTTTGAATGTGTATGTATGTTTGTGTACATGTGTCTGTCTGTCTGTCTGTTTTATTCATTCACATTGATGGGATTGTGTTATTCATATATTTGAACCAAATCTTGAAAAAACTGATAGTTTCCTTTTGTTATCTTACCCACCAATCCATTCTACATATTTATTTATGTCTATCCATCCATGTGTAATTTTGGTTTCGATCACCGAATAGTCACGGCGAAAATACGATTAAGCCTACGAAAAAACACCAAACGAACAGCGACCACCAAACACTATGACTGGGCCCTATTGAACAACAAAGATATAAGAGATAAATACGTATTAGAATTAAGAAACAGATTCGAAACACTACAAGAAAAGACGGAAAAAAGTACACCAAACGACGAATATGAAAATTTTGTCAATGCACACCTCGAGGCAGCAGCAAAATACATTCCAACAAAAATTAAAACTAAATGTAGAGTCCCATGGGAAACTTTAGCGGTGAGAGAAAAACGTGCACTAGTGAAAACAGCCTCCAAAAACTATCGAAAAAAAAAACAAAAAAAAAAAAAACCAACAAACAGACAGAATACATTCAAAATCAGATAGATAAGATTAGAGACTCGGTGGAAGATAGACAATCTAGAATAGCCTGGCAAACAATAAACGAAGTGAGCAGAAGAAAGAACACAGCCAAAGCAAAACTTAAAGCAGCAAACCAACAAGAAAGGATAAAACTGGAAACAGCACTTCGAAAACTTACTTGGAAACCCACCAAAAATAACGCATGAACCAATCACCAGAATAATTAGCAAACAATTAGACATTAAACTAGGACCGTTCACACAAGAAGAACTCGACTCGGTTCTCAGAAAAATTAAAAATAGGAAAGCTGCAGGGCTGGACGAAATTCCCCCGGAAGTATGGAAGACCAGACAATTCGACGACATACTGCTCCGCCACTGCAACGCAGTATACAATCAAAATCCGATAGATAGATGGATGAAGGGATGCATACTCCCCTTCCCTAAAAAGGGGGACCTCGGATTAGCCAAAAACTACCGAGGCATAACACTTACATCCATAGCTGCCAAAATCTACAATGCCCTACTACGAAACCGAATAGAACCCAAAATCGACAACATACTTAGAAAAAAACAAAATGGCTTCCGAAGAAATAGATCCACGACCTCACAAATATTAACCATCCGCAGAATCCTTGAAGGTGTACGGGCAAAGAACCAACAAGCGACATTAATATTTGTCGACTTTACCAAGGCTTTCGACTCCATTCACAGAGGAAATATGGAACAAATCCTACTAGCGTACGGCATACCTAAAGAAACCGTAGCGGCAATAACGATTCTCTATAGAAACACTAAAGTAAAAATACGATCACCGGATGCAGACACAGAATACTTTGACATTGTAGCAGGAGTACTACAAGGGGACACGCTGGCCCCGTACCTCTTTATCATTTGTCTAGACTACGTACTTAGAACATCGATTGACAAAATCAAAGAGAATGGCTTCGAACTGACGAAGAAAAGAAGCAGAAGATACCCCGCAACAACAATTACCGACGCCGACTACGCCGATGACATAGCGATACTGGCAAATACACCTGACCAAGCCGAAACTCTTCTGCATAGTTTGGAACGAGCAGCAGCAAGCATAGGCCTCTATGTTAATGCACACAAAACGGAATATATGTGCTATAACCAAACGGGGGACATCTCCACTCTAGAAGGAACCCCACTTAAACTAGTAGACAAATTCACGTACCTAGGAAGCAGCATCGAATCAACCGAAAAGGACATCGAAACGAGGCTAACGAAAGCATGGACAGCTATCAATAGGCTATCGATTATATGGAAATCAGACCTAACCGATAAAATGAAACGCAGTTTCTTCCAGGCAGCGGTCACATCGATACTGCTATATGGATGCACTACATGGACGCTAACAAAACGGCTGGAGAAGAAACTAGATGGCAATTACACAAGAATGCTGCGTGCAATCCTGAACAAGTCCTGGCAGCAACACCCCACAAGACACCAACTGTACGGCCACCTGCCCCCTATCACGAAAACTATTCAAATTAGACGAACCAGACATGCAGGACACTGCTGGAGAAGCAGAGATGAACTCATAAGAGATGTACTCTTATGGATCCCCACACATGGCTGCGCAAAAGCAGGGCGACCAGCTCGAACGTACATTCAGCAGCTATGTGAGGATACAGGATGTTGTCCTGAAGACCTACCTAGGGCGATGAACGATAGGGAGGAGTGGCGAGAGAGGGTCAGGGATATCCGTGCTACCAGCACGATATGATGATGATGATGATGATCCATGTGTAACGTAATAGCCGAGGGATTTCGGTTCATGCCTTTTGGTTTAGTTATTCTGAGAACCTTTCGGCTCAGCACATGGGTTAGTTAGGTGCAACATTGAGGCAGGTGTTAACGCGGGCGGACGAAGGTGTCACTCAGAGATGTCACAATAGTCCGAGACGAAACGGGTGACGGAGTGCGAGTGACGTCACGCACCGGAAGCGCGCAGAGGTTTGTGGAGAATTGAAAGAAAGTTAAGAGAGTTGAGACTAGACACTGGTCGACTTTTGGGGCTCGCTGAGGCGAGACAAATTTGCGCTATGGGTGCCGCACGAGATAGGGGCCAGATGAAGAAACCAGCATAAAAAGATTGTCTCTCTCCTTATGTCGAAACCTTTAACTCAAAGTTAATAAAAAAGTTTCGTACCTGAACCAGAAGTCGTTACGTGTTTTCGAATTTCGAGATTCCTATGTTCTTTATATGTTGTTCTATCGTTATGAACATTATATGTCTATTTCGCACATGGCGTTAATTGTGGCTATAGTACACATGTATCTAAGAGAAAAAAAGATGTTTAAGATTGTTATTAGAAAGATAGTGATTTATAAATGAATGTATGAACTTTTCTCTGTTAACATCTTCAAATTTAATCTGAAACAATTGTCTTACAATAATGCCACTCTGTGTGTGCGCGCATGTGTCTCAGAGAGAGAGAGAGAGAGAGAGAGAGAGAGAGAGAATTTTTAAAAATATTTTGCAGAACCTGTTTTAATAAAGAAATTGAATTACTCTAAGTTACAGCAGAAGATATTTATTTAGATTGAAATAAATTAGACCATATTAAAAAGAATGATATGAAAATGCTGGTAGGTATCATCATCATCATCATCATCATGTCGTGCTGGTTGCACGGATATCCCTGACCCTCTCTCGCCACTTTTCCCTATCGTTCATCTCCTCAGGCAGGTCTTCTGGACAACATCCTGTATCCTCACATAGTTGCTGAATGTATGTTCGTGCTAGTCGTCCTGCTTTTGCACGGCCATGTGTAGGTATTGTAGGTAGCTATAAACCAGTTGCTTACATCTGGCAACCATGTTTTTGTTTCGTATTCTATAGAAAAGATATCAGAATCTTAATCAGCTTTGATGATATCAGAGTTGGTTGGGATCACTATTTTCTAAGATGCAAATGATGCACAAATTATTCCAGTTATTTTGAATTGTTTACAAAAATATGGTGGGGGGTAAGGAGATTCACTGCTGTTCTTCAACAAGGATAGTTTTGGCATTAAATAATCCAAGAAAGTTGATATACAATTAAACAAAGAAACCAAACCAGTGTGTTCATTCCCTTTCTCCATCCCTCCCCCCTCTCTCTCTCTCTCTATATATATATATATATATATATATATATATATATAATCATCATGTTGTGCCGCTAGCATGGATATCCCTGACCCTCTCTCGCCACTTCTCACTATTGTTCATCACCTCTGGTAGGTCTTCAGGGCTACATCGCGTACCCTCACATAGCTGCTGTATGTAGGTTCGAGCTGGTCGTCCTGCTTTTGCCTGGCCATACGTGGGGGTCCATAGGAGTACCTCACTTATGAGCTCATCCTTGCTTCTCCAGCAGTGTCCTGCATGTCATATATATATATATATATATATATATATCCAGTTAGTGTCCAAAGACAGTGGGTGTGTATTATTCACATATAGAATATATGAGGAATATCATTTAAATCTATGTGAGTGCTTGATGTATGGCTATTGTTACATATGTTTTTCCATCCAGGTTTATATAACAAAACTCACATACAGAGCATATACAGTACAATTCAAAGGAAACTCAGACCTGGTTAAATTGTCATTATAAATTTATTTCGCCAGAGAATATCATTATACTCTCCGTCTCATCAAATGACCACAACTTTAACATCTGATGAGTCAGAGAGTATAATGATATTCTCTGGTGAAATAAATTTATAATGATGATTTAACCAGGTCTGAGTTTCCTTCGAATTGCACGATATATATATATATATATATATAATCAATATGTTTCCCTTACCTTTTAGCATAGTGGCTAACATACTAAAATGTGACACCTGAGTAAACAAATTCTAACTCTAGTCACATTATTGCTTTCAGACGAATGACCTTATAAAAAGTGTGAACCTCTTTATCCTCTCTAGTTTTGGGTTGAATAGAATCACTACTATCCTTCTAGTAGGATGGCTTTAGCATTAAATAACCCGTGAAGGGCAGTATGCAATTGAACAAAGATATCAAACCATTTCTTCAAACTGTTAAATGTATCATCTCTTTTTCTTTACCTCTTATATATACATACATAAACATATTTTAGTTTTTAGTATATTGCCATTAGCCTAATGAGTAGAGTGTTTGGCAATGGTCTGGGAGACCAAGGTTCAATCCAAGGTCGAGTCATACTAAAGACTCAAAAAATGGTTCTTGATACCACCTTGCTTAACACTCTGCATTATAAGATGTGGATCATGGGTAAAGTGGAGCAATCCAGGGAAAGGAGTAGCGCCCTCCCCTACACCTCGGTGTAGTAGTTATTGAAAAGGGAGCCTTGAGTCACCCTCAACTAATGTCGTCAACTAGTGTTTCCAATCATTAACTCTGAGAACATGGATTGATTGATTTTAACAGCATCTCAACCTATCCAGGGTTATTTTATACCTAGAGGTTAGGGAATTGCATTTACTGAATATTCATATTTATATTTTTTGTTTAGTTGTTTTGTAAGAGTCTTTTTTTTTTTTTTTTTTGCTCTCAGTCCTATCAAATATAATTTTTAAACAGATCTATTTGAGCCATAGATCGGACCCAAACAGATACTACAGCTCCAGATCAGAGTCGACCAGGAAGTAATGACAATGAAGAGTATCCCACTCTCCTTAGATCCCCAGATCTTACCATCAGATTCAATTTATTGTTACATCTGGGACACCCCACCTTTTTTTTTTTTTTTTTGATAGTGGGTGGTCTTACAGGGATACAGTTAGCATATTCTAACCTTCACTGACGAGACAAATTCTAAAATGACATAAGAATCAATAATTGACTTTATATTTTTTGAGAACTTAGTACCTACAATTATATTTTCATTCATTTATAGTGACAACAAGTGAAAAAGAGATTATTAATATCTCACAAAAAAAAGAATCCAACAATTTTTTCCACAAAAATTGTCTCTTTGATTTTGATAAAATCTGACTAACTTCATAAAATGTCTAAACTATTAGTTTGGTTTGATTTGGTTTCTTTGTTTAATGGCATATAAAACTATTAGTTTGGTTTGGTTTGGTTTCTTTGTTTAATGGCATATCAACCTTATGCCAAAGTTCTCATAGAACAGTTGTCATACTATTTAACCTATAGCTGGTAAGTTGAGAGGGTTCATGCCTTTCAATCTCACTACAATGTTGCAGCCCTACACATTAGCCATTATACCAATGGGACTCCCACAATTTATTATATGCCTAGAGGTTAAAGAAACTTATGAAGAAATATATAGATATATACAGAGGGGGGATGGGTAAGGAGAGAATTAGCATACAGTGGAACCTCAGTTATCAGATGACTCTCAAGTCAAACAATTCAGAGATTGACTCAAAAAATTTGTGTAAAAAATGGCTCAGTGATCGAGCAAATGAGTCGAGCCAATGAAAACGGAATCTGTACAAATAACTGCCAAGGCAAACCAAATACAGCTGAATGGCTGGCTAAGTTTACCTGAGCAGCATTGTTTCAGTCTTCAGACAAATTGGTTGTCAAACATAATTTTGGAATGAATTGTTCGACGAGCAAGGTTTCCCTGTACATATTTGATTTCTTTGTTTAATGGCATATCAACCCTACTGGATTATTTAATGCCGAAGACATGCTTTTAGAAGAAGAGTAATAGTAATATTTAACTTACAGCTGGTGGGGGGGAAGGGGGTTCATATTTTTTCCAAGGATGTTAGTCCAAAAGTGAATGTTAGTCCAGTAGTGTGACTGGAGTTTCAACTCTCTTACTCCAATGTTCGGTCAAGCAACTATGCTATAAGGACTACCCCCTGCCCCACCAAACAATTGGTGTTATTAGTAAAAACTAAGAGCAGCATACTGACACCTTTTATAAAATATGCCTCTGTCTCTTTATTTTTCTCTCTCTCTCTCTCTCTCTCTCTCTCTCTCTCACTCTCACACTCTCTCTCTCTCTCTCTTTCACACTCTCTCACTCTCTCTTTCATTCTCTCTCTCTCTCACTCTCACTCTTTCTGTCTCTCTCTCTCTCTCTCTCTCTCTCTCTCTCTCTCTCAGATCCTAGTCTATTTTAAATTTGATTCTAGAAGTAGTAAACAATTTATTTTTCTTTAGGCTTTGTTTATATAGACGAGATTTATCTCAAATTCACCATCTGGAATGTTTACACCAGCTAATAGGATAATGTCAAGTATAAACATTCTATGGAGGTGGAAAATGTTTTTCAACTAGAAATTCATTTATGGGAAAAAATAAACAAAATAAAAAAAAGATGGCGGACAACATAATGAGCAAGAATCTGAACCTGGTTTTAATGGTATTAGTTAAAAAGAAAAAAATAAAGAATTGTGACAGCCCCAAGGTGTTTTAATTTTGTAATAATGAGAATATAATTATTTTTTTCATGACATCTATATATAGTAAGTGTCTAATCTTATATACTAGCTGAAGTACCTGTATTCACTAGATAAGGAGCCAAGATATGAACCTCAGCTAGTTGTTTTACAGTCTTTGTTGTCAATTTAAAATTTAAACTAAACAATTAAAAATATAAATTGTTATGATAAAAAATTTTTACCAATTATACAAGATACAGTAGAAATATCTCACACGTTTAAAACTGTCACCTGTATGGTGCAAGCAAACTTACGCAAGTGGTAATGGTAGCTCCACTAACTTATGTCATATTTTATTTCAGATACAATCAATTATGATCATAGTTTGGACTACTGTTGAAATGTTTTTTAAGGCTGGTGAATCTGTAATTTTTGTCATCATCATCATCATCATCATGTCGTGCCGCCAGCACGGATATCCTTGACCATCTCTCGCCACTTTTCCCTATCGCTCATCGCCTCCGGCAGGTCTTCTGGGTTACATCCTGTGTCCTCACATAGCTGCTGTATGTAAGTTCGGGCTGGCCGTCCTGCTTTTGCTTGGCCATATGTGGGGATCCATAGGAGCACGTCACTTACGAGCTCGTCCTTGCTTCTCCAGCAGTGTCCGGCGTGTCTGGCTCGTCTGACCTGAATAGTTTTCGTGATGGGAGGCAAGTGGCCGTACAGTTGGCGTCTCGTGGGGTGTTGTCGCCAGGACTTGTTCAATATTGCTCTCAACATTCTTGTGTAGTTGCCGTCAAGTTTCTTCTCCAACCGTTTGGTTAGCGTCCATGTAGTGCATCTATATAGCAGTATCGATACAACCGCTGCCTGGAAGAAACTGCGCTTCATTTCATCGGTCAGGTCTGATTTCCATATTATTGAGAGCCTATCTATAGCCGTCCATGCTTTCGTCAGTCGTGTGTCGATGTCGTTTTCTGTTGATGAGACGCTACTTCCTAGGAGGTGAATTTGTCCACTAGCCTCAGAGAGGCTCCGTCTAGAGTGGTAATGTTGCCCGTTTGATTGTAACACATATATTCAGTTTTGTGCGCATTGACACGGAGGCCAATGCCTGCTGCAGCTCGTTCCAAACTATGCAGTAGTGTCTCTGCTTGACTAGGCGTATTCGCCAGTAACGCTAAGTCATCAGCGTAGTCGGCGTCTGTGATTGTTTTTGCGGGGTACCTTTTGCTTCTTTTCTTAGTCAGCTCGAAGCCATTTTCTCTGATTTTGTCGATCGAAGTTCTAAGCACATAGTCTAGACAGATGATAAAGAGGTACGGGGCTAGCGTATCTCCTTGTAGTACTCCTGCAACAATGTCGAAGTATTCCGTGTCTCCATCTGGTGAACGTACTTTCACTTTTGTGTTTTTGTTGAGGATCATTATTGCTGCTACGGTTTCTTTTGGTAGGCCGTATGCTAGTAGGATTAGTTCCATTTTCCCTCTGTGGATGGAATCGAAGGCCTTGGTAAAGTCGACAAATAGTAATGTCGCCTGAAGGTTTTTTGCCCGGACGCCTTCAAGGATTCTACGGATGGTCAATATTTGTGAGGTTGTGGATCTATTTCTCCGGAAGCCATTTTGTTTTTTCCTAAGGATGTTGTCTATTTTGGGTTCTATGCGGTTTCGTAGTAGGGCATTGTAGATTTTGGCTGCTATGGATGTAAGAGTTATCCCTCGGTAGTTCTTGGCTAATCCGAGGTCGCCTTTTTTAGGGAAAGGAAGGATGCATCCCTTCATCCATCTTTCTATCCTATTTTGACTATAGACAGCGTTGCATTGCCGGAGCAGTATATCGTTGAATTGTCTAGTCTTCCACACTTCTGGGGGGATCTCGTCTAGCCCTGCGGCTTTCCTATTTTTAATTTTTTTCTGAAACGAGTCGAGTTCTTCTTTGGTGAAAGGCCCTAGTTTAATGTCTAATTGCTTACTGATAATTCTGGTGATCGGTTCATCCGTTATTTTCGGCGGGCTTCCTAGTAGATTTTTGAAATGCTGTTCCCACAGTTTTACTCTTTCTTGTTGGCTTGCAGCTTTCAATTTTGCTTTGGCTGTGCTCTTCCTTCTACTTACTTCGTTTATTGTTTGCCAGGCTATCCTGGATTGTCTATCTTCCACCGAGTCTCTAATCTTATCTATCTGATTTTGTATGTATTCTGCCTGTTCTTTTAGATATATTCCTGCTAATTGATATTGTGCCTTTTCTAGTTTTCGGGCATTTGTGTTTGTTGGGTTCTTCCGATAGCTTTTGGAGGCAGTTTTCACGAGTGCACGTTTTTCTCTAACCTCTGACGTTTCCCAAGGGACTCTATATTTAGTTCTAGGTTTTGTTGGGATACACTTTGATGCCGCCTCTAGGTGTGCTTCAACAAAATTTTCATATTCGTCATTTGGGGTAACTTTTTCTGTCTTCTCTTGTAGTGTTTCGAATCTGTTTCTTAATTCTAATGCATATTTGTCTCTAATGTCTCTGTTGTTAAGTAGGGCCCAGTCATAGTGCCTAGTTGTCGCTGTTCGTGTGGCGTTTTTTCGTAGGCTTAGATGTATTTTGGCCGTGACTATTCGATGATCGGAGGACACACCCTCGAAAGTGGAGTATGCCTCGCAATTCATAACACTATTTTTCCATTTTCTGTTTATAAAGAGGTAGTCTATCTGTGCTTTACTCTTGTTCGCGTATGTGTGGGTCCATAATTTTCCCTCCCTTTTTTGAAAGTTTGTATTGAGGCATGTTAATCTATTTTTTATCATGAAATCAATTAGATGTTGTCCATTCCTGTTTGACGTGTTGTATAGGCTGTATTTGTTGTTTCTGTTTTTCCCGATTTGCGCATTCATATCTCTGCCAATGACTAGCAGGTTGTGTTTCAGAATGCTACGTACTAGGGAGGATAGCTCCTCGTAGAAGGCGACTAGTTCGGTTTCTTCGCTAACATTGGTAGCGCTGTAGCAGGAGATGATCGTTGCTTTGGGGTTGCCATTAAACGTTGCGGCCATCATCCTAGGTTGTATTCTCTCAATGCTATTAAGTGTTTTTAGCGCTCTTGGTCCTATAAGCATTCCCACCCCTCCTACTGATGCATTGACAGAGTTTTTCCATGCTGATACAGTCACCAGCATCCATCTATTGCCAGTTTCGTGATATTTGATATCTTCGGTGTGAGTGTATCGATGTTCTTGTATACAGATTATGTCTATCTTATGTTCTACGGCTGATGCAGTTAGCTCTGGTAGTTGACCTATTCTATTTAGGGTTCTAACGTTAAATGTCGCTATCTGTATTGTTTGTTTGCATTTTAGTAGTGTTTGTTTGAGCTCTGTAGCTGATTTTTCGAACACTGAGGCCAGGGCTCCAACCTCAGCAGGACGCGCCCCTTTTTTACCCGCGCGAAGAGCGATGCGGTTTGTGTATGTGGTTTGAGTATGAGTCATGGTTATCTTTCGATGGCTGTTTTTATTCTCATTTATAGAAGCCACTCTTATAGATGAGCAGCAGTAGTTCCCCGATCGAACTGACAATCTTTGTGCTCGTTTCATGTTATGTTGGAATGATGCTGTTCTGGATTAAAAAAAATTGAAGATTCTATCCATAATAGCATCATTCTAACATAACATGAAAAGAGCCCAAGAAGCTATCTATGTAGCAATTATAGAGTCATCAGTCTTATTTTCTTTCAGATACAATCAGTTACAATCATGGCTTGGACTAGTGCACACCATATGTTGCTGTTGAAATATTTTTTAAGATTGATTAAGCTGTCATTGCTACACAGAAAGCTTTCTGTGCTCATCTCATGTTATGTCAGAATGATACTGTCCTGGATAGAAAACAGATACTGCTATGTGTTGACAATTTCAGAACCACAGGTTCCTCGATTGAAAGAAAACTGTAGCCCTTTATTTAAACAGCAAAAACATGGCCAGCCCAAACCATAATCATAACTGATCATTTTGAAAAAAGTGGTCAAATATTATGTGGTGAAAGAGATAACTTACCCCCTTGGGCAAAGAATGTGAAATGTGTCTAGTGTGCTGGGTCATTTTGACAGGAAAAAATGGCTGCTATCAACACAAGAAATTTATAGAGTTCAATGGAAATGTTGCCACATGCATGTGGGTTGTGCTCCTACAGAGGAAATATATAAAGTGGTGGTCCTGGCACTTAATGAAAAGAAGTGACGGAACAAAAACCTACAATAGCAAGAAGCATGTGGGACAGAACAAAACCCTACGCATTAGCTAGATGGAACTACCATTACCTGTTGCCTAAGTTAACTTGCACCATACAGGTGACAGTTTAAAATGTGAGGGGGGGGTATTTCCATCATACCCTGTAAATTATCTCTAAAATTGTTGTTATTTTGGATATTTTTTCTATTTATTGCTGTGAGCATTTTTGCTTTTATGCAAATTGTCACACCTAAATAAGCAATGAGTAAAAAAGTAAAGATGGCGACCGTAGTCGAGGGCGACCTGAAGGCTCCCTTTTCAATAGCTACTACATCATGCTGTAGGGGAAGGCACTACTCCTTTCCCTGGATTGTTCCACTTTACCCTTGATCCCTACTTTATAATTTTGAGTGTTAAGCAAGACGGCATCAAGTACCATTTTTTGAATCTTTGGTATGACTCGACCTGGGATTGAACTCCGGTCTCCCAGGCCATTGGCAAACACTCTACCCACTTGACCAATGGGCTGAAATAAGCAATAATATTACATAATTATTTTGATATTTTTTCTATTTATTAATTTGAACATTTGCACTTTTATGCAAATTGTTCATCATCATCTTATCTTGTTGTGCCATCGGCACGGATATCCCTGACCCTTTTTCGCCACCTCTCCCTATCGTTCATCTCTTCCGGAAGGTCCTCAAGGCTACATCCCATATCCTCACAGAGCTGCTGTATGTAGGTTTGAGCTGGTCACCCTGCTTTTGCTCAGCCATGTGAAGGGGTCCATAGTTGTACATCACTTATGAGCTCATCCCTACTTCTCCAACAGTGTCCTGCATGTTTGGTTCGTCTAATTTGGATAGTTTTGGTGATGGGTGGTAGGTGGCCGTACAGCTGCTGCTTTGTGGGGTGTTTCCTCCAGGACCTGTTCAATATTGCTTGCAGCATTCTTGTGTAGTTGCCGTCAAGCTTTTTCTCCAACCGTTTAGTTAGTATCCATGTTACACCTAAATAAACAACAATATTGCATAATTATTTTACATCTCCAGTTGAAATAACTACTCAGAAACTCAATTAGTAAGGTTTAATTAAATGTGAATAATTCTTTAAGTATTTAGTTATTTTTTTTATTTTGAAATTTAAATTCTGTATAAGTTACATCTTTCTGCAACATGGCTCTCCCATAGTTATTGTTTAACTGAAGAAATGCTCTTTCTCCATGAGGCTCAATTTTTTATCTTAAAATTTTCCCTTAGGTCTAAGCAGGTATATAAAATTTAGTAGCTTTATATGAAACCAGTTGGCTGTCTATAGAAAACAAATTCTTCCCAATATATATATGAGTTATTTAGCCATTCCTTTCATTGCATATTGTACAGCCCACTCAGCTGGGGCTGTAGAATGCATCTTTACGGAGGGGTTAAGGCACCCCCCCAACGAGTGTCCTGAATATCATCCTAAACAATCGCATGGTGAGGTTCCAATAATACTGAAACTTTGAGGAATGCGGAGTACCCCTTCATTTTCATTGTTCCCAGGTCCACTCTAGTCCAGAGTGGTAGCACTTGATAGGGTCATATCTATGGATCAAACAGAATTGTTTGACATTTAAACTGTGTGCAAACAAATGACTTTTGCTAAATTGAATTGTTAGAAATAGAACTATTTGGTCATTTAACTGAGTGTAAACAAATATTTAATGTTTAATTGAATTGTTAGTAATATATAGCAATATTTGAAGCCATTCGACTGTGTGGAAATGAACGAATAGTGTTAAATAGAATAATTAGTTTTAAAAATCAATACTTGTAACCACTTCACTGTGTGCAAACAAATGATTAATATTGAAAAGAATAAGTGTTAGATTGCAACAATTTGAACCATTTACCTGTGTTGAAACAACAGCAATACTAGTGTGCAAACAAATTAGTTCTAACAAATTTAAAAATGAAATTACTAACAAATTAATCTCTTACTTATTATGTATATCTATTTGAATATGTGCAAACAAATGACTGATGTTAAATTGTTGCTGTTACATAGCAATACTTGAAACCATTTAACTGTGTGCAAATAAAAAAACTCAGGCTCGTTTAAAAAATCCTATCAACAAAATGTGTTTACAAACTCATATATATTTAATATATATATGTAAAGAAGATTTGACATTAAACAACCTACAAGGGTTGATATGCCATAAAGCCCAACCAAACCAAATCATATATATTTAACATATAGTATTTTACTAAGCTCTTCACTTGGATGTGGCACAAGGCCATATAAAAGGGGTCTCAATGAGACATATTTAATATATATGTATAAAGAGGATTTGGCATTAAACAACCTACAATGGTTGATATGCCATAAAAGCCAACCAAACCAAATCATATATATTCAAAATATATGTATAAAGAGGATTTGGCATTAAACAACCTACAATGATTGATATGCCATAAAAGCCAATATATATGTATAAAGAGGATTTGGTCTTGAATAACCTACAATGGTTAATATGCAATAAAACCAATGTATATTATGGGCTAGGTTTAGTTATGTATGTTTCTTCTTTTCATAGAAGTGGTATCAGAAGAAAATCTTTATAGGAATAAACAAGTTTAACTCAAAGACCTTGATTCCTTTTTAGAAAGTATGTCATACCTTAGTTCAATATTTCATACAATAGTTAAATTTTGCCCTTTTCTTTGTTTTTAGCTCTATATAAATGTCTGATTGATTTGTTTTTCTTTAATGGCATATCAACCTTTGTAGGTTATTTAATGCCAAAGCCATTCTCCTAGAAGAACAGTTGTGATACTATTTAACCCATAGTTGGGAGGATAAGGGCGTTCATACCTTTCCCAAGGATATTTGCCCAAAAGTAAATGTAATAGTGCGACTGGAGTACAAACTCACTTACTACGATTCTGCAGTCTATCACTTTAACCATTACACCACGAGAACACTCCCATGAATGTCTGAGTTTTAACTAAAGTTTCTCGAGATGCAAAATAGCCTAATGAGAACAATTGTTAAAAAAAAAAAAGACATTTTCTCAATATTAAGGATTCCAAGAATTGATCTTTGTTCATTAAGTGTTTATTTTGTTTTTCAGAATTAGCAAAAACAATACAAACAAAATTAGTCAAAAAGAAAAAAAAAACAAAATGTCTGCCTCTGACAAACTGTAAATCATCTAGAATTGATTAATCACCTGAAGGCAACTGCAATTCTGTTGTGCTGTTTTGTGTAAATAAGGAAAAGTCAAGAAGGCTTATTTTCAATTATCTTAGGCTACAAAACAGACATAGAAAAAAAAAAAGAAGTAGGAGGAGGTAGAAATGTCATTTTATCAAATTCAAACATTTATAAATACCTCATCAAACAATCCTTGGTAGACGTGCTAGGGAGAGACACTTTAATCCTTGGCATAATGCACAGATACTCGACTGATCCTAGGTAGAAGTACCAATTCATATATAAATAATTCCATCTGTTTGATAAAAATGATGCTAGTATATACTCTACATTGGTCTGTGAAAAGTAACTTAAAATATGACAGTGCAGTTAAAATATATACTTTGATTATTTCTTTTATTTATTCCCCAAACCACTCTGCCACTAGCAGGATGTGACACAAGATCAGTTGTCCTTCTCCTAGACTGGTTGCCAGTTTTCTCTAACCATTTACTTATAGCTGTCGGAAAAGAGATTCAGGCCCTTTTTCAAGGGCATTAGCCTGAAGTGAAACAGCCTCATCCAAGATTTGAACCTGAATCAGTGAGTCCGTTTCCTGTGATGATGACTGTTACAATAAGCTTTCTTTTAACATAACACAAATGGAAAAAAATTGTTTTATCATATAGATATATAAAAGATTAACAAAATTCAATAATATATTTTCGAAGTGTTTTTCACCTAAAATCTCAAATTACCTACAATGTCAACCTTGCATAGTTGATGACACGAGTGGAAATCATATGGGCCTTTGTGCCAGACATTATGTCAATAAGTCTTGTCATTTTAGTGTAAAAATGGCATAGATCAACATACAAACAGGAGGCTTATTCATTATTAACTGATTGATTGGTTTTAATGGCATTTCAACCTGTCTAGGGTTATTTTATGCCACCCCCAAAAATTAGCAAATCATGTTCATTGTATGTCCATATTTACAATATTTCTGTGTTATTGTTTTAAAGTTTTTTGGGGGTTTTTTTGCACACAGTCCTATCAAATAGAAATAATTTTTAAACAGATCTATTTGAGCTATAGAAGGGATCCTGAGTAAGTAAAGTTGGTGACTGTAGTTGAGGGCTCCCTTTTTAATAGCTACTACACCAAGGTGTCAGGGAGGGCACTACTCCTTTCCCTGAATTGCTCCACTTTATCCTTAATACGTACCTCATATTGCTGAGTGTTAAGCAAGAAAGTATCAAGTATCACTTTTAAATGATGATGTGACCTAGGATTGAACCCAGGTCTCCCGGACCATTGGCGAACACTCAACCCATTAGGCCAATGAACCGGGCTGAAGGGACCCTAACAGCTCCACTCTAACAGCTCCACTCTGACCCAGAGTGTAACATATAAAGATAAAAAGTAGTAAAAACTTATTCATTTCATCTGGAAAAAGGAAATTATTAGGTATCACAGTTAAGAGATATGACTACCCTCACATAATAATAAAAAAGATTTAAATCCATTTGGATAGTATTCTTCTAGATTCATAGTTCTTATTTCCATATTGAACACAATGTCTGCAAAACTAAGAATGTTACTGATTTGAGCTTCTAGGTTACTAAGTACAGTTATGTAAACTTAATAATGTCTGAAACGACAAAGATCTTATGCAACCTTCTGTGATAAAGATTTACAAAGAAACAACCTTTCTATTTTTTTTTTTTTCACATGAATTGAATATTATAAGTTGAACATCTGTATTCATGAATAAAAATGCAAGGTCCAATGATACATATATTGTAACTCAAACACACACTTGAGAGTCACTTTGGTAGCTTCCACTTAAGAACTGAATTTTTTTCAAAAATATTTCCCGAAGAAATGAAGTAATTTGAAAACCAAAAAAAAACATTTTCTGATAAAATATAAAGGTTTACTTTAACGAATCTTAACCAAACTAGTAATCTACCAGCTGTGTGTTAAATAATACAACTACTGTTCTTTTTTAAGGGGATGGTGTTGGCATTGAATAACCCAGGAAAGTTGATATGCTATTAAACAAAGAAACCAAATCAAACCAAGCCAAACAGAGAATTTTGGCGTGGTGAAGTTATTTTAGCGACAGGTTTAGTTGTTGGTAGTGAGGAAGTGTAACGTGTGTGTGTTTACGTTGAGTTGTTTCCTCGCCTAGTGTTGTTGTTAGCCCCCTCGCTAAGTTGCGAGAAATAAAAGGAGGATGATGAAGAAGTAAGATGGCGATAGTCGAAAGGGATTTTTGGAATAAGGTTTTTATTTGCAGCATGGAATATTGGGTTTGCTTTTGGTGCTGCAAGACTCATGAAAGGTTGTAAGTATTGAGACGAAATAGAGTTATGAGATGTTGAGAAGGTTGAGATGGCATCGTGTGTCGTTGGACATGTGAGAGATAGTGTTCGTAGGTTTAACGAAAGACATGTTGCAGCTGTAGGAATTGAACTTTGGATGTCACTGTAAGTTCGTGTCTGGTATTTGGGGAGAGTATGCGCTATCTCCATTAAAGTGGCCCAGAGGTGAATTGAGAGAGCAGGATTACGCGTCAGATTGACATAGCCAATTTTGGGGTGACATAAAGTTGTGCCTGTGCGAGGCATGTTGAATGCATCTAATTTATATTCAACTGGGATTCCTTGTAAGGAATCCATAAATTAGATGGGTTCCCTCGTTTGTCCATGCTGCTGCTGCTATTCTAGAGCCGCAGTGAGATGTCTGCACTGGGCGGCATTGTCCAGCTAAAAAGCATCGCTATTGAAGAACGGCCAGTGTGACGTCTGCACTGGTCGGCGTTCTCCAGCCAAAGAGTGTTTTTGGCAGCTAAACCCATCTGTTAGCTGGAAATTAAAGGTCCGGGCTGAATAGGATAAGTCATCCTGATTGGGTGAAATTAAGTGTCGAATTAAATTGCGCTCCAAACCAAAATATGAATTTTCCCTTCCACTACATTGAGAATATAAGAAGGAAAAAGAGTCTTCTTAATGATGTCAAGTAAATGTTTCTTAGAAATCATGACAATGTGCCCTCCACCCCCTAAAAATTTAGAGTATAAAGAGAAGGAATTGCAAGATCAAATAGAAAAATAAGGAACAAAAACAAAGTGATCAAATGAGATACCAAAAATTTCTTGGCCTAACCTAAAATTATGAATTGTTTATACAATTTCATATAATGGAGGTGTTCCTGATATAACCAAACCACACCCTACAGCTGTGAGCAAAGAATACTTGATGAATAGGATTACTGCTATTAAATAGCAATGTTTGAAACCATTTAACTGTCTGCAAACAAATGATTTATATCAAATAGTTTCATTGTATCACAACTCTTCAGTGTGGCTAGACACATAAGACGCTTGAAGCTGGGATCGAAACCCGCCCAACTTTACGTTAGACTTAGTATCAGTCCGCTCAGCCAACAAGCATACCACGTCATCTAGGTATTAAGTAGTAGCGTTTGTTTGTTTACATTTTATACCTTACCGGATACCAGAGTGCTCAATTCGTTTGAAGATGATTTGGCATTAAATAACCCACAAGAGATGATATGCCATAAAACACCAACCAACGAACTGTCAATTCTCAAAAAAGTTATGAAATGTTTGAAGAGTTATTTGAAAATTAATGTTACTGTCTGTGAGATTGAAGAAGAAATCAATAATGATTTTTTTTTCTTTTAAAATAACCACTATTTTTTTTTTGATTTTTGTTTTATTATAATTTGTTACAGTGAAAATATGTTAACATTAATGGTTACTTTTTTAAATAACATTTTTCAATTTTCCCAAAATACTTTGAGATTTCTGTTTTTAGCTGTAAGCAGCCAAATTCAGAAGAGGAATTTGAATAATTTTTTTTTATTTGATCAACAGTTGAAATGTACTAGCAAGAGCACTTGGATTAAATTTATTTTACTGTCTTTGATAAACATCTACATAATTCTAACTCTAAGAAAGAAATCGATGTAAGAGAAAAAAACAAGGATAGATAAACAATCCCTACTCATATATATATATATATATATTTATAATGACAACATATATTTATAATGACAATATATATATTTATAATGACAATTATTTATATTTATAATAACAATTTAACCAGGTTTGAGTTTCCTTCTAATTGCACTATATATATATATATATATATATATATATATATATATATATAGTGCAATTAGAAGGAAACTCAAACCTGGTTAAATTGTCATTATAAATTTATTTTACCATGTGATAATGATTATAATAATAATAATTATAATAGTAATATGATATTATCCGGCAAAATAAAATTATAATAACAATTTAACCTGGTTTTAGTTTCCTTCTAATTGCACTATATATATATATATATATATATATATATATATATATATATATATATATATATATATATATATATAGTGCAATTAGAAGGAAACTCAAACCTAGTTAAATTGTCATTATAAATTTATTTCACATAAAAATAATTTAACATAATGACAATTTAACTAGGTTTGAGTTTCCTTCTAATTGCATTATATACTCTCTGTATGTGAGTTTTGTTATAAAAACCTGGAAGGAAAAAGTGATGTAACAATAGCCATATATTGAGCATTCACATAGAGTTATATGATATTCCTTATATATTCTATACACGAATAATCCACACTCACTGTCTTTGGACGCTATTTATTTACAATTAATATTCATTTTTGTGTGTATATATATATATATATATATATATATATATATATACCCACACATACTTATCAGAATTTGATGCTCAATGACCCTTAAGAGGTTAATTTGCCATAAAACCCAACCATCACCAACCTAAAAAGGTGTTTACAAATCATATATATATATAATATATGTGTAAAAAGGCTCTGGCATTAAATAACCTATAGAGGTTAATATGCCATTAAATCCAACCAACCAACCAACTGGACGCTGACTGGATATTAGAAATATATATATATATATATATATATATATATGTATATATATATATCATCTTTATCATCATGTCGTGCCGCTAGCATGGATATACCTGACCCTCTCTCGCCACTTCTCCCTATTGTTCATCGCCTCTGGCAGGTCTTCAGGGCTACATCCCATATCCTCACATAGCTGCTGAATGTATGTTCGAGGTGGTCATCCTGCTTTTGTCCGGCCATGTGAAGGGGTCCATCGGAGTACATCACTTATGAGCTCCTCCCTGCTTCTCCAGCAGTGTCCTGCATATCTGGTTCGTCTAACTTGGATAGTTTCCATGATGGGAGGCAGGTGGCCATATAGTTGGTGCCTTGTTGGGTGTTGCCGCCAGGACTTGTTCAATATTGCTCACAAAATTCTTGCGTAATTGCCGTCTAGCTTCTTCTCCTGCTGTTTAGTTAGTGTCCAAGTAGTGCATCCATACAGCAGTATCGATATGACTGCTACCTGGAAGAAACTGCGTTTCATGATTGGAAAAAACTCAACAAACTGTGATTTGGCTATTATAGATTTATTTCAGCTGTCCACTCCATAAGAGAAACCAACCTCTTCAGATAGCCATCACACAATGGGAAGAAAAAAAATTTTATCAAAAATTATATAAATATTCTTTCAATGGATTCTTGCTCGGTATGAAATTTATAAATTCATATATCAATTTATTAATTTATATATTAATTACCATACACTGAGCACTCCTGGAGATTTATAAAATCCTCTGTCTAGTGGGTAGAGTGTTCGCCATTGGTCCAGGAGACCTGGGTTCAAAGACTTTAAAAATGGTACTTTATGCCTCCTTGCTTAACACTCAGCAATATAAGGTACGTATCAAGAGTAAAGTGGAGCAATCCAAGGAAAGGATTAGTGCCCTCCCCTACACCTCGGTGTTTTAGCTATTGAAACGAGAACCTTCTGGTCGCCTTCAACTATGGTCGCCAACTTACTTATTTATATATTCTAAAAATAGAATCATTCTCAATTCATCTTCTTTGGATATTTTATTTGTATATACATATATATATATTTGTAGATTCCCCAGTTATGGCTAAATAGTTGGGCAAATTGGTTTCTTTAGCCTTGCTTATACAGCCAGTCTAAAGCAAAAGGAAAACTGATTTCAAACTAGTTTTACACCATTTAAAAATGAGCCCTGTGTCACATGACATGGTATATACATATATATTAGAAGATATTTGCACTTTTGGGCATCTCATATATTATTAGGATAAGGATGGAATTAATCTATTGAATATGGAAAAAAGAAGACTTGTTTAAGCTCTAAATTTTGACTCAAACATGATGAGTTAAATATACTCCAACTTATTCAAATGGAATCTGACTTTGTTTATTGATTGATTGATATTAATGGCATGTCAACTGGACTAGGGTTATTTTATGCTTAGAGGTTAGATATTTGCATTCAGTGTATGTTATTTGATTTTTTGTATTTTCTTTTTTTTACACATGATCCTAGTGAATACAAATAATTTTTTAACATATCTATTTGACCCATAGATGAGACCCAAATTTGTACTACTACTCCAAGTCAGAGTAGACCTGGGAGTAATGGTGATCAAGGGGTATTACACATTCTCCAGATGTCTAGAACTGAAGCCTCACCATCAGATACAGTTTAGTGTCATACTCAGGATGCACTTTTTTTGTGGAAGGATTCTTACCTCTCTGTAGAAGATACAGTCAGCATATTCTAAGAATCGACAACTGCATAGCCCCATCAGGTTGGGCTGTAGAATACACCAACTGCATCTCTGCGGAGATGTAAGACCTCCATCCCCAAAAGAATGTCCTGGATATGACAGTAAACCATCCGATAGTGAGGTTCCAGTAAGGCTGGGGCTTTGGGGAATGCGGAGTACCTCTTCATTGCCATTGCTCCCAGGTCCTCTCTGGCTCGGAGTGGTAGCACCTGATAGGGTCTAATCTATGGGTCAAATAAAACTAAACTTATGCTAAACTGAATTACTTGAAAAAGAACTGTTTTTGACATTGAAACTGTAATTACGCTAATCTGAATTGTTTGAAATAGAACTGTTTTGATATTTAACTCTGTGTGGACAAAAACTATACTTATACTAAGCTGAATAGTTTGAAATGGAACTGCTTTTGACATGGAAACTGTACTTATGCTAAACTCAATTGTTTCAAATAGAACTGATTATTTTGATAAAAATGGATTTGGCATTAAATAGCCTTTTGCTATGCCATAAAACCCAAACAACTAACCAACTAAGCCACACAAAATCTTATATATTTAGTATATATGTATAAAGAAGATTTGACATTAAATAACCTGCAATGGTTGATATGCCGTAAAACCCAACCAAAGCAAATCATATATATCTAATATATATGTATAAAGAGGATTTGGCATTAAATAACCTACAATGGTTGATATGCTATAAAACCCAACCAAAACAAATCATATATTTTTAATATATAAATAGGATTTGGCATTAAATAACCTACATGGGTTGATATGCCATAAAACGAAACCAAACCAATCAACAATAGCGTGATCTGTCTTTGTTTGCAAAAGTAGCTTATTAATTTTATACATTTTTTACTGTTCATTGTATAGTTATTACTATCGTCATTATAATGAGACAATAGCTATTACCATTCTTTTTCTTTCTTTTTTTTTTTGCACGTGGGTTTTAATTTTAGCTGCCCAATGGCAATTATTATTCATCAGGGAATGGATATGCTTTGAAAATATTCCCCAGCTCCAGATGCATGAACTTTGGTCTTTGTTTTCTCAACTCATAATTGGAGGATGACTGCATTTAGTGCACTGATTATGTTCAATTGAAAGAGGAAATTGTTGTATTTAATTTTGTTTGTTTTAAAGAAAAAATCAAACAAAAGACGAAATAAAGTTGGATTATAAAAGAAAAAAATTGAAAATAAATAAAAACAAAATAAAAAAGTAAAAATTGGTTAACTGCTTCATTTTAACTTCATATCAACTCATTCAGGGTTATTTTATCATCTAGAGATTTGGGTTTGGTTTGGTTTCTTTGGTTTAATGGCATATCAACCTTCAAAGGTTATTTAATGCCAAAGCCATCCTTGTCAGAGGACAGTAGTGGTGCTATTTAAACTATAGCTGGGGTTCTCAGAGAGGGTAATGTGTACTCTTTTTCCTCCAAAAATGAATGACACTGATCTAAGGTTTGATTTCTTTGTTTAATGGCATATCAATTTTTGTGGGTTATTTAATGCCAAATCCATCCTTGTAGAAGAACAGTAGTGGTACTATTTAACCCATACCTGAAAGAATAAGAGGTTCATGCCTTTCTCAAGGGCATTAGTACAAAAGTGAACATAGAGTGACTCAACTTCAAACTTGCTTACATCAAAGCTGCAGTCCAGCATATTAGCCACTGCACCATGGAGACTCACTTGAGAAATGGGAGGTGCAAACAGTCCTATTGAATACAAATCATTTTTAAACAGATCTCTTTGATCAATAGATCATAGGTCAGAGTGGACCTGGGAGTAATGACAATGAAGAAATAGTACTCTACATTCTCAAGGTCTCTAGATCTGAAGCCTCACCATCAGATACAGTTTTGTGTTATACATAAACACCACCCCTTTTTCTTTTTAGTAATGGGGAGAGATTTTACCCCTCTGTAGGAGATAAAGTCAGAAGATTCAAAGCGCTCTCAAGTCAGAAAAAAAAACAACCAAAACTTAAATTGGAAAAGAGGTAATAAGATAAGAAGGGTTAAAGAAAGTGGATAAATAATTGAGATGTCAAATATTGAACTTTAGGATATATATATATATATATATATATATATATATATATATATATGGATGGAAGTTCACATGGTGTAATATCTAAAGTACTGGACTGCAGTCTCGAAGTAAGCAAGTTCAAACTCCAGTCTCATTATCATGTTCACTTTTGGAGTTATACCCTTGGAAAAGGCATGAACCCCCTTATCCCCTCATCCATGGAATAAATAGTACTACTGCTGTTCTTCTACAAGGATGACTTTGGCATGAAATAACCCATGAAGATTGATATGCTCTTAAACAAAGAAACCAAACCAAGTCAAATAAAATGATATCATTTTTTTCTGAACTACCCAGCACATAAAGTCACTTTGTGATTTATAGTAATTAGTATCACAAAATCACACCTATAACTCATCCTCTACTCTATCTCTAATTTGATAGCATCATGACTGCTGTTGTTGGTATTGTTGTTTTTTTTTACACTTTAGTAATGTTAATGGCATTCATTTTCTTGATGAAACATTGTCATTTATTATAATAAATATCCTAACTTTATCCTTCAAGTTTGTTTTTACCACTGTATTTTGGCCAATGGTTTCTCATATTTTTTAAGTATAACAGAGAAAAGGTCCCATTGCCCAATGGTGAAAGCAAACCAAATCAAGTGTGATATATATCATTGTCTTTGAGTGTCTGTGTTTAATATCATTCTTTGTGGGTTACTGAGAGAGATACATATATATAAATGTACTAGGAAACATAAGTTCCCAAATTAGACTACATTCACCTATGTAGCTTTCATATCATACATGAAGTGAAGCAATGCACAACATGTCAGCACACCAACTAACATGATACTACCAACTACTGTAGAGACCTCCCATGGTCTGAGGGGGTTTCCTCGTGATGTAATGGTTAAAGCACTGGACTACAGAATTGTAGTAAGCAAGTTCGAACTCCAGTCACACTATTATGTTCACTTTTGGACAAATACCCTTGGGAAAGGTATGAACCCCCTTATCCTCCCAGCTATGGGTTAAATAGTACCACTACTGTCTTTCTCAAAGAATGAATTTGGCATTAAATAACCCAAGAATGTTTGTATGCCATTAAACAACAAATAAACAATCCCGTGGTCTGAACTGCTTTGGTCCTGTGATATATGTGCTGCAAACTAGTATGTATTACCAAAATATTGGAAAACTTTTGATTCAGTCTTGTAAATAGGCATATCTGATGAGTTATAAATAATTCTCTGTCAGATGAGTTGTACCAAAATATTGCAAAACTTTTGGTTCACTGTAGTCATTTTTCTGAAACATTTCCCAGACTCTCATGACTTATTGTTGAATATTCTTGTTGCAAAGCATTGATGCTTTGTGATTGAAATAAAAATGTTTATCTTGAAAATCATGATTTACCTAATAAGAATATGGTCAGGTATTCAAGGCTGTCACTCGACAGACCTGAAGAAATCTCTGCTTCTTACAGTGAAGATTATATGCACTGCTTAACAGCTGTCATATTAATTGTTATTAAGACACTCAACCTGTACCAGAGGGAGCTAAAATCATCCACATGTTGGAATATTTATAAATTTCAGAACTTATCAGACTGCAAATCTATACGAAGAGATAACTTGTCCCAACTGTAAAATGTAGACAGATTATTTGAAGCACTTTAAGAAAAACTAGCTGAAAGCAAATCAGCAATGTTGATGGTTTGATTTGGTTTGGTTTGGTTTTATGGCATATCAACCAGTGTAGGCTATTTAATGCTAAATCCATTTTTATACATATAAACAGTTCTATTTCAAACAATTTAGTTTAGCACAAGTACATTTTTTTTTTACACACAGCTAAATATAAAATCTGCTCTATTTCAAACAATTCAGTTTAGCACAAGTATGCAGTTTAAATGTCAAAAAAGTTCTGTTTCAAACAATTCCGTTTAGCATAAGTACACAGTTTAGTTCTTTTTTGCCCATAGATAGGACCCAATCAGGTGCTACCACTCCAGGCCAGAGTGAACCTGGGAGCGATGGCAGTAAAGGGGTACTCTGCATTTCTCAAAGCTCCAACATTACTGGAGCCTCACCTTTAGATTGTTTAGTATTGAGGATTAGAGTAGGTTCAAGGTATCCAACAACTTTGGCTATCATTCGGGTCACCAAATGCTAATGGTACTTGTCATCTATTTGAGACCGTAGGACTTTCAAGATACAAATGGTAAAATAAATTAATTTCCATACTTTTTTGTGTATAACTTGCATGACTATGAAATTCTGGAGAAAAAATTCTCATGGGTAATACACATTGACTTCTTAGAATTTGTGGCTGCTAAGTTTAACCTAAATTTAGCTTTTGTTTGAGTTTTTGATTCATTTGTACAAACAAAAAATAAGAATTTATATAGTTTACATTATGTATAAAAACACAAGATTTACTCAGTATTCAGTATAAAGATATGGGCATGTTCACATAAAAATTCCACAAGCTTGCAGTGAAAATAAACTCACATTTAGTTGGGGGTGACTCGAAGGCTCCATTTTCAATAGCTACTACACCGAGGTGTAGGGGAGGGCGCTACTCCATTCCCAGGATTACTCCATTTTACCCTTGATCCTCACCTTATAGTGCTGAGTACTAAGCAAAGCGACATCAAGTACCATTTTTTGAATCTTTGGTATGAACTTCGGTCTCCCGGACCATTGGCGAACACTCTACTCATAAGACCAAAAATACACATTCCAGTGGATATTTTTCTGTCACAGTATAAAATACATTAGTTTGGACTATAGATATAAACTTATTTTCAGTCATCCTGTCTCAAATGTGGTGAGGTTTGTGGCCAAGAAAAAGTTAATATTATTCCCATGTATAATACGTAACCATAACTTTTGAGCTGAAAAATCTGGAAAAATATAATTATGGTATACAGTATATAACTGTCAAAATATGAAAATTCCCTGATTCTGTTCAATGTTGTTGCTCATTGGCCTAGTGGGTAGAGTGTTTGCCAATGGTCCAGGAGACCTGGGTTCAATCCCAGGTCGTGCCATACCAAAGACTTTAAAATGGTACTTAATACCTCCTTGTTTAACACTCAGCAATATAAGGTACGTATCAAGGGTAAAGTGGAGCAATCCTGGGAAAGGAGTAGTGCCCTCCTCTACATCTCGGTGTAGTAGCTATTGAAAAGGGAGCCTTCTGGTCGCCCTTGACTATGGTTGCCAACTTTACTTACTTTTACTTTATTTCTCAAATAAATGACAATACTCTTGATAGCTTGAGTGTGGGAAGGGAAGTAAATGGAGTGAAGCACATTTTGAAACAGAGTTTTTGGGCTATACATGCCTTGCATAGTCTATTTTAGCTACCCTGCTTCTTTTTTTACTTTCTTCACTCTCTTTGCAATCTTTGTATTTCAAATCAAAACCTTTCCTCTATCATCACCGAGTTGTAGCAGCCAAAAACATTACATTTTCCATGCATCAATAACTCTCAACTTTGACTGCAAATAGGGCATAACCTGCTAAAGTATAAGTAAATTATAGTGTGTAGGTAACCCTGCCAGGAGTTTGGAATACACTGACTGTATCTTCTGCAGACAGGTACCCCTGAACCCCACCCCTAAAAAAAAGAGGTGTCCTGAATATAACATCCAACTGCATTCGAGGAGTGTTGAGTACCCCTTCATTGCCATTACTCTCAGATCCACTATGACCCAATGTGGTAGTATGTGTTAGGATACCGTCTATGGGTCAAATAGAAGTTTAAAAATGATTCATATTCAACAGAACTGTGTACAAAAGAAAAAAACAAATTCTGAAGAAACTACACAAAAATTGTAAATATGAACATACTATGAATGTAATTCTCTAACCTGTAGGTATGAAATAACTTAAGATGGGTTGACATGCCATTAAAATTAATTAATCTACTATATACAGCATTAGAACAGGGTTTTTTTTTTGTTTGTTTGTTTTTTTACCTGATTATTGTTATAAAATTTTTTTCATATATATAGGAAAAAAATCCAATTTATTTACCAGCCCATTGGCATAGTGGGTAGAGTGTTTGCCTATGGTCTGGGAGATTGAGGTTCAATCTCAGGTTAAGTCATACCAAAGACTTAAAAAATGGTACTTGATGCCTCCTTTCTTAACACTCAGTATTATAAGGTACGTATCAAGGGTAGAGTGTAGCAATTCAGGTAAAGGAGTTGCACCCTCTCCTATACCTCAGTATTGTAGCTTTTGAAAAGGAAGCCTTAGAGTCACCCTCAACTAAAGTCAGCTAATGACTTATATTTCACACTGATGAAAAATATATAAGTAATTAAATAAGAAAACATTATACTTTAAAGGATACCAAAGTTAGCCTGCCCATGGTGCTCTACTCTGCAAAGGAACAAGGTATGATAATTCCTATTCCATTTATGACATGATACTAATTATTACTTAAATATTTAGCTAATTTTACAGCCACTTAAGAAAATGAATAAGCACTTTGCCAGTATCTTTTAAGCAGAACCGGTTGAAACTACTACTATTATTAGTTGGTCATGAAAAAAGATTTCCTGTCTTTTATCAGATTTGGCTGATCAAATAACAGGAATTGTAATGCAAAAAACTGAAGGGAATTCAATAAGTTATGTCATTTTATGAAATTACATTTTTGATGGCAGAAAGAGATGTCATTGGTACTGTTGATATCGGAAATAAAGAACTGTTAGTTTGAAGTGTTAAGTCAGCATTTTGAAGAGATGATTGTTCAAGTAAAGATAGCTAAATAAAATGACAAGATAGAACCTAACATTTCTGTTGCACGATAAAACAAGAAGTATTTTACTTTTCTGTGATTGTACCTGTAATGTTTTCTTTTTCATTTCTAGAAATAATGGCAAAGTTTATCCTGATAAATAGATTTTTAAAAGTAACACAAACTGTATCTTAAAATACAGTATTGAAAAAAAAAGACATTGAAAAAACTTAACTATTTTTTTATTATTGCCACAAATTTTGGTCTGTTTGGTTTCTTTGTTTAATGGCATGTCAACATGCATGTAGGTTATTTAATGCCAAAGCCATTCTCCTAGAAGAACAGTAGTGGTACTATTTAACCCATAGGGGGTTCATACCTTTCCCAAGGCTATTTGCCTGAAAGTGAACATAATAGTGCAACTGGAGTACAAACTCACTTACTACGATTCCACAGTCCATTGCTTTAACCATTACACCACGAAGACACCCCCCCTCACACAAATTTTAATGAAACTTCAATGACTTAGACAAACATAGAAAGTGACTTTTTTCTTTGATTATCGTTGTTCCCTTAGTTGTAACAAAACATCATAATATTCTAAAAAGAAAATTCTTAGAAATACAAAAAAAATAGGCAATTTCTTAGGTCTCTTTTTCCTTGATTTGATATCTAATTTTGTGATTAGTTCTTTGCTAGTGACTTTTCACTCCAACTCAGAGAATGTTGACAACAATAATTAAAGAAAATATTCACTTCCTATGTGTATCTAAACCTTTGAACCTTGAATTTATTGCAATGATAAAAACTAGTTATTCTTTTTTCAGTCTGTTTTTTTTTCGGGTGGGGGCGTTTCTAATATATAATAATAAAAAAATGACTATATATATATATATATATATATATATATATATATATATATATATTCACAGCAAGTTAATGTTTTGACCATTTTGGTCAAAGACAATATAATTTTCTTTTTTATGTTTTATTAAGTTTTTCTCTAGCTTTCTTGCTAGTTTCTTTATATTACGGCCAATTTGGTTGAGTTGTCCAAGATTCTGCTTCCTAGCAGTTTCAATCATATCAATTGATCGTCTTAGGGGGATTATTCTCATTTATTTATTTGTAGATATTGTTTGCTTTGGTTTAGTTTGAAAGCAAAATTTATTTTGTTGGAAGGTTTATTATTGGCGGGAGTGCTTTTTCATATGTTACTGATGACTTTAAGAATTCATAGGCATTTTTTGTTGTTTTTATATGATTTTAGTATTATTTGTCCTTATGAATTAATCAGTATAATTACTGTGTGTTTTTGTGATATATATTGTTTTATGGTACTTGTATCAGAAAGATGATGTGTAAGACCAGACAAAAAAGGTGGTTGTTGTATGGCCAAGATAAGTATTACAAGTTTGTAAACATCTTTAAAAACTAACAGATAAACCAAAGCACCCCCACTAATAATGAACTTCTCCAATAAAAAAAAATGCGCACCAAAACTAAAGAAAAAAAACAAACAATTACTACAAAAAAATGAAATAAAAATAATAATAATAATAATAATCCCCCAAAAGATGATCAGTCAATATGATCAAAAGTGCTTGGGAACAAGATGGAAGGAAACTTTTATATCAACTGGACCCTGATACAAAAAAACTAGCAAGAAAGCTTGAGAAAAAAAGATCATAAAAAAGTAAGTTCCATAGTCTTTAAGTTCCATAATCTTTAAGCAAACTTATCTATACAATATATATATATATATATATATATATATATATATATATATATATATAAAAACACATTATCATATATATTAGCATATATATATATGTATATATATATAAACACATTAGCATATATATATATATATATATATATATGTATATAAACACATTAGCATATATAACACATTATGTATATATAAACACATTATCATATATGTGCGTGTGTAAACACATTATCATATATAATCCGAGGAAAAAATCCAAAGGGTAGGAATATGCAGCTTGAGTGCCCAATGTCAATGGCTATTGACTGTATGATTAATTTTTTTTTTAAGTATAATGTATAAGCATTATATCTGATAATAATATATAATGATATCTCCACTGTTAAAATTTTTTTAATTAAAAAAAGTTTTTATTAAAAATTTTTTAGATTCTCTTCTCACCAGAAGCAGTATAAACATACCTAGATAATATTCAAATACAAAACAGTATAAATAAATAAATTTATAATGATAACAAAGAATTGAATTTTTTTTTTTAATACAAAATATATAAACACATTATCATACATATGTGTTTTTGTTGTATGAACAGCAATTTGTAATTTGATAGAAGGAGCTGCTTTGATTGATTTCTTGAATGCACACAATGTCAATGTACTTGCAGTTTTCTTGTGTTTGTTTTTTACTGTTGGTGTTAGACCTCCTACTTTCCATGTTGCCCATCATAGGAAATGGACACAGTGATCTGAGTTCAAATCCTGGATGAAGCTGTTTACATTTTACATAGCACTATTACACTTGGGAAAGGTATGAATCCAATTATTTTTCCCTCCAGATATTTGTATAGTTGGGCAGACTGGGTTCTTTAGTCTTGGCTAGGCAACCAGTCTAAGAGAAGGAAAACTCTGTCACATCCTGCCCATGCGGAGGGGTTGGTAAATACATACATTCCAGGTTGCAATGACAATTTCATGGGGAGATACTGGTGCTTGAATTTTGATTGACATTGTGTCTTTGTTGAAGAAGGGTAAACATTATAAGTTGTAACCTCTACTTGCAATCCTTGTTTGGTTCTGGGCTATGGATACCTGAAGAAACCCAGCATAAAACCTCTGGAATTTGTAGTAATGGGGTGATTGCACAAACTTACTTTATAAGCTATGGGCAGAACTCCAAAATGGAAAACTGAGAGCCCTAGATCTGTCTAGTAGCTGAGGGAACTAAGGACCCTCAAAAAAGAAAAGGATAGACTGGCTCTAAATGAAAAAGAACTGAATATTACAGTAGAATGCTTCAAATTACTACAGTGGCAGAATACAGTAAAACACACACACGGGCTTGTATATATATATATATATATATATATATATATATATATATATAGGAAAACAATATAACTTTATATTTTTATTGGCCATGCAACCTCAGGAGAAATTTTGTTATGAGAGTAACACAAAATGTCACTCAAAATAGATTCTATAATAACAGTTGATAGAATTTGGACAAAAGATTAATATAACAAATACAAATTCAGACAGATCTTATTTCAGTATTTATTTGGGTTTTGTTTTGCTTGTATTATTATCAAACTTTCATCCAAATTTTGTCAGTTTGAACTTATATGTTATGATGATTATTTAATAAAATTTTTTTTGTTTAATTTTATATCTTACTTATATAATTTTAGTTTTAAAAATAAGCATGAGATTTCTTTGGGTTCAGATACTACCCTCTGATTCTAGAAATGTCCCCTTGCAGAAGGGTAAGACTCTATCCAAAAAAGTCATCAACATTAGATACGATGTGATCATATGAACTTTTCAGTACCCCCTCCTCTTAGATTAGTGTCAAAGAATGTTCAGGCAAAACTAAAAGAAAAATATTACCTTATAAGATTGTGGGTTGAAAAAAAATCCAGATTTTTGTAATTATTTAAGCCAGTTGTATTTTAAATATGGCACTTAGCCAACATATTTTTATGGTTTCCGATTGTAACAGCAGTTCATGATTATACTAATGCTTCTATTCAATGAAAGATTCTAGATATTTATCCATGCCTCCCACCTGGCAGAATTTGACACAAGGTCTTTTTTATAGAGGGTATTTAAAGGAGGTGGAAGTTGCGTACAAGCTAAGACTTGTGCACTGCTGTTCAATGGATCACTAGGTGCAATGTGAATAATGCTAGTCCTTGTTAGGTCTTCCAGCATGAAGCCAGGTGACCTTGCTGGTCAATGGATCACTAGGCTTAATGTGAACTATGCCAGTCCTTGTTATGTGTCCTGGCACGAAGCCAGGTGACCTTGCTGATCAATGGATCGCTAGGTGCAATGTGAACTATGCTATTCAGTGAAAAATTTTAATTCGTTTAGATTGACATTCAATGTGAACAAAGACGCCACAAAATCATGATTCATTTTTAAAATGAACAGCAAATTGTTTATTCTTTAATTCAAAGAATTTTAAGTGTATTCCTCTAATAAATATCAGCCATGCTGGTAGATCTTAAAATATGCCGACTGTATCCCCTGCTGAGGGGTAAGACCTTCCCCTAAAGAGGATTTTCCTAGGTATAACACAAAACTGCGTCTGATAGTGAGGCTACAGTTCTGGAGATTTGGGGCGTATGGAGTAACAATTCATTGTCATTACTCCCAGGTCCACTATGACCTGGAGTTATTGTACTTGTTAGAGTCTTATCTGTGGATCAAATAGATCTGTTTAAAAATTGTTTATATTTATAATGGGAGCATGTGTCAGAAAAAAAAACCTTAAGGAACAACAACAAAAAATGTAAATATGAACATACAATGAATATGATTCCCTAATCTCTAGGCATGAAATAACACTTGATGGGTTGACATGGTGTTAAAATCTATCAATCTGAATCTGATTCAAGGCAAAAGTGCCAATACCTAACTTAATAATCCTATCATTTTTTATAGGAATTATGTAAGATATTCCATTGTTATAGTAACATGGTTTTGGCTTTTTTTTATTGTTATTTTTATTCCTTTTTTATTAATAGTGAAACCTTGTGACTAATACATTGCATTGATTAATATTGATACAAAGAAATTTAAAAAAAAAACAAAAAACGTGACAAATCTTATTTCAATATTTGTGAGTTTTTTGGGGGGGCGGGGGGGTATGGATTCTTTTGCTCTTGTCACTAACCACACAAAGGTGACTCAAAAGATCCAACTTCTTTTATTGGGATTCTCAGAACAGCAATTAACAATGCCTGTCTGTGTGATCCATTCTTGTGACTACTTAGATCACTGGTGAAGTCTGACAATTTTGGCAATTATCATTTGTTATATTATTATTATTATTATTATTGTTAATCTTTTGTCCAAATTTTGTTAATTTGAAGCTATATCACATTTGAAAATAGGCATTTGATAAATTAACATTTTATTCTATTTCTTTTTATTTCTATAATTTTATGACTTTCATAATTCTAATATTATAATTTTTTATATAGAAATCTTGAATGGGATGAACAGATACTCCACTTAGATCCTAACCAGAGAATAATGGTCTTATCCCATGATTTTGACAATAACAATGCTAGTACTAAAATAGAATAATAATAATATGCCATTCAAGACATTTAAACAATATTTCTTAATTGGCTTTCCTTTTACTCCTTTGTTCTTGCACTTATTTGTTAAATCAAAATGAAGCAATTATTGATGTATAACACACATCCCTGAATTTGAACTATTAGATTCTGAAAAAGAAAAAAAAACTTGTATACATTATGCACAGACATTCTAGTACTTGCAACAACTAAATTTGTTTAACTTTTTATTCAGTTTATAAAAATATATACAGTTTACTTATGTTTTGTGAAAACATTTATCTAGTATTTAGAGCAAACACTTGGACATATACATACAAAAATTCAATAAGCTTGTTACAAAAGTAAGCTCACACTAGGGGAAGCAAAATTATAAACAAACACACTTTCTCGTGGCTATTTCTCTGTAGCCGTATAAAACAGAAGTGTTTGTTATACATTAGTTAGCTTGGATTGTAGATATATATCACTTTCAGTCATGCTGTCTCAAATATGGCGACACACTAGAAAAAAAGGTAATATCTAGTTCTTGTATATAAGATGCACCTCTGGCTTTTAAGCTTAAAACCTGGAAAAAGGTGTGTATTATACTTGAACAATTATGGTGTGTGTTTGTGTGTGTGTATATATATATATATATATAACAACAGTATATGGTTATCACTATCTCACCTGGTGGTTTTGTGGCAGACCAAATGCGGTATAATTTGGAGAGTGCTCAATATTTATGATAGAGCTATTATATAATATAATAATGAATAAATGTATATTAGTTTTTATAAATATTTAATAGCATGGATGCTTATCTGTAACCACTGGATTCATGCCATCTTTATATAACAATCATCGGACTGAAAAGCTTCTTGAAGCGCTCCATATCAAAAAGAAACTACCTAAACTCAATAGAATCAATTTCAAATCCAGTACTAAGTAAAAAAAAGTAAAGTTGGCAACCATAGTTGAGAGCGACCAAGGTGTAGGGTAAGACGCTACTCCTTTCCCTTGATTGCTCCACTTTACCCTCGATACGTACCTTACTGAGTGTTAAGCAAGGAGGTATCAAGTACCATTTTCAAAGTTTTTGGTATGATTTGACCTGGGATTGAACCCAGGTCTCTCGGACCATTGGCAAACACTCTACCCACTAGGCTAATGAGCCAGTTACTAATGTACTTAAATGTCTTTAGCTACTGATGCTACTTATAAAACCAGTTTAAAAATAAATGTTACAACACACCAGTATAAATGATAAATGCTCAACACCTACAAAGTAGTTATGCAAATGCAAAGGTCACATTGCTTTTGCAATATACACACCCATGGTGATGGCCCAAGATCGGGCAAAAAGTACTAGGAACCAATTATTTATGGGAGGTTTATTAATCAATTCCTACCGGATACTATAAAATCAATGCAGCAACTCAAAGGATATATACAAAAATATGTAGACAAAGGATGTCTATCTTGTTTAATCAAATATGTATTAACGAAGAAATGCTGCCCAAACACACACACACACACACACACACACACACACACACACACACACACACACACACACACACACACACACACACATATTTTTTTTTTAGCAAGCTAGACTAGCAAACCTACACGAGTGAGTTTGAGTCTCATTGGGTGCCCCTTTCATATGGCCTTGTGCCACATCTAAGCCAAAAGCTTAGTAAATTTCCATCATAACCACTACCCCTGTGTACCTCTACCAGCCCAGTTGGCTGAAGGAAGGAGCTGTAGAATATACAGCCCTTTCCCTCATCATTTTTGGATTACTTTGGTTTTCTATTTTCTTCATTCATGTGCATATATATATGTATATTTATTTATGTATGTATATATGTATGTGTATATATATATATATATATATATATATGTGGGGGGGGCATATTTTATTAAAGATGATACATAAGGATTTAGAGTTATGTTTTTTATCAGCCTTTTCATATTCACAAACAAGATGTCACAATTGAAGGTGAAGGCTGTTTAGAGTTTGTCTGAAATTTCTGATGTTGTAATCTGAATACATGTATTTCTGACCTTTTGTTGGTTATTGTCTAGGATGTGGGTATGACCGTTCCATAGATTATAAGATATTTTCTGTGATTGATGAATATTTTGTATGAGAGTGTCCTTTGTGTGCAATTGACATCCTCCTTAACAATTAAAGATAAATACACTATATATATATATATATATATATATATATATAGTGTATTTATATATATATATATATATATAGTCAGATTAGTGGGTGCTAAAAAGTTACAAAATCCCTTATTCAAAATAATTTGGCTTCATCATTTATATATACTCAGATAGATTGATAGATAATTGGATCAAACAGACTGGGAGAGATAGAAAAAAGCTGATTGATATTGATAGAGACGGATGGATGTGTTAATGAATAATTAAAATAGGTAGATATGAACAAAAGGATATAAATATGAACATATGTAGTGAGAGATACTGATGTGACATGATTTTTTTTTTTAAAGAAATATTTTACATTTTTACAATTAATTTTTAAACACTTATTACATCAAATAAATTTGAAACAGAAGGCCACCAAAAGAAAAAGATGGTTTGAAACTTTCTCATCTTTTTGTTTCATTAAAATATCAGATGTTCTGATGAAGATTTAAAAATAGCCAAAATGTTTAATGTTGGCAAATTATTCAAGTAAAAAATAAAATCATTCTCTGAAGACCTTGTGTTTTTTCATATTTGTATATTTTCAAATATACTTATATTTTTGTTCTTTTTATCGTATTTTATGCAGAATGGTCCTTTTTTTTTTTTAGTTATATTATGATTAATAATCAATGATTAATAATCAATGTGTTTTTTTATTCAATAGTCCATGATTGCTATTTCATGTTTGATTTAGGTTTTCAATTTGATCTTTAAATAAATTAATTTGAATAATTATGTTCTACATTAAACTGCTGACATGACTATTAAATAAAAGAATATTGATTACAACTGATTTTTCATTACAGTATATTTTAATTATTATATATAAATTAATATATATATGTATATATATATAAATTTTCTTTGTGTTTTTCCTTCCAGAACTGAAAGAAATTAGTCAACTTCTTATTCAATATTCTGCTGACCCTAATGAACAAGATTGTAAGGGGTAAGTTTGCTTCCTTCACATGTTTAACTTAAAATATACTCCTGATCACTCTAAAACAGGGGTTCCCAATATGTGGATCATGATCAACTGCACGCCATTCAAAAAATGTTTTTTAGATGTTAGCCTATCATTAGAGTAAGGTAGTAACCATCAATGTATTGCACGATAAGGGTTCATGCAGGGATGCAAGTTATGCAAACATATATTGTATATATGAAGTATACTCAGTACAGATGTAAATAAATATATTCAGCATTTTTTAATACAAGTAAATCATTTTCATCATTTTAAAAGTAGCTTGCAAACCAAAAATATCTAGGTACACCTGGTCTAAGACAATGCTGTCATTTCTGAAAAAAAGTGTGGGCACTCCTGGTCTAAACATGTTTTTCTGGCCAAGTCAGCATTTTTCTTTCTTTCTGGTTTTATTTAACATTACAAAATTGATAATTGTCTTAGAAAACAAACTTTTTATTTATCCTTTATAATCTGTAGATAATCCCTATTTATCATTCAACTGCTGCTGTTGTTGTTGCCTTGCTGAATTTAAATATGTTGTCAAAGATGAGTTAAAAGAAACAGGAGTTGTCGTAAAAACTGTAAATGTGTTTTTCTTTTAAAAAAAAATCATTCCTATTTATATTTTTACAACCAAGTCAGTGGGTTAATTTGGCCATTTCGCAGACACTAGATTGAATGTTGCAAATTTATCAAAAACTATAATAACCCATACAAGTGCATGTTTATGGCTAGAATTTCACCGGGACTACATCTATGTATGGCATACTGGGTTCTTTAGTCTTGATTAGGCAAAGGAAAAATCTGAATTCAAACCAAAAGTGTTCTAATGAAAAATTGACCTTATATCACACCCTGTCCATAGTGGAGAGGTTGGGTTTTGGTTTCTTTATTTAATGGCATATCAACCCTTGTTGGTTATTTAATGCCAAAGTCATTCTTCGAGAAGAACAGTTGTACTATTTAACCCATCGCTGGGAGGATGGGGGGAGGATTTATACCTTTCCCAAGGGTATTTGTCCAAAAAGGGAATGTAGCAGCACAACTGGAGTTCAAACTCACTTATTACGATCCCTCAGTCCATCGCCTTAACCATCACACCACAGGGACATGCCCAAGAGGTTGGGTAAATGAATATATATATGATGTGAATTTTAGTTATATATATAGATGTATAATTGTTGTATGACAGTTTTTTAAAAAGTCTCAGATAATTATTCTCCACTTCTCAATAGACAATCTAAAATCTCCATGAGTCATATTATGCAGCTGGAGGCAGGGGCCAGCATGTACTACCTCCTGAACTCCCACCCCCCACCAGAGGAAGCAAGCCTAGTTGGGGATTTCAGAAGTGTAGGTTTCATATATTTTCGATGTATACAATTTTATGAAAATTGACATGAGTGAGGCCCTCATACCATAGATTCGAGGAGGAGGAGGGGGGGCATTTTTATAAATTTTGCAAGTGCTTATGAGACTCTTACACTAGCTCTAGCTGGAGGCTTGAGAGAAAAATGCTGCTCAAGCCTCTGTAAATGCTGTCAGTACTGTTTCTGATTGTTAATAGTTAAGTCCTGGCAGCAACACCCCACAAGACACTAACTGTACGGCCACCTGCCCCCTATCACGAAAACTATTCAAGTTAGGCAAACTAGACATGCAGGACATTGCTGGAGAAGCAGAGATGAACTCATAAGAGATGTACTCTTATGGATCCCCACACACGGCCGTGCAAAAGCAGGACGACCAGCACGAACGTACATTCAGCAGCTATGTGAGGATACAGGTTGTTGTCCTGAAGACCTACCTAGGGCAATGAACGATAGGGAGGAGTGGCGAGAGAGGGTCAGGGATATCCGTGCTGCCAGCACGATATGATGATGATGATGATGACAACTATAAATCTGTTCAGTCTTGTATTTTTTCTATATGCATCTATTCTTAAATGTTGTTAGAATCCCCATGGCGTAGTGGCTAACATGCTGGACGACATTATAGTAAGCAAGTTTGAGCTCTGGTTGCGCTGTTACACTCACTTTTCGACTCATACCCTTGGGAAAGGTATGAATTCCTTTTTCCTCCCAGCTGTGGGTTACATTGTACCACTACTGATATTCTTCAAGGGTGGCTTTGGTATTGAATAATCCACAAAGTTTGAAATGCCATTAAACAGAGTAACCAAACCAAGCAATTCTCACATGTCTATTTTAACTGAGTTGTGAATTCAATTCTTATTAGCTCTCCTATCTTTATAGCCTTGTGGCATATGTAAACTTAATAAGTAACTATATAGGTAGATCGATAAACTAAAAAATCGATCACTCACACTATTACTAAAAGTTTCATGTGGAAAACAGAAACATGGGCACAGTCATCAGACTGGTTAAGGATATGAGTTGGTACTGTGAGTCATCATCATCATCATCATGTCGTGCCACTAGCATGGATATCCCTGACCCTCTCTTGTCACTTCTCCCTATCGTTCATTGCCTCTGGCAGGTCTTCAGGGTTACATCCCGTATCCTCACATAGCTGCTGAATGTATGTTCAAGCTGGTCATCCTGCTTTTGCCCGGCCATATGTGGGGGTCCATAGGAGTACATCACTTATGAGCTCGTCCCTGCTTCTCCAGCAGTGTCCTGCATGTCTGGTTCGTCTAACTTGGATAGTTTTCGTGATGGGAGGCAGGTGGCCGTATAGTTGGTGCCTTGTAGGGTGTTACCACCAGGGCTTATTCAATATTGCTCACAGCATTCTTGTGTAATTGCCGTCTAGCTTCTTCTCCAGCCGTTTAATTAGCGTCCAAGTAGTACATCTATACAACAGTATTGATACGACCGCTGCCGGGAAGAAACTGCATTTCATTTTATTGGTCTGGTCTGATTTCCATATGATTGATAGCCTATCGATAGCTGTCCATGCCTTTGTTAGCCTTTGTTAGCTGCGTAACGATATCCTTTTTGGTTGATGAGACGCTGCTTCCTAGGTAGGTGAATTTGTCTACTAGTTTCAGACAGGTACTGTGAGTAATGACTTTGAGCACTTTATTATCAAAGCTTTTTTTTTAAACATGAATATATGTGTGTGTGTGTGTGTGTGTGTGTGTGTGTGTGTGTGTGTGCGTCTGAGTCCCTATGACATAGCCAAAAACATGCTGGACTCTGACATTGTAGTAAGCAAGTTTGAACTCTAGTCATGCTATCATGTCCAATTTTGGACAATTACCCTTGGGAAAAATTTTGAATCCCCTTACCTCCACCAGCTATGGTTGCCCAGTCAGCTGGGGCTGTAGAATATACCGACTGAACCTCTGCAAAGGGGTAAGACCCCACCCCAACGAGTGTCCTGGATATGACACTAAACAAACTGATGGTGAGGTTCTAGTGATGCTGAGGCTTTGGGAAATGCGGAGCACCACTTCATTGCCATTGCTCCCAGCTCCACTCTGGCCCGGAATGGTAGCACCTGATAGGGTCCTATCTATGGGTTAAATTGAACTAAACTGCATACTTATGCTAAAACTGAATTGTTTACATTAGAACTGTTTGAGTAAACTGAATAGCTTGAAATAAAAATGCTTTTGACAATTAAACTGTACTTACATTTAAACTGTGTACTCATACTAAACTGAATTGTTTGAAATGGAACTGTTTTTTGACATTGAAACTGTACTTATGCTAAACTGAATTGTTTAATATAGAACTGTTTTGATATTTAACTGTGTGTAAACAAAATCTATACTTATACTAAACTGAATTGGCTGAATTAGAACTATTTGACTAAACTGAATAGCTTGAAATAGAAATGTTTTTGATACTTAAACTGTGCTAAACTGAATTGTTTGAAATAGAACAGATTATTTGTATAAAAATGGATTTGGTGTTAAATTACCTACAAAGGTTGATATGCCATGAAACCCAACCAACCACCAGCTATGGGTTAAAAAGTGCCTCTACTGTTTTTTCTACAAGATTGGTTTTGGCATTAAGTAACCCATAAAGTTTTATTTTCCATCAAATAGAGAAACCAAACCAAACTAAACATATTCTTAAATTTTTGCTTAATTTGTATATAACAGGTGACAGATGTTGTCTAGTTGTTCACGCATTAACCAGGAATTAAGACATTTTTTCTTTCTGTAGAACAACTGTATGAACAGACAGATGGTTGAGCCAGATGACTCTACAATTCAGTAGACAACTAGAAAATTAAATGGATAAAACGGAAGTCAACCATGTGGATAATAATACTGTCTACTCTTTCTATGGGTTCGGATTGAAAGTTTTGTTATTGAGTTTTCTGCGTGCAGTGTGTTGGGTATTGTTTCAACCTACTGACACCCCCAAACATATATATACACATACACAAAGAAGAAACAGTGGCTGTTCATGTCTTTGTATTGAAGTGGATATATTTGTTTGCCTTGAGCGAGTTTTTCTTTATCTGTTTGTTGACAGGCAGGAAAAGACCATAAACCATCACTTCCCTTTCAGCTTGAAATATACATGACATATTAGTTACATTAATCTGAGGGGTTTTACCTGTGAGTGAATGTGTGTGTGTGTGTGTGTGTGAGAGAGAGAGAGAGAGAGAGAGAGAGAGAGAGAGAGAGAGAGAGAGAGAGAGAAAGACACAGAGAGAGAGAGAGACTGGGAGAGACAGAGAGATGCGATAACCTATTTTGATAGGATTTATATTAAATGCTCAGCATCTGTTTTTCAAATTTAAATAACATCTAACATTCATTTGATTTGGTTTGTTTTCTTTGTTTAATGACATGTCAACTTCCTCTGGGTTTTTTTTTTTTTTTTTTTTTTTTTTTTTGTTGCTTTTTTTTTAATGCCAAAGCCATCCTTGGAGCAGAACAGTAGTGAGACTATTTGATCCAATACTGGAGGGATCAGGAGGTTCTTACCTTTCCCAAAGTAAACATAATGGCTTGTTTTAAGGCTGTCATACAGCACTTACACTCCTCAAATATTTGTTTAGTCTTTTTTCTTTGCTTTTTTTTTTCTATGTACAGGTGGTATGCATATTTACCCAACCCCTCTGAACGGGCAAGATATGACACAAGGTCAATCTTTTTTAAGCGGAGTTTAACAGGTTTTACTAGTAGGACAGACTGGGTTCTTCAGCCTTGGTGAGGCAACTAGTCTAGGAGAAGGAAAACTCTGAATTCAAACCTGTTAAACTCCGCTTAAAAATTGACCTTGTGTCATATCCTGTCCAAGCGGAGGGGTTGGGTAAATAGGATAAGCCTTTGTTTAATGTTACCTCGTCGACTATGTGCAAGTTTTTAAGATGTAAAAATGCACAAGACAGATCTATGAACAGAGAATTGTAAAATGAAAAACTTTTTATTTGCTGATGTGTAAAACTCATTTTTAAATGGTGTCAGTTATGTAAATAATTGTTTACTGTATATTGAATATATCATTCATTAATACAGGGTCAGGCAAAATGATCTGACACATTCGTAGGTTTAATAAAAGACAAATAAAGAAAAGAAACAAAAAAGTGTTTTTATTTTTGAAAAGTACATATAAATGCCATTCTGTTTCATTAGGTTTTGAAAATTAAATCAGTCAAATGGGATCCGTTATTGTCTACACACTGTCGAAAGCGTTCATGAAAGTTGTCTATAACTCGGCGGGTTATTTCATGTGGAATGGCAGTAATTTCTTGACGAATTGCATCTTTAAGTTGTTCAATAGATTGAGGGCGATTACTGTATACCGTTGACTTTGCAAATGGAACGCTTGTTGTGTTGCAGTTACAGATTCGTTTGTTTTGATAAACGTTTCCACAATGAAAGTGCGATGTTCACCAGTCCAATTCATGGCATCAACTGAAAAAGAAACAAAAAATAATGGCACTATACAGAAACAAAACAAAAAGGCATTATAGGAAAAAAAAATGGCATTATATGTACTTTTCGAAAAAAAACAAAAAAAAACAACACTTCTTTGTTTCTTTACTTTATTTGACTTTTATTTAACCTATAAATGTGTCAGATCATTTTGCCTGACCCTGTATATTCAAAAATGATATGGGCAGGTAGTGTTATCATGGAAAGATTCTAGTTTAATTCCAACAACTACTGGAACCTGAAAACAAAATTTCATATCCATCATATCTACAGAGTACGACAAGCACCTTGTTTAAATTAAAACTTGACAAACATTTAAGTCATTAGTAATAGTATTATTAGTTTTGTTATTAAGGATTAAGTACATATCTTTAAATGAGTAAATGGTTTTTTGTGTTCAAATTTCAGAAGGAAAAAAAAGACAGTTGATTGACTTAAAAATTATAGCTGCAAAATTTTGTTACAAAATACAAAAATTTAATTGAAATTCAGTTATTATTGCAATAAATTATATAATGAACATACTCCAATAAACTAGAAATAAGAAAAATAAAACATGATTTATAAAGTCAATATTTTTCCTTAGGTGGGACATATAGATTCTTGCCACTAGAATTTTATCTATCCTTCTCATTAAAAGCAAGTGTGACACAAGTTTATTCTAAGGGGAGCTCCTCTCTGGTACATGGTGCCCTAAAATTAGATTCCCAGTCATATATATATATATATATATATATCACATTAGTATAATGATTAGTGTTTGCCAATAGTCCAGGAGACTGGAGTTCAATCCCAGGTTGCATCATACTAAAGACTCAAAAAATGGTATTCGATTCCCCCTTGTTTAACATTCAGTATTATAAGGTATAAATAAAGGGTAAGTGGAGAAATCCAGGGAAAGGAGTGGCACCCACCCCTACACCTCGGTGTTGTAGCTACAGTCAATCAACAACTTATATATATATAATTGTACATGGCAATCAGCTGTTTAAACTACTGTACCTAGCTATTATGAATGACTTCATGATTGATTTTAATGGCATATCAACTGTTTAGGGCTACTATATACCTATAAGTTATAGAATTGTGTTCAGTGTACTTTCATATTTGCATTTTGTGGGTGGTCGTTTCTTGATAGTTTTTTTTTAATTCTATTTTAACACTGTACTATTAAATATGAATAATTTTTGAACAAATCTATTTGACCCAGAGATTAGACCCTAACTAATTGGTTTTATTCCTCAATTTTTAAAGAGTCTTTTATTAAGCTTTTCTATAAGTAAATGCTTTTAAAAAAGGTGGTTGGTTGATTGACTTTAATGACAGGTCAACTTGTTTCATGCCTAGAGGTTAGAGGATTGCATTAGTTTTACATCTTATTTACATTTTTTGTGTAAATATTTCTTAAGAGGGTTTTTTACATATGGTCCTATTGAATACGAATAACTTTTTAAACAGATTTTTTTGACTCATAGATGGGATTTTAACAAATACTTCTACTTCAGACCAGAGTGGACCTGGGAGTAATGGCAATGAAGGAGTACTCCAAACTTCCCTCTTCTTCAGAACTGGAGGCTTACAATCAGATGCAATTTAGTGTCATACCCAGTACACTAAATTACTGTGTATAAGAAATCCAGTGTGTTTTAGAGACTAAAAATTTGTTTTTTTTTGTTTTTTGTTTAATCAAACTGTCCTTATGAAATTCCAATGCATCCTAGGAATTTGGATAAGACACAGATATGTTAATAAGATTTTTTGCTGCTTGAAATTTTTGGCCTGCATTTTATCATAGCATTAATGTTTTCACTTGTAAAAATGGCTGATATTGATGTAATTTCTTTGAAATGTAAATACCATTGTAGTGGTTGTATGTATTTTGGTTATTATTATTATTGATAGGTTGTATTTTATGACATTAAGTTGGCTTTACGGGTATTGCTCTTTAAATTATTTCCACCACAAATGCAACACAAAACTTTACAATCGCATGAAAGAAACGGAATAGAACTCAACGATCATTAAACAACAAACCATTTAATATGCATATAACAAAATATGAAAACAAATAAAATACATGATGTGTAGATGGCCTTTTGGAAAATAAAGTTTAGCAAGAAGAAAATAAATTTGTTTAAAGGTGTGTGTATGTTAACGGAGTCCGTAAATAAGTCGTTCTTACTTACATTAAGTTCATGTCTTGTTTTATGATTGTGGCGACAGTGTGTCCCATTGATGAAAGAAAGTTTGTTGGGTTTTTCTTTTGAATGTGATTTGAGGCGATCTGAAGCTAGGTCATGAACTTTAGTTGAGGAAGGAAAGGAATTTGCCGGACACAGTATCGGCTACTGCTTTACTGGCTTAGTGGCTTGTGTTTTTGTCTTGCTCTTAGTCTTCATTAATGGCTCCCTAACTCTGTGTTATTTATATCCTACAGGTGGATCAAAGAATCGTCCTAAAATTTTGGCGCATAGACATTTATTGACCAATCAGATTTGTATTTTACTATTTTATTTAAGAGCCTAAATATTTTCCTTTAGTTGACTTCCAATCCTATTTTTCTAGAATGTTCTATTCTATGTTTTTAGCTGATTGGTTGAAAAATATAAAAATGTAACTTAAATGCTAATGCGGTTTTGATCCAAAATTTCTAGAATGTTCTTAAGTATGTTTTTATTGCTTATTTTAAGACTAGAAAAAATGTGTATCCTTTACCATTTGCAAGACATTGGTCTTCATTGATCTGATGCTTCCTTTCCTAATGTACTCTGAATAGTCACTTAAGGATTCATAGTGCATTACTACAATATTATAGTCCTGCATATTAGCCCCTACACTACAGGGCCTCCCCTCGATAGTGCGTACACAATTTTGATTGGTTGTATTTTATGACATAGCAGGTTGGCTGGCCATAATTGAGGGTGACCCAAAGGCTCCCTTTTCAATAGCTACCACACCAAGGTGTAAGGGAGGGCACTACTCCTGTCCCTAGATTGTTCCACTTACCCTTGATCTCTACCTTATAATACTGAGTGTAAAGTAAGGAGGTATCAAGTACCATTTTTTGAGTCTTTGGTATGACTTGAACTAGGATTGAACCTCAGTCTCCTGGGTGATTGGCATACACTCTAACCATTATGCCAATGGCCCAGTTTTATGGCATATCAACCCTTATTTAATACTAATTCTTTTTTATACATGTATATATATTATACATATATGATCTGTAAGCAAATAATTTGTATGTAAGATTTTTAAACAAGCCAGAGTTTATTTGTTTGCTCACAATTGAATGGTTTCAAGTATTACTGTTTTACTAATAATTCTTTTTAATAATTCTATGATAATTCTATTTGATATTAATATTAGAATCTAATAAAAGACTGAAGAGTTCTATTTGATATTAATAATAGAATCTAATAAAAGACTGAAGAGTTCTATTTGATATTAATAATAGAATCTAATAAAAGACTGAAGAGTTCTATTTGATATTAATAATAGAATCTAATAAAAGACTGAAGAGTTCTATTTGATATTAATAATAGAATCTAATAAAAGACTGAAGAGTTCTATTTGATATTAATAATAGAATCTAATAAAAGACTGAAGAGTTCTATTTGATATTAATAATAGAATCTAATAAAAGACTGAAGAGTTCTATTTGATATTAATAATAATCTCTAATAAAAGACTGAAGAGTTCTATTTGACCCATAGATGCGAACCTAACAGGTACAAACATGCCAGGTCTGAGTGGACCTTGGAGTAATGACAATGAAACAGTACTTCACATTCCACAAAGCTCCAGGATGCAGTTTAGTGTTAGATCCAGGACACTCATTGAGGTAGAAGGGTCTTAACCTTCTGCAGAGATGTAGTCAGTGTATTCTACAGCCACAGCCATTTGGAATAAGATACCAATAAATTTTGAAGTATGCTTCAGTCTCTCTCAATAAAACCTATAGAATACACATTTTTTAGCCTAAAAATGATCAACCCCAAAAACATAGATAAGAACATTCTAGAAATTTCAGATCAAAATTGCATTAACATCTATATCTTTCAACCAATCAGCTAAAAACACAAAATAAGAACATTCTAGAAAATTCAGCTCAGAAACTAATTAACAGAAAAATATTTAGGCTACAAAATGAATAAGTAATTATATGAATCTGATTGGTAAAGAAATGTCTGTGTGCTTGAATTTTAGGACCCGCAATAAAACTTTAAAAAATCCTATTTTTGATCCACTTTAGTTCCCCCCAAAAGTATAAATAATGAGGAATTTAATTAACTAAAGCATTCTACTACCAGACAGAGAGAGGCAAGGATGACAGGACAGAAAGCATCACACACAACACACAGAGCAAAGAGGCATGTGATGTTCTTTTGCCAACACCTGGAACATGACACGTTGTCGCCAAAGATCATAAACCATTAGAAAAAACGCATGCGTGGACTTAAAAAAACAAAAGACCCATACTTACAGTCACACACATATATACACACACGCATATACATGTATGTAAGTAAAGTCAATTTTTATCCTCTTTACTTCAGCCAACTATGGACACATTGATTCGATTGACTTTCCCAACATGTACACACACACACATGGGCGAACAAATCATTTTTATTGAACCGTACATAGCTACATACACACAGCATGTAAAATGAACATTGTAATTTGATTATTTTTATCATATTTTTTATGATTATTAAATTGTTTATTTCTTAATATTTGTTGTTGTCACATTCCATTTGTTTACATGCTTGTAAAATTTGTGTTGTATTTGTAGAAACGAAACCTGAAAGTAACACCTCCCGTAAACTACAGAAGGTACTTAGTCCTCCACAAACCTCCCTGACTTTGTTTCACCTATGCTCTGACAAATCAAAATCCAACTAAGCTCCACGCTATCAGTGGGACCTAAATTGTGCTGACTGTATCTCCTGCAATGGGGTAAGAACTCTCAAAAACGTTGTCCTGGTTATGACTAGTACTTGTTAGGGTCCCTTCTATGGGTCAAATAAAACTAGTTTCCTGACTATGACACTAAACTGCATCTGATGGTGAGGCTCCAGTTATGAAAATCACTTTTAACCTAGAATGGTAGAACTTGTTAGGATCCCTTCTATAGGTCAAATAAAGCTGTTTAAAAATTATATATGATTGAACCAAGTGCCAAGAAACCATGACACATAAGATGTAAATCTGAATGTACAATAAATGCAATTTTCTAATTTCTAGGCATAAAATAACCCTAGATGGGTTGACTTGCAATTGAAGTCAGTCAATCTTTTCATCTCCTGACAGCTACAGATGTTGTATAGCCACATAATACATATACATCTGCATGCAGAACACACCAACACAATAAAGACGAGTGACACAGTTCTTAGAAAAATATACCTCTCACTTTATTGAAAGGGTTGGGTGTGAGAGGGAGTTGGAGACCGAACAGAACTGCAACATATTGACCCCCACTCTATTGGTCATAACCATGTTTCTTTCTCGTTCTCCTGGGCTGCTCAACCGGGGGCCTGGGGGGGGGCAGCCTCTCTGGGTGCTGGTTTTCTCTACCGCATCTTATCTCCAGCTCATCTGATCCCCAACTGGTCTGATCTCCAAAGTGCAACTGCTCAATCGGGGGTCTGAGGGCTCCCTCTGCTGGGTGCTGGTTTTCTCTACCACAGCTTGTCTCCAACTGATTGAATTTCCTGTGCACTGAGTTATATAATAGTTCAACACCCACCTTCTTATTGTGGGTGTCACAAATTGCACTCATTCAACCCATCCACGGTCAAGGTTATACTCGGCTATTCCTCGACCGGATGCACCTGTTATTTACACAGGTAAATTTCCTATTTTGACAGCCTGGCCGGGTCGTAGGTCAATATACAACACAGGTAAATAGTAGGCTAGACTGTGCTCTTTAGTTTTGATAAAGAAACCAGTCTAATTGAAGTTAAAACTAAACTGATAACTTGTGTTATTATTGAGAATCTGAGGCACATTGGTGCACCATTCTTCTATTATCAGCTCCGCCAAAAAGTGTAGCTGGCCTTATACAAGCACTTAACTTTAAAAACAAATCACCTGTGTAGGTAATCCAACAGCTCAGCTCTTTTACTGAACTGTTGAGTTCTCAGGAATGTCTATCATATATACACATACATATGCCCACACCAATGTATACATGTGTGTGTGTGTGTGTATGTGTATATATATATATATATATATATGCATATATTTGCACACATACATACACACACTCTTATGCACACACATACACTTATATATATATATATATACACACACACACAAATACACAAACTCCTGTAACATTCTTTTTTCTGTTTCAAAATAAGTAAGTAAAAAGTAAAGTTGGCAACCTTAATCGAGGGTGACCTGAAGGCTCCTTTTTTGATAGCTACTACACCAAGGTGTAAGGGAGGATGCTACTCCTTTCCGTGGGTTGCTCCACTTTACCTTTGATCCGTACCTTATAATGCAGAGTGTTACGCAAGGAGGCATCAAGTACCATTTTTTGAGTCTTTGGTATGACTTGACCTAGGATTGAACTCAGGTCTCACGGGCCATTGACAAACACTCAATATGAGACTTATTTTTTTCCAACTTTAGCTACTCTCTCTCTCTCACTCCATTTATATTCAAGAATAAAGTTTACTTGGTTTTGGTTTCTTTGTGGATTATTAAATGCCAAATTTATTCTCGTAGAAGAACACTAATGGTACTATTTAAACCATTGTGGAGTTGGCATATCAACCTTCATGGTGATCTTATGTCAAATCCATCCTCGTGGACGAACACTAATGGTGCAATTGAAACCATTGTGGAGTTGGCATATCAACTTTCATGGTGATCTTATGTCAAATTCATCCTCGTGGACGAACACTAATGGTGCAATTGAAACCATTGTGGAGTTGGCATAACAACCTTCATGGTGATCTTATGTCAAATCCATCCTTGTAGAAAAACACTAATGGTGCAATTGAAACCATTGTGGAGTTGGCATATCAACCTGCATGGTGATCTTATGTCAAATCCATCCTTGTAGAAGAATAGTGGTATTATTTAAACTAAAGCTGGTGGAGTATAAGGGAGTTCATACTTTTCCCAAAGGTATTAATTTGAAAGTAAACATAATGCTACAACTGGAGTTTGACCTAATTCTCTACAATGTCACAGTCCAGGATTTTAGCAACTCAATCACAGGAATTCCCTTTATTTCGATGTATGAAATACAATGAAAGCACAAGGCCTTGGAGTTTTTTTTTTGGGGGGGGAGCAGTCTAGCTTAAACTAAGAATTCTAAGGGGACCTAGCTAGCCACATTCGCCGACCTATTCAACAGTACAGTAAATAACCATTCATCCATCGCCATGCAGGCTGCAACCACCAAAATACCACATTTGCTCTATGAAAAAAAGACCTACTTAAAACCCTGAAAGTGATGTATGATATTATTTACAATTTGTGATTTATTTACAATGAATTTATATGATGGGAATGGGAGAAAAACCCCGAAATATATACAAATGAAAACTAAGGAAAAATTCCCTGTTTGGTTGCCCTCCCATCCCCCCATCTACGAAAATGGAGGCCGACTGTTTTCCGATGTCCGAAAACACCAAAAACAAGCCGGAGTTTTCTTTTCAAAGTCTTCTACTCTTCTTGGAACTATTTATGCCAGCTAGCACTCTTCTTCCATTTTCTTAAGAATTCTATGATCAATTGATTGGTTTCAGTGGTATGACAACTCATCTAGGGTTATTTTATGCCAAGAGGTTAGGGAATTGCAATAATTCCACATTGATATTTACATCTTTTATAAAGTTGTTTCTTCTTAATATTCCATTTAGTCCTATCAAATATGAATAATTTTTCAACATATATTTGACCCATAGAGGGGACCTCAAAAAGTACAACCACTCTAAGTTAAAATGGATCTGGGAGTAAAGGCAATGGATGAGTACTCCACTCTCAATTTATCTCTAGAACTGGAGCCTCATCCTCAGATGCAGTTTAGCGCTTTACTCAGGACATCCCATTTTGGTGGGGATCTTACCTTTCTGCCGGGGATATAGTCAGTTTAGTAAAAGCCTTGTCCAATAGAATATTAAAAAGTTCTCGTAACTTTTTACAGCATTCAAGAATAAAGTAAGTTATGAATTCTTTAGCACTATAATCAAACGGGTGACATCTCCACTCTAGACGGAACCCCTCTTAAACAAGTAGACAAATTCACTTACCTAGGAAGCAGTGTCTCATCAACCGAAAAGGACATCAACACGAGGTTAACGAAGGCATGGACAGCTATCAATAGGCTATCGATTATATGGAAATCAGACCTAACCGATAAAATGAAACGCAGTTTCTTCCAGGCAACGGTCGCATCGATACTGCTATATATATGCACTACATGGACTCTAACAAAACGGCTGGAGAAGAAGCTAGACGGCAATTACACAAGAATGCTGCGAGCAATCTTGAACAAGTCCTGGCGGCAACACCCCACAAGACACCAACTGTACGGCCACCTGCCTCCTATCACGAAAACTATTCAAGTTAGACGAACCAGACATGCAGGACACTGCCGGAGAAGCAGGGACGAATTCATAAGGGATGTACTCTTATGGACCCCCACATATGGCCGTGCAAAAGCAGGACGACCAGCACGAACATACATTCAGCAACTATGTGAGGATACGGGATGTTGTCCAGAAGACCTGCCTGGGGCGATGAACGATAGGGAAAAGTGGCGAGAGAGGGTCAGGGATATCCGTGCTACCAGCACGACATGATGATGATGATGAATTCTTTATATGCATATTTTAGATTTTAGTATATATTTACCTAACCCCTCCACTTTGTGCAAGATGAGATTCAAGGTGAATTTTTTAAGCAAAGCACCATTGGTTCTTACCATTCTAAGTTTTTGTTCTTCTAGGCTAGTTGCCATACCAAGGTTAAAGAGCCCAGTCTGCCTTACTATTTACCTATAGTTGAATGATGGATGAAATAGTTGGATCCATACCTTTCATGAAGGTATTAACATGATGTGAAATGCAAACAGCCTCATGCAGGATTTGAACTCAGGTTCCTAATTTCATTTCCTCTGACAATAACCACTGTGTGTGTGTGTGTGTGTGTGTGTGTGTGTGTGTGTGTGTGTGTGATTTTAAAATGGTACATGATACCTCCTTGCTTAACACTCAGCAATATACAGTACCTATCGAGAGTAAAGTGGAGCAATCCAGGGAAAGAAGTAGTTCCCTCTCCTACACCGCGGTGTAGTAGCTATTGAAAAAGGAGCCTTTTGGTCGCCCTCGACTACGGTTGCCAACTTTACTTACTTTACTTATCTTGTATGTTCCTCGAGAGATAATATCCTTTGATATCCTATTTCATTGTCCAATAATGATACTGTTAGATCACAAGTGCCTTTATATATTTATTTTATATAGTATAGTTGTTCATCGGCAGCTATTTGCTGCCCTTCCTAACCTTTATATCTTTGAGTGGCTATAATTAGTGAGCTGGGTGGACATTATTATTGTGGCGGTATTATTCTTTATTGGTGTGCTGTCTTAAAGAGATAGTTTACTTACCCACTTTGCTCCAAATACATGATTTTTGTGCTATCCTATTTACCCAAACCCCTCCGCTCAGGCAGGATATGACACAAGGTCAATTTTTAAGCGGAGTTTAACAGGTTTGAATTCAGAGTTTTCCTTCTCCTAGACTAGTTGCCTCACCATGGCTGAAGAACCCAGTCTCCCCTGACTATGAATTCTCATATCTTTTGTTGTCCAAAAAGCTTTTCCATACTTGATTCATTTCTTATTCTTCGAAGTTTGCTCAGGTTTGATATGTTCTTGAATGTTTCATCCTACCCTCCAGATGTTCTAAGGGTGTGACTTGGTTTTGCATCATCACCATTGTATAGGTTAGTGTGTGCGTGTGTGTGTGTGTGTGTTCTTGTATGAATATGTTATAATTGCTTATGTATTGTAATATTTAAACAAAATTGCTGTAGTTTTGAAAGAAATTAAATATTTTCAAAAAAATGTCTCCAAGTGGTTTTAGATTATATGTAAGCCATATTTTATGATGAGTTAAGTAGAATTTATTTTGGTAGAGGTGTGTATGTAGCTAAAAATGAGAACTTTTAATGAAATGCATATTAAGATATAGGGTGTGACAAAAAGTTCTTGGTCAAACCAAGAAAGAATATATATATATATATATATATATATATAAATTTTTATTACATTTTTTGGTGGGGAGTAGGTATTAAAGAAAATTTTTAAAAATGATGTGCCAAAAGCGTTGACCTTCAGGCTGTTTGTGTTTCACTTTGTGCTAATGCCCTTTGGAAAGATACGAATCGATCTATTCTCCTCTACCCAGCTATGGGTAAATAGTATGTATGTACTCAACCCCTCTATATGCACAGGATCAATTGTTCTAAGTTTAAGAGATTTGAATTTAGAGTTTTCCTTCTAGACTACTTGCCATACCAAGGTAAAAAGAGCTCAGTCTTCCCTACTATTTACCCATTGGGAGAACAGATGGATTCAAGCCTTTCCAAAGAGCATTGGTGCTGGACAAAACCATTTGCATTTTACATAGCACTAATACCCTTGGGAAAGGTGTGAATCTAACTATTCTCTCTCTATCTATAGATAAATAGTAAGGTAGATTGGGTTCTTTAGTCTTAGTTAGGTAACCAACCTTGGAGAAGGAAAACTCTGAATTCAAACCAGCTTTACTTGGCTTAAAAAATTGAACTTCATCATCATCATCATGTCGCGCCGCCAGCGCGGATATCCCTGACCCTCTCTCGCCATTTCTCCCTATCATTCATCGCCTCCGGCAGGTCTTCAGGGTTACATCCTGTGTCCTCACATAGTTGCTGTATGTAAGTTCGTGATGGTCGTCCTACTTTTGCACATCCATATGTGGGGGTCCACAGGAGTACATCGCTTATGAGCTCGTCCTTGCTTCTCCGGCAGTGTTCCGCGTGTCTGGTTCGTCTGACTTGTATAGTTTTCGTGATGGGGGGCAAGTGTCCGTATAGTTGGAGTCTCGTGGGGTGTTGTCGCCAGGACTTGTTTAATACTGCTCTCAACATTCTTGTGTAATTTCCGTCTAGTTTCCTCTCCAGCCGCTTCGTTAGCGTCCATGTGGTGCATCCATATAGCAGTATCGACACAACCGCTGCCTGGAAGAAACTGCGTTTCATTTTATCAGTTAGGTCCGACAGGATAGGTAAATAAAAACTTTAGGAAGAATATACAGAATAGCAGGTACATTTCATCATTCTATCATTCCCTTCTTGGTTGAGCCAAGAACTTTTCAGGACACCCTTATATACTTGTATATATTTCATTTGAAATTCCATCATTTTTAGTTTTCTTGTTCCCATTCCCAATGAAGTTTTGTAAAGCAGAAATTTGAATTTTGTTATTATAAAATTTTCTGCGAGATTTCCTTTTTTATCATCTTTTTACTTTTATCAAAGTTGTTGTTACATATATCTTTTCTTACACATTTTAATCACTACAAAATTTTATCTATTTTAGTTGCTTTTCATTAGGTTTATACAGTAACATGTTGGCTTTTTACACAAAGCAACAAATTTAATTTTCCAAGCATTCAACAAATTTTAATAGAATAAAATCTGTTATTTTCTAGATAATTTTATTCTGAATAACTTTTTGATTTATACCTTATATGTCACAGAAATTACTTTGAAAAATACTAGACATAAAGTTTTAACAGTTTTCATCTTTAAAAAATGGGCATTGTGATCCGAGTTCAAATTCTGGTCAAGGTTTTTTGCATTTCACATAGTGCTAATACCGTTGGAAAAGGTATGCATCCAACTATTCTCCCCCAAGTTATGAATAAATACTACGGCATACTGGTTCTTTAACCTTTATATGACAACCAGTCTAGGAGAAGGAAATTTAAATTGATTTTTTGTTGCATCCTGCTCATGTGAAGAGGTTGGGCAAAATCAGATAAAGTTTTAACAAATTTTTATTTTCTTCTACTTTTTCTTAGCGTCAAGAAAGTCAAATACGACAGTTGGAACTTCAGAATTTTTAACTGTTTATTTTTAGATGAAATTTTTAATCAAATTATTTAATTATCTAAAAAATATACTCTCTTATTGGCTATATCATCCAGTGTTTCTAAATCGCTGGCCACAATATTTTTATATTTTGTTCTTGCTCTCTCCCTTCTCTATCTTGCTTGACAATTTCCTCTTCACATCGTCCTGGAGATCTTCCAAGTGGTCATTTTCAGTCTCTTGGATACCACTCAATAAATACACAAGTCTCCCTGTTGTCTCTAAACCTTGCGACATGACCAGATCTCCAAAACTAAAGCCTTACAACCAGATTAAATTTAGTGTCATATCCAAGACAACACAACCCCTTTTTTTTTCTGGGAGGAGGCTGCAGAGGATACAGTTAGTGTATTCTAAGCTGTGCTGTCAGGGCAAGACTTCTTTTAAAGTTGAGAATTATTGTTTGTCAATTCTTCAATTAATTCTTGTTTATCAATTTTTTTTTTTTTCTTGTTTTTTTTTAGGTGGGTCGGGAAATGACAATCAAGTATGTTTATGATAACTAGCTGAAGTACCCCTCTACAATGAGGGAGAGATCAAAACTTGTTTGCCCAGTCAGCTGGGGCTGTAGAATACACCAACTACTTCTCTGCAGAGGAGTAAGACCCCCCCCTTTTCAATGAGTATCCTGGATTTGATTTTTTTGTTTAATGGCATATCAACCTTTGTGGGTTATTTAATGCCAAAGCCATCCTTCTAGAAGAACAGCAGTGATACTATTTAACTCATAGCTTGGAGGATTTGGGGTTCATACCTTTCCCAAAGGTATTTGTCCGAAAATTAAGGTAATAGCGCAACTGGAGTTTGAACTCGCTTACTACGATTCCACAGGCCAGCACTTTAACCATTATACCACAATGACACTCCCTGAGTGTGCTGAATATAACACTAAACAATCTGATGGTGTGGTTCCAGTAATGCTGGACCTTTGGGGAATGCAGAGTACCCCATCCTTACTATTTCTCCCAGGTCCACTCTGGCCCAGAGTGGTAGTACCTAATAGGTTTGGTTTGGTTTTTAGGGTTTCATAGCATATCAATCTCTTATGGGTTATTTCATGCCAAATCCTGTTTATGTATATATATATCAAATATATATGAATTGTTAGTGTATAATTTGTAGTTTAACATTTTAAGACATATCAGAGCTCACTTGTTTGCATACAGAGTGGTAGCACCTAATAGGGTCCTATCTATGGGTCAAATAGAACTAAACCGTGTACTTATGCTAAACTTAATTACTTGAAATAGAACTGTTTTGACATTTAACTGTTTGTAAACAAAAACTATACTTATAATAAACTGAATTATTTGAAATTTGATTCGGTGTTAAATGACTCAGAAAGGGTTGATACATGGTAAAACAAAACAACCAACCAAAACTTGTATTGGCACTGCTTATATTGATCATTGCTTTCCATTCTGTGTTAGTATGAAAAACAATGATTGATATAAGCAGCAATTGTGAACATGCAAGTACAGCAGCCTATTATATGACTGAGTGCCTCCTTCTTCTCTTTTTATTTTAACGTGGTAGAATTTATGGACCAAGAAACAGCAACACTGCTCATTAATATAAGAGATTTTAAATATGTTTTAATAGATTACAGTATATTATAAGTAAAGTAAAAGTAGAGTTGGCGACCTTAGTCGAGAGTGACCCAAAGACTCCCTTTTCAATAGCTACTACACCAAGGTGTAGGAGGTGCCCGTGGTGTAATGGTTATCATCGTAGGAAATGGACACGGCAACACGAGTTCAAATCCTTGATGAGTCTGATTGCATTTCACATTGCACTAATACCCTTGGGAAAGGTATGAATCCAATTATTCTCCCTCCAGCTATGGGTAAATAGTAGGGCAGACTAGGTTCTTCAGCCTTGATAAGGCAACTAGTCTAGGAGAAGGAAAACACTGAATTCAAAACCTGTTAAACTCCGCTTAAAAATTGACCTTGTGTCATCTCCTGCCTGAGCGGAGGGGTTGGTAAATATTAAAAGAAAGTTACAAAATCCCTTTGACGGAATAAACCAATATGTGTGTGTGTGTGTGTGTGTGTGTGTGGATAGATAGATAGATAGATTATGGACATAAATTTTTTTCAGCATTCACTGAAAATGTTTTTTGTAACTATAAGAAATATATCAAGACGTCATTAAAAGAAAATCAATTCCTAATTCGTCAAATGATGTACAATTTTTATAAAAATACTCGTAGCTTAAGTTTTTTTTAATTCTCTCTGGCAAACATTGTGTGTGTGTGTGTGTGTGTGAATATTTTTGTAATCTAAGCAGTCACTCCTAAGAATCCCCACCACCACCATGGATGGAATTTTTCTTAGTGTAAAAACAAAAATGAAGAAATAAAACTGTGGAAGAAGAAAAAAAAAGCACCAAAGATCAGCTTCTCAAAACTGTGATCGCTTCAGACTTTTTTTTTTTTGCTGGGTGAACTGTCAAAAAACAAAGAGCTATTCTGTTATCTATCTCTACAATTCATCATACCATCCTCCCCCACAGAGCTGACCATTTGACAAGCTTACTGTTCATTGGTTAATATATCTGGGTGTGTCCTGTTTTGCTGACTGCAGACAGCTGAGTGTCCAGTTACGAATAAACATAATGAATCAACAAAACCCTTGCTCTAGTAGATAAAAAGCATTCTTTCTTGCCTCTTACTGTACATATGTTTATAATAATACTTTAGGCGCTTGGTAGATGTAGATAAAAGGTGATAGATTCATTCATTCATACATATGGGGTTGATTAATTTTTTTTAGAGATCATTTTTCTATACTTCATTTGACTTATATAATTCAGTATCAGATTTCTTCTTTTTTTTTTTTTCTTTTTAGAATATTTACATTCTTGGATTTTTAGAATATATCCTAAGATTCTTGTATTCTATAGTCAAAACTTTTTTGGATTTTTTAAAATTTGGACCAAGGAATGAATATTAGCATTTAATTCATCACCATCTCATTGAGTAGAAAGTTAAATTCTTGTATTTTATCGACAAAACTTTTGTGGCTTAGTTTCTTTGTTTTAATGGCATATCAACCTTTGTGAGTCATTTAATGCCAAAGTCATCCTTATAGAAAAACAGCAATGATACTATTTAATTCATAGGGATAAGGAAGTTCATACCTTTCCCTAGAGTATTAGTCTGAAAATGAATGTCATAGTGTGACTGGAGTTCAAATTCACTGTGAGGCTACAATTCAGCACTTTAGCCATTACACCATGGGGACTGCTCTCGGCTCTTTGGAAATTTGAACAAAAGAATGGATGTTAGCCTTTAATTCATTATCATCTCAATAATTGGAAATTTAGAAATTGGAAAATTCATATAGGAAATGAAAATGAAACCATCTACCAAAGACAATTTTTGACAGTTTGATGGCAGCCATACAGTTATTTTGTGTGTGTGTGTGTGTGTGTGTGTGTGTGTGTGTGTGTGTGTGTGTGTGTGCTATTGGAAGTCTTGAAATTATGACACAAGCCTGAATTAATTCAGAATTTCAGAGTTGACCTTTTATCCTTGATCACTTTATGTGTAAACATTACAGTCATTTAGCTTCTATCATTATGCTTGTTATCTCCCCTTGCAGAGGGGCAAGACCTCTCCACAAAAAGGAGTTTCCTGGGTATGACACTAAACTTTATTTGATAGAATACTCCAGTTTCTGGAGATCTGTAGAGTACCCTTTCATTGCCCTTATTTGCAAGTCTACTACGACCTGGAGGTGATAATACTTGTTTGGGTCCCATTTATAGTTCACTCTGGTCCAGAATGGTTATACCAGTTAGGGTCCCATCTGTGACTCAAATAAATGTGTGTAAAAATTATTCATATTCAGACCATGTGAGAAAAAAAATCTCTTCAGAAACAACAGCACAAATATGTAGATATGAATATAGGCATGAAATAACCCTAGACAGGTTTGCATGCCATTAAAATCAATTCATTAATAAATCTATATTAACGCAATGACTTTTATTGATGTGCAAATCAATGCAGAACAAAAAATGATATGTTTATTAAAGTATGTATGAATACTGTATATTTTACCTACTCGGCAAAAAATGTCCTTTGGTTATTCTTGGTATTTTGATTATGTCAATGACACAACTGTTCTGCTCCTTTAAAAGGAATGTCCCTAGACAGATGATCACGTCCTCCTCTTAAGCCATGTCAAGCAGCAAAAGAGATTTATTCTTTGTCCCTTGTTGCCCTGGCAACAAATCACCTAGAATCATTTGGAAAATTCATCCTGCAAGTAAGAGCAGATAATCCCGCAATGTGATAGCTTAAACAAACGCATCTGCATCCCTGAGGCAAAATAGGACTGAGTTTTTTTATGCTTGTTTTTTTTTTCTTTGTTTGTTTGTTTGTTTCTTTCTTTCTTTTGTGAGCCAAGATTTTTTTGTAACAAAGGGTTGAAAGGGTTAATTGATCTCCTAGAAAAATTCCAAAAACATTTTGTATTTTTCACTGAAAACATGAGAACAATTCTGTTGTGAAAACTGCCATAAATTTCTTTCAGCATTTTTTGTTTTAGAATTCTGATATTGACAAAGAAAGGTTTTCATTTAGCTAATACTCAAGTGAGTCAAAAGCTTTGCAATTTTTTTATACATTCTAGTTTGTACTGCCTATATCATCTGACTGAAACAGTTCAGCTGTGGTTAGTAGTATCATGGTAGTTAGTGTGCTGACATGTTGTACATTGCTTAACCCCTTGGGAAATTTGAAAGCCTCACAGATGAATATGCAATGTAGTCTAATTCAGGAACTCATGCTTTGTGAGTTCAAACTAGACCATAATGCTGCGGATGTGACCAAAATCATTTGTTGTGTAAAAGGTAAAAGCATAGTTAATTGTACTACAATAATCAGATGGTTCAAGAAATTTTGCCTGGGTTGCAAAACCTTGATGATCAGGTAAGATCAGGTAGGCGTAAAAGCATGGATTTCAAGGCTGTGCCCTTAGGCATAGAGCCAAATCCAACAAGTACCACTTGGAGAGTATCAGGTGAGATCAGCATCTCATAGTCCACTGTGTTTCATCACCATCATGACTTCAGCAAAAGAATCTGAAGCTGCTGAATTGTGCCTGATGTATTATCAAAATATTGCAAAACTTTTGACCCAGCCTAGTATAATCTGGAATATGTTGGGGGGGGGTATTCCTTGTACTTGAACTGAATGAATCAGAAGTAAAAGTAAAGATGAAGAAAATGAGATTGATAATCGTAATCAGACTTTAGCTTCCTATTCTTTTTGTTAATATTCCAAAAATAAACTGAGATGAGTAAGCAAAAATAGTCTGGCCATTATTAACAGCTGGTTTTTTTTTTGGTTTTTTTTTTTTGTGTGTGTGTGTGTGTGTGTGTATATATATATATATATGGTTTAGTTTGATTTGGTTTGGTTTCTTTGTTTTTAATGGCATATCAACCTTTGTAGGTTACTTAATGCCAAAGCTATTCTCCTAGAAGAACAGTAGTGGTACTATTTAACCCATAGCTGGAAGGATAAGGAGGTTCATACCTTTCCCAAGGGTATTTGCTCAAAAGTGAATGTAATAGCACAACTGGAGTACGAACTCGCTTACTACGATTCTGCAGTCCATCGCTTTAACCATTCCACTACAAGGACACCCCCTGGTTTGGTTTGGTTTTATGGCATATCAACCATTATAAGTTATTTAATGCCAGATCCATTTTTATACATACTTCAACCAATTCAGTTTAACATTAGTACACAGTTTAAATATCACAATAGTTCTATTTTAAACAATTCATTTTAGCAGAAGTACACTGTTTAGTTAAAAATAGGACCCTATCAAGTGCTACCACTCTGAGCCAGAGTGGACCTGGGAGCAATGGCAATGAAGAGGTACTCTGCATTCCCCAAAACTTCAGCATTACAAGTTGTTTAGTATCATGTCCAGGACACTCGTTAGGGGAGAAGCAGAAAAGCAGTCGGTGTATTCTCTGGCACTAGCAGACTGGGCCCATGTGTATATATAGAAAGATGTTTTTTATTGTCTGACACAAAATAAGAATATATATTCAAAATATAGATTTATAAGTTAAAGCTAAATATTTGGCCTGATTCTAGATATAATAGAATGTATAAAATTGGTTTTTAGTGAAATTATATCTAATGCCTAAATAAAAAGATGATTGAAAGAAAATATAAGAACAAAAAACATTCATTGAAACATTCATGAGGCGTATATATAGATATAATGATTTTAGACTTATTTAATAAACAATGAAAAATTATAAAATAATATCCAACTTAGAGGGAATTAAATTTGGCATTAAATAACCTATGAAGGTTGAAATACCGACCCCCAACAATGAGTTCTATAGTACCACTACTGTTTTTCCACAAGGATGGCTTTGGCATTAAATAACCTATGAAGGTTGATATGTCGTTAAACAAAGAAACCAAACTAAACCAACTTAATGGTAAGAAATAATTCATGTGTATGAATCAATATAATGAATTTAGATTTATTTAATGAACTATGAAACATTATAAAATGATATCCAATTTAATCACAAGAAATTACGTGTGCATAGAAGGTTAAGTTAAAAAGTATCAAGACTTGAGTTATTGTTTTTTAATTTTGAAATTAAAGGCTAAATGGAAATGTGTGCACTGCTAAGTGACTTATACAATAATTGATGATGCCGAGATATGTAAACTTTGTCTGGACAAGTCAGTGCCAAATGTCGGGGGAGGGGAGACATTTTTGATAAACATTGATCAGCAAATTTGTTTATTATGACACTAAACTGCATCTGGTGGTTAAGATCTTGTTCTAGAAATTTTGTTTGTCCAGATAAGGACACTAAACTGCATCTGGTGGTGAAGCTTTTGTTCTGGAAATTTTGTTTGTCCAGGTTATGACACTAAACTACATCGGGTGGTAAAGCTCTCGTTCTGGAAATTTTGTTTGTCCAGTTTATGACACTAAACTACATCGGGTGGTAAAGCTCTTGTTCTGGAAATTTTGTTTGTCCAGTTTATGACACTAAACTACATCGGGTGGTAAAGCTCTTGTTCTGGAAATTTTGTTTGTCCAGGTTATGACACTAAACTACATCGGGTGGTAAAGCTCTCGTTCTGGAAATTTTGTTTGTCCAGTTTATGACACTAAACTACATCGGGTGGTAAAGCTCTTGTTCTGGAAATTGTGTTTGTCCAGGTTATGACACTAAACTACATCGGGTGGTAAAGCTCTTGTTCTGGAAATTTTGTTTGTCCAGTTTATGACACTAAACTACATCGGGTGGTAAAGCTCTTGTTCTGGAAATTTTGTTTGTCCAGTTTATGACACTAAACTACATCGGGTGGTAAAGCTCTTGTTCTGGAAATTTTGTTTGTCCAGGTTATGACACTAAACTACATCGGGTGGTAAAGCTCTCGTTCTGGAAATTTTGTTTGTCCAGTTTATGACACTAAACTACATCGGGTGGTAAAGCTCTTGTTCTGGAAATTTTGTTTGTCCAGTTTATGACACTAAACTACATCGAGTGGTAAAGCTCTTGTTCTGGAAATTTTGTTTGTCCAGGTTATGACACTAAACTGCATCTGGTGGTGAAGCTCTTATTCTGGAAATCTGGGAAATGTGGAGTATCCATTCATTACCATTATTCCCAGGTCCACTCTGTTCCTAAGTGTTATGTTTATATCTATGGGTCAAATAGCTCTCTTTATAAATTATTTGTATTAGATAGGAATACTTGATACCAATGTTATCTAATCTTTTCTAAAGTGATAATTCATCTCAAGTGTAAGATTCGAGAACGTAGAGGACACTAAAAGAAACATATATCTTATCGAAAGAATTTCAGGAATGCTAAATGGAAAATTCCAATTGAAAAGTATAAACGGAATAAGTGTATTCAATGCTTAGCATATCCCTTGACAAATTGTAATGGGTATCTTGGGTATGTCACTTAACTACATCTGATAATGAGACTTCAGTTGCGGAGATCTGGGGAGTGTAGAGCACCTATTTGCTACCTCTCCCAGGTCCACTCTGACCCAGAGTGGTAGTACCTGTTAGGATCTGATCTTTGGATCATCTCTTTCTAAGATGATAATCATTATGCAATGCCTCCATGGGATGAGTAAGTACCTGCAAAAAAAATCAAACAAAAGAAATATTGAATGATCTGAATAAATTCATACGATATTAGAGTCCTAGGTATGATAATAAACTGTGTCTGATGGTGAGGCTGTGGAACACTAGGAAACCTGGGGATCATCCCTTTGTTGATATTACTCCCAGGTCCACTCTGACCAAGTACCTGTTAGGGTTTGATCTGTGGATTAGATCTGTTTAAAAAATATTTGTATTTGATTGCAAAGAAACAAAAAACAAAAACAACTACACTAAAAGTGTAAATACCAATGTACAGTGGACATGAATCCTTGACCTTTATGTATGAAATAACCTTAGAAAGGTTGACATACCATTAAAATCAATCAATTAATCAATCAACTCACTGTATACTTTCATATATTAACTGTTTCATTAGAAATATCCAGTGGTTTGAAAAAATTGAGAAAAAGAAATTTGTAATCAAATATGTATAGAGCTCTGGGAAATGTGGAGTACATCCTCACTGCCATTACTCCCAGGTCCACTCTTACTCACAGTGGCTGTACTTGTTAGGGTCCTATCTATAGGTCAAATAGATCTGCTTAGAAATTATTAGTATTTGATAGGATCATATGCAAAAAAACCTCTTAGAAACTTCACAAGATGTAAATATAAGTGTACAATGAATACAATTCCCTAACCTCTTGACATAAAATTAGTCTAGATAGATCGACATACAATTAAAGTAAATTAATCAATCACTCATTGTTACTCTTTGTGTGTGTGTGTGTGTGTGTGTGTGTGTGTGTGTGTGCATGTGTGTGTGCGCGTGTGTGTGTGCGCGCGCGTGCGTGTGTGTGCGTGTGTGTATGTGTGCGTGTGTGTGCGTGTGTGTGTGCGCGTGTGTATGTGTGCGTGTGTGTGCGCGCGCGTGTGTGTGTGTGTGCGTGTGTGGTCTTTAGATTTGTACATAGAAGGTATGGAGTAAATGTAAGTAAATAAGATAAAATGAAAAACAAAATATACTTTTGATATACGTATTTGACCAACCCCTCCCCTTGGAGCATGATGTGATGCAAGGTCAATTTTTAAGCAGAGTTGAACAGGTTTGAATTCAGAGTTTTCTTTCTCCTAGACCAGTTGCCATGCCAAAGTGAAAGAGCACAGCCTGCCCTACTATTTACCCATAGCTGGAGGGAGAATAATTGGATTCATACCTTTCTCAAGGGTATTTGTGCTATGTGAAATGCAATCTGCCTCATCCAGGGTTTGAACTTGCTACATCTATTTCCCACAATGATAACCATTATACTACAATCACCTCTAAAGATGCTTTAGATATACAAAAGAAAGACAATTGCATACATGATTTTAAATGAATTCCTGACTTATTTTTAATTTGCAGTATACCTTTTCTTATATTTTATATAAAGCAACTAATTAACTATAATATGATCAAAAGAAAAATTTTGCACAAAAACTTTTGAAGTTGAGGCAAGAGGTAATGAGATTGAACAATATCCAAAAGCAGCATTACATTTAGAAAAAAAAAGATCCCCTCCTCCATAGATGTGCTCATGAAAGCAAGTTGCCTGTTTTTACTTCTGACATCACTGATTAGCACCCTTGAAGAAGATTTTTTATACCTTGTCATTATTTTGCCTTTGAGAAAAAAAAAACAAAATAAATCTCTCTCATTGGCAACTTTATATAAATGGACAACAAAAGTGAATTTTATTTACTACATCAAAATCTTCATCAAGATGTGATCATAATGTGGATTCCTTTATCTCTTTCTTGTTATTCTTCCCTATCACTCTTTCTAAGTCCTCTGGACAGTATTCTGTGTCTACACAGAGCTGATAAATATAAGTTTTTGCTGGTTGTTCAACACTAGTGTGTCCATATGTAGTCGTTCATTGAAGAATGTCACTTATGAGTTTGTCCTTACTTCTCCAGCTATGCCAATTATATCTTGTTTGTCTTACTTAGATGGTTTGTGAGATGAGAGGTAAGCGGCCATACAGTTTCTATTTTGTTGCAAGATTTGTTCAAAACAGCACACTGCATCCTTGTGTAGTTTCCTCTAGCTTTTTCTGCAAGCATTTTGTTAGTCCAAGTGGTGCAACCCTACAGTAGTACTGATTGATTTTAATGGGATTTCAACCTGTTTTGAGTTATTTCATACATAGAGGTTAGGGAATCCTATTCATTGAAGTTTATATTTAAATTTTTTGTGTAATTGTTTCTTAAGAGTTTTTTTTTCTTGCATACAGTTCTATCAAATACAAAAATTTTTTGAATAGATTTATTTTAGCTATAATTCCTCATCAGAGTGGACCTGAGAATAATAGCCACAAGGGGATACCCGACAATCCTCAGATCTCCTGAACTGGAGCTTTACCATCAGATGCAGTTTAGTGTCATTCACAAGTTTTGTTACACTCACATGTGCATAAAAAGAAGAGAAAATAATTGACAAACAACTTAACAAAAGCATAAATATTTTATTCAACTGAAATAACACATTAACAATAAAATAAGACAGGCAAAAGATAGTTACTATCTGTACACTGCCAGCCAAGATATTACTGTTGATCTTTTTGCTAAGTGCTGTCTGACTACTATCAACTGACTCACGTTCCATGCTAATTGTCCTTTCGACTGATGTCCTATGCTAATAAGCACTGAACCTCTATTCAGATTATCTAGAGACCTGCCACTTCTTTCAACTGGTGATTGGTGCCTCACTTTATTCCTATATGACAACAAGACTCCCCCTCCTTTTTTTGTGGGGAGGTGTCTTACTTCTTTGCAGAGGATACTGTCAGCATATTATAAACCCTACTGATAAAGATAAAAGGGATGATGTCTAGACAAAGTCGAAATGAGTCAGTAGCAGTTTGAAACAGAATTAATTATAAGGGTTAGCTGAAAAGTTCATAGGCTAACCAAGATACTCTATGGAATGTGACCAAATGGGGTTTATTTTTCAACATAGTTCTTCTTGTGGTCCACACACTTCTTTCATCGATGGTACAGTGCTTGGATCCTATTGGTCAAAAAAGTCAACAGCACCTATGACATCATTGTATGAACTTTTCAGCCCGCCCTCATATAATACATTTCAGTTTTGTTTGGTTTCTTTGTTTAGGAGCATATCAACTCTTGTGGGTTATTTAATGCTAAAGCCATCTTTGTAGAAGAACAAAGTGCTATTTAACCCATAACTTGGGGGGGGGGATAATGGGGGTTTCATACCTTTCCCAAGGGTATTAGTCTGATTTAGTTTTGGTTTGATTTCTTTGTTTAATGTCATATCAACTCTTGTGGATTATTTAATGCCAAAGCCATCCTTGTTAAAAAACAGTTGTGGTACTAGTTAACCTATAGCTGGGGAGATTAGGAAGTTCCTACATTTTCCTAGTGTATTAGTCTGAACGTGAATGTAATAGCACGACTGGAATTTGAACTTGCTTACTAATATGTTGCTGTTCAGCATATTAACCACTACACTATAAAAACTGAGGGTGTCCTCATGGTGTAATGGTTAAAGTGTTGGACTGCAGAATCGTAGTAAGCACGTTCAAACTCCAGTTGCACTATTACATTCACTTTTGGACTAATACCCTTGGGAAAGGCATGAACCCTCTTATCCTCCCAGCTATGGGTTAATGCTGATAAAACAGAGTTCATGGGCTTTAATGAATGAGACAACATCTGTACACTGAATGGAAGATCTCTGAAACTTGTGGACAAGTTCACAAACCTTGGAAACAATGTCTCATCTACTGAAAATGACATCAACACATGATGATTAAACGCATGAACAGCCATCTATAGACTATCGGTCATATGGAAGTCAGACTTATCAGATAAAATAAAGCTCAGTTTTTTCCAAGCAGCGGTCATATCAATACTGCTGTATGGATGCACCACATGGACACTGGCTAAACCTATGCTTGATGGCAGTTGCACAAGAATGTTACAAGCTGTATTGAACAAGTCCTGGAGGCAGCATCCCACAAAGCAGCAGCTGTACAGACACCTACTACCCATCTCAAAAACCATCCAAACTAGATGAGCAAGACATGTGGGACACTGCTGGATAAATAAGGACAAGCTCATAAGCAATGTCCTCCTGTGGACCCTCTCACACAGATGTGCAAGGGTAGTGTGACCAGCTATAACCTATCTACAACAGCTCTGCAGTGATACTGGATGTCGCATGGAAGACCTGCTGAGAGCGATAGATGATAGGGACGAGTGGTGGGAGAGGGTCATGGAAATCCGTGCCAGCGGCACGCCATGGTGATGACTGTTCTTCTATACCTTTTCCAGTCCAAAATGGGAGTAGTTCAGTTCAAAATGGAAATAGTTCAGTTCAAAATGGAAAAATTATTATAAGTATAAATATAAAAAATATTTTATAAATTATTTTAGCAATAAAATTGTTAACATTTTATAATATAAAAAAAAATTCTTCAAGTCATTTATTAGAACGCAACATATTCTAATGCTACAGCTGCAGGAATTTTAGATTGAGTGATCAGTGAAAGGATTGAAGCCCAGTTTGGGTTTTAAAAATATTTTTTATATTTATACTTATAATAATTTTTCCATTTTGAACTGAACTATTCCCATTTTGAACTGAACTACTCCCATTTTGAACTGAACTACTCCCATTTTGAACTGGAAAAGGTATAGAAGGATGTATTCAGCATTAAATAACCAAAGAAGGTTGATATGCCATTAAACAAGAAAATGAAATGAAAAATGAACTTTAAAATCCCCCCTTAATACTTTTTCAACATAGTTTATGTGAAAGATTTTTTATCGGATTGGATGTGTTCTTCTAATTGGCACTCTCTTTTCTCTGTTTAACATCCACTTGTCTAGATTATATTACATCTGTAGTCATTAGTCCTTCCCGTGTTTATTATATGCTTCAGTTCCTATAGTCAACACCAGAAACAGATTAATCAATGACTTATAAAAACTCACTAACATCTGATGATTAACAGATGCTTAGGGTATATTCATTTTATCCCAGTTTAAGTAGTTCACTCAATGATGACTAATGTGTGGGTGTGCAATGACACTTCTATGAAAAAACATTTACAGCATTGTAAAAACAAATCTTTTTTGAAGGCAAAGATTTATTAATAGACAACTCTTGAATCCATGATGATATTGATGCTTCTGTTTTGGAAGAAGTGAAGTATCCTACTTTACATTTCATTATTACTAGCAGTTCACAATGATATTGATATTTCTATTTAGGAAGGAGAGAAGGATCCTAGTTTGCATTTCATTGTTACCAGCAGTCCATGATGATATTGATGCTTCTGTTTAGGAAGGAGTGAAGTATCCTACTTTGCATTTCATAGTTACCAGCAGTCCATGATATTGATGCTTCTGTTTAGAAAGGAGAGAAGGATCCTAGTTTGCATTTCATTATTACTAGCAGTCCATGATGATATTGATGCTTCTATTTAGGAAGGAGTGAAGTATCCTACATTACATTTCATTATTACTAGCAGTCCATGATATATATTATGCTAAACTGAATTGTTTGAAATAGAACTGTTTGTATGTATAAAAATGAATTTGGCATTAAATAACCTACAATGGTTGATACGCCATAAAGCCAAACTGAACCATTGAAATATTCAGTGGAATGTGTGTTTGTTTATAATTTTGTCTCTCCTTATTTTCATCACAAGCTTGTTGAATTTTTGTGTGAACATGTCTGTGTGTTTACTCTAAATACGATGTACATTTAGTTCATTAAGACATAATGTAAAATATATAAATTCTTATTTTCAGTTGATATGAATGAGATAAAAATTGGATAAAATGTTAAGCTTTTATTAAATCTATCTGCTGCAAATGCTAAAAAGTAAGTGCTAAATGATAGGTTTTTTTATTTTCCTTATTTAGAATTTCATTACCCTAAATTAGGGGCGCGTATTATATACAAGTGCATCTTATAAACAAATAATTATAGAATATCAAATTTAGTACTTCTGTAGTATACTGCCACTGGATCTTGACAAATAATGAGGAACATATATATATATATATATATATATATAATCTCAGTGATGCTTGTGTGGAACAGGAAAGAAGTCAGAAGGAGCTTGTACACACAAAAGAGTTGTCAAGAGTAAGAACAGCTTGGAGTGTGGGGGACTGATTTCAGCCAAATTTCTAAACCTTATATAGTCTTAAAACTCCCATGTGACCCACATGGCCATCCTTATTCACCCATGCAATGCTTGTTTTTCATTGGCCATGGTTTACACCTACACAGTGTTTGTTCTCCATTGGTCACAGCTTATACCCATACATTGCTTGTTTTTCAGAAGTCACTTTGTTGATTTTATATACAGATGGATGTATGTGTCAACTACATCTGCTGGGTTCATCTCAGGTCAAGGCAATATATTAACCCTCAACATAAAATTGTTTGATCATTGAGGACAGAAAAACACTTCCCAATCATTAATATTATTATTATTTATTACCTAAACCATATAATTGCTTGCAAAAAATGCTGACCCTGACATTAAGTTAGGTTTCTTTGTTTAATGGCATATCAACTGTTGTAGGTTATTTAATGCCAAAGCTATTCTCCTAGAAGAACAGTAGTGGTACTATTTAACCCATAGCTGGGAGGATAAGGGGGTTCATACCTTTCCCAAGGGTATTTGTCCGAAAGTAAACGTAATAGCCCGACAGGAGTTCAAACTTGCTTGGTATGATTTCGCAGTCCATCGCTTTAACCATTACACTACAAGGACACCCCCTGACCCTGGCATTAAATAACCCAAGAAGGTTTAATAGGCTGTAAAAGCAACCAAGATGATTTTTTCTCTGCAAACCTTCTCTTATTTGAGAATCAAGTCTTGCTGAATCTCTTAGGCTTTCTCCTGAAGTTTGTAGATGATGCATTTAGATTATGTCACATGTTTTTAGATTAGTATCTGTGGTTTTGAAAAGAATGTTAAGGTTAATCTATTCTTAAATACAGATATTTTTTCAAGTTTGGTCAGATAATTCTGTCTCTTGATAATAGTTTGTTATTTTTACTTTATTAAATTGTTAGAAGATAAAAAAAAAAGAACTAAATGGTTTCAAAAGACATTGAGAAGCAACAGAGGAAGACCAAAGAATGTATTGGCTGAAATATCGCATTAAAACTCAGTACTTTTGAAATTATAAAAAGCAAACTGGGTATTATTCATGTGTTAGATTTGATATCTTGATATACAGATTTGTATAGTTGAACCTTTGCTGTTTGTCTGATCTTTAGATTAAACAAACAAAAGAGAATTCTTATTTTTCAAGTTTTTTTTCGTATATATATATATATATATAAATCAAGTATAGAAACTTTCTTAAGGTAAACATCATTTTCTTAATATAAATGGTAAGTAAGCTTAGAATTATGGAGGAGATATGACTGTAAGCATGATTTAATTTTCATGTTCATGCCTTCAACTGCTGCCATTTTTGATGTTTTTGTCTTTGAATGTAAATTCACATTTTCTTATTTTTCCTTGGACTTTGTGTAAGATGAAAAGTTGTTTTTTTGTTTGGTTTTTTTTTTTTCTTTTGCTGAAACCGACTTGCTATTTGCTGTTCTGTGTTTTTCTATTTGTTCTTCTTCTATCTGATGCAACTTTTCTTTCTTTGGCTACATTCACTTTCAATCAGGGAATTAATTCACTTACTCACTTTTGTCTTTGATCTTTGCTTCTATCAGAAATTTTGTTTCAGGTTTCATTGGAGGGAAATGGTCAGGTGGATAGCATTACCGCAAAGATATAAACAAAAGAATAATTTTCTTTTATCTGAATGTTCATGAACTGTTAAGTTATAATACGAAATTGATACTGTGCTAGCACTACCATTTTTAACACTATTAAATTTAATATTGTTCAATTTTCGAAATCCATAAGATGGTGTCAAGAAACTATATATAATTGTTTCTCTTGAAAAGTGGGCATATTCATTGGACACCTCATGGTCATATGATGTTCCCATAATTCATCTCAACCTCTTTTGTCTCTGTTCTTTAAACAGTATAGATATTGTCTTCTCTCCTGGTAAGATTATCTCTCACATAGTCAATGAAGCATAAAACCCAAACGGCCCAGTTAGCTGGTGGTGCAGAATACACCAACTGAGGAGTAAGACCCCACTTCCCAATAAGTATTCTGGATATGATACTAAAGAATCTGATGGTGATGCTGGGGCTTTGAGGAATGCGGAATACCCCTTTAATGCCATCGCTCCCAAGTCCACTCTGACCTATAGTGGTAGCACCTGATAGGGTTCTATCTATAGGTCAAATAGAACAAAACTGTGTAATTTTGCTAATTTGAATTGTTTGAAATAGAACTGTTTTTGACATTTAAACTGCATACTTATTCTAAACTGAATTGGCTGCAGCTGTTTGAGGATACGGGATGTTGTCCTGAGGACCTGCCTAGAGCGATGAACGATAGGGAGGAGTGGCGAGAGAGGGTCAGGGATATCCGTGCTACCAGCGCGACATGATGATGATGATGATATGTAAAAAAAATGGATTTGGCATTAAATAACCTACAATGGTTGATATGCGATAAAATTAAACCAAAAAACCCACGGAGCTATGGCTAACAAACTCATTTAAGACTTTTGAATTTTTTGTACCCCTTTCATATACTGCTTGTTCATAGAACTATCTGTGACTATCTTAATATTTATCTGTTGGGGATGTTTGTGCATTCTTGTCAATACGGCTTGTATGTCTATTAGGTATGTGTTAAATGTGTAAATGAACTTATTTTGGCTTTCCTTCCATTTTAGTGTCAGTGTATCATTGGATACCCTGATATTTATGCTAATATTGCTCCTTGGTGAGTGAAGATACGGCTAAATATTTGCTCTAGAATCAACCACCCAATGGAATCATGGACATAACTGAAATAACTGTATAATTTTTCAAAATGTGGTATGTGTATAAGAATAAATGCATATACAATAGTTTAATATGTATCAATCAACACTGAGATATTTCACCAGCTCTGGAAAGTAGCTACCAATTGAGATATACTGTACTTGATCAATTGCTGTTTATTGTGATTCACTTGAGCAGTCAGTCTATTGTACCATAGGACCAACGTTTTGTGCTGTAAAGAAAGAAGTCCGCAGAAAAAGAAATACTCAAACTCAAAGGTAAGGGAAGAAAATATAGCAGTTGTTTTTATTCAGCTATGATCACTGCAACTCAAAAAGTTTATTTTTGTTGCGTCCTTCTTCTCCCTTCCTCTCGGTGGTGATGGGGTGTGGGTGAGAGCTGGCTGTTTGACACACACCTGTCATAGCAGATAGGTTGTAGCAGACTGGGATAGGACGGATCAGGGCCTCCGGAACCTTTAACGCACCTGTTTTGACAACTGCCTTCAACTCTGCCAAAATCTCATTACTTGTTTTCTGATATGGAGATTTTGAGGAACAAATCGAAGATCCTCGAATGTTCAATATCACTAGTGAAACACGTGATAATACATCTGTGATTATTTTAAAATCACATCTAACTTTGCAGGTCATTCTGCCTGCACGCGCTAGTCTCATGACACCTTCACTGATTGACGACAGTGCCTGTCCGTAATATTACACTATGGTAAACTAGAAAACTGGAACTAATAAAGGATTAGCCCTTGGTAGGATTTGAACTTGTGCCTCTTTGCCTTATCAGCAGAGCCTTTGTGATGTAGTGGCTAACGTGGTGGACTATGACATTGTGGTGAGTTTGAACTCTAGACACGCTATTACGTTATGATAGAACAACCACAGAAATGAGTCAAAAAATTAATAGTAAAAATTATTTATATAAAATACTAAATCATCCTTGTGAAGTTGTGACTAACATACTGAACTGCAAAATCATAGTCAATTAGTTTGAACTCCAGTCATGCTATTATATTCACCTTCAGATTACTACCCTAGGGAAAGGTATGCACCTCTGTAGTGAAGTCAAACCAAGGGGTCAAAACTTACCTGATGCTAAGCATCCTTGATGTTTGATTTGTTCTGTCACAGCCACCATTTGCAATTCTAGCACTGCACTTGGGCAGAACGAGCCCTTTTAAGACCATTGCAAATTTGCATGTGTGACCAAGTGACACAATAAAAAGCAAGCCTCATTAACAGAGGACAGGGTGAATTTTTGAAGGGAGATAAGCAAGACGGTGAATTTATTGAAGTCAACTGCTGCAAACTACAACTCCTTTATCCACCCACCAGCAATGAGTTAAGTAGTACCACTACTGTTCTTCAACAAGCATAGCTTTGGCATTAAATAACCCATGAAGTTTGATATGCCATTAAACAAAGAAACTAAACCAAACCTTATCCCTCCCAGCTATGAGTTAAATAGTAAAACTACTGTTCTTCTACAAAGATGGATTTGGCATTAAATAACCCATGAAGTTTGATATGCCATTAAACAAAGAAACTAAACCAAACCTTATCCCTCCCAGCTATGAGTTAAATAGTAACACTACTGTTCTTCCACTGATTTGTCATTAAATAACCCATGAAGGTTGATATGCCATTAAACAAAGAAACTAAACCAAACCTTATCCCTCCCAGCTATGAGTTAAATAGTAACACTATTGTTCTTCAACAAATATGGATTTGGCATTAAATAACCCATGAAGGTTGATATGCCATTAAACAAAGAAACTAAACCAAACCTTATCCCTCCCAGCTATGAGTTAAATAGTAACACTATTGTTCTTCAACAAATATGGATTTGGCATTAGATAACCCATGAAGGTTGAAATGCCATTAAACAAAGAAACTAAACCAAACCATCTTTGCCTCAGGGAAGCCTGGTTAAATACATCTGCTATAAAAATCTGTTACAGTCCATATACCTACCATTCAATCTAAAAATGGAAAGAAAAAGATCCATGTGTATCTGTTTTCCATGTTTTTTTGAGATTAGTTATATGGAGTTTGAGCCTTTTTCTTTAGGTCCAGTTTTTGTTTATGTTATTGTTAAGACATGGAGTTACCTCCCCTGATACTCTCGAGAAGAGAGAGCGTTATTCAATGACCGGAAGTAGACGAACAGCTATATTGGTTTATGTGCGAGTGGAAGAAGTAAGGGTGTAATAAAGGCGTCTCCATATGCAGTGTGTTATAGTCTGAGTTCTTTGTTTTTAACAGTTATTGTTTGTTTTTGTTTTTTGTATTGTTGTTTTAAATAATTGCATTTTTGTTCATTAGTCGGGTCACTACCGCTATGAGGGTAGCTTGAATATTTTTATGAATTATGTGCAATGAGTTTGTAAAGAAATGTTGTAAAAAATTGTAGCTGAGGAGTTTTCCAGGTACTGTAGTAAAAAGGTTAATACTGAAAGGAGTTATAAATAAAATAAGCAATCATAAAAACTAATAACAGGAAGTTGAGCTAAAATTGACAACTTTTTATGTATTATTTCTTTGTTAATGAGCAACATTTTACAAAAGATATATCGTGTGTGCATTCATTTTTGAAGGTTTACAGTGTATGTAAAATGTTTTAGTATTGTTTTTTAAATACTTGCATGTCAGTCCTGAAATTTCTTAGAGGCTAAAACTTATTTATTGTTGTGGCATCTTGGGGCTGATACTTTTGATTCATCTGTCTCCTGAGAACATGGATATTATTCTATTTTTAGATTTGGTGACACATTTAAATTACAAACTGTTACAAAATCATTGATTGGCAGAAGCTAATTTTTGTTAAATACATTCTTTATTCAATTTGTCAGAGTGCCATATTTTTTGTTGTTGTTGTTGCTTTTTTTTAAACATTTTAAAAAGTTTTTTTCAATCGCAATTTACTCAAACAATTGGTCTATGACAATAAGCAAATAGTGCAGGTCAGAAATAATAAATGAAAAACTATCAGTGAGATTCAAGATTATATGAATAATTTTTAAACAGGTCTAACAGGTACTACCACTTCAGGTTATAGTGGATCTGGGAGTATTGGCAATGAAGAGATACTCCATACTCTCGAGATCTCCAGACTCACCATCAGATGTAGTTAAGTGTTACATTTGAGACACATCAAGTAAAAAGCCAGGACTTGGATTGTAGACGCAGCAAGAATACCAGATAAATCCTTTCTACTTATTTCTCTTCTTTTTTTTCGACAAGAGTTAATTAGTAGTTTTTGTTGTCGATTTAAAAAATTGAAGTTGGAGTGGCCATACCCTTCATCAAAGGATACAATTAACATATTCAAAATGCCACTGACAGGGATGCCCAGTCGGTTGGAACTGTAGAATACACCAATTGCATCTCTACAGAGAGGTAAGACCCCAAAACAAGTGTCCTAGGTATGACACTAAACCATCTAATGGTGAGACTCCAGCTTTGGAGCTTTGGGAAATGTAAAATACTCCTTCATTGCCATTGCTCCAAGGTCCACTCTGACCCCGGAGTGGAAGCACCTAATGGGCTCCTCTCTATGGGTCAAATAGAACAAACTGCATGCAAACAAATGACTGATGAATTGTGACTGTTATATAGCAATGCTTGAAACCATTTAACTATGTGCAAAAAAGAGCTCAGGTTTGTTTAAGAATGTTATCTACAAAATGTGTTTACAAATCATATATGTTTAATATATATGTATAAAGAGAATTTGGCATTAAATAACCTACAATGGTTGATATGACATCAAACTAAACCAAACCAAACCAAATCATATATATTTAATATATATGTATAAAGAGAATTTGGTATTAAATAACCTACAATGGTTGATATGCCATAAAACCTAATCAAACCAAATCATATATATTTAATATATATGTATAAATCAAAGCTACTGACAGAGCATCTTTTTACTTGAGTAGTTTAGCTTCTGAGTTGAAGGTGTTCATTGTATTTTTTGAAATTTTATATGGTGGGGACCTTTTGTTAAATCCCTTAGGGATGTAAAACTGCCATCACAATGAATTTGAACTTATAACAGGTGGTTGGTTGGTTGGTTGGTTGGTTCAGTATTTTATACAAAATCCTGTTTATTCATATATGTTAAATATATACGACTTGTAAACAAATATATATATATATATATATATATATATATATATATATATATATATATTATTCGGTCCAGTTAAACCGGAGTTGGGAGTAATTCCATCAGGACAAAAAACCCATAACAGGATGGAAATAAATTTATCCTAATGTGACCGGTTTTTGTTTTTTCTTAAAGATATATATATATATATATATATATATACAATTTGTAAATGAATATTTGGAGGTAACTTTATTTTTGAACAAGTAGTTAGAGCTCGTTTGTTTGCTCACAGTTAGATGGTTTCAAGTATTCCTATCTAACACTAATAATTCTATTTGATATTAATCTTGCTTTCACTCAGTATTGCTATTTAAGATTAGTCATTCTATTTATGTGGGATATAAATAATTTTCACACTGCTGAATGGTTTCAAATAACTAATGATAATAATCCTTAAGAAATGGTTGAACAGTTCTATTTGACCCATAGATGGGACCCTAATAGCTATGAACAATCTGGGTCAGAGTAAACCTAGTAGTAATGGGAATAAAGGGGTACTCCACATTCCACAAAGACTGGAGCCTCACCATCAAATGTCGCTTCATGTCTTGCTCACAGTAGTCATTGGTGAGGAGGAGGAGGAGGAGGATTGGGGTCGGTCTTAACCCTCTGGAAAGGTGTAATCAGTGTATTCTACAGTACGAGTCAAAAGGTTGGAAAAAATCATTAGAGCATTTACTTAAATATCTTTCATCCCTCTGATAAATTTCCATTTGAAAAGATCGTCATAAAATATTCATAAGCATTATTTTTATTTTTCATAAAAAATATATGGACATCAATGTATTTGTAGCCTTAAAAATGATATGAAACTGATATCATGTTAAGTCCTCTTACAATTATTAAAAGGTTTTAACATGGGAATCTTTTAATGTGTGTGTGTGGAGGGTTGAAGGATGTATTTAGTTATAGATGAGTTCTTTGTGTAATATTATCATGATATAATTTTATCCAGAAATTCAAATTGACAAAAAAAAATTAAGTTACTGTATAAAAAAACAAAAATAGTTTTTAAATAAGAATCAAAATTTGATGCCTGTTGAATTTTAGGCTCCATGCTTGAAAATTGATAACAAATATCAGTTTTCAGGCCATTTAAAGTTTGATGTAAATTTAAAAATCCTGAAAATTGATTTTGTCAAATAACTAACTGTGATCCAAACCTATTTTTTTACAATGCATTTTGTTTTTGAATCAGTAAAAGGAAGAAAAATAAATGATTTTTTCATAATTATTATTTCATAACATTGTTTTTATATCTGTTCCAACCTGCATTTGTTGATTGATTGATTTTTAATGGCATGTCCAAAAATAGATTAAAATAGGTTTTAATACTAGCAACAAACTTAATGCATATAAAAATCAGTTGTTTTATGGTGATAAGCCTTTCTGATTTTAATGGTATGTCAGCTTGTCTAGGGTTATTTTAAACCTAGAGTTTAGAGAATAATGTTCATTGTATTTTCACATTTTCATTTTTTGTGTAGTTATTTAATTTTTTTTTTTTTGCTTACAGTTCTATCAAATACAAATAAATTTTAAATATTGTTTTTAAAAGTATGTGCATAATGAAATATTCTGAAAATGATTAGAATATTTTAAAATTCTAAAAAAAGGGACCATTTGTTTCTTTTCAGAAAATTTTGTCTGTGTCGCACAAGATTTGATGTACAAATAAACCAGCATATACCCTCAAATATCCACATGAATACTTCTGGGTATATTGCAGTGCCAAGTAATCAAAACTCATCTTCCACCATTGGTTGTCACCTATTGGATAATCCAATTTGCACAGCCATATAAATACATGATGTTCATCATCCTCATGAATTTAAGTCGTCAATACTGGAAGCCTTGCTTATAACAAGGCATAAACCTGAGTTGTATATCCAAAAATAATTTTATAGACCATTACTTTTCAACAACCCCACAGGACCACATGAAGAAAACATTACTTGCGCCAACTCTTCTAGCTTAGGGTAAATTTTTTTTTTAATAAGTTTTCTTCCCGCCTCCAGGCTTTTTTGATGGACAATGTCACTGACATAATTCTCTGAAGAGAAGTGACCGAAACAAAGGGTCGCCTTTTTAGGACTTTAAAATATTCTAATCATTTTCAAAATATTTTATCAGGCACACTCTTTTAAAAACAATATCTAAATTTGGTACCTACCACAAGATTTTCAAATAATCTTTAAACAAATCTCTTTGATTCATAGATGGGACCTTAATGATTATGATAACTCTGAAATAGAATAAACCTGGGAATGAAGAGAGAGTACTCTATACTACCCATATATCCAAAATTTGAGCCTCACCATCCGACAGCCCAGTCAGCTAGAACAGTAGAATACACCAACTGCATGTCTGCAGAGGAGTAAGACTCCACCAGTGAGTGTCCTGGAGATGACACTAAACAATCTGATGGTGAGGCTCCATTAATGCTGGTGCTTATGGGAATCATTGCCATCGCTCTCAGGTTCACTCTTGCCTGGAGTGGTAGCATCTGATAGGGTCCTATCTATGGGTCAAATGGAAATGTTTGAATTTCAAATTGAATGCAAAAAAATGATTTATGCTAAATTGAATTGTTAGAAATAGAACTATTTGATCATTTTACTGTGTGTAAACAAATGATTGATGTTTAATTGAATTTTTAGTAATACAAAGCAATACTTTGAACCATTTAACTTTGACTTATGCTAAATTGAATTGTTAGAAATAGTACTGTTTAAACATTTAATTGTGTGTATCTATAAAATGTGTTTACTAATCATATATTTAATATATAAGTAAAAGCAGATTTAGGCATTAAATAACCAACAATAGTTGATATGCCATAAAACCAAACCAAACCAAACCAATTACCATCAGATTTCCTTTAGTATCCTACCCAGGACATTCTTTTTTGAATGGATCTTACCCCTGAGCATAAGACACGGTCAATGTATTCTTAGTACTATTGACAAGACAACGTGTATTTGTGTTAGTAACTGTAATATAAATACTAGTTATAGATCTGTCAATAGACAAAACTATGGCAATAAAAATGTCTGAAAATTTTTTGGTTAAATTCCTGAAGATTGTGCCAAATCTATCCATTTTTTTAGAAGGACAGTAGTAGTACTACTATTTAACCGATAGATGGGAGGATAAGGTGGTTCATACCTTTCCCAAGGATATTTGTCCAAAAGTGAACGTAACAGCACAACTGGAGTTCAAACTCACAGTTTACAATTCCACAGACCAACGCTATAACCATTACACCACGGGGACACTCCCAAGACACATTTGTGTTTTCTTGTCAATACTTCTTGTATATATGTTATGTATGTATTAAATGAGTGTAAATATATGTATAAGTGTTATGTATGTATCTAATATGTGTAAATGAGCTTGTCATTCCTTCCATTTATTTTGTGTTAGTGTATCATGGATATACCAATGCTAATATTGAACCATGCTTAGTGGGGAATTGACTAGATATCCTCTCAAGCACCACACACATCAATATATAAATACCCATCACAAAACTTCAGTTATTAGGATTAATTAAATGTGAATAATTATCTTAGAAAAATTTTCTTTTGAAGTTTTCAAATCTAAACTCTACATTAGTTATGTCTTGCAGCAACATGGCATCCCACTGATTATTGTTTATCAAAAGCGAAACCCACCCACCCATAGAGAACCCCTCTCTCATTCTCAAATGTTTTTATGTTAAAATCTTGCTCTAGGTGCAATAAGTATACATACCAAATTAGGTATCTGTATATCCATCTGTTTGGCCATCTATATCTTCAAAGTTTGTGCAGACAAGTTCTCCTAATTATCTTACCTGAATCATCATCATCATCATCTATATCTACAAAGGATGAACAGGTAAGCTCTCCTAATTATCTTACCTGAACCTTCATTTGATTGATAACCTCCCTAGAGCAGTCCATGCTTTACCTATGCCTATGTTGACTTTACTTTCAGTAGATGAGATATTACTAACAAGGTATATGAACTTTTCTTTCTTTTTTTAACTGGTAGAATATCATTGCCTTACATGCAATTCATAGTATCTCTGCCTTCACAATTCTTTTGCATTCCTTAACCACTATAAAACTTTTTTTATAACTACAATCAATATTTTAGTACTCAAATGCTTGGTTAGTTTTTATTTGGAGTTAATAAAGCTATTTATAAGGAACACAAACGCTCCCTTGGCCTAATAAGTAGAGTGTTTGCCAATGGTCTGGGAGATCGGGGTTCAATCCTTGGTTGAGTCATACCAAAGACTCAAAAATGGTATTTGATGCCGCCTTGCTTCGTACTCAACATTATAAGGTAAGGATCAAGGGTAAAGTGGAGCCCTCTCCTACACCTCGGTGTAGTAGCTATTGAAAAGGGAGACTTCAGCTCACCCTCGACTAAGATCGCCAACTTTACTCTCTCTCTATAAGGAACACATTTACTCTCCGTAATATTTTGGTAATTCAGTACTTCTGGATGCTTTTGCCAAGGTTGTGATGGTGATGAACCACACTTGACCAAGTTACTGAGCTTTCCTGATACTTTTCAAGTGCTACTTGCTGGATTTGCCACTTTGGCTTGTAGCACGGCCTCAGAATTCATGTTTTTAGGCCAACCTGATCTTGCTTTATCATTGAAATTCTTGCAACTTGGCTTTCATCTCTGGCACAACAAATTAGACTCTGTTACATATTCATCTTTGCAGTTTTTTTTAACCATCTTCTTACTTGACCTTCATCTCTTGCACAACAAATACTTTTGGTTGTTTCCACTGCATTATGGCCCAGTTTGGACTTGTAAAGTATAAGTTCCTAATTTAGACCTTGCCTAATGAGTAGAGAGTTTGCCATTTGTCCAGGAGACTGGGGTTCAATCCCAGGTCGAGTCATACCAAAGACTCAAAAAATGGTACTTGATGCCACCTTGCTTAACACTCAGCATTATAAGATAAGGATCAAGGGTAAAGTAGAGCAATCCAGGGAAAGACATAGCGCCCTCCCCTACACATCGGTGTAGGAGCTATTGAAAAGGGAGCGTTCGGGTCACCCCTGACTAAGGTTGCCAACTTACATGTTCATCTATACAGTCCTCATATCATGGAGTGAAGCAATGCACAATGTTTCAGCACAGCAACTACTGCAATACTACCAATGATAGCAGAACCATACTACAGCTTGAACTGCTTGGGTCACATGATTATAAAAATAAAATTTTAAAAAAGAATTCAAAAAGTGCAAAAATTCTCAGAAGTCCCTGACAGGAAGTAGGAGCGACACATGCACAGAAAAAGGAACCACCCCTGTGAAAAGGAGAGATTTGACCTAACATCACATCAGCAGTACCCTTCAAACAGGACTCTCTTTCATGTCGGCCGCGAGCAATGAATACATGGTTGATTAGGTTTAGTAGCCTGACATCATGTCTGCTGCTAGCGAGCCGACATATCAAAACAAGCAACATAAAAATGCTGACTTTGGACTTATTGAATTCTTTTGCAGCCTTTTACAAACAAGATGCCTGAGAAAATAAGATAGGGTAAAAAAAAAAATAACCCAACAAAATCTACTTATCCCCATATAAAAAGTATCAGAACTGTGAATTTCTAACCTGAATGTCTCAAATGGATTCATCTTTAATGAGGATTCAATCTTGTTGATTAAATGAATAAAATTGGATAATGTATCTCTGAGAAACCCTTGTTCATTCTGGTTATTTGGAAATGTTGATGTCAAAATAGTATTCCAATTCAAGTGTAAGAAGACAATAAATAGTTGTCTCCCTTGGATTTGGTGACAATCCCAGAATCTTACTGGTCCCTTTTCATCCATGTTCTTTGAATGGTTAAAATGTGCCTTTTTATCCCTGTTTGTTAAACCAAAAGGAGACTTTGTCTCTAATCCCAGCAATCAACTTTGCCTCGCCTCACCTCACCTCACCTTACCTTGTCCTACCTTGTCTTTGAAATGTAAACCATCTTAGACAAGTAAGACTTTTACCATTCTTGTCCCCCTTTTGGTTTGGTTTGTTTTGGTTTCTTTGTTTAATGGCATATCAACCTTTGTAGGTTATTTAATGCCGAAGCTATTCTACTTGAAGAACAGTAGTGGTACTATTTAACCCATAGCTGGGAGGATAAGGGGGTTCATACCTTTCCCAAGGGTATTTGCCCGAAAGTGAACGTAATAGCGCGACTGGAGTACGAACTCGCTTACTATGATTCCGTAGTCCATCGCTTTAACCATTACACCACAAGGACACCCCCCTTGTCATCCTTTTATATATTGCTTATTTATAGAACAATATGTGCACATTTTATTTGTGTTTGTGTATACTTGTTCATATTTCTTGCATCATTATTAAGTATGTATCAAATGTTCCTATATGTATGTATGAGCTTGTCTTTGTTCATTCAGTGAAGCAGCGTCGCATCAACCGAAAAGGACATCGACACGAGGTTAACGAAGGCATGGACAGCTATCAATAGGCTATCGATTATATGGAAATCAGACCTAACCGATAAAATGAAACGCAGTTTCTTCCAGGCAGCGGTCACATCAATACTGCTATATGGGTGCACTACATGGACTCTAAAAAAACGGCTGGAGAAGAAGCTAGACAGCAATTACACAAGAATGCTGCGAGCAATCTTGAACAAGTCCTGGCGGCAACACCCCACAAGACACCAACTGTACGGCCACCTGCCTCCTATCACAAAAACTATTCAAGTTAGACGAACCAGACATGCAGGACACTGCTGGAGAAGCAGGGATGAACTCATAACTGATGTACTCTTATGGACCCCCACACATGGCCGTACGAAGGCAGGACGACCAGCACGAACATACATTCAGCAGCTATGTGAGGATGCGGGATGTTGTCCTGAAGACCTGCCTAGGGCGATGAACGATAAGGAGGAGTGGCGAGAGAGGGTCAGGGATATCCGTGCTACCAGCACGACATGATGATGATGATGAATGCAATTAATAGACCTTGATGAGTGGGGATGTGACTAGATATCTCTCTGAGCACCAACCAGCACAATACTGGCTAAGACTATTTGCATTGACTTCACACAAATCCTCTTGGGAAAAGCAAAATAGTGGAGGCACACTGTACTTTTTAGCCTTAGATGAACAACCAGTCTTAGAAAAAAGAAAAAGACATTTCTGAATTTAAAACCAGGCACTGAAGTCTTAAATCTCTGGCCCTGTTTCCTTGTGTGTTGGTCATGTAAGACTATGGCTTGGAGAAACAACCCTCAAACAAACTGTGGTGCATCTATGTGATGCCAGACTCCAACTAATAACTGGAATCTAGCAAGATGCAGCAAGTTTTTTAGGTGATGTTTGTCTGAAACCTTTATGTTACGGGATTGATTGATTGATTAATTGATTGTAACATGTCAACTCATCTAGGGTTATTTTATGCCAAGAGGTTAGGGAATTGCATTCATTGTACATTAATTGATTTCAACAGCATGTCAACTTGTCTAGGGTTATTTTATAGCCAGAGGTTAGGGAATTGCATTCATTGTACATTGATTGATTCTAACAGCATGTACTTATCTAGGGGTATTTTATAGTCAGAGGTTAGGGAATTGCATTCATTGTACATTGATTGATTTTAACAGCATGTCAACTTGTCTATGGTTATTTTATAGCCAGAGGTTTGGGGATTGAATTCATTATACATTGATTGATTGATTGATTGATTTTAATGACATGTCAACTTGTCTAGGGTTATTTTATGCCTAGAGGTTAGGGAATTGCATTCATTCTACATTGATTTAACAGCATGTCAACTCGTGTTGGGTTATTTTATACCTAGAGGTTAGGGGATTGCATTCATTGTACATTGATTGATTGATTGAATTTAATGACATGTAAACTCATCTTGGGTTATTTCATACCTAGAGGTTAAGGAATTGCATTCATTGTAAATTGATTGATTGATTTTAATGACATGTCAACTCGTCTAGGGTTATTTTATACCTGTAAGTTAGGGAATTGTATTCATTGTAAATTGATTGATTGCTTTTGATGACATGTCAACTTGTCTAGGGTTATTTTATACCTAGAGGTTAGGGAATCACATTCATTGTACCTTTATAGTTATATTTTTTGTGTAATTGTTTTTTAAAAGGTTTTGATTTTGGCAAAAGCCACCTTTGTCGAACAGTAGTGGTACTATTTAAGCCATAGCTGGGGGAGTTTCCATGTAATGTTGGTAAAATCATTGAACTGTGAGCTCAAAGTAAGCAACTTCAAACTTCAATTGTACAAATACATTCACTTTTGGACTAATACCCTAGGTAAAGGTATGTACCCCCTTTAACCACCCCAGCTATGGCTTAAATAATACGACTGTTTTTCTACAAAGATGGCTTTGGCATTCAATAATCCATGAAAGTTGATATGCCATTAGAATAAAAAAAACCAAAGAAACTAACCCATAACTGGAAGGATAGGAACGTTCATGCCTTTTCTAAGGGTATTAAGTTGCCTGTTAAATTTCAGGCTCCATTTTTGTAAATTGATAACAAATATCAATTTTCAAGCTTTTTAAAGTTTGAAGTAACTGTTAGTATTTGTTCATATATACTGGTTTTGTTTGGGTTAAAATAGGAAAAATAGATTACTATTTTTACGAACAAGAGTCTCTTTCCTTACAGAGGCATATATGACACCTGATGAGAGCCAGAGTATATACTGTTTCCTCTGAAGAAATGGGGATGTTATTTTCAGTATCAAGGAACTACCTTAACTGATTTGACAAGACTTGTATTTGTAAAATCCACCGCTGTTTAGTGGATTTATGCTTTATGCTTGTAACTATTTTAAGTTTAGTTCTCATGTGGTTACAAAAGTTGAAGAATATTGAGCTTGTCATCTGATTTGTATGTGATTCCCAAATGAAATAAAACTTAAACATTCATTTTCCATCTCTGCTAAACTCAAAAAAAAAAAAAAAAAGAAATAAAGTCTATTTTGGTAGCTTTTATGGAGATTCACTTTTGATTTTTGTACCAAAATATGACACATGGAGGCGCTACTAGTCTAACAGTCCTCATTGTAAGAAGTGAACTTGGGTACCCAAGTTCAAGACCTGAACCAAGTCGATTTCATTTTACCTTCGGGAAAGGTACGATTCCAACTAGTCTCCCTCTAGCTATAAGTAAATAGTAAGGCAGACTAGGCTCTTGGTAAGGCAACCAGTCTAGGAGAAAGAAAACTCTGAATTCAAGTCATTTGTAGACCTGGAGTGGGATAGGCTCTGCCCAAAACACACTTCCTATGACTAAACCAGGTTACAGGATAAATCTAATGCTATGAAACTAATGCTGGTCATGGCAATTCAATTCACAATATAATTCCTCTACTTAAAAAAGAAAAAAATATACATCTATAACCTTGTCCTTGAGGTCTTAATAATTACGCAGATGTGTATTTCCAATCCTCTTGGGAAAACGTGGCCCTGGAGGTGACCATGTCCTCTGTAAAGAGTACGGATGTAACTTGCAAAACACATTCAGGTTAATTGGCCGTGCAATTACCATGATGAGTTAATGTTGGATCATTTGTGTGCGATATGCGCTGGTGGTCAGTGGTAGAGTTTCGGCTCTGCAATCTGTGGTGGAGATCATGGTATACACTGCTGATGAGACTTAATAAGGTCAAAACAGCTCTCCAGTGTTTTTCATTTGTTGTGTGTAGGTGTTTGCCAGATTTTCTGGTCATGGTAATTCAATTCACAATATAATTCCTCTACTTAAAAAAGAAAAAATGTACAGATCTAATGCTCTCTACAACACAGCATCATCGATAAATTGATTGTTTGGTTTCTTTGTTTAATGGCATATCAACCTTCATGGATTATTTAATGCCAAAGCTATCCTTGTCGATGGGAAAATAAGAAGGTTCATATCTTCCCTTAGGGTGTCAATCCGAAAGTGAACATATAGCATGACTGGAGTTTGAACTCGCTTACTTCGAGGTTACAATCCTGCATGTTTCCTCTCACACCATGAATAAATTGAGCTTCAGCATAAATTAATCATATAATTTGTTGTGTGGGAAACCTTCCACCCCTCTTGAAAGTGAACTGTTCTGTGTTAAAAAGTGGGGTTTGTAAAGACAAACACTAAACAACATCCAACAATAAAAAGGGTTTATTAGGGTTGTAATAATGAGGTACAAAAGTCACGTGAGTAGTAAGACTAGCTCAGCGTGCTTGTCATATGTCTATTGATAGGCCTCTACTTCATTCACGAGCAGAACAGTTCACTTTCAAGAGGGGTGGAAGGTTTCCTACACAACATAATTAACAGCCAAGTGTCTGCAAAAGAAATATTCATTTTTTTCAAAATTTATCTAAAAAAAATAATTAAAGTTATTGACACTCACAATGTAACATACCCATATGCAGATGCATGCAGAAACATATTCAACACAATAAAGACAAGCAGACGACACAGTTCTTTAGAAAAATATACCTCTCACTTTATTCGAAAGGGTTTGAAAGGGTTATGAAAGGTATTATCTGTGAGAGGTGAGTTGGAGACTAAACAGAACTGCAACATATTGACCCCCCAACTCTTCTGGCTATAACAGCATTTCTTTCCCGTTCTCCTGGGCTGCTCAACCGGGGGCCTGGGGGCCCAGCCTCTGCTGAGACATGGTTCTCATTCCAGCATCTTCTCTCCAACTGACCTGACTTCCTGTCGCACCCGGGTTATATAATTATTTGACGCCCACCTGCCTCTTGTGAGCATCACATTTGCACTCAATTCAACCCGTCGACAGTCAAGGTTATCCCCTGATATCTTCGACCGGAGGCACCTGTTATTTACACAGGTGCATTTCTTCTTTTGACAGCTTGGCCGGGGTCAATATGTTACAACAATACTCAGTTTTGTACAGAAACACAAACTTTATTATTAAGGTTTTCAGTAGCATCAGGTATTCGATTGTTAGTCAAGGTGCCAAAAGCTATAGCTGTTGAAAAGGCAATTTTTTGTCCTTGAATTAAGCAACAATTCTGAAACTGTTGCTGTCCTGGTATGAGATTAAACTGCATTTAAGAAATTGTTTGTGCTAGTTACCTATAAGGCCCACTCAAGGAAGGCCGGTTAAAGGTTACATATCAAATTCCACTCCAGACTGGAGTGGAATTAAGGCCCACTCAATTAATTAAGCAACAATTCTGAGACTGTTGCTGTCCTGGTATGAGATTAAACTACATTCAAGAAATTGTTTATGCTAGTTACCTATAAGCCCCACTCAAGGAAGGCCAGTTAAAGGTTACGTATCAAATTCCACTCCAGACTGGAAGATTGTTCTGTCAGTGAGGCTTAGAATACACTCAATGTATTCTCTATAAGACCCCTTTTCCCAATAAAAGGGGTTTCCTGGGTATTGCATCTGAAGAGTATAGAATACTCCTTCATTGCAATTACTCCCAAATCCACTCTGATCCAAGTTTCATCTATGGATCAAATTGATCTGTTTAAAAATCATCAGCATTCAATAGGATTATATGCAAAAACAAAAACCTTGCAACTACACAAAAAAAGTAATTATGAACATATAATGAATGTTATTCCCTAACTTCTTGGCATAAAATAACTTTAGATGGGTTTAATCAGCTAAGTAACTATTGTTTAAAATACATTTGCTCCCAGGATACAGCCACCTGCCTCCCATCACGAAAACTATCCAAGCTATACGAACCAGACATGCAGGACACTGCTGGAGAAGCAAGGACAAGCTCATAAGTGATGTACTCCTATGGACCCCGCATATGGCCTAGCAAAAGCAGGATGACCAGCTCGAACATACATACAACAGCTATGTGTTGATAAGCGATGTAGCCCTGAAGACCCGACAGAGGCAATGAATGATAGGGAGAAGTGGCGAGAGAGGGTCAGGGATATCCGTGCTTGCGGCACGACATGATGATGATGAAAATACATTTCAGGAAAACTGCTGACTAGACCATCCCTCTATGATTGGTACAAGAAATTTGAGGCAACAGGATATTTATATTAAGTCCTATGAAACCATTAGTATCCAAAAAAAAAAATTAGAACTTGTTTCTGCTCGTTACCTATGTAGCCCACATAAAGACGGCAGATCAAAAGTTACAAATCAAATTCCACTAAAGATGTGAAAATCATCCTATCAATAGGGCTTAAATCACACTTGCTATATTCCCTCCCCAGGAGTAAGATATATGGCATATCAATCTTTGTGATCTATCTAATACCAAATCCTGATTTTTTTTGTTGTCGTTGTTGTTGTGTTTGTTTTTTTGTTTTGTTTTATTTGTTTTTTTTGGGGGGGGTTGCGTATATGATTTTATGTGTATTGATATATTGGTAGAATTGGTTTTTGTCAACTTCATATTTTAATAAATTGGTTGAAATAATTTTCTTTAACTGTTTCTCTCCACCTAGTTGACCTTCAGCCACTGCCTTCTAACACCTATAAGATAAAAAAAGGTTGTTTGACAGAAGAACAATTTGAAGAATACTTAATCATATAGCGGGCGAGAGCTTAACATGACCAATTGATTGATTGGGTCAGGCCTCTCTGACCACCCACATGGCCAAGCAAGGGCTGAAGTGGAGTGCTGCAGGTCATGTAACCATGTAGTACCCAGGTTACAAACTATTCAGCTACCAAGTAACCATCCTCAAGCATTACAGGTGGCCGCCCTCAGCCAACAAGTGGCCCTATTTGAAGAAGAAGGGTGTTCTTACCCCTTTGCAGTGATACAGTCAGCATATTCTAAAGCTCCAACAGACAGGGCAAAGATTAAGTTGTGTAGTCTAACTGACTACACAACTTAATCTTTGCCCTGTCCTGGAAGATTGTTCTGTCAGTGGGACTTAGAATACACTCACTGTATTCCTGGTATGAGATTACAAGTTATTACGTGTGAAAAAATAACAATATATTTGATTACAAGTTATTACTTGTGAAAAAATAACAATATATTTAATTTTCTAGAATTTCTCCTGTTACTATAACAATGGAATTTCTGATGATGAGACCATGTTTTGTAGCCAATCATGTTTTATAGTTTGTGTATTGTTTGCATAGATATCAGAAATCAATTTTGTAACCTTCAATTTATGAGGCCATGGTTTTAAATAAGCATACACATTAAAAATTACAATTCTTCCATTCACTTGTTCTTTTCCTTGTTTAGACTTTAATCTTAAGTGCTTTCTAAGTTTTGATAATCTTTATGCGGGACACTGCTGAAGAAGTAAGGATGAACTCATAAGTGATGTGCTCCTGTGGACCCCTTCACATAGACGAACAAAGGCAGGACAACCAGCTAGAAACTACATACAGCACCTCTGTGCCGATACAAGATGTAGCCCTGAAAACCTGCCAGAAGCAATGGACAATAGAGAAGGGTGGCGAGAAAGGGTCAGGGATGTCCGTGCTTATGGCATGACATGATGATGATGATGATGACGAAGTTTTAATTAAGAAGAACTGCTCAATCAATAACACTTCACTTTGTTAACATGCAGAGTTATGTGTTGCGGCATTTTTTCCCTTATAATTAAAGTAAAAATAATTACTTTGAAGGACAGATGTCTATAAGAACATCCGAAGTCTGGCCTTACTATTGTATTGCTTTGGTAGAGGCACGAGCGTAGCACGTCGCGATCAAGGAGGCGGCTTGGCTCTTCCAGAGTCATGCCGGGGTTTCTGTCAGAGCTGATATGATGCAAAAAAAACCCGAAATCAGCGATGAAGTCAGTGCATCACTGAAGACCTACCTTGATGCATCTAGGATGTATGATTGAAAAGGTGATTTGCTTTTTATATACTTGTTACAAATGTCCATCTTGATTTTTTTAAGTATTAAACAGTCAAATCATGTCATCTGATTGATTAAAAAAAAGACGCTCAACCACGTCTGAGGGATCATTTATTAACAAACCGAATTCCTGTCATTTCTGACTGGATTATTTACATACTAGTCAATGCTTCTACATAGGATCAAAGTGTTGTATATCTTCACTCTGTGTAAAATCAGTTTTACTTCAATATAGATTTTATAAACAGTATCTGAGTTGATATTAAGCTTAAAAGCTATCAAAGACAGCCTTTAAAAAGCTGTTAATGGTAATTATTTATTTTATCTTTTTCAGAAACACAGCTTTGCATATGGCTGTCTTTTGTGGGCGAGCTGATTTAATGGAATTATTGTTGCAGAGTGGAAGCAAGGTAAGTTTCAAGCATTTATTTCAGTATTTTAACTCATACTCATATATAAATACATGTGTAACGAACAACTTTTTAAGACCAATTTTTCACCTCAAAAACAAGGGGTTGAAGCTTACCTTGTTTTTAGGGCTAATCTTACCGTAACTTCCGTCCAAAGAGTCCCCGCATAGTCTATACCTAAACATGGGCTATTAGTTAAGATAATTAAATTTTTACTTAAAATTGCTTACTGTTTATAATACCTATACATTTAGTATATATAAATATTATAAATAGTAAAGTTACATAAAAACTTCATCTTAACTAAAAACCTTTTTTTAGGCATAATTTAGCTATGCAGAAACTCATTGTGTCAGACTAATGGGAAATTAAACAGAGTCATGGTTACGGTGGCCTATATTTTTGAGATATTAGCATAGGATTATGAAAATACATAATTATTATATCATCAATGTTATTGTGTATCAGTGGTGGGATTTTAGTTTGTTTTAAATATCCAAGTAAATATGGTAAGCTACATCAAGGTCTCTTCTTATTTACAGTATTGCATTGATTTTGATTGTATTTTAGTGGTTTTGAAAGTATAAATAAGTTTTTGAATGCTTTCACTTTATGTCATTGGTTGTTGAAGAAATATAACCCAAACCAAAAGTTAGGGATAGTTTATTACATGCAATATATGATAAAATAATTTTTTGTAGCTAGAAATTTGGGATCATTTATTACACAAAGTTTTTCATTACTCAAGTATATACTGTAATTTCTTCAAAAATATTTTTTCAAATCCTATCTTGTTTTTGTAAATATTTAATCTTTTAATTATTGTTCTTTTTTCTTTTAAAACTGTCGATGGATTCTTTTATGAAAGGTATAATTCATTGTGGCCTAAGATAAATGATAAATTCTCAACTTGAATAATTAAGGCTTTGATGTATTTTTTTTTCTCTGTGTGTGTGTGTGTGTGTGTGTGTGTGTGTGTGTGTGTGTGTGTGTGTGTGTTGTTAAGTTTGGGATTCATAGTTCCTAACAGCTAAAAAAATGACTTCCATAACAGATTTTGAAGATATTTGAAATTAATCGTCTTTTTATATCCAGGGGAGATAACTTGTTTTTATGTGTTAGAATCTAACTGGATTGTCTAGGAAAATCTAGATTAATCACTCCTCAACCAAAAGTTATGAGGATCTGGCAATGTGATGAATGAAATCATTAGAAAGAGTACATAATGAATAAAGTATGGAATATAAATGAATGTGGGGAGTCACTCAGGTATTGAAGGTGCAGTGAGATACGTGTTGAACTTGGCTCAGGATATTATGCTGTTTGAATGTGCTCATGGGGAGTTCCATATTTCAGCTGTTCTTGGAAGGAAGTTGTGTAGAGCTTGTATTCAAAATAAAAGATGTCAAGAAAACATGGATAAGTGATTTACAAGACAAAGTGCTGAACCAAAATAAAAATGAAATTTCTAGACTAAAATTCTTTAAAGTAAAAACATGCAAAAAAAGTTATTTAATTCTCAATTTATAACTACATATGTCAGTGTGTGTGTAAATAGATGTATATATGTGGGTGGCCCAGCGGTTAGAGTGTTCGCCAATGGCCCGGGAGACCTGGGTTCAATCCCAGGTCGAGTCATACCAAAGACTTTAAAAATGGTACTTGATACCACCTTGCTTAACACTCAGCATTATAAGGTACGGTTCAAGGGTAAAGTGGAGCAATCCTGGGAATGGAGTAGCGCCCTCCCCTACACCTTGGTGTAGTAGCTATCGAAAAGGGAGCCTTCGGGTCACCCTCGACTATGGTCGCTAACTTTACTTACTTACTTATATATATATATATATATATATATGAATACATTAATATATATACATTTGCATGTATATATATATATATATATATGGGTAGCATTTCTTCATTGATACATATTTGATTGAACATTATAGACTTTTTTTTGTCTACATATTTTTTGTTAATCCTTTCAAGTTGCTGTATTGTTCTTATGGTATTCAGTGGGAATTGATTCATAAACCTTCAATAATTAGTTATTTCCCAAGTACTTTCTGCCCAACATTGGGCCATTATCAAGGGAGGCTGTATTACAAAAGTGATGTAACTTTTATAAGTACATCACTACTTTGTAAGAATGAGCGTTTATCGTGGTGAATTGTGTAGCATTTACTTTTCAAATTTGTTTCTATAAATAGTGTCAATAGCTAAAGACATTTCAGTACATTAACATTGGATTCAAAATTAATTCTATTAAGTTTAGGTTGTATATTGTTGACAGAAAGTACTTGGGAAATAACCAATTATGGAAAGTTTATCAACCAATTCTCACCAAATATCATAAGATTGATATGGCAACTTGAAAGGATTAATAAAAAAATATGTAGACAAAAAATGTCGATGATATTCATCAAATGTGTGTGTGTGTGTATATATATATATATATATATACACACACTCATATATATATGTACATATATACATATATATATATGTACATATATATATATATATGTACATATATATATATATATATGCATATATATATATGTATATATATGTACATATATATATGTACACACACACACACACATATATATATATATATATATATATGTGCATATATGTACATGTATATATATGTATGTACATATATACATATATATATATTCATTTATATAAGTGCATACATCCATACCTACACCAACTGGCCAGTTTTATAAACAGTACAAAGATGACACATTCGTGATTTTCTCTTCAAGGTTGGAAAGTAGATGCTTTTTCAATACTATCAACCAATTACATCCTGTGTTGACATTCACCTGTGAATTCAAGCATAACAACAGCCTGCCTTTTCTCGACGTCTTAGTTGAGCACACCAATTTTGGCTTGCAGATGTTGATCTACTGTAAACCTATCTTTACTTGATTGTACATGTGGTGGGACTCGTTTTGCCCTCCAAGACGCAAAATCAATTTAATCAAAACCTGAGTCCACCATGCCTTAATGATCTGTGCCAAACCAAAACTTGCCAATAACCTCGATTTTATAAAGAAGACTTTGTTGAAAAATAGATACCCCAAAGATGTAATAACCAACACCATTAGATATAAATGCTTGCAATTCTCCTAGGAACCAAAATTTGGATCAGAGAGGTGCCCGATATATCTAAGATTACCATGCCTCCTTGCAACCAATAGAACAAATTAAAAGATCTGTCAGCCATTTTTTCAATTCAGTTAAATTGAGATTCATTCTTAAATCTAACATGTTATTTCCCCCAAATCTTAAAGTTCAGTAGGAACACTCTCCAAAAAGTTTCCTCATTTACAGGTTTACTTGCAAATGCGATGTTTGCTGTATAGTTCGCACTAATCAATGTTTAGAGATTAGAATAAATATTCCATCAAGTATCTTATCACATTCTTTCCAACTACACTGCAACACCATGCAGTTATAATTCAACTTCTGTCATTGGCCACCATCTGTTGGCCAATCAGACCTGTGCATGCATATATGGTCCCACTATGGTTACCATCTTGGAGACATCAACAAATGAACTGCAGCTATCCATTCTGGAACTATTATCTATAAAAAAAAATACAAACCGGGATTGTGTATCCAAAAGCAATTCTAAACTCCATTGCTTTTTAATAAAATTAATTAAAAGCCAACTTTACTTATATATATATATATAAAGTTGCATTCGAAAATTTTTTAGCCTACTCACTTTTTAAATTTGTTTCACACCTCTGTATGAGCCTCACCTGCACAGAAAATAAGACATAAATCTGAATTAGTTCCTCTATTTTTTTAACAAGTGGTAAAGTACCATGACAGCAGAAATGTTCAGCCATATATATGACGCTATGAACATGAATGTCCTTGTAAAGGTTTTAAGCCTCAGCCAGAAAGAAGAGCCATAGGTGAACATTTTTATTTTTGCATATATATATATATATATATATATATATAATATTTTCTTTATCCTGAACATTATAAAAAAAAGGCCTCAAATTTCTTATAAGCTTAGGATGTCAGCAGGTGAAAGTCTGGCCCAGGATATTGAAAATATTAAAATTAGATTATTTAAAAATTCATTACCTTTTATGGTATACTTAGAACATCTTAAAAAAAAATATTAATTCCATATTTAAAATTATTCATAAACGCCTGCAAACTTGAATGGTAAAAGCTGAAGTTAAAATTCCATTCGCAAATGAAGCCAATCCCTTCAAATGAAAACAGTGATGAAATAAGCATTCATTGATGAGAAAACGAATCAGGATGAACAAATGTATAGCAAAATACATTGGTAGCAATATTTCATCTACTGAAAGCCATGTCAGTATATGTAAAGCATGGACAGCTATTGACAGGTTATTGACCATATGGAAATCTGATCTCTCTAATAAAGTAAAACAGGAATTCTTCCAAGCTGTAGCCATGTCAACACTACTGTATAGTTGCACCACTTGGACTCTAACAAAACAATTCAAGAATAAGCTAGATGGAAACTACTCAAGAATGCAGTTTTAAACAAATCCTAGAAGCAGCACCCTACAAAGCAGCATCTGTACGTTTGCATACCTCTCATTTCACAAAGCATCCAAAAAAGATGAACAAGACAAGCTGGGCACTGCTCTTGATGGAAGGGCGAACTCATCAGTGACATTCTTCTATAGACTCCACATGGACACACCAGTGTTGAGTAACTTGCAAAAAATTATATTTTTCAGCCTGGTGCAGACCCTGGATGCTGTTAGGATGACATATGAAAAGCAATAGTCAATAGGGCAGATGGCTTGAGAGACATAAAAAATCCATGCTGTCTGCATGCCTTGATGATAATATATATATACGTGTGTGTGTGTGTGTGTGTGTACGTATATATGTGTGTGTGTATGTATATATGTGTGTATATGTGTATGTATGTATATATGTGTGTGTATATATGTGTATATCTATATATATATATGTGAATATATGTGTGTATATATATGTTTATGTTTGTGTGTGTGTGTGTGTGTGTGTGTGTGTGTGTGTGTGTGTGTGTGTGTGTGTGTGTGTTTGTGTGTGTGTGTGTAATCTTGAGTGAAGAATTTATATCTCCTGATGATCCTGCAAGCATGAAATTGTTAAGACCAATATGCCCATGTGTATTTTAAATTCATTTTTACTGTATAACTATGTGTGTGTGTGTATATATATATATATATACTCACACATATGATAATTAAAAACTCTTAATACTCTTATGGGAGTAGCTTTATGATATACAAGGATCATTAAATAAGTTTCCAGCCTTTTTTCGTATGGGCACTTTTCTTGATAGTACACAAATGAAACTCTAGTCCCCTTCGAAGTAATCTCCTCCGGCTACAATGCACTTGTTGTACTGTTCTAACAACTTCTGGAAGGTCCCATGGAATTCCTCTTGTGTGAGCGTGTCAATGACCTTCATCATAGCCTCTCTCATCTCCTCAATTGTCTCATAACAACAGCCTCTAAGCTTAGGAAATAAGCAAGAGTCACAGGGAGCAAGGTCTGGACTATAGGGATGGTGAGGAACTGTCTTGTTGCCCATCTTAGTCAAATAGTCTGTGACAAGGATGGAGTTGTGGACTGGTGCATTGTCCTGGTAGAAATGCCACTGACCCGATTTGAAGAGTGCTGGCCTCTTCCAACGGAATCTCTTCCTGAACTCCCTTAAAACCTTAACATAGTAACCCTAACCCTTTGGCCAATCTACTCTGGTGTTCTGACTTCCTTACTCCTCCCACACTTCTCATCATCCCTCACAGACACCATGCCTTCCTTGAATCTCTTATACCACTCAAAAACTGATGCTCAATTCATGCAAGATGGTCAAAAAGCAGTCTGAAGCATTCCCTAGGTTTCTGTGGCATTTTTTCCAAGTTTAAAACAGAATTTTATTGCATATTGTTCTTCCTCACGTCCAGATTACATTTTTTAAGTTCACCAGCTGTGACTATCAGGCTTTAGTAGGGTGTATTCCAATTGCTGCTGTAGCTGTTGATTTGAACCTGAAATCATAAAAATTGATCAGTTATCTCATAAGATGTATAGCAATAACATACTGAATTTTCAAGAGTACAAATTTAAATGCCTGTACAAAAAAAGTATGGAAACCTATTGAATGCACCATGTAATCTTAAACAGTCTACATATATTTACCACAGGTGACTAAAAAAAAGTATTAATATTTCTATGGGAGTATCTTTATTAGAAAAGCAGAACTGATATTACAAAGAACACCTGAGGATATTTTCCAATATGTTGACAGGGATGGTGTACAGATGTAGACTTTAAAATCATAATATCATAAAGGAACTCCCATAGATATATTCTCATTTTTTTTTAAATACCCTTTATATATATATATATATATATATATATTCTGTGCTTGGGCATGAATGTTTTTTTTTAATTCTGAGCTCGATAGGCTAGTTGAGGTTGACTGGAGTTAGAACTCTCTTACTACAATGTCACAGTCCAGCACATTAGCCACCATACTATGGAAGAAAATAAGGTTTTAAAAAAATGAAGTAAATAATTTAGAATGCTTTTTTAGGATGAATGCATTCATCTACCCAACTCCACTTGCAGGATTTGACACAAAGTCAATAATTAAGTGGAGTACAGCTGGTTTGAATACAGTTTTCATTTTCTTAGATTGTCATATCCAGGACACATCTTTTGTGAAGGCAGAGGGTTTTAACCCTCGACAGAGGATACTGTCAGCATATTTCAAGCCCAGTCAACCTATTTGTTTGAATGGGACAGAAAATGGCACAGTGTATAATCTAAAAGAAAATTACAGGAAAAGAGGAAAATGACTTATTTTACCCCAGAATTCATTGTAAGACAAATGTAAAACTATATAGATAGTAATCTATAGATAAAGATATAAAATGGTATTGATAATGATAAAAAGCTGCAATTCTATCAAATATTACAGAACTGCTAAAAAGATATTCTTAAAAATATTCAATCAGCTATTAAAAGTGGGAAAAAAACGTTTGGTTCTTTTTTTAACAGTAGAAGTGAAGGAAAGTTTGTTGTTTTTAGCGAGGAATGGTTGTAACGTGTGTGTGTGTGTGTGTGTATCTTGAGTTGTTTCCTTGCTAAGTTTGTAAGGTATATAGAAGAGGATGAAGAAGTAAGATGCCGAAGTTTTTACATAAAGGTTTTATTGGCAGCATGGAATATTGAGTTTGAGTTTGTGCTGCAAGCCTCGTGGAAAAGGAAATAAGTAAGGAGACGAAATGGAGATATGATAGAGTTGAGAAAGCAGCGCATATCGTTGGACGTGCGAGGGATTGTGTTCACTGTAGTTTAGCGAAAGTCTTATTTGCCATTGGGGGAAATCAACTTTGGAGTCACCGTGAGTTTTATGTGTCTGGTGATTTTTGGGGGAGAGGCGTGCGTGTCTCCATTAATGTTACCCAGAGGTGAAATGAGAGCTAGGTGCCGGGAGCAGGATTAGGCATCGCATCGACATAACCAATTTTGGGGGTGACATAAAGTTGTTTCAGTGTGTGGCGTATTGAATGTATCTAATTAATATTCAATTGGGATTCCTTGGTCTAAGAGAAAATAAGGCGCAAGGAATCCATAAATTAGATAGGTTCCCTCATGTGTCCATGCTGCTGCTGCTATTGAAGAACTGCCAGTGAGACGTCTGCACTGGATGGCGTTGTTCAGCCAAAGAGAGTGTGTTTGGCAGCTTATCCAATTTCTGCTGCCCAGAAAGGAGGTCCGGGTGAATAGGATAGGTCATCCTGATTGGGTGAAATTATGCGTCGAATTAAATTGTGCGCCAAACCAAAATACGAAATTTCCTTCCACTACAAGTATATAAAACTTCATGGGATTTTTAATGTCAAAGTCATCCTTGTAAAAGAACAGTAGTGGCACTATTTAGTGGTACAATTTAACCCATACCTGGGAGGAAAAGGCTGTTCAAACCTTTCCCTAGGGTATTAGTCCAAAAGCGAATGTTTTATTAGCATAACTTTTGTTTTTGCATATTACTGCTATGTAAAAGCGTCTTTACCGTTGGTGTGTATAGCATTTGCTTTTAAATGGGTTCCTATGAATAAAGTCAGTAGCTAAAGTCATTTAAGTACATTAGCACTGGTTTGAAAATTAATTCTGTTAAGTGTCAGTTGCATGTTTCTAATATGTAGTACTTCGAGAATCTTTAGTTTTTGTTTCCATTAAATAATAAATAATAATAATTTTATTTAAGATCATTCCAAGTTTTCTGATAAGTGTCTTAGTTTCAGGTTCGAATTGGTTGATGAATTTCCCAAAATTGTCCTGAGCGCTTTTGGACCCTTCGTAGGCCATCATCAGAAGTTGCTTGCTTGTCTAAGGTGTATTTGTTTTTTAAAAAGAGTTTTGAAAGTTTATGCCATAACAAAAATATGGGAGCGCTGAGTAGGATAAAACAGGGTAACTGATGTATTTAAAAAGGGAACACTATTTAAAAAGGCAATACTATTCAGAAAGGGAACACTATCAACTGAAATAGAATACTATAGGATTACAGTCTATATGTGTATGGGAAAAAAAAAGAACATGTTGAGTCATCTGATGAGACAGAGAGTATAATGATAATCTCCAGTGAAAAAAATTTATAATGACAATTTAACCAGGTCTGAGTTTCCTTCAAATTGTACTGTATATGCCCTGTATGTGAGTTTTGTTATATAAACCTGGATGGAAAAACATATGTAACAATAACCATACATCAGGCACTCTCATAGATATATATGATATTCCTCGTATATTCTAGATGCGAATAATCCATACCCGCTATGTTCAGACACTGACTGGATATTACTGGTATATATATATATATATATATATATATGGGCAGCATTTCTTCATTTATACATAATTGATTGAACATTATAGACGTTTTTGTCTACATATCTTTTTGTTAATCCTTTTGAGTTACCATATTGATCTTATGATAACCAGTGGGAATTGGTTGATAAACCTTCCATAATTAGTTATTTTCCAAGTACATTCTGCCAAATCTTGGACAATCCCGGGAGGGGGGGGTATTGCAAAAGTGATATAACTTTTGTATGTACATTACTACTTTTTAAGAATGAGCATTTATGCTGGTGTATTGTGTAATGTTCATTTTTTAAAATTTGTTTCTATTAATAGCTGCAGTAGCTAAAGACATTTAAATACATTAGCGCTGGATTCAAAATTAAATCTATTAAGTTTGGGTTGTATATTTCTGATATTTAGTGCTGCAAGAATCTGTACTTTTTACATGTTATTTTGTTGTTTTAATATTGCTGTTTTCGGTAAGAATTTTCCAAAATTCATTTGACGGGCATGAATGTTTTTTTAGATGTTAGGCTATGGAACTGGTAACGGAAAGAGGCACAGTAAGTCTTCTCAATAGAGTAATTGAAGTTAAACCGATGTATATATATTGTTGCTTTCAGAGATACAATCTCCTAAAAGACATTTAAATTGATATATAACATTAGTTTTTTGAAAAACTCCAATCACGGGAGAGGAATTTTTATTAAAGACTAAGTTGAAGGTTTTAAATTTTATATCTATAATGTTCAATCAGATATATATATATCCATATGCACACACACACACCAGGCGGGGGGTGTCCTTGTGGCGTAATAGTTAAAGCAATGGACTGCGGAATCGTAGTAAGCGAAGTCAAACTCTAGTCGCGCAATTATGTTCACTTTCTGACAAATACCCTTGGGAAAGGTATGAACCCCCTTGTCCTCCCAGCTATAGGTTAAATAGTACCACTACTATTCTTGTAGGAGAATGGCTTTGGCCTTATATAACCTTAAAAGGTTGATATGCCATTAAACAAAGAAACCAACCAACACACACACCAGGAAGGGCTGAAAGGTCCTTGGCTTAACTAAGAAAGGGAATGGCTTTTTTATCGATATTTTTTAAAAGGGTTAAAGGAAATATTGTGCCAAATGTATTAACTAGAGACTGAATATGTAGAATAGCACATATGTTTCCTGGCTATGTCATTTCCTTCTTAGTCAATCTAAGAACTTTTAGCGTTTTGAAGGATAACGCAAATGTTTTTAGGCACACAAATGAATTACAAAACTCTGCTTTAACAACACAACAAGGAAAGTTCTTTATTTGCAGCTTTGAATATTTGGTTTGTTCTTGGTGCTACAAGACTCGTGGTGTTTAGGCTTGTTGGATGTTTGAGACGAAATGGCTTAGTGAGATGTTGAGATGGCAACGTGTCGTTGGACGTGTGAGGGAAGTATTCAAAGTCACCGTGTAGTTTTGCGTGTCGAGAGCGGAGTGACACTCGGATCGACATAGTAAATTTTTGGGGTGATAAGAAGTGGTGCCTGTGGAAGGCATGCTGAATGTTTCTAATTTATGTTCCACTGGGATTCCTCGTAAAGAATCCATAAATTAGATGGTTCCCTTGTTGAGTGTCCATGTTGCTGCTGCTAGTGTTAAAGCCACAGTGAGATTTCCCCACTGGGTGGCTTGTTTAGCTAAAAAGCATCGCTAAGCAGGGACGAACTGAGGCACGTCTGTTCTGGTCGCCGTCTTAAGCTGAAGAGAGTGGTTTTGGCTGTTCACCCGTTTTGCTAGCCGGAAATGAAGGTCCGGGCTGAATAGGATAAGTCATCCTGATTGGGTGAAATTCAGTGTTGAATTAAATTGCGTGCCAAAACAAAATACGAGATTTTCCTCTTCTCTACAAACTTTTCAGAACAAGCTCACTCCACTATTGAAGAATACATAAAAATTGGGGAGAAAAAAAGGGGTAATCTATGAACATAATAGACACCAGGATACACAAGTGAAAAGTTGCCCAGTCAGCTAGGACTGTAGAATACACTGACTACACCTCTGCAGAGGCTCCCAATGAGTGTCCTGATATGACTCTAAACAATCTGATAGTGAGGTTCCAGTGATGCTGGAGCTTTAAGGACTGCAGAGTACCTCTTCATTGCCATCGCTCCCCGGTCCACTCTGGCTAGTAGTGGTAGCGCCTGAGAGGGCCCTATCTATGGGTCACATAGAACTAAACTACATTCTTATGCTAAACTGAAGTACTTGAAATAGAACTGTTTTGATATTTAAACTGTGTACTTATGCTAAACTGAATTGTTTGAATTAGAACTATTTGACTAAATGGAATAACTTGAAATAGAAATGTTTTTCACAATTAAACTGTGTAGTTACATTTAAACTGCATACTTATGCTTAACTGAATTGTTTGAAATGAAACTTTTTTGTATGCTAAACTGAATTGTTTAAAATAGAACTGTTTTTACATTTAACTGTGTGTAAACAAAAACTATACTTATACTAAACTGAATTGTTTGAATTAGAACTGTGTACTTGTATAAAATGGATTTGGCATTAAATAATCTACAAAGGTTGATATGCCATAAAACCCAAATAACCAACCCACCAACAAGTGAAAAGAGATAATTAATCTGTCTTTCACCAGAAAACAACTCGTATGCAAGTAAATGAGTTGTATGGTTTTTGTATGGTATCATTAAATTATCTGTTTACAAATCGTACATGCGTGTAAACAGGCTTTGGCATTAAATAACCTATAGAGGTTGATATGCCATTAAACCCAATCAACCAACCAACCAACTAACCAGAAAACAACATCTGATATACTTTCTTTGAACAGAATATTTCCAAGTTCTTCAAAGCGAATTCTTTTTCCATTTCAATTTCTTCGTCTTAAACTTGGAATTTCTTTAGAAAAAAAAAGGTGAATGGAGTTTGAAAAAAAAAATTTTTAATGATTTACTCTTACAAATGATGACACCATTTAATGATGATGATGATGATAATAATGATGATAATGATAATAATAATATTATCATCTTCATCATCATCGTCATCTGACTTAATTTCATCTTGTTTGAGTAATTGAAAAGCCTAAAGCCAGATATCAAAACCAAATAAATTATTTAATCAATTTCTCTGTGAAGAATGATTAGTAAGTCATTTAGATCTAATTGAAGATTTTTTTTTGTATGGTTTGTTTATTTTCTTTTGTTTAATCAACGCTTGTGGGTTATTCAATGCCAAAGCCATCCTTGTAGAAGAACAGCAGTGATTCTATTTAACCCATAGCTGGAGGAATAAGAGGGCTCTTACTTTTCCCAAGGGTATTATTCTTAAAGTAAATGTTCAAATTCACTTACTCTGAGGTTCCAGTACTTTAGCCATTACGCCATGGGGATAGCTCCCTTTCCTTCTTCTAAGAATACACCAATATACTCCAATGCCGAGAGCTGTATTCATATAAGCAGAAAAGACTCAAGGTGGTTTTTGATCAACAATGGAGTAAGGCAGATCTGTGATGTTACCCTAAATTTTTTCGACAGTGTCATTAACCCCCTGATAACTAGTGTCAGAGAGTATCTCCCTGTACTGATACTGTATGGAGCACACCCAAGCAGACCTTTGGGCTGTAGAATACACTGACTGCACCTCTGCAGAGGGGTAAGACACCCCCCCACCAACGAGTATCCTGGATATGACTCTAAACAATCTGATGGTGGGGTTCCAGTAATGCTGGAGCTTTGGGGAAAGCAGAACACCCCTTCATTGTCATCGATCCCAGGTCCACTCTGGCCCATAGTGGTAGCACCTGATATGGTTCTATCTATGGGTCAAATAGAACTAAACTGCATACTTATGCTAAACTGAAGTACTTGAAATAGAACTGTTTTGATATTCAACTGCATACTTATGCTAAACTGAACTGCATGAAATAGAAATGTTTTTAACTTTAAAACACAAGCACACAAGCAATGCTACCCCTGCTAGATAGTACCACTACTGTTCTTCTACAAGGGTGACTTTGGTATTAAATAACCCATAAAGGTTGGTATGCCATTAAACAAAGAAACCAAACTAAACTAAACTACTGTTCTTCTACAAGGATGGTTTTGGTATTAAATAGCCCATAAAGGTTGATATACCATTAAACAAAGAAACCAAACTAAACTAAACTACTGTTCTTCTACAAGGATGGCTTTGGTATTAAATAACCCATAAAGGTTGATATGCCATTGTCATCGCTCCCAGGTCCACTCTGGCCCATAGTGGTAGCACCTGATATGGTTCTATCTATGGGTCAAATAGAACTAAACTGTATACTTATGCTAAACTGAAGTACTTGAAATAGAACTGTTTTGATATTAAACTGCATACTTATCCTAAACTGAACTGCTTGAAATAGAAATGTTTTTGACATTAAAGCAGTACTTTTGTTAATCTGAATTGTTTGAAATTGAACTGTTCTGACATTTAACTGTGTGTAAACAAAATCTATACTTATACTAAACTAAATTGGTTGAATTAGAACTGTTTAACTAAACTGAATAGCTTGAAATAGAAATGTTTTTGACAATTAAACTGTGTACTGATACTAAACTGAATTGTTTGAAATAGAACTGATTATTTGTAAAAAAAATGGATTTGGCATTAAATAACCTACAATGGTTGATATACCATAAAACCCGAACAACCAACCAACCTAACAGACCTACCTTACACTGACAGCGCCAGCTTGTTCTGCAAATTAATAGACCAATGTAGATATGAATGAGTGGCATTTCCCAGCAACAGGTTAAATAGTACTGCTTCAATTCTTCTATTAAATAACACATAAAGGTTGATATGCTATGAAACAAAGAAACCAAATCACTAATAACATTTAATGAAGTCAAAAAACTGAACCATTAGTAGTGTATTTTCGGCACTACAGTGCATTTATATCTGTATTTTCCATTGTACTATGTCAGTTTGATTGGTTTGGTTTGGTTTGGTTTTATGGCATATCAACCATTTTTGGTTATTTAATACCAAATCCTGTTTTACATGTATTTTAAATATATGATTTGTAAACATTTTGTAGATACACACAGTAAAATGATTAGACAGTTCTATTTCTAACAATTCAATTTAGCATAAGTGAATAAAGTTAAAAGGGTCCAAGTATTGCTATGAATAACTAACAATTCAATTAGATATCAGTCATTTGTTTACACACAGTTAAATGATCAAACAGTTCTATTTTAAGTAATTCAATTTAGCATAAGTCATTTGTTTGCATTCATTTTAAGTGTCTAACAGTTCTATTTGACCCACAGATAGGACCCTAACAGGTGCTGCTACTCCAGGCTGGAGCGATGGCAATGAAGGAGTACTCTGCATTCCCCAAAGCTCCAGCATTACTAGAGCCTCAGCATCAGATTGTTTAATGTCACTTGTGGAATGGGCAGGGGGCTTATCCCTCTGCAGAGTTGCAGTCAGTGTACAAATTAATTCTACAACCCCAAACAGACTGGGCTGATATCAGTTTGAAAATAACTTGTGCTACAGTCCAGAATAAATTACAGATAATCAAATACTCCTGAAAATACATTATTGAACAATTACCGCTTCTTCGTAAAAATTAGATAATATGATTTTTAGCTTTTTTTTTCTTCTGTTAGTCGCACATTATCATTCATACTTTATACATAAAAAGATTATTCTTTTTTATATCACCTTTGTATATGTAAAACCCTCAATAATGCTTGTTGTTTACTAAGCTTAACTTAGTTTGGCACTAAGTCAGAAGTATGGGGCACTCAGTGAGAATCAAACTTGTTCTCAATGGTCTACTACCTTAGTTCGTTAACCATTATAACACTCAGAGTGCCATGGCATCTTATCAATACTTGTTTTACTTTTATGATCAGATAGAAAATGAATCTATGATTTCAAACATTCAAGTTTGACACAAGGCCAGAAGTGAGAATCAAACTTGCTTTCAGTGGATTGCTAGTTTAGTTTGTTAACCATTATACCACACAGGGAGCCGTGGCATCTTATCAATACTTGTTTTATTTTTATGATTAGATAGAAAATGATGTTATACAATTGAGTACACTTTTTGTTTGGGAAAATTTGACGTAGACTTTAGCTTTGTGAATAGGAAAAGATCAAACAATCTTATTTATTCATAGACATTTTCTTTTATCCCTTTTGTTTTGTTTTGTTTTTTGTTTTTTTTCTTTACTATTTTTTAAAAACTTTTACCCACAAAGGATGGCAATCTTAGCATCTCTCAGATATTAATGGTGTTATGACTTGTCTAACACTCAAACATTGAATAAAAGACGCATTAATATATTCTCTATCGGTTGTATATGATTAAATTTTGTATGCATTATAAATATCATCACGAATGCACATCATTCAGAAGATATCTTTATTATGAACTCATTCAAAGTCTGCTTTCAACAACCATTAAGTTTAATGTCAAGTCACATCCTATTTGGGGAGTCCCCATGGCTTAGTGGCTAACATGCTGGACTGTGGCATTGTAGTAAGCAAGTTCAAACTCCAGTCACTTTTGGACTAATACACTTGAGAAAGATAAGAACCCCCTTATTTCCTCAGCTATCATTTGAATAGTACCTTGTTCTTCTTCAAGGATGGCTTTGGCATTAAATAACCTACAAAAATTGATATGCCATTAAAACAAATAAAACACACCAAACCACATCCTTTTTATACACTATGTATCATAATTAATTGCAAATAAGAGGAAATACTCTGAGTTACTTTACTAGTTATCTCCCTTTAAAAATTAAGATTCCCGTGTGTGTAGGTCTAAATATAAGAGTTGGCGACAATAGTTGAGGGTGACCCGAAGACTCCGTTTTCGATAGCAAAGTGGTACTATCTAGCAGGGGTAATAAAGAGGTTTATACCTTTCTAAAAGACTGGAAAAACTTGCAAAGAGTGTAGAAATAATGATCATAAATTAATTACATAATAAGTGAATGCAGCAAATTTGTGCAAAAAGAATATAAGACTAGACATGACTGGATGGGAAAGGTGATTCACTGGGAATTGTGCAAGAAATTGAAATTTGACCATACTACCAAATAGTATATGCACAAAACAGAATCTATCTTGGAGAATGAGGCACACAAAATTCTCTGGGATTTTGAGATACAATAATATTACCTCTCCTGGTCAAAAGACCAGACCGAGTGATAGTCAACCAAAAAGAAAAGAGAGAACCTGCTAGATAGTGAACTTTGATGGACCACAGAGTGAAGATCAAAGGAAGCGAAAAGAGATATAAATACTTAGACCTTGCCAGAGAACTAGAAAGCTATGGAAAATGAAGATAATGGTGATACCAAATGTAACTGATGCACTTAAAACAATCCATAAAGGCTTGGTAAAAGGACTGGAAGACTTAAAAATCAGAGGACAAGCAGAGACTACAGCATTATTAAGATCAGCCAAAATTCTGAGAAGAGTCCTGGAGACTTGAGGAGACTTGCTATCATTCAAACTTCATTGAAAGACTATCAGCTAATGTTGGTGTGAAAAGTAAGTAAAGTTGACAACCATAGTCAAGGGCGATCAGAAGGCTTCTTTTTCAATAGCTACTACACTGAGGTGTAGGGGAGGGCGCTACTCCTTTCCCTAAATTGCTCCACTTTACCCTTGATGCGTACCTTATAATGCTGAGTGTTAAGCAAGGACGTATCAAGTACCATTTTTTAAGTCTTTGGTATGACTCGACCTGGGATTGGACCCCAGTCTCATTGGCAAACACTCTACCCACTAGGAAAAACTTGAATGATAATAATATCCTTCTAGAATACTTCATTTGTGAAACATTTAAGCAATATATTCATGATAGCTTAAATTGAAAGCAATTGAAATAGCTGCAGGAAGTAGTAGTAATTTACAAGTCTCTTTGCTTTGATGTGACACAAGGCCAGATGAATAGGGCACCTAAGAATAGCTGGAGGAAGTGAACATGCTCTTATATTGATTCTTAGAAATTGCTAAAATAAATTTTGGTAGACCTTATATTAACACCCACCTACTCCTACAGAGGTGACTTGGGGATGGAAAGAAGGAAGAAAGGAAGGAAGGCTTTTTATCATTTGATAGGCCTGTCAATAAATATATTAGAGATTCTTGAAGTAAGTATATTTGAGAAGACCAAATTATTAAGATAAAGATTTCCTTAATTGATTGACCTTCTGTCACTTCCTGTATTTTCTCTTGAGAATTCAAAATCTATGTTTGTATATAAATATTTGACAGAAGATAGTCGTGGGATACAGGTTCACCTGATCTGAATCCCTAAAAGTAGTGAATTTGTAATGAATGTAGCCTAATATTTTGGGGGCTTTTTTTTGCTAATTGATGCAATTTTCATATTTTTATACTAACACATTGTAATACATAAAATATACTCAAAGATTTTAATTGCCCAGTTGGCTGGGGCTGTAGAATACATCGACTGAACCTCTGCAGAGGAGTAAGACGCCCCCAATGAGTATCCTGGATATGACACTAAAAAAATCCTGGATATGACACTAAAAAATCATTGCCATTGCTCCCAGTTCCACTCTGGCCTGGAATGGTAGCACCTGATAGGACCCTATCTATGGGTTAAATAGAACTGAATTGTTTAAATTTGAACTGTTTGATTAAATTGAATAACTTGAAATAGAAATGTTTTTCACAATTAAACTGTACTTACATTTAAACTTCTTGCTTATGTTAAACTGAATTGTTTGAAATGAAATTGTTTTTAATATTAAAACTGTACTTATACTAAACTGAATTGTTTAATATAGAACTGTTTTGATATTCAACTGTGTGTAAACAAAATCTTTATTAATACTAAACTGAATTAACTGCATAAAAATGGATTTGGCATTAAATAACCTACAAAGGTTGATATGGCATAAAACCTAAACAACCAACCAACAACAAAGATTTTAACAGTTTTATCATATTTACCAACCCCTCCGCTTGGGCAGGAGATGATACAAGGTCAATTTTTAAGTGGAGTTTAACAGGTTTGAATTCAGAGTTTTCCTTCTCCTTGACTAGTTGCCTCATCAAAGCTAAAGAACCCAGTCTGCCTTACTATTTACCCATAGCTGGAGGGAGAATAATTGTATTCATACCTTTCCCAAGTGTATTAGTGCTATGTGAAATGCAATCAGTCTCATTCAGGATTTGAACTCGTGTTGCCGTGTCCATTTCCTACGACGATAACCATTTTACCATAGGCACCTGTTTTATTAGTACTAGTAAATTTGCTGAATGTAGTGTTAATTCATTATGACTGACCAAAACTTTCAAGTCTTGGTATTTTAAAATGAACTGGTTTGTTAAAAAGGATATATACTATAAGTTTGACTTACCAAGGTTTATTTGCTTGGTTTTTGTCAGACAGATTTTACCTGTAACTAATTAATCATCTTTTATATTAAAGCACTTAGATCTTACATCTATATTACTTTCTATCTAATACATATTAACTATTACATTATTACAGATTCACATCATATGTTGTGTTATACATATTACCTATTATAACATTTACCTATTATTGTTTACCTGGTAGCTAATACCTTTTTAGCGATAAAATGTTTGTTACCATTTTAGCGAAGAAATGTATTCTTGCGTGTGTGTGTTATTCCCTCGCTAAGTGTTGTTGTAAAATAAAGGAGGATGAAGAAGTAAGCATACGAAGATGCCGTTAGGTTTTATATGAAGGTTTTTAATAGCAGCATGGAATAAAGAGTTTACGTTTATGCTGCAAGTCTCCTAGGAAGGAAAGAAGTAAGGAAACGAAATGAAGTTATGATAGAATTGGGAAAGCATTTTAGCAGCTAAATGCCTGAGCGAAAAGTGCATTGTTAGGTTAAGGCATTGTTGGATGTGCGAGGGAGATATGTTCGCCATAGTGTAGCAAAAGTCGTGTTTGCTGTTTGAGGAGAGAAACGTTGAAGTCATCGTGAGTTTGTGGTTCTGGTTGTTTCGGAGAGAAGCATGAATGTCTCCAGAAAATGTTGCCCAGTGAAGAAGTAGCTAGGTGTCGGAGTGGAATTTTGCATCACAGTCCACATAGCCAATTTTGGGGGTGACATAAAGTATTTCCTGTGTGTGGCGTATTGAATTCATCTAATTCATATTCAACTGGGAACCCTTTGTCTAAGAGAAATAGATGCAAGGGGTCCATAAATTAGACGGCTTCCCTCATTGTGTTGATGCTGCTGCTGCTATTGAAGAGCAGACAGTAAGACGTCTGTACTGAACGAAGTTGTTCTGCGAAAGAAAGTGTTTGGCAGATTTCCCCAGTTTGTGCTGTCCGGAAAGATAGTCCGGGATGAATAGGATAAGTCATCCTGATTGGGTGAAATTATAGAACTAACTGCATACTAACGGTTGAATTAAATTACACGCCAAACAAAGATACGAAATTCTTTCTGCTACACCTTCTACTCATTTCTCTTTATCTTTTGCCTTTTTAATTATCCAAATCTGGGTTCTGGTAAGAGCCCCCATTATTTTAGTCAAGTTTCTTAAATAGCCTTTTTATTTTTTTTATTTTTTGATGGCTTTCCTCATTGTGATTTTTTTCAAGAATTCTGTATATAAAAATTGTAATTAATCTAATGTTTATCGTAAAGTAAGTAAGTTGGCGACTGTAGTTGAGGTCACCCCAAAGGCTCCCCTTTCAATAGCTTCTACACCAAGGTGTACGGGAGGGTACTACTCCTTTCCCTGGATTGTTCTTCTTTACCCTTGATCCTTACCTTATAATGCTGAGTCCTAAGCAAGGTGGCATCAAGTACCATTTTTTGAGTCTTTGGTATGACTCAATCTGGGATTGAACCCCAGTCTCCTGGACCATTGGCAAACACTCTAACCATTATGCTAATTGCCCTAAAGGTTTGACATACCAAGGCTTGTTTATTTGGATTACATCAGTCAGATTTTACCGGTAACCCATTATTCATTTTTTACCTTAGAGCACTTAGAGCACTTCGAACTTGCATATTACTTATTGCTAAAGACTATTGGATTATTACAGATTTACATAATTTATTTCATCATAGATATTACCTATTATAACCCTTTCCTATTATTGTTTACTTATTACATAGTATCTTTTACTTTTGACATATCATCCTTAACCTTTTACTTTTTATTTATCCATTCATTGTAAATAACTGGGCCATTAAGTGAAAAAAGTTACAAAATTTCCACTGATGAAATAAACCATTTTATTTATAGATTGCCACTTATTCAAGGATAACTTTATCTTTCATGTGTCATCAAAAGGTAAATTATATTGCATCATAATTGCATTAAAAAAATAGTCATTGATTTTCTTCTCATTCATAACCAAAGTTAGTCAAGCCTATTTTGAAAATTGCCAAAAAATTTGCAAATGGAAAAATTCAAAATTTAGTAATACTGGGCTTTGAAAAGTAGCTAAAAAGTTGCAAAAGTAGCCCAATTTGGCCACCCTGAATAAGATTGCCTTTCCAGTCAGTTATACAACTTAATGTATAAAAGAGCCCTGACTGTATCCATATTTACCACCCCCTCCGCTCGAGCAGGATATGACACAAGGTCAATTTTTAAGCGGAGTTTAACAGGTTTGAATTCAGAGTTTTCCTTCTCCTAGACTAGTTACCTCACCAAGGCTGAAGAACCTAGTCTGTCCTACTATTTACCCATAGCTGGAGGGAGATAATTGGATTCATACTTTTCCCAAGGGTATTAGTGTTATGTGAAATGCAATTAGTCTGGTCCAGAATTTGAACTCATGTCACTGTGCCCATTTCCTACGATGATAACTATTACACCACAGGCACCTCCTTAGCCCTGACTGTATCCCTATCAAAGAGGGTAAGACTCTCCAAAAAAGGGGATGCCCTAGGTATGACACTAAACTGAATCTAATGGCAAGTCTCTTGTACTGGAGATCTGAGCAGTGTAGAGTACCCCTCCATTGCCATTACTCCCAGATCTACTCTGATTCACAATGGTATGACACTAAACTTAATCTAATGACGAGTTTCCTGTACTGGAGATCTGAGCAGTGTAGAGTACCCCTCCATTGCCATTTCTCCCAGATCTACTCTGATTCAGAATAGTAGTACCTGTTAGTCCTATCTGTGGGTCAAATAGAACTGTTTAAAAACCATTCAAATTCGATTGGACCATGTGCAAAAAAAAGACACCTTTTAGGAAACAACTAGACAAAAAATGTAAACATAAACAATTTTTAGCCCCTTTTGGTGGACTGGCATAGATAAGAACATACAATGAATGCAAATCTTGAACACGTAGATGTATAATAACTCTAGATAGGTTGACATGCTGTTAAGATTAATCATCTTAATGCATAAAATAGATTACTACTTTTAACACTCTTTGGAATTCCTGAAAAATACTGCAAGTTTTTCAAATCTTTTAGAATGGAGAAGTTTTAAATGAAGAAGTTCCCAGTTTCATGTAAAATTATTTTACTTTTGATGTTTCGTAGATTACATAGAAAAGTTTAAATTTTTAAGGTTTTTGTTATACAAGTTTAATTTTAAATCTAAATCAAGTATAAATGCATTCTTTTCTGACACTCATGTTGATCAGAAATTTTTAATGGATTGGGTTCAGTTTATTAACCCTTTTGCAAGCTGATAATTTTTTTTTAATCCTTGTAGAATGGGCTGATTATTATCTGAAAATTTGTAGAATAGAGTCAATTTATAGAATAGAGTAGAATATACAAGTCAATTAATCATATATTAAAAAAAACAAAGAAAACTTGATAATTTGATTATCACTTGTTTTAGTTTTATAGCATATCAACCATTGTAGGTTATTTAATGCCAAATCATTTTTTACATATAAACAGTTCTATTTCAAACAATTCAGTTTAGCATAAGTACAGATTTTTGTTTACACACAGTTAAATGTAAAAACAGTTCCATTTCAAACAATTCAGTTCTGTATAAATATGCAGTTTAAATATCAAAACAGTTCTATTTTAAGCAATTCAGTTGAACATGTGTACACAGTTTAGTTCAATTTGACCTATAGATAGGACCCTATCAAGTGCTACCACTCTGGGCCAGAGTGGACTTGTGAGCGATGGCAATAAAGGGGTATTCTGCATTCCCCAAAGCTCCAGCATCACTGGAACCTCACCATCAGATTTTTTTAGTGTCATATACAGGATACTCTTTAGGGGAATCTAGTTCCTCTGCAGAGATGCAGTCAGATTATTACTTGTGAATCATAGTACAATAGCATGAAAACAATAAAGTGCTTACTTTTAATTATGATATTTGGCAAAACAACCTTAACACAATCCTACACCACAGTGTAGGGCTTCCTTGTGATGATATTTCTATACATTAACATTAAATTGGTCATCCAATCGGGAAATGCCTTACATTGAACTTCAAAAAAATATCTGTACATTTTCTTTTTTAAGTAGAGGAATTATGTTGTAAACTGAATTACCATGACCAGAAAATCCGACAAATATCCACAGGATATACGAAACCACTGGACAGCTGTTTTGAACTTATAAGGTCTCATCAGCAGTGTACACCATGATCTCCCCAACTGCTAATCGAACCAGCGACCACAGAATACAAAGTCAAAACTCTACCACTGAGCCACTGGTCTACATCGCACACAAGCAATGCAAAAATGTCGCTCTGCCTGCAAAACATTGATGAATTCATTGCTCAAAAATTAAAACTTTGATTCATTTTTATATTATTCTTTGGTTCTTTGCTCTCCTAATTACTTCCAACTTGAAAATGAGGGAATTCCCATTGTGCAGTGGCTAACATGCGAGTTTTGCGTTTGGACTCCAGTTGTGCTATTACATTCACTTTTCAACTAATACCTTTTAGAAAGGTATAAACCTCTTTATTACCCCTGCTAAATAGTACCACTACTGTTCTTCTACAAGGGTGACTTTGGTATTAAATAACCCATAAAGTTTGATATGCCATTAAACAAAGAAACCAAACTAAACTAAACTAAACTACTGTTCTTCTACAATGATGGCTTTGGTATTAAATAACCCATAAAGGTTGATATGCCTTTAAACAAAAAAAACAAACTAAACTAAACTACTGTTCTTCTACAAGGATGGCTTTGGTATTGAATAACCCATAAAGGTTGATATGCCATTAAACAAAGAAACCAAACCAAACTAAACTTTAAAGTATTCTATTTTTGTTGATGGGTGTTTAATGGCATATCAACCTTCATGGGTTATTTAATGCCAAAGCCATCCTTATAGAAAAACAACAGTGACATTATTTTACTCCTAGCTGGGAGGATAAGAAGGCTCATACTTTTCCCAAGGATATTAGTCCAAAAATGAACGTAATAGCATGACTGGAGTTCAAACTTGGTTACTTTGAGGCCGCAGTTCAGTACATTAGCCATTATGCTATTGAGACTCCTCGGATGTCAGTATTGGGATGGGGGTGTTTTGGAGTTTTTTTGTTGTTGTTTTTTTTAGATATTTGCACACTAATTTTTCTTTCATCCTTAATTTTCTCAGCAGACACAAAATAACGGAGCTAGAAAAGGAGCGACAAAATCATTTCTAATTATAAGGAAAGTCTTTATAGACGGCACACAAGACAGTTAATTAGTATATGTACCTAAGATAACTTAGGGTTGCTCATTTGCTTTTATGATTTCTCAGCAAATAAAATTGTTTCCAATATTCTCTATTTATTGGTCTATGATTAATCTCTATTATAATAATCTGATTTTTGTATGTTACTTATTATAACCCAACAAAAAGGCACATTGTAACAAGATTTTTGTTAGCACAATAACATTAAAACAAGGTAGTTTCCCATCCAGTTTGCAGCTTAATAGTATGAAGTCTGCATTTACACTTACACTAATTGTTATGAATTTCCAAGGGAGATAACTAAGAAATACTAATTATAGATTATCTACTCTCTCTCTCTCTCTCTCTCTCTCTCTCTCTCTCTCTCTCTCTCTCTCTCTCTTTTGCAATAAATTGCATTAAAAATTTTGTAGTCGAGAGTGATATTGAAAGTGGCTAAATCAGAAATGTCTTCATAAAAATGTGATTCTACAACAAGTTTAAATGAGTAACACAGACACACACATATATCACACACACACAAACATATATATGTCACACACATGCACAAACATCTCTCTCACACACACACACACACACACACACATATGGTGAAAAGACGGATTTGTAGTGGATCTGACAGTGTGATAGAAATATGTGGAAAGCTGGATAAATCATTTAACTTAGATTTAGATGTGTGATATTTTGTTCGGGTTTTATTGAAGATGAAATAAAGCCTAAATGAAATATCACACATCTAATTCTAAGTTGAGTGTTTGATTTATCCAACTTTACACATATTTCTATCATATATGTGTGTGTGTGTGTGTGTGTGTGTGTGTGTGTGTGTGTGTGTGTGTGTGTGTGTGTGTGTGTGTGTGTGTGAAAATGGAAGTAAACTTGACTTGTCATGAAGATGTAGGAATATGAAAAAACACAAAGTCTTTAGAGGATGGTTTTATTTAAAGTTGAATTAATTCGACTAAAAATAAAATTAATTTAACTATAAATAAAATCATCCTTTGAAGACTTTGTGCTTTTTCATATTTGTACATTTTTCATTCATTTATATCACACACATAC
>OY757927.1:27469783-27529783 GCA_963585895.1 Sepioteuthis lessoniana
CAAGATTTTATGATTTGGAATTTTTGAATTAAAAGCCCTGTCTGGGTTAGATAGTACCACTATCATTCTTTATTCTACAAAGATGGCTTTGGCCTTAAATAACCCTTTAAGATGTTATGGAGGTCCTTTATTTTTCTTTTACCTTTTTTTTACTGAAATAAAGTTAGTAACAAACATGCAACAGAAGACACCTATTAAAATGAATAAAAATGTGTATTTCGAAAGGTTACATTATTATAAATTTTCTTTCTGTATTTGTCTTTAAATATCTTAATTGTAATATGCATGTGTATTATTTTCTTTGTTCCTAAGCATTCTAGGTTGAGAAAAGCATTCAAATTTGTCAAGCTTTGAATTTTATGGAATGAAAATCATCAGGTCCATTCTAGTTGATGTCTGGTTTTACTTGTGGTCTCCTACTCCTTATTCATTCTGTCAGAGGAAAAGGGAAAGTTGTTCCATTCTGATCTAGACTGACTTTTGGCATCAGCTGAAAGGCTATTTTTAGTATGATGAAATATCATAACTTTTTCTTTTCATCATGAAACCATTACGAAGGTTGAAATGCCATTAAATAAAGAAACCAAATCAAATTTTAAAAGTTTTAAGCCATTAAACAAAGAACTCAAACCAAATTAAAAAGGCTGGTATGCCATTAAACAAAGAAACCAAACCAAATTAAAAAGGTGGACATGCCATTAAACAAAGAAACTTTAGCCGCAATTTTTGTTGTCAACGAGGAAAAGTTGGTTTGTTGTTGGGCGAGGAATGATTGTAATGTATGTGTGTTTACGTTGTGTTGTTTCCTCACCAAGTTTCTAAGTCCCCTCACTAAAGCTTGTTGGGTATATAGGAAGGGTGAAGAAGTAAGATGCAGATAGTTGAAATGTGTTTTTAGGAATAGGTTTTATTTGCAGCATGGAATATTGGGTTTGCTTTTGGTGCTGCAAGACTCGTGGAGAGGTTGTGAGTATTGAGACGAAATTGAGTTATGAGAAGTTGAGAAGGTTGAGATGGCAGCATGTGTCGTCAGACACACGAGGGATTGTGTTCGCTGTAGTTCAACAAAAGCCATGTTGATGTTGGAGGAATTGAACTTTTGAGTCACCGTGTAGTTTTGTGCGTCTGATGTTTTTGGGGAGGAGAGTCTGCGTTGTCTCCATTAAAGTGGCCCAGAGGTGAATTGATAGCTAGGTGTCAAGAGCGGAATAAAAGCATTGCGTTGACATTGCCAATTTTGGGGGTGACATAAAGTTGTGCCTGTGCGAGGCATGGAATGTATCTAATTTATATTCAACTGGGATTCCTTGCAAGGAATCCATAAATTAGATGGGTTCCCTTGTGTGTCCATGCTGCTGCTGCTGCTATTCTAGAGCCGCAGTGAGACGTCTGCACTGGGCGGCATTGTCCAGCTAAAGAGACTAGGTTTGGCAGCTTACCCAATTTGCTGCCCGGAAAAGAAAGGTCCAGGCTGAATAGGATAGGTCATCCTGATTGGGTGAAATTAAGTGTTGAATTAAATTGCGTGCCAAACCAAAATACGAAATTTTCTTTCCCTTACAAAACCAAACTGAATTAAAAAGGTGGTCATGCCATTAAACAAAGAAACCAAACTAAATTAAAAAGAAAATAATAAAGAAAAAATAAACTCTCATTAATTACTGTATATACATTTTGTAGACTCCTCTGAATTTTTTTTTCCTTTTTTCATTGTGTGTTAGAGATCTTTTCGATTTTGGTTTTGAACTTTATCTTACTTGATACCCACTGGTTTGTTCACCTCCTGCCACATTTTCACCAACTGACATGGATTACTAATGTTTCTATGGCAATAAGTCATAAAATTTAGTTTAATGTGATCTAAGAATTTTTTTACTTACTTAATTCTTTTTAATGATTAATTTGTAGCTAGTATTAAAAACATGGACTGCTATTGACAGGGAAAAAATGAGAATTCTTCCAAGCTGTAGCTGTGTCAGTACTGTTGTATGGTTGCACTACTTGGACTTTAACAAAATGCTTGGAGAAAAAGCTAGCTGGAAACTACACCAGAATGCTGTGTGTTATTTTAAACAAATTGGTAGTGGTACTATTTAAGTCATAGCCAGGAGGGAAAAGGGGCATTAGTCTGAAAGTGAATGCAAAAACAGGACTGGAATTTAAACTTGTTTACCATGATGTCACAGTCCAACACTTTAACTATTGAGCCACAGGGACTTCTCCCATAAATCTTTTGATCTTATATTTTTCTCGGAAAATCTCTCCATGGAAATGCATCGAGTATTCTATGTCTCTCTAATTTCTCTGTAAATTCTCTTATCAGAGAAACAATTTATTGCTATCTAATGGAAATGATAATCTTTTTTTACATTTTCATTGTATTGTTATCTCAACTTATAGAGATTTTATTCATAATACATTTTCTGGAAAATAAAATAAAAATGATCCATTTTAAAATTAATTTTTCTCTATTTTGTCCCTTTGGTTTGGCATTTAGGAAAGAAACATCATTGTCCTTCAACATTAAATCTATCTAATATTCACAGGGTGTCTTTATTCCAATTTGTAGCAAAAGTTATATATATATATATATATATAAGTTGGGTGACTGTAGTCAAGGGCGGCCTAAAGGCACCCTTTTCAATAGCTTTTACACCAAGGTGTAGAGGAGAGTGCTACTCCTTTTCCTGGATTGCTCAACTTACCCTTGATCCATACCTTATAATGCTGAATGTTAAGCAAGGAGGCATCAAGTACTATTTTTTAAGTCTTTGGTTGATCAATGAAGAGATGGTGATCTAATGAGCAATCACTATCTATCTATCTATATATATATATAAAATCTTTGAATATATATATATATATATATAATCTTTGAATATATATATATATATATATATATATATATATATATTCGTGATTGCTCCTTTTTGGCAGCAGATCACCATTTCTTCATTGATCAACCAAATGTACAATGTCTCCAGGATTTGAACTTTCTTACAATATTAACCATTACACCCACCAACACTTGCCCGGTCAGCTGGGCCTGTAGAATACACTGACTGCATCTCTGTAGAGGGGTAAAACTCCCCCAACAAGTGTCCTGGATATGACACTAAACAACAATCTGATCATGAGGTTCCAGTAATGCTGGAGTTTTTGGGAATGCAAAGCACCTCTTCATTGCTATCGCTCCCAGGTTCACTCTGGCCCAGAGTGGTAGCACCTGATAGAGTCCTATCTATGCGTCAAATAGAACTAAAATTTGTACTTATGCTAAACTGAATTACTTGAAGTAGAACTGTTTTGACATTTATCTATGTGTGGACAAGAACTATACTTATACTAAACCGAATTGTTTGAATCGGAACTGTTTGACTAAACTGAATAGCTTGAAATAGAAATATTTTTGACAATTAAACTGTGTACTTGTATTTAAACTGCGTACTTATGCTTAACTGAATTGTTTTAAATAGAACTGATTATTTGTATAAAAATGGATTTGGCACTAAATAACCTACAAAGGTTGATATACCATAAAACCTAACCAACCAACAACCTCCCACACACATACACATACATATACACACTACCAGTTAAAAGTATTTGGGAACCCTCAAAGATTTTTATTTCTTATCCTAGAAGTGTTATTTTTAATGCAATAAGTTAAGCACCACGATGTTTTTATTATACTAGATAGTAACTTTAACCTTAGTATAACCATATATCTATTGAAAAATTGATTTGAAGGCGTTTTTCTTCTTTAGTACAGAACATGAATAAACCTTTTTCCAAAAGTTAAATGAAACCACCACTTGAACTCATATTAAGACTATATTGTGTTGAATTACTGCTTGCTAGATACTATTTGTTTTACCTCTGCAGACGACAAATGTTATCAGAGTCACCAGCTTGTGTGACAAGGCTAACTGCTCTAAACATCACTGCCCAACTGAACCAATGTTGTGTAAAAAAATGTGTCAACATCCACTGTGAACAGAAGACTCTGTGAAGCTGGCCTATATAGTAGAATTGCTGTCAAGAAACAAGTGTTGAGGAAGTAAAACAATGTCAAAAGAATGCTGAGAATCTGTAAAACAGTGATACCAGCCAGAAGGGATCATTTTGATGATATCAAAAGATTAAGAATTTTTGTGTTTTTTAGTTTAATTTGTATTTAATGTGGCTTGAGAAATATTTATTCAGTATAATAAATAAAACCATTTGTTGCATATTGACTTTTAACAGAGCCTTCAATCAGGGATTTCTCTACACAGGATGCACCAATGTAAACAGGCAGAAGCAGATGCATGGGTTGACAGCCAGAAATACAAAACAGAAGAATGCATAGGCATTATGAAATTATATATACCCAGGTACCCACACAGTTAGGGTCAGTTTCAGTCACTCCTGTCTCCATCTCCCTATTTCTCCCACTCCCACACTTAGGCTAGTTTTTACCCTTTAGAAAGAGTAAAGAGACATATATTTTTATATAAAGAAGGTGTTTTGCTTCTTCATCTTGTAGCAGAAAGAATAACAAACCATTATTTAGTGCGGGAATGGTTTTTGCCATTGGACTTTTGAAATTATACATTTCATCCAATGAGAATGACTGATGCTATTCTGCCCAGGCACACCTCCCCGGGCACCATAAAAGGCAGCACTAACCATGCTCACTCTCTCTTTCCTTTTCCTCCTTACTGGCAGCAAGGTAGGACCAGCCAACACGAGAGATAACATTTCTCTCTCTAACCTGGGACGATTTCAACAGCAGACAGAGGGAGTTTTCATCTTTAGAGAGCACATTTCAACATTTGTTCCTCTGCTTCCTTTAGGAGACCATTTCCTGGTCAATTATTTCTCCCTCCTTAACCAAATGGACCCCAAAGCATCTGGCTAAGTACAAAATTCCCGCACAGCCATTTACAACTTCCTACTACTTTCTTTGACTCACAGCACAAGGCAAAACTTCCTCTCAAGCTGTCATTAAACTACAAAATTGAAAACCATCAATATCAATGCCTTCATTATTTATTTTCTTTCTTTTAATATAACAAGAGGCAACAGAACTCTACAACGTCAACTGCCATTTATGTTTAAATGATAATATCATCTGCCCTCGTGTTATAATCTCTTCATTATGACCCATCATTCATTATTATACTGCTTATACAACACATTGTGGTGCTTAACTTGTTTCATGAAAAATAACACTTTTAGGATGAGAAATAAAAAGTTTTTAGCCTGCCCAAATACTTTTGACTGATAGTATGTGTGTGTGTGTGTGTATATATATATATATATATAGAGAGAGAGATGGGGGGGTATTGATATAGACGATAATTTAATATTGAAACCATGACATATCAAAACTAATATTCATGTGACTCTGACTAGAAATTTGATTTTTTTTTTAACATTTTTAAAATTCCGTTCATTAGTAAGTGCGACATATTTTTATTTCATCTGTATGCATCATTTTTTTTTTTTTTGCCGGGGAAAATTTATATTTTTTTCCTTTTCTTTTTTAAAAAGACATTGATGAAGATAAAATAATTTTCAACAGAAAAAATTAATTAGCATTTTTAAAATAAAATTCAAATGTTTAAAAATAATTCAAAATAATTTTTCTAATGGTATTTTTTATCTATTTATTTATTTTTTGTTTGAATATATTTTTTAAATATCTGTTTCTTCTTTTTTTTTTTCTTTTTTTTTTGTATTTTTAAATTTTACATATTTTGATGGAGGTGCCTGTGGTGTAATGGTTATCGTTATAGGAAATGGACACGGTGATACGAGTTCAAATCCTGGACGAGACTGATTGCATTTCACATAGCACTAATACCCTTAGAAAAGGTATGAATCCAATATTTCTCCCTCCAGCTATGGGTAAATAGTAGGGCAAACTGGGTTTTTCAGCCTTGGTAAGGCAACTAGTCCATGAGAAGGAAAACTCTGAATTCAAACCTGTTAAACTCCTGCTCGAGTGGAGGGGTTGGTAAATATGTGTATATATATTTTTTTAAATCTCTTTTTAGATAAACATCCTGAACAGAGATTTTCTAATAAATTTTTCCTTTTTTCTTTGATTTTTGTATATCTGAATTTTCTATTTTTTAAACTCCTTTTTAGGTAAACATCCAAAATAGTGATGGCAACACCCCCATCCATATTGCCTGCCAATGTGATTGTGATAATAGGGTTCTTGTTATGTTGAAACTCCTTTCGGTAAGTTTGTTTTTGTTTTGTGATGTAATTGATAAATTGGTACATAGATATTAAATGACAAAAAAAAATTTTACCACTTTAAAGGAGCACACAGAGTATTGGATCAAAACTGTAATATAGAAAATAGTTCAGAATGCATGCATATATATATATATATATATATATATATATATATATATGGTATAAATAGTATATACGTATGTCTTTAGTCTACATATTTTATTTTGAGAAAAAAAATGCTGCAACATTACACCAGTATTAATAAAACACTTTATGCTTAAATTTTACGAAGTTGTTTTGTACTTATAAAGGTTGTATTGCTTTTGTAATATACACACTCGCTGAAGAAGACCAGTGATGGGGTCAAAAGTACTTGGCAACAAATTAACTCTGGAAAATTTATTAACCAATTCCGGCTAGATATTATAACATCCACACAGCAACAAGAATGGATCAAAATAGAAATATGTAGACAAAAGATGTCTATACTATTTAATCAAATATGTCTGAATGAAAAAATGCTGGCCAATTACACGCATATATATATATATATATATATATATATATATATATATATATATCCAATGCTGTGTTAACAGAAAGAACTCAGACACAAATTAGAAATATTTGGGGAGTCATTGACTTGATCTAGAGTACAATGAATTTTTTTCTCTTGTCTCTACCCAATTTTAAGATTCTTTTCTTTTAAAACCTCATTCCTTTCATTAGTAAATACTGACAATTGACTTATGAAAAGGTCTCAATCAAAAGGCACCTGAAATTTTTAATCATTCCAATCAATTTTAATTATTATTAAAATCATGTTTCTCAATTGACTGTGATGTCGTACAAGAAATATAAAACAGAAGATGACTTGTCTGAAAAAGATTGCTCTCTTAATTCCCTTGTCTCCTACCAGAGAAACAATTTATTGCTATCTAATAGAAATGTATATGTGTAGGACCCAAGTGTATATTTGGGTTCAACTTGAAGTCCCTTTTTTTATGCCAACTATCTATTTGTATACAATATATTCACTTTAGCTTTGGACATCAGTGGAGCACTCCAGATTTTCTTTTTTTTTTTTTTTTTTACGATTACCTAGTAGTTACTCATTTCTTAGTTTTTCATTCAATTTGCCTTTATCTATGTTTCTGGAATGTTCAGCATATAGCAGTCATTCAATCTAACAGTGTTTCAAATAATTGTTTTATACGATTCATTAGTGAGTGGAAAATGCTCCTTTAATATTTTGAAAGTCACTTCATTTATTTCTTACTATGCAAACCACTAAATATTCCTCAATCTATTTTTTTCTTCTATTTTCTCATCACCAAGGTTGATTTGTTCATTGTTTACATTGTATACTAGACTGGTTCCATACCATTTTATATATATATATATATATATATATATATATATATATATATATATATATATATATATACTCAAGGTGATTCATTACATTTTGTAAAAGTTAGGGATTTAATTTCTATTTGCTATCTACCTGTGCTAGAGAGAAATTTTTTTTTTAAATGTTAAAATTTCTCTATATTATTAAGATGAATAATGTCTGCAAAAAAATTAATCATTTTTTAATTTGTTTGTAACAGGCTGGAGCAAATATCCACATGGAAAACAAAGCCTTCGCTACTCCACTTGATGTGGCCGCCATGTACAATAAAAAAGGTACGTTCAAAAAAGAATAAAATATAGAATAAAATTCAATAATAGAAAATAGATTTCAAAAAGTATATGCAAAAAAAAATATTTCATACCTACAAAAGTTTTCAAAATGTTTTTAAAATGGTAAATGTATATATATATATATACAGGTATGTATATACATGTATAGGTATATATATATATGTATAAGTAGGTATATATATATATATATATTTACATATGAATGCTGGTAGATATTAGATAAGTAAATATATTTACATATGTATATGTATACATATGTATATATATACCTATGTATATGTATGTGTGTATATGTATATATATATATATATATATATATATATATATACATGTTTTATTAAATAATAAAGACAAATTTTGTCTGTATAATATATTTGGAGGTGCCCGTGGTGTAATGGTTATCGTCGTAGGAAATGGACACAGCGATACGAGTTCAAATCCTGGACAAGACTGGTTACATTCACATTGCACTAATACCCTTGGGAAAGGTATGAATCCAATTATTCTCCCTTCAGCTATGGCTAAATAATAGGGCAGACTGGGTTCTTCAGCCTTGGTGAGGTAACTAGTCTAGGAGAAGGAAAACTCTGCATTCAAACCTGTTAAACTCCACTTAAAAGTTGATCTTGTGTCATATCCTGCCCGAGTGGAGGGGTTGGTAAATATGATAATATATTTAAGATCCTTTCAAGTTTCCTAATAAGTGTCTTGGTTTCAGGTTGGAATAGGAATTTCCCAAAGTTGTCCTGAGCACTTTAGGACCCTTCATAGGCCGTCATCAGGGGTTGCTTGCTTGTGTAAAGTGTGTTGTTTTTAGAATGAGTTTTTAAAGTTTTTATAACATAACAAAAATATGTGAATGCAGAGTTAGATAAAAACAGGGTAACTGATGTATTTAAAAATGGGAACGCTATCGACGGAAATAGAATACTATTTTTTTTCCCGTATTCCTCGATAGAATTCTATTTCTATTGATAGCGTTCCCTTTTTAAATATGTGTGTGTGTGTGTGTGTGTGTGTGTGTGTGTGTGTGTGTATATGTGTGTTGTGTCTGTGTGTGTATGTGTGTGAGTATATATGTGTGTGTGTGTATATAGATATGTTTGTGTGTGTATATATGGTATATGTGTGTGTGGGTATATGTGTGTGTGGGTATATGTGTGTGTGTGTGTGTGTATATATATATATATATATGTGTGTGTGTGTGTGTGTGTGTATTTGTGTGTACATATGTGTATATATATATATTTGTGTGCGTGTATATATATATATATATATATATGTATATATATACATGTGTGTGTGTGTGTGTGTGTGCCTATGTGTGTGTGCCTATGTGTGTGTTGTGTCTGTGTGTGTGTTTGTATATATATATATATATATATTTCTGAAACTTATAAGAATTAGTTTTTAGAAAAGCCATCTTACCTCTTTATAGACAATATTAGAATCTATGTGTAAGTTTTATTTTGTAATCACAAACGAAGATATACATCATCTTTCATTTCACTCTCTAACAATCAATGTTAAGAAAAATGACTGAATACTTTTAGCAAGTACATAAATATGAAACTGTCATCATTATTTTTTCATTTTTTTTCATGTTTTTTGTTTTTTTTTGTCATTTATTAGATGCCGTATCTACTCTCCTTGATCATGACAAGGAGGGTCTGCGAAATAATAGCCTAGCCATTGTGGAGGCTTCTATCCGAGGCTATGCACCAATTGTGGAAATGCTGCTTAAATATGGCATCAGTCCAAATACAGTGAACAAGTTAAAACAAACAGCACCATTACATGAAGCTATTCGATTCTTCAGGTAATTGTTTTTTCCTTTGATTTTTTTTCTCTGCACAAGGAAGACTATTCCTCTGTTAATTAAAATAGTAGAAAATTAGAAAGTACTGATCTCATAAACTATCTCAGGAATAAAGAATATTGATTGATATTTAAATATTTTAATGAATTTGAATTTTTTTTTAAATGTCATGAATTGTTATGCAGTTTTTTGGAAGTGAATTTAACTCACAGAATCAAAATGACCGCACAATCAGGACCTCAAGAAACAAACACTTTGTTGGCTGACCTTTTCCAAATTGTACAAACCAGAAATTCCCCTTGATCTGTTTTATCCATCGTGTTATATTCATGTATAGCAATGCAGTTGAGGAGAAAAGGAGAAGCAGGGTAACTCACTGACCATAATGTTGTACTACCTGCTTGATAGCAAGGGCAGAAGAAATGATAAGAAGCAACAATAGAATCAACAAATGAGGTTGAATGTATATAAAGAAATCTGCATAAAGGTTCTGTTTCATTTATATTAGTTCAGAGGGTTTACAAAGTATGTAAGTTGACCAGTCGGCTGGGGCTGTAGAATACACCGACTGCACCTCTGCAGAGGGGTTAGACCCCCCCCCCCAATGCTGGAGCTTTGGGGAATGTGGAGTACCCCTTCATTGCCATCGCTCCCAGGTCCACTCTGGCCCGGAGTGGTAGCACCTGATAGGGCCCTATCTATGGGTTAAATAGAACTAACAGCATACTTATGCTAAAATGAATAGTTTGAGTAAACTGAATTGCCTGAAATAGAAATGTTTTTGACAATTAAACCGTACTTACATTTAAACTGCGTACTTATGCTTAACTGAATTATTTGAAATAGAACTGTTTTTCGACATTAAAACTGTATTTACACTTAACTGAATTGTTACATATAACTGCTTGAATAGTTTGAAATGGAAATGTTTTTGACAATTAAACTGTGTACTTGTGTTAAACTGAATTGTTTTCAATAGAACAGATTATTTACATAAAAATGGATTTGGCGTTAAATAACCTACAAAGGTTTATATGCCATTTATTCCTTTGGGAGGAATAAATGATGATAAAAGTAATATTATATGTCTATCTTTTTCATACCAGCTTGTGGGATAATTAAATAAATGCTTTTGAAAGCAAAGCATTTCTTATCTGTATTTCTTTTTGAATTTGAAATTTTTAAAATTTTATTTTAAGGCTTCAAGTGGCTGAAAGGCTTTTACAGTATGGGGCTGAAACTGATGTAGTCAATATTGCAGGAGAAGTAAGTAATCTTTAAAGTGATTTTGGGCACATCATTTTCATTTTGTTGTACTTGTCTTGACATTTCTATGATATTGTCCTTATAGTATTGGTCATTCACCTTCAGTTGTAGAATAGACATTCTACATTATAACTCTTATCATTTACAGTTTATATTACCATATTTCCCAATCCCTCTACTCGGGCAGGATATGACACAAGGTCAATTTTTAAGCAGAGTTTAACAGGTTTGAATTCAGAGTTTTCCTTCTCATGGACTAGTTGCCTCACCAAGGCTGAAGAACCCAGTCTGTCCTACTATTTACCCATAGCTGAAGGGAGAATAATTGGATTCATACCTTTCCCAAGGGTATTAGTGCTATGTGAAATGCAATCAACCTTGTCTAGGATTTGAACTTGTTTCGCCATGTCCATTTCCTATGACGATAACCATTACACCACGATCACCTTTACAGTTTATATTATACGCATCAAAATGATGCCTTAAAAGTAATATGAATCGAAATAAATCCCTAAAAAAAACGATCATCCTGTCAGTGGGGCTTAGCATATGCTGGGTAGGACAATAAACTGCATCTGATGGTGAAGCTTCAGTTCTTGAGATCTGGAAAGTATGGAGTACCTCTTCATTATCATTACTCCCAGATCCACTCTGACTCAGAGTGGTAGTACCTGTTACGGTCCCATCTATGGGGGTTTTTTGCGGGGGGGGGGGGGGGCTTTTCACTTACACAAACAGGTGTTTGCCTGATAAATTGTTGCTTAATGTTTAAGGAAAAGAATTTACACATTTTTATTTGTAGAAAGGGATGTTTTCTTAATATATTGATTAACAATCCTGATGTTTACAAACATTGATTGAACGGTAACTGTGTGAAAGAGTTGGAAGATTGTGTTGCATCAATCCTGTCTTAAAAAGTTGCATTTTGTGATCTTGTCTTTACCCTGAACACTGTTACCACTAAGGAAGACATATAAAGCAACCTCACCCACCAGGCAGGGTTTGGTTTATTTGCTCATTCTTTGTAAACAATTGTGCTTTTTTTTTATAAATAAATAAAGGGCGACTACTCTATACTTAGTACTACATAGTTATTTCCCTTTAATCGTATGCCATAAGATAAATAGATACAAATATATGGGGTCAGACAAAATAATCTAACACATTTGTAGGTTTAATAAAAGACAAATAAAGTAAAGAAACAAAAAAGTGTTTTTATTTTCAAAAAGTACATATAAATGCCATTTTGTTTCATTTGGTTTTGAAAATTAAATCAGTCAAATGGGATCCGTTATTGTCTACACACTGTCGGAGGCGTTCACGAAAGTTGTCTATAACTCGGCGGGTTATTTCATGTGGAATGGCAATAATTTCTTGACGAATTGCATCTTTAAGTTGTTCAATAGATTGAGGGCGATTACTGTATACCTTTGACTTGAGGTATCCCCAGAGAAAAAAATCGCACAGATTTAAATCAGATGAACGGGCGGGCCAACCGATGTCACCACGCAATGAGATCAAATGACCAGGGAACATCTCCCTCAAAATCCCCATAGCACGTCGAGGAGAGTATTATATGAAAAAAAAATGGCATTATATGCACTTTTCGAAAATAAAAACACTTTTTTGTTTCTTTACTTTATTTGTCTTTTATTAAACCTACAAATGTGTCAGATCATTTTGCTTGACCCTGTATTATTGAATGATATATTCAATATACAGTAAACAATTATTTACATAACTGAAACCATTTAAAAATGAGTTTTACACATCAGCAAAAAAAAAGTTTTTCATTTTACAATTCTCTGTTCATAGATCTGTCTTGTGCATTTTTACATCTTTATTTGTCTTTTATTAAACCTACAAATATGTCAGATCATTTTGCCTGACCCTATATATGGCATTTTATCGTGATAGATTAATGTCAACAGAAATAGGAAGAGTTCCACTTAAAATCAATAAGTATTCTTTTTTTTCTGTCTTTTGACAAATCCTCTATATCATCTGATCATTGTCAGATTGGTAGTACTTGTTAGGGTCCAATCTATGGGTCTGTGTGCAAACAAATGATTAATGTTAAATTATATTATTAGTATTACATCGCAATAATTAGAAACATTTAACTGTGTGAAAATCAATGAATAATGTTGAATAGAATTATTAGTGTTAAATAGCAATATTTGAAACTGTGTGCAAATAAAACTGTTTGTGTTAGATAACAATACTTAAAATCATTTACCTGTGTACAAAATGAATTCTAGCTCATTTAAAAATAATGTTACCAACAAATTATTCATTTACAAATTATATTTAATATATATGTATTAGCAGGATTTAGCATCAAATAACCTACAAGGGTTGATATGCCATAAAACACAACCAACCATTTAACTGTGTGCAAACAAAACTTTGTGTTAGATTGCAATACTTGAAAACATTTAATTGTGTACAAACAAAACTTTGCCTAATCGGCTGGGGCAGTAGAATACACCAACTAGACCTCTGCAGAGGGGTAAGACCCCCCCCCCCAACGAGTGTCCTGGATATGACACTAAACAATCTGATGGTGAGGTTCCAGCAATGCTAGAGCTTTGGGGAATGTAGAGTACCTCTTGATTGCCATTGCTCCCAGGTCCACTCTGGCCTGGAGTGGTAGTACCTGATAGGGCCCTATCTATAGGTTAAATAGAACTAACAGCATACTTATGCTAAAATGAATTATTTGAGTAAACTGAATAGCTTGAAATAGAAATGTTTTTGACAATTAAACGGGACATTGGCCCAGCGGTTAGAGTGTTCGCCAATGGCCCGGGAGATCTGGGTTCAATCCCAGGTCGAGTCATACCAAAGACTTTAAAAATGGAACTTGATACCACCTTGCTTAACACTCAGCATTATAAGGTACGGTTCAAGAGTAAAGTGGAGCAATCCAGGGAATGGTGTAGTAGCTATCAAAAAGGGAGCCTTCGGGTCACCCTCGACTATGGTCGCTAACTTTACTTACATTTAAACTGTGTACTTATGCTTAACTGAATTATTTGAAATAGAACTGTTTTTCGACATTAAAAAAAACGTTTATGTATGCATACACTCTACTTTCTTATCTCTAAAAGATACCCTTACTAGTTTCCTTTGAAATTTCATTGTCGCTCAAGTTTTGAGGAATAAAAAAATAACCAAATTACAATATTTACTTATTTGAAAGTAACCTGTGCACAAGCATACACACACACACTGCCAGCGGGGCTTAGAATATGGTGTTTCACCAGCAGATAGTTAAGACCCCCTCCCAAAAGAAAGGTATCCTTGGTATGACACTTAATTGCATCTGATGGTGAGGCTCCTGTTCTGAAGGTCTGGTGTGTGGGAAGTACTTCATTACCATTACTCCCAAGTCCACTCTGACCCAGAGTGGTAGTACTTGTTAGGGTCCCATCTATGTATCAAATAGATCTGTTTAAAAATCAATTGTATTCAATAGGACCATGTATAAAAAAAAAGACTCTTAAAAAATAACTTCACAAAAAATGTAAATATGAACATACAATGAATGCAATTCCCTAACCTAGGCATAAAATAACCCTTGATGGGTTGACATGACATTAAAATCAATCAATCAATACTCATACTTTCTAAAAAGCAATCTTCCTTAACTTTGTTGACTTCATTTCATTTTTATTCATGAAATACAATGTATGATTAACTAAATGTAATTTTCATCTCTAAGTGAATATTATTCTCCAACGACCATATATGAAATACACATCATGATGTCTAATCTGTGGGGATTTAGGAATGAACAATAAAACTCCCAACCGGATGTTGACTTGTCGGCTGCCACATACAAAATGTATAAACGCGTTGCCACGCATAAGGCTCCACGCATCCATCCGGTTAAAAATCAGAAAAAAAGAAAAATAATAAAAAGTAAAGTAGCCAATGGGAAGCAGTCGCACCAAAATTAGAAGGATTTTGGAGTGGCGAATTTGGAGCTGGTGGAGAGAGATAAATACTCAGGTTTTCTGTGAACTGATCTCTTTTCAGACAATGACGTCGAACCGACAACACCAATTTTGCTGTCTGGTGTTTTGGGCACCACGCTACGTCCCAAGACGTAGCATTGGTTAGTCCATTCACCAAGTAAATAAAGGAAAGTATGGAAGAAATGTTTTCGTCTCTTGTCTGTTTCTATCTTTTCTTTTTGTATATTTCTTTTGGACCTTCTTTGGGCAAGGCATTGCACCAGCCAGTCAACATGGGGTAAAATAAAATAACCAAAATATGGAGTCAGATATCTTACGGCGACACAGCCTTGCCCTTAGCCCCTGACCTTCAAAAAAAACCTTTAAACCCCACATTGGTGACCTCGACGCAAAAAGCCTTCAAAAACAACAAATCTATGTATCATTAATACTACTACAAAACACATTTTTATCTTTTTTTATTCATTTATAAGTTAAAATATCAGGGGAGGTAACTTGCATATCTTAATAGTTCTTCCCCCTTTTTCTTTTCATTTCTGTAGGGCATAAGTTCTGCAAAAGAAAATAGGAGAGTGTAACAACATTAAACAGAGGACTCTTTCGGCTCAGATATAAACCCCAGGATCTTAAATGAAGGCACTCCTTTCTTTGTCAAGGAGTGGGCAATTTGTGTGTTAGTTGGTACACAAGAGATCTCTACAATTTCTTTTCCTTCAAGCATCTCTCTCAAAATAGCCATCTCCATGCGAAGCCTCTTTTCATTGTAACATTGTAACTTTTATTAGGGTCTTTCTTTTTTTTTTCTTTTACTATTTAAATCTTCTTCCCTGTCACTGGAATCAAAATGAAGCTGTGTGGCATTCATATCGTTGAGCAAGGTTTTTGTGTTCATAATATTTGTTAAATACAAAGAACTCAGACTATAACACTCCGCATACGGAGACGCCTTTATTACACCCGTCCTTCTTAAACTTTCACATAAACTAATATGGCCGTTTGTTTACAACCGGTCCTCAAATAATTCCCCCTCTTCTCGAGAGTATCAGGGGAGGTAACTTGCATGTCTTAACATTCAATATACTCTTTGTTACTTCATTTTGATTCCTTGTTCTATTAAAATAGCATAAACATATTGTTATATACCCTACCTATGAACATTAATGTTCATAGGTAAGGTATATAACAATATGTTAATACTATTTCCCATTCCTCATAAATATGTTGGACACTATTGTGAGAGGAGTAAAATGTACTGATTAAGTAAATCCCCACTAACAACAGTTACCATCTTCACACTGCTGACGGGTATTGTATTTTGTTAATGTTATAAAGATTTCCATTTCATTTCCAACCTCTCTTTTAGTTATTTCTCATTCAGTAACCTTTTGTTTGGTTTGAACGCATATAATTAGCAATCACAGACATGCCTAAACAATTTTAGAATTGATGACATATGTGCTATAACGAACTTTTTGATGTGTTTGTGACTGCAGACTAAATCTTACCAATTGGTTCTTTTAACATTTACAGCCATAATAATTATGGTTTTGACAAAACAATTAAGATAAATCAATCAACTAATGTGAAGCAATTTTTATACATTCTGAATGTAGCATTGACCTATAAAAATGCTTTAATTCATTGATTTTTCTTGTGCCAATTGAAATGAGTTGACAAGACAAGTATTCCTTACCAAGGATTTATTTAATAAAACATTCCCTGACTAAGCGATTCATCAACTGAAGAACGTCAGTAAGGGAGGTAACAACAATAAGAAAATGCCAAAGGCAGATAAGTATAGTACACCAATACAGGGAGTTTCATTTTATTGTTGTTACCTCCCTTACTGACGTTCTTCAGTTGATGAATCGCTTAGTCAGGGAATGTTTTATTAAATAAATCCTTGTTAAGGAATACATGTCTTGTCAACTCATTCCAATTGGCACAAGAAAAATCAATGAATTAAATCATTTTTATAGGTCAATGCTACATTCAAAATGCCAAGGGCAGATAAGTATAGTACACCAATACAGGGAGTTTCAGAAAAATTAATAGCATTTAAGATGTACAGGGTGTTTCAGTGAAATTTATCGTATTTGAGATGTACAGAGTGTTTCAGAAAAATTAAATACATTTGAGATGTACAGAGCTTTTAAAAAAAATCATCATCTCCTAATTTAATAACTTGACCTATTCCTGTTCAAATGGTATCAAATTCAAATAGTATGTGTTGAAACACCTCAAAATTCTGTGTTTAATGTTTAAATTCCAAAAGTACATATTCAGCTCATTACAACTCAGGCATTGGTCATAGTGTAGCATAGGACCAAAATACGTTGTGTCTGAAAGAAAGGAGTTCACAGAAAAGAAACACTCAAAATTCGAATTTTAAGAAAGAAAATACTAGTCGCTTTTATTTATGGGGACTACAGCGAGCTGTAGTTAAAAAAAAGTTTATTTGATAGCGTTCTTCCTCCCTCCTCTTCTTGGCAATGATGGCAGCAGCATTATAGCTGGCTTGTTGATACTTTCATATCAGTCGTAATGCTGACAGGCTGGGTATGGCATGGGTTGGGCTGTCATGGACATCTGTTGAACCTGTTTAGAAACCTGCCTTGAACTCCCAAAATCTCGTTACTTGATTTCTTATATAGTGATTTGATGGATCAATTCGAAGGTTCCAGAAGGGTTGATGATCACCAGTGAAAACAGTAGTGTAGCACATGAAAGTTCATGCGTGATTATATTAAAATCATGCTTGAACTCTACAGGTCATTCTGCCTGCACAAGCGAGGCTCATGACATTTTTGATCATCAGACCCATGTACCCAATGATTGATGACAGCTGATGTGCTCGCGCATTCTCCAACCTTAGGCTGCCGCAACTCAACAATAGCGCCCGTCCGTAATATTACAATAGCTCTTTCATTTTTCTCCCTACCAACCACTGAGAAGATGTTGACTTATGACTTATGTATAATTTTTGGGACTTAATTGTTATTGTTCAGTAAAAAAATGAATAAAGCAAATGACTGAAACTTACTTTTATCTCGATGGTGGTGTATTTCATTTCTGTATAACCATTTTGTACTTTATTGTAGCAATAACGGAAATTTTTATGATTGGGTTATTTTGGACAAATAAAAAAATTCTATCTGAATAAGATTAATGTAACACTGACAGGTAATATTCATTCAAAGTCAGGCCAAATAATAACAGGGTGTTTCAAAAAATTTGATTTCATTTTAGATATACCAGGTGTTTCAGAAAAATTGATATTTTGTTATCTAATAACTTGACCAATTCACATTCAGATGATTTCAGATTTTAGCAGCATGTGTAGAAACAAATGAAAATTCTATGTTTAATGTTTGAATTGATTAGGAAAGACTGTATCCTATGAATTGAGAACATTCTATTGGTCTTATATTTTTGCAGACCCCACAAAAAATGGTTCAAGATCAACCAAAGGATAGACCAAATGAATTCCAGCGACTGTTTGATGGTAAGTCTACTCTAATTACTGCTAGAGTGAGTCAAAAGTCTTACAATATTTTAGTAATATGTTGTACAATTTGGCAGCTCTGGATGCTTTCGCCAAAGTTGTGAAGGTGATGAACCACACTGGACTGTGTGAGATGCTAAGCTCACCTGATACTCTCTGAGTGCTAATACTGGCTGGATTTAGGTTTTAGGTGTATTTGACCTTGCCCTGCCCAGTCGGCTGGGGCTTTAGAATACACCAACTGCACCTCTGCAGAGGAGTAAGACCCCCCCCCCCAATGGGTGTCCTATATATGACACTAAACAATCTGATGGTGAGGTTCCAGTGATGCTGGGGCTTTGGAGAATGTAGAGCACCCCTTCATTGCCATTGCTTCCAGGTCCACTCTGCAGAGATGCAGTTGGTATATTCTTCAGCCCCAGCCAACTATGCTAATGTGTGTATATGTATATACATATATATGTATGTGTGCATATATTTATGTGTGTGTGTGTGTGTGTGTGTGTGTGTTTTTTTACCAACCCTTTCACTCGAAGTAGGATGTGAAACCAGGTCAATTTTTTTAAGCAAAGTTTGACTGGTTTGAATCCAGAGTTTTCCTCCTCCTAGACTGGTAACCATACCCAGGGAGAATCCCAGTCTTCTCTACTATTTACTCATAACTGGAAGGAGAATATTTGAGTGCATACCCAAGGGTATTAATGCTATGTGATAAACAAATAGCCTTGTACAAGATTTTAGCATAACCATTTCCTACAATGATATCTATTTCACCATGAACACCTCCTTTATATATACATATATATTTAGAGAGAGAGTGAGAGATCAAGTGAGTGAGAGAGTTCCTGTCTTGTGATTAAGATGGTTATGCATTCCTCACTTCTAAAAACCAGGATTTTCTTTCCAGGCTTACATGCTCTCCTTTACTTGCTACATCACAACATCACAATCTTTTTATCACCATTACTCCCTATTTGGCCTTGTACTATACTAAGTCTTAGTAATATATATTAATACTCTTTTTCAGAATACAGCACAGGGGAATTACGCAGAGCCCGTGTTCAATTCAATAGCAGTTTTGATGAGAGAAGGAATAAGTCCTATATTAAAAGTGAGTATTTTTTTAATATCATTCTAATATTTTAATAGACCGGTCCATTGGCCTTGTGGCTAGAGTGTTTGCTAAAGGCCCGGGAGACTGGAGTTCAATCCCAGGTTGAGTCATACCAAAGTCTCAAAAAATGGTACTTTGTGCCTCCTTGCTTAACACTCAGCATTATAAGGTATAGATCAAGGGTAAAGTGGAGCAATCCAGGGAAAGGAGTAATGCCCTTCCCTAAACTTTGGTGTAGTAGCTGTTGGGTTAGTAAAATGGTAATTCCTGTGTATGGAGTGAGTGAGGGAGAGGTTCTCTGTGATTAGATATACTAATCACATGATGAGCCCAGAAGTCTTGGTGCAAAAATCCAAAATCCAGTCAGATTCTACCAGACGTTCTGAAAGACAACCCTAACATACCAGATATTAACTCCCTTAAACTCAACTTTATACACAGGGAGAACTGTATATTGTTATTAATTGTTACATGTGTTGATTGGTAAATTTTTAGAATTAAACAAAGTATTAATTCATTTATTTGTTGCTGTTAGCCTTAGAATAAATGCTATACTAGCACAATATAGCTATTGAAAAGGGAGCCTTCGGGTCCCTCTCGATTACAGTTGCTAACTTATTTTTTTAGTTATCATTACTCAAGGTCATGGCATCTCATTGATTATTTGATAACAAGCATCTTAAAAAGAAGCAGCAGTTTATTATTTATCATTATATTTTTGCAGGAAGTTGAGATGGTAAATAAATATAGGTTCAGTTTAGTTTCTTTGTTTAATGGTATATCAATCTTTGTGGGTTATTTAACACCAAAGCCATCCATATAGAACAACATCAGTGATACTGTGATCTCATAAGTCAGTCAAAAAGATTTATTGAGTAGAAAAGTAAGAATTGACCATGGTAAATTTCAGAAGAATGAACTAAATGCATTTTGAAAATTCATGGAAATGGATTTTGGCGGGAATAAATTGGGAATATATTGTTTTGACAAGAAATAAAATGAAGAAAAAAAATCTATATATATACTGAAAAATGATGAGAGAATTATAATTTCAATTGTCCAAGTGAATCAGAAATCCAAACAATATAATTTTGTTTACAAACTAGAGTAGGCAAAATAGGCTGGGGGATTTGATCCAGCAAGATCAGAAATTATCAATAGGCAATCTGAGAAAAAAACTCAGGAATAACAGGGGGGGGGGGTAAATTAAGGTATGGAAAATTTTAGTTCAATTTTCTGACCATTATGGTTTGAACACATACTGACATCACAATTCCAAATTTGAGGTAAAAGTGAGACTAAAGCAAATATGGATGTCATGACAAACAGTGGGAGGCAGAATTAATTGTTGAAATCCAAATTAGGAGAAAATTAATGAATTTTTAGCTTCACCCATCTTCAGCCCACAGATGGAAGATATACATAAAATATAAGGGATTTCACCCCTTGACAGAGTCCCACAGAGAGAGTGTGAATTAGCTAATGGATTTCACATCACTCTGAATCTTGACCTTTTATCAGACTATCCTGATGATAGAAAAGGGAAGAGAACTAAGAGAATACAACAATTGGAGACAGAGAAAGCCCAAAATAACACAATTGCAGAGAGCCTAGTGGACAGCAAAAGGCGACTTGTAGATTTCACGTCTTGGCCTTCTACCAGACTATCCTGGGTACAGAAAATGAAGAAAGCCTATCATATTATAGCATTGTGAAATAATATCAAGGATTGTGAGAAAGCAAATTTAACAACCATTGAGATTTCCTTGTGCCAAACTATAGATAATGAGAATAGAAAAGCCTAAACTCATACAAAGAATTGACTGTTAATTCGTGAACTGGGTCTCTGACTAAAACTTCCCACCTCTGGGATGGGTGAATACATGTACTATTTTAAAGACATTTTTTTAATTCTTTCTAAATATTGTTATATTTTTTGCAAACCACATTTTGTTTTATGTTGGTGTAGACTTTTTTTTTATTTTCTTAATTGTGTGGTCTCATCTGTCTACTCATCAACCAACAACTCCAATTAAAGATTGATTTGTTGTCTGGATATAAAAAAAACACAATGTGGGCAGATAGCAGATTAGTTATGTCATCCGAAATATAACTAACTAGCAGAATAATATTGTGATCATGAAACTCCCAATTAATTTTTTTATTTGCAAGCTTTTTTTATTTTATGGTCAAAGATATATTCCAGCTATTAAATTTGGTGCCAAATGTGCCATACCAAAAGAGTTAACAGGTTGATTTAGAAAGAAAAAGGATATAGACAGAGATTCCCCTGCCAAAATTCAGGTTAATATGTACTCTTAGGTTGTGGGGAAGTTTCCATGGTTGTTGTGGCTAACATGCCATATTACAACATTGTAGTGAGTAAGTACAAACTCCAGTCATGCTATTACATTCACTTTCCAACTAATACCCTTGGGAAAGGTATGTACTCCCTTATCTCACTATCTACAAGCTAAATAGTACAACCACTGTCCTTTTCAAGGATGGCTTTGGCATTAAATAACCTAAAAAGGTTGATATGCCATTAAACAAAAGAAACCAAACCAATCCTAATTAGTGGCACAAATACTGTCTTCTTGGATTCTAATGCATAAAGAACCCTTTGATTTGTAATGATATGGTTAAATTTCTCTCTCTCTCCCTCATTTTGAATTTCAACAAAATTTAAATGCATAAAAAACCCTTTGATTTGTAATGATATGGTTAAATTTCTCTCTCTCTCTCTCTCTCTCTCTCTCTCTCTCTCTCTCTCTCTCTCTCATTTTGAATTTCAACAAAATTTAAATGCATATGTCTATTTTCAGAATATCCTGAATTAGAAAATAATCCAAAATGGACTGAAAATAGTCCACAGTATTGTAGCTGTTGTACGGCTATGAGTCCCAACACAAATATTTTAGATAGTAAGTATTTTGATGATCTTTTTTAACATTTATTTATCTGGTTTTTTTTTAACATGTCATTTTATTTAGGGTTATTTTATGTTTAAAGTTTAGGAAATCTCATTCATTGTGTATTCATATTTCTGTTTCTTAAGAGTTTTTTTTTTGGGCTCAGTGTCCTATCAGTGCCCAATTGGCTGGGGCTGTAAAATACACAGCCTGCATCTCTACCAAGGGATAAGACCCCACCTAATAAGTGTCCTGGAGATGACACTAAACAATCTGATGGAAAGGCTCCAGTCCTGGATCTTTGGGGAATATGGAGTACCCCCACTTCATTGCCATTTCTCCTAGGTCCATTCTGACTTGGAGTGGTAGCACCTGATAGAGTCCTATCTATGGGTCAAATAGAACTGTTTGAAAACAAATGACATGGTAAATTGAATTCTTAGAAATAGAACTCTTCGACCATTTAACTATGTATGAATAAATGACTGTCTAATTGAATTGTTAGTGATACATAGCAATACTTGGAACCATTTGGCTGTGCAAATGAATGAATAGTATTGAATAGAATGATTAGTCCTAAATAGTAATACTTGTAACCACTTCACTGTCTGTAAACAAATGATTAATATTGAATAGAATTATAAGTGTTAAATAGCAATAATTGAAGCAATTTAACTGTGTAGAAACAATAGCAATACTCGTGTGCAAACAAATTAGTTCTAACTCATTTAGAAATTAAAATTATCTTCAAACTATTCACTTACAAAACATATATATATGCAAGGATCATTAAATAAGTTTCCAGACTTTTTTTGTATGGGCACTTTTATTGATAGTACATACATGAAACTCTTGTCCCCTTCAAAGTAATCTCCTCCAGCTGCAATGCACTCGTACCATTCCAATAACTTCTGGAAGACCCCAGGAAAGTCCTCTTGTGTGAGCGTATCAATGACCTACATCACGGCCTCTTTCATCTCCTCAATTGTCTCAACAACAGCCTCTGAGCTTAGGGAATAAGCAAAAGTCACAGAGAGCAAGGTCTGGACTAGAGGGAGGGTGAGGAACTGTCTTGATGCCCATCTTCGTCAAATAGTCTGTGACAAGAATGGAGTTGTGGACTGGTGCATTGTCCCGGTGGAATTGCCACTGACTCAATTTCAAGAGTGCTGCCCTCTTCCGACGGAATCTCTTGCTGGACTCCCTCCCTTAAAACCTCAACATAGTAACCCTAACCCTAAGCCTAACCCTTTGGCCAATCAACTCTGGTGTATTGACTTCCTTACTCCTCCCACACCTCTCATCATCCCTCACAGACTCCCTGCCTTGCGTGAATCTCTTATGCCACTCAAAAACTGATGCTCGATTCATGCAAGATGGTCAAAAAGCAGTCTGAAGCATTCCATACGTTTCTATGGCATTTTGTCCAAGTTTAAAACAGAATTTTATTGCATATCATTCTTCTAATGTGTCAGATTGCATTTTTGAAATTCACCAGCTGTGATAATCAGACTTTAGTAAGGTGTATTCCAATTGCAACTGTAGCTGTTCATTTGAACCTGAAATCATAAAAATTGGTCATCTGTCATCTCATAAGATGTATAGCAATAACAGAGTGAATTTTCAAGAGTCTACGACAATTTTAAATGCCTGTACAAAAAAGTCTGGAAACTTATCGAAGGCACCACATATATATATATATATATATATATATATATATATATATATATATATATATATATATATTTGTGTGTGTATATATATATATTCTTTAAAGAAAAAACCAAAGACCAGTTATTTTAGGATTATAAATTTATTTCCATCCTGTTTTTGCGTTTCTGGTGTGAACCAAAAACACGAAGAAATTTCTATCCTGTTTTTGCGTTTCTGGTGTGAACCAAAAACACAAAGAATTACTCCCAACTCTGGTTTAAGTGGACCGAATAATACTACTATATATATATATATATATATATATATATATATATATTATCCATTGAAATGTGTGCAAACAAATAACTGATGTTAAATTGTTATTGTTACCAAGCAATACTTGAAACTATTTAACTGTGTGCAAACAAAAAATGAGTTCAGGTTTGTTTAAAAATATTATCAACAAAATGTGTTTATAAATCATGTGTGTATTGATATATATGTATAAAGAAGATTTGGCATTAAATAACCTACAATGATAGCAAGTATTTTGCAAACCCTAACAAACCAAACAGTCCTATTGAATACAAATGATTTTTAAACAGATCTATTTGATCTATAGATGTGACCCTAACAGGTAAAACCACACTGGGTTGAATTGGACCCTGGAAGTAATGGCAATGAAGAAGTAATCCATACTCCCCAGATCTTCAGCTCAGGAACCCCACCCTTAGATTCAGTTTAGTGCCATATCTAGGACACCCGCCCCATTTCGGGGGAATCTTACCCCTCTGCAGAGGATACTGTCAGTATATTCTAAGCCTCATGAAAAAAGTTTCCTTTAAATGTTAATGTTCAGATACTATTAATAGTTACATAGTATATAGCAGTGGTTCCCAACTGACTTTAGGCCATGCCCCACTTTGGTATTTCTAAAATGCTGATGCCCCCCCTCCTGTAATAATCGATTTTTACTTATTCAAAATTTTTCTGCTATTCATACAAAGGAAGCTTAAAAGGTCATTAACTTGGTCTCTAAAACAGCCCGACCAAAATATTTCCATGCCCCACTCATGAGGAATTACTAGTATATAGTCTACATTATTTTAGGAAAGTTCTTGAAATAAGTCCACAAACAAAGAGTTGATTACTGACCTTAAAATTGCGCTGCGTTCAACACCCTCCCAATGTCATTGCTTGACATTGGAATTTCAACCAAATGCATGGTAGGATTTTGCTGTAGGTATAGGAATTCAAATCTTTCAATGTCTACGTCAGACAGGCTTGATATTTTGTTTTAGGTAAGGTTGTTGAAATGTGTTAAAGACAAGCTTGCTCCTTTGGCGGCTGGATGTTGAAATAAGCATCACTTGAATGTATTCATCTCTCTCTCTCTCTCTCTCTCTCTCTCCCTTATATATACCATATTTGATGGCTTACGAGACGTTTTGTTGTATTGTCATCTGCTGATTCATGCAGAAATATACATATATATGCTGGATACATACCGACGCAATGAACAACAGACGCAATGAACAACAGACGCAATGATAAAGACGCAGGAAGACTTCTTTATAATTATATTTACCTCTCACTTTATTGCAAGGGTTTGAAAGGTTGTGTGGGGTTTTACTGTGAGAGGGAGCTGGAGACTGAACATAAACTGTAATATTTTGACCCCACTGTTATGACCGTCATGTTGCGTCTTTCTTGTTCTCTTGATGCTCAACCGGATGCCTAGGGGCTCACTCTGCTGGGTGATCTACTACATCTTATCAGCAACTTCTCTGGTCCCTAAACTCCATCGGGGTTCCCGAGGGCCCCCTCGGCCGGGTGTGGCTTTCCCTACCACAACTTGTCTCCAACTGTCTGGAACTCTACTGGCAACTCCACTCGCTCGTCGAACTCAACTGAGTTATATAATCATTCGACGCCCACTCGATCTTTGAAATCGAATGTTTAATCGTCATCAAGCAGAAATAACTGTCATGCAGTTCAGAGGTCACTCTCTTCCGGTGCATCTGTCTATGAGTGTACCATGGGAATTTTTTAGTTCGTCCCATTTAATGAGCCAATTTCCGCCCACGCGATTTCCTCACATAACTGCTATTGGAATGTGTCACTTCCTTCCGGTGCATCACCTTGGAATATCATTTTTGGGCCGGGTCGAAGGTCAAAATTCTACAGTTTGAGCTTATAAGATGCACCTCAATTGAACTTTAAAAAGTAGATAAACAATTTTAAACTCTGAATGTCAGGTGAAGGGCTTTCATCTGACATTCAATACCCTCTCAACAATCAAGTTATGTATAATTTCATGTCTCTTCATATCCTTATTAAATTCCAATATTCGAGTTCAAATCCTGGACGAGACTGATTGCATTTTACATAGCACTAATACCCTTAGGAAAGGAATGAATCCTATTATTCTCCCTCCAGCTATGGGTAAAGAGTAGGACAGACTGGATTCTTCAGCCTTGGTGAGGCAACTAGTCTAGGAGAAGGAAAACTCTGAATTCAAACCTGTTGAACTCTGCTTAAAAAAATTGACCTTGTGTAACATCCTGTACATGCAGAGGAGTTGGTAGAATTCAAACCTGTTAAACTCCGCTTAAAAATTGACCTTGAGTCATATCCTGCCCGAGCGGAGGGGTTGGGTAAATATATATTAAAGTGACTTTGTGTCATATCCTGCCCGAGCAGAGGGGTTGAGTAAATAGGATTAAATTCCAATATTTTACATTTAAAAACCTTCATAAGTTTATTTAGGTTCATTCATGGTTAAGAGTTGTCACTTAATTTTCTTCTTGACTGGTGTTATTTTATATGAAGTATTGGTAAGTACGACTCTTATACGTTAATACCTTAGAAAAGAGTTGTGTTTGTTACTGTAGAAGCGATCATCATCTTGTTTACATTTGTGGAGATATTTGCACTTTAATTTAAGAGACACTAAGACACTATATGCACTACTTGGACACTAACTAAACGGCTGGAGAAGAAGCTAGACGGCAATTACACAAGAATGCTGCGAGCAATATTGAACAAGTCCTGGTGGCAACACCCCACAAGGCACCAACTATACGGCCACCTGCCTCCCATCACAAAAACTATCCAAGTTAGACGAACCAGACATGCAGGACACTGCTGGAGAAGCAGGGACAAGCTCATAAGTGATGTACTCCTATGGACCCCCACATATGGCCGAGCAAAAGCAGGACAACTAGCTCGAACATACATTCAGCAGCTATGTGAGGATATGGGATGTAGTCTTGAAGAACTGCCGGAGGCGATGAACGATAGGGAGAAGTGGCGAGAAAGGGTCAGGGATATCCGTGCTAGCGGCACAACATGATGATGATGAAGACACTATGTTGTATAGTAGAGAAAGTCGACAACACTGATGTCTAAAGATATAATCTGCATCTTTTTTTTTTCCTTTTATTACCCAAAATGTATGCCAACTTGAAAAAGATAATGAAGCTAGTCTCAAAACTTTTTGAATGGCAGTCTTTGGCAAAAGACAGCATTGTGCAAATGCAACATTTTCCATACTCACCAGACCTTCAGCTCTTTGAGACTTTTTTGTTTCCCAGACTGAAAGTTTATCTCAAAGGTAAGATTTGAGGAGATGAAGGTTTTTAAAAATTTTAAGGAAACAGTTTCACGCCATATCAAAAATAAAAATTCAATAATGCTTTGAGCAATGGAAAGTTTGCTGAAATAAGTGTGTTGAATGCCAAAGGGACAATTTTGAAGAAAATTAAAGCTTCATTCATTGTTCATTTCTGCCCTTAGAAAAATACAGCTTCAGTCAGCCCATTCTGTTGGGGCTGTAGAATGCACTAACTGCATCTCTTACCCCTCCCCAAGGAATGTCCTGATATGACATTAAACCATTTGATAGCAAGACTCCAGCCTTGGAGATTTGGGGATTGTGGAGTACCCTTTCATTGCCATTGCTCCCAGGTCTACCCTGACCCAGAGTGATAAGACCAGACAGGGTCCTATTTATGAGTTTAATAGAACAAACTATGTGTACAAACAAATGGCTGATGTAAAAATGTGACTGTTATATAACAATACTTGAAACTATTTAACTGAGTGCAAAAAACAGCTCAGGTTCATTGATAAATCAGATATATATATATATGTGTGTGTGTGTGTGTGTAAAGAGGATTTGACATTAAATAACCTACAATCGTTGATATGCCATAAAACCCAACGAAATCAAATCATATATATTTAATATATATGTATAAAGAGGATTTGGCATTAAATAACCCTCAATGGTTAATATCCCATAAAATCCAACCCAACTAAATCCTATATATTTAATATATATGTATAAAGAGGATTTGGCTTTAAATAACTTACAATGGTTGATATGCCATAAAATCCAAGCATACCAAATCCTATATATGATATATGTATAAAGTGGATCTGGTATTAAATAACCTACAGTAGTTGATATGCCAAAAAACTCAACCAAATCAACTAAACAGCTTCAGTCTTGATATTTTTTTAATACACTTCATTATAGTAATATCTTCCATATCCTCAAATGATCATTTTCAGTTTAGGAAACAAAAGAAAATCATGTGGAAATAGGTCTGGTGAGTATGAAGGATGCTCATTATCATTATCATCATCGGCAAGACATGCCAACAGCTTGGATTCCCTTGACTTTTTTCTCATCCTCCATTTTTATTGACAAGTCCACTAGACAACATCAGCACAGAGCTGATAAATGTAAGTTTTTGCTAGTCAACCAGCACTGGTGTGTCCATGTGTAGGAGTCTACAGGAGAATGTCACTTATGAGTTTGTCCTTACTTAACCAACATGTCTTGCTCATCTTATTTGGATGATTTGTCAGATGGGGGTTAATTACCTGTACAGCTGCTGTTTTGTAGGGTGCTGCCTCTAGGATTTGTTCAAAACAGCATGTAGCATCCTTGTGTAGTTCCCATCTATCTTTTTCTCCAGGTGTTTTGTCTATGTCATATAACTACACAGTAGTACTGACACAGCTATAGCTTCGAAGTATTCCTATTTTCTTTCTCTTGCACAATCCTGTGTTTTGCTAAAAGCTGCTCTTCAAAAAGTAGCTAGAAACTTGATCCAAAAATGACTGCCATTTTTTTTCTTATCATATAAACTTTATTCATCCATATAAAAATTTATAATCATTCATAGATTTAAATAGAACTTTAATTCTATTTTCTTTACAGATGATAGATGTAGTTTTTGGGTGATTCCTTCCATCCAGCAGGCCTGGACAATTTTAGACCTTCAACATGAACATACCATCACAGGAATAAAGGTTTACGGATGGTAAGTAATATTTATTTTATGATTATATTTGGCTGAATCAAATGTTTTGCAATATTTTAGTAACATGAGGTATAATTCAGTAGCTCAAGATACTTTTGCTAAAATTAGGAGATTGTAATTTACTAAGCTTTTTTGTTTAGATGTGGCACAAGGCTGTATGAATGGGGCACTCAATGAGATGCTTATTTGTGGAGGTTTGCTAGTTAAGCTTGCTAACTATTACCCCACTTGAGGCACCCGCTTTTTCAAAAGTTGTGAAGGTGACTAATAACACTGGATTGTAAGATACCAAGCTCGCTTGATATTCTTTAAGTACAACTTGCTAGATTTGTCTTAATGGTTTACTTGACTTTTCATGATTGCCGAGGTTCTTACAATCTGTGTGAAATTCCTTGAACCATCTAGTTATTGTATTGTGATCAACTGTGCCTTCACTTTTTGGTTTCTTCTGTGACACCATAATCCTGTTCAAATTTGTAAAGTATATATTCTCAAATTAGGCTACATTGTACAGTCATCTGGATGGCTTTCAAATCACACACAGAGTGAAGTAATGCATAATAGATTTGTACAGGGTGGAACGCTAAAATTGTAGTCCTAAAGAAAACAACACTACAGCTTTATTTTAAAACTTTTATTGAAAAAATCAATTCAGGTAACTTGATTATGTAGTAGAGCTGACATCTACAGGGTGGAACGATAAAATTGTCGTCCTAAACAAAACAACACTACAGCTTTATTTTAAAACTTTTATTGAATAAATCAATTCAGCTAACTTGATTATGTAGTAGAGCTGAGTATTAGTTTGATTGTGAATGTAATAGCAAGGCTGGAGGTCAAACATGTTTACTTTGAGGCCACAGTCCAGCATGTTAGTCCTTATAGCACGGTTACTACCCCCTAACTGGTTCTATTTAATTAGCATTGGTATACTAAACTGACTACAGGGTGAAACGATAAAATTGTCCTCCTAAAGAAAACAACACTACAGCTTTATTTTAAAACTTTTATTGAAAAAATCAATTCAGGTAACTTTATTATGTAGTAGAGCTGACATCTATTCAATGTAGCCGCCTTCAGCCTCAATCACCGCCTCGATACATATCCGGAACTGGGAACATGCCTTTTCCACAAGTGCCGGCAGGAGCTCAGCAAATACTCAGCGGATGGCGGTGATCAGGCTGGCTTTGGTGTTGTTGGAGGTCATGTTGATGTTCTCGACATATGACCAAACGAAGTAGTCCAGCGGGTTCAGGTCGGGGGAGGAGGTGGGCAATGAGAGAAGGGTACAAAGTCGTAGCACTCCTTCTGAAGCCAAGCCTGGGTCTCTTTGGACTTGTGGGCCGGCGCCGGATCCTGCTGCCACACCCAGGGTCTGCCACCGGCCACCTGATTACACCAGGGGATCACCACACTCTTCAGCACATCCAGGTACACTTTGGTGTTGACTTTCAAGCCGACTTCGAAGGTGGCATGATGTGGCCCTCACTTGAAACCACACCAAAGACCATAACCATAGCCGGAAACTTTGTTTTCATCACCCTGGGCAAGTTGAACCGTCCGGATTTGCATTTTGAGGGTGCTGGCAATGGTCCTGTTGTCATAACTTGGATCGGTAGAGAGCATGACTTGTACAGTGGCGCATCTCTGATCTCGCTCGTTGAACATTGTGTCACTTTCAGACATGATAGAAGGCGGCTCCTATCGCTCTTCGGATTTGTACACAACTGGCCAACTAGTAGATGGTCTGCAACAAAAAAAGAAAACCAATTTTCATTAAACAGAAATGGAATCATGTCGTCTTTTCTAGGGCGACAATTTTATCGTTCCACCCTGTACGTCAACTACTATGATATAACCAACTATAGTCGGTACTTTCAGCAGCTTAAAGGAAGTTTGTCCCTGTTGCATAATATCTCAAATGAGAACTGTGAGATCATAGTATACAAGTTCAAACTCTAATCATGCTATTACATTCACTTTTGGACTAATACCCTTGAGAAAAATTATGAACCCCCTTATCCTTCTAGCTATGAGTTAAATAGTACCACAACTGTTCTTCAAGGATAGCTTTGGCATTAAATAACCCATGAAGGCTTATATGCTATTAAAAACAAAGAAACTGAAACCATGGCTTGAACTGATTCAATATTATGATAGACATGCCTCAAACTAGCACATACCAAAATATTGCAAAACTTTTTACTCACCTTAGTAGCTCTGTTGATTCTTGGATATATGCCTCCTTGAGTTGAATGGGATACAATATTGTAATATTCCTAAATTAGTAATGCATTCAAATATGAGGAAATTGTCTATTTTGTATTATGAATTTGTATTAATTAGGGGATCATTGATTTTGCAATAATGTTTGTATATCAGGCAATTCAATCAGTAGAGTTTGGTTTTCATTCAGTGTCTCTCTGGGCTTTAATAATAATTTGGTACAGTCCAAGTGAATTTATTCAAATTACATTCTCATCTTCATGTAAATGTTTTAGACTGAAAGATTCCAATTGCATCAATAAAAAGTAACTGCAAATAATAAAAAAAGGGGTCTAATTTTCAAGGGAAACAACTCTTATATTGAATCTATTTTTAATATAATCATTATTTTTATAATTACCATTTTGTAAAATAATTCTTCGGCAGTGAAATTCTTTTTCTACTAGTGGACTTACTTGATGATCCCAATTGTAATCTCGTGATGTATTTGATGCCGTCACACAGGAATATTATTTTATTTTAAAATGAATAAATGTTATTGACTCAGCTTTGCTTAGTTTGGTACAAAAAGTTTATTATAAGTTTATTATAAGTTTATTATAAGTTTTATTCGAGTGAATTGTTTGTAAATCTTGTTATCAACTTCATGTTGACATTGCAAAACTGGAAAAAAGAAGCCCAATGCTTCTACATTACGGTCACATTCAGATGAATTCATATGGAAACAGTAATACAATAAACATATACTCAAAGGTGGGGGAGGGGGTTTTTGACACTATATTTGTTGGGTTGCTTGGTATTAGGGAATATATTTAATCCAGTCTCTGCTCACCAAGGTCTAATATTAACATTGGTATGTTTATGATACACTAACACTGAATAAACAGAAAGAAAGACAAACTCATTTAAACAAACAGAAACTTCAATGTATCCATAACATATATACAAGAAGTATTGACAAGATTACACAAACATGTCCCAACAGATAAAATATTCATATATTGTCCTATGTACAAGCAGTATCTGAAAGGGGTACAAAAACAATAAAAGGTTAATTTGAGAAAGATGGACAATAAGATGATGACCATACAAGCTTTACTGTGCATGAGACATGTCTCTACTGTTTTTCTGGGCAGGAGACATGTCTCTAATGTTCAATGGACTTGACTATCTGAGTTCAAATCCTGAACAAGATGGTTTGCATTTCACATTGCACTAATACCTTTGGGAAAGGTATGAATCCAATTATTCTCCCTCCTGTTATGGGTAGATAGTAGGGCAGGCTCTTGACCTTGGTGTGGCAACTGGTCTAGGATAAGGAAAACTCTGAATTCAAACCAGTTGTGAAGCTGGAGAAGGATGGGCTCGACTAGACTATCACTACACAAAATATGCCCCTTCAACCAAACCAAGTTACAAAACCAGTGAGAAGTTTAAAGTGTCAGATAAAATCATCCATTAAAAGTGTCAGATAAAATCATCCATTAAAATTGTCAGATAGAATTATCCATTAAAAGTGTCTGATAGAATTATCCATTAAAAGTGTCTGACAGAATTATCCATTAAAACTGTCAGATAGAATTATCCATTAAGTGTCAGACAAAATTATCCATTAAAAGTGTCAGATAAAATTATCCATTAGAAGCCTGAGATTTCTAAAATGTATTTTGACCTTTGTAAATGTTGTTGACTGATTATAATTAAGATTATCATTTCTGATACACAGGAATAGTCCAAATATGGTGAAAAATTTCGAACTCAGGAAAGGATATACTATTGAGTAAGTCAAGATAATTTCATAATCTTTTGTTTTGTTGCTTGCTTTGTACAGTGTGTTTCAAAAAATTTGATATCATTAGAGATGTAACTACATAATCTTGGCAACTGAAACTAAATAGATTTAATGTTGAGTAAAATAAGACTTATTAAAATTTGAATGAGAAATTCAAAGTTATGTGAATTTCATGAATGATTTCACATAAATATTTCCTGAACCCGCTTGACAATCTCTTCCAATACTGGTGGTCAGCCCGGTCCTTTTGCCTTCCTCTTTGAACATTTTTGTGTCATGTCCAAATCTGCATTGCAGCTGGTGTGCTTTTAACAAATTCTCTCACAAATGCATGTTCCACAGTAGTTCAAAACTACTCTAATTCCCAAAACACCTTTTCTTCTCCAATCCATGGCATTTCTATATCTGAAAAGAAAAAGAAACAATACGTTAAACTTAGAATTTTGAGTTGTTTCCACACAGGCTGTTAAAATTTGAGATGATTTAAATGAGAATTGGTCAAATTATTAGATTACAAAATATCATTTTTTTTCTGAAACACACTGTGTATACACATAGTAAAATCATTTTCTTTTTCTTTTTCTTTTCACTTTATGAAAAATAATATATATATATATATATATATATATATATATATATATATATATATATATATTCTAAAATTGTTTCTTTTAGAAAATTTTATGTTGCTAGCAAACTGTGACATTTATTAAATGGAAAATATTTTGTATTTTTTCTTAAATATTTAAAATCTTTAAAAAATGTTTTTTAAAACTAATTTATATATTTTTATGGTATTGGTAAAAACACAATACACTTTCATTTACAATTTGAAATCACCATCTGAGAATGTATGAAATCATGATTTATATGCATATCTTTCTTTTAATAGGGGTCCTTGGTCAACTGTGGTGCATTTTGCTTGTAAAGCTGAGGGCAGTGTAGATCCCAAGGACCCAGGTAAGTATCAAAATTTATAAAAATTTAACAAACTTTGACAGCAAGGCTGGACTTTTACCTGCTAAAGCCCTAAGCTATATGAAATTTGAGGCTCTGGTCCCGGAGACCATGATTCAATCCCAGGTCGAATCATACCAAAGACTCAAAAAATGGTACTTGATGCCTTCTTGCTTAACACTCAGCCTTATAAGATATGAATCGAGGGTAAGTGGATTAATCTAGGGAAAGGAGTAGTGCCCTCCTCTACACCTCAGTGTAGTAGCTATTGAAAAAGGAGCCTTCAGGTTGCTCACAACTATAGTTGGCCAACTTATTTTGATATATATATATATATATATATATATATACAAACACACACACACACACACACACACACACACACACACAATTCCTCCACAATTTTTTAAGCAGAGTTTAACAGTTCTGAATTTTGAGTTTTCTTTCTCTTAGATGGGTTGCCATACCAAGTTTAAAGAGCACTTCTATCTAAACTTTTATTATTTTTATGAAATACAAAAATGTCTCTCAACCTCACAAATGGTGTATGGCAGGAGTACCCACTTTTTCAGCTTGCAAGTTGCTTTTAAACTAATCAAGTTAAAATGATCTACCTGTACTAAAAAAACTAACACTCTTAGCTTGTTGTAGTTTTGCAGTAGCTCTCACATTTTTCTACATGCTGAATGAAGAAAGTTTTAAGTAAAAGCAGACAAGTCACTCTGTACGTCAATCAAGTGGCACCTGGCAAAGGGAAGATAGATGATAGGCAAACCAAATAAAATCTTTTGAATGGCATGTAATCTGTCTAAACTACCTTTTACAATCAACTGGTCAATCACGATTAACATGTTGAGCATCTTTGTTGTAGACAAATAAGTCAAGAACAAAGTTTTATGAAGATCTGTAATTTTATTTCATATCTTCAGTCTTAATTAGAATATATAATTTTTTATGATTTATAAACTTTACTTTTCAAAAATGTATTTGTTTTTTATTTTATTTTTTTGTGTCTTGGTGTTTCAGTATCAAAAGGCAAAATAAACAAAAATACTTACGACAAATAAATACAAAAAGTGGTATTCAAAATTTTACATATAAATTAATATTTCATATTGGTCAAGTAGAATACAGCTAGGGTTGCATAGTCCAGACAGTAAGTGCTCATAAAGTAAGTAAAGTTGGCGACAGTAGTCGAGGGCAACCAGAAGGCTCCCTTTTCAATAGCTACAACACCGAGGTGTAGGGGAGGGTGCTACTCCTTTCCCTGAATTGCTCCACTTTACCTATGATACATACTTTATATTGCTGAGTGTTAAGCAAGGAGATATCAAGCAAGGAGATATCAACCCCTTCATCCTCCCAGCTATGGGTTAAATAGTACCACTACTGTTCTTCTTGGAGAATAGCTTTGGCATTAAATAAACTACAAAGTTTGATATGCCATTAAACAAAGAAACCAACCAATTACTTTTCAAAAATGTATTTGTTTTTAATTTATTTTTTTATCTTGATGTTTCAGTATCAAAATGCAAAATAAACAAAAATACTTGTAATGGATTAAAACCAAGAGTTATATTCAAAATTTTACATAGAAATTGATATTTTCATATTGGCTAAATTCCAAAATGTTCTTACCTCAAACACTCTGTGCCTTGTGAACAGGGCTTAGAATATGCCAGTTGAATCACTTGCAGTGGAGTAAGAAACTCCCCAAAAATGGTGTGTCCTTGGTTTGATATAAAACTGCGTCTGATGATGAGGCTTCACTTCTGGAGCTCGGAAGTGTGTGGAGTACCCCTTCATCTACCTGCACTACCTTTGTGGTCACAATCAACCAGTAGATCAATCTATTGAGTATTCCTTGTGTATGGAGGGAGTCCCCATAGTGTAATGTCTAAAGTGTGAGACTGTGGCCTCCAAGTGAGTGAGTTCAAACTCCATTCACACAATTACATTCATTTTCAGGGAAAAGGTGGGAATCTTCTTATCCCTCCAGATATTGGTTAAATAGTACCACTACCATCCTTCAAGGTGGGAACCTTCTTATCCCTCAAGGTGGGAACCTTCTTATCCCTCCAGATGTTGGTTAAATAGTACCACTACCATCCTTCAAGAATGGCTTTAGCATGATATTAGTTCTAACTTCTTGTATTGTCCTTTGTTTTTATTTTTTGTTTTAATTTTTTCTATAACCTTTGTCATTTTTCTATAACCTTTGTCATTTTTCTATAACCTTTGCCATTTTTCTTGAGTAATATCAGGTACTCCAGTTAATTATTGAAACTACATTAACATTTTTTTCTCTTTATCTTCTATTCAGGTAAACCACAAATATTTGATGGCTTCTCCGACACATCTCGTTTCTGGCAGCTCCTGATCATCGATAATCACGGGGGAAGCTGCATCTGCTTTCAGGGCATCAATTTGTATGGGGCCGAGAAACGGATTTTCACAGAGCTTGAGCAAATGTGTTTTTCGGAGGAGTTTGCCAACAAGGTTGTACAAAGAGGGTTCAACACATATGTCAAGTTTTTGGAAATGAAAGAATCAGATTTAAAGTCATTGGTAGGTATTTCTTTCTTTTCTTTTTTTTTTTTCTTTATTTCTCTTCTTTTAGTTTTGCCCAGTGGGTAATCTACTTATACAGTTACAATGTTTTCGATAGATAGATAGATAGATAGATAGATAGATAGATAGATAGATAGATGTGGATATATTGTTATTGTTAGATGTAAGCAAACAGAGATAGATAGATAGATAGATAGATTTGGGCATATTGTTATTGTTAGATGTAAGCAAACATAGATAGATAGATAGATAGATAGATAGATAGATAGATAGAAATGTGCATATTGTTAGATGTAAGCAAACAGAGATAGATAGATATGGGCATATTGTTATTGTTAGACGTAAGCAAACAGCAATAGATAGATAGATAGATAGATAGATAGATAGATAGATAGATAGATAGATATGGGCATATTGTTATTGTTAGATGTATGCAAACATAGATAGATAGATAGATCTGATCATCTATATCAGTGGTAGAATTTACCCTAAATTATGCTAACGTAGGCACAAATTAAACGTCACCAATGTGATCACTGAAACTGATAGTCATCAAGTGGAATTGGCAACTCAAGTTCAAATCCTGAATGAGCCTGTTTACATTTTACATAACACCAATACTCTTTGGAAAGGTATGAATCCATTTATTCTTCCTCACACTATGGGTAAATATAAGGCCAGACTGGGCTCTTTAACCTTGGTATGGCAATCAGTCTAAAAGGAAAACTCTATGTAAAAATTGATCTTGTGTCACATCTTGCTTGTACAAGGGGGGTTAGTATATATATATATATATATATATATATATATATATATATATATATATATATTGGTTCAATAATCACATAGATGAGAAACTGTCTTCAAGTGTTGTTTAATTTGTCTACACTTCTGTTACGTAGGGTATGTTCTATCACTGATATTGAGCCCTCTACTTATAAATATCACAAAATATATTGTTATATTAATGAATAAATATATAAGTAAAGTTGGTGACCTTAGTCGAGGGTGACCCAAAGGCTTCCTTTTCAATAGCTACTACACTGAGGTGTAGGGGAGGGTGCTACTCCATTCCCTGGATTGCTCCACTTTATCCTTGATCCTTAACTTATAATGCTGAGTGTTAAGCAAAACGGCATCAAGTACCATTTTTGAGTCTTTGCTATGACTCAACCTGGGATTGAACCCGGTCTTACGGACCATTGACAAACACTTTACTCATTAAGCCAATGGCCCGATACAAATATATATATATATATATATATATATATATATATATATACACACATGTATATATAATTTGATTGATTACTAAAAGTGTCTCTAATTCATAGAATCTTAATAGTGCTCAATATACAAAATGCAGAGCAATACTAGAAATAAGAAGTAAAATGAAATCTGGGGAATAACTTAACTTACCAGATAATCATAACCATAAAACTCTGAGGGGTCAGTTTTTAGCCTGCCTTACATTTTTTTACTTTCTTATATTATTTTATATTCGCAATATGTTATATATAGATAGGAATGTTTGATATTGTATTATTATAATAATATGTTATTATAGGAATGTTTGATATTGTATAACCGTGTGCAAAAACTTAAGAGTCTAATCAAAAAATGTAAATATAAATATACAATATATGCAATTCTTTAATCTATAGGCATAAGATAACCCCAGACAGGTTGACATGTGATTAAAATCAATGAATCAAGCAAGTGTTGGTGAAACAAAGCAGTCAACTCCGACTGAATTCAAACCCCCTTACCAACATATCATTGACCAGCCCGTTGCTCTCCACACCTTATAGATATAGTGGGTGGCCTACTGAAGATGAGCCTGAGAGGAAAGCACTGCCAAAATCCTCATGAAGTCATACTAATTACATGAATTCTCCTGACTCTCTCTCTTTCACCATTCATCCCTATTGGCCATTGCACTTGACAGGTCCTATAAACGGCATCCAGTGTCCATACAGAACTGATGATGTAAGTTTTTGCTGGTTAACCAACACTTGTGTGTTCATGTGTCAGAGTCCATAGGAAAATGTTGCTTATGAGTTTGTTCTTACTTTACCAGCACTGCTCAGTCTGTCTTACTTTGGATGGTTTGTGAGATGGGAGACAAGTGGCCATACAACTGCCTTTTTGTAGGGTCCTGCTTCTTTTTTGAAACAGTATGCAATATTATTGTGTTGTTCCCATCTATGTTTTTCTTTTTTATTTTTACAGTTCTATATTAAATAATTCAGTTTAGTGTAAGTACAGTTTCAATGTCAAAAACAGTTCCATTTCAAACAATTCAGTTTAGCATAAGTACACAGTTTAATTGTCAAAAACATTTCTATTTCAAGTAATTCAGTTTAGTCAAACAATTCAGTTTAACATAATTATGCAGTTAGTTCTATTTAACCCATAGATAGGGCACTATCAGGTGCTACCATTCCAGGCTAGAGTGGACCTGGGAGTAACGACAATGAAGGAGTACTCCGCATTCCCCAAAGCCCCAGCATCACTGGAACCTCACCATCAAATTGTTTAGTGTCATAACCAGGACACTCATTCGAGGGTCTTACCCCTCTGCAGAGGTGAAGTCGATGTATTGTACAGCCCCAGCTGACTGGGCAATGTATCTGGTGAGTATGGTACAGACAGTACTTCAGACAAAAAAAAAGCCAACCAATCATGTTTTTGAATTAGAAGTCCTTGGTCAGTGCCAAGCTAACAATACTTATGCGAAATTTGTTAGGCTTTATTTCAAATGTCTGAATGCACAATGGTCAGCCAACTGTGGATGGTCTGTCTTCGGGCCTTATTAATCGGGTGTCAAACTAATACTTTGACCACAATCTGTCTATTGAAGAACTTGAACTGTTCATATTCATTCGGGGAGAAATTATTGGAGTCGTAAGTTCTATAAACAATGCACACATATTATATACATATATATATATGGAAGTAAATGATGGAGTAAAATCTGACAATATAGAGAAAAAATTTGATAACTAGGTAATCCAAGCAGAAGGAGAGATTTATTAAGAAACAAAGTCAACTTTGTTTCTCAATAAATCTCTTTCTGCTTGGATTACCTAATCAAATCTCTCTCTCTCTCTCTCTCTCTCTCTCTCTCTATATATATATATATATATATATAAGTGTGTGTGTGTATATATATATACATATAATTTGTATTCAAGCAGTAGATTTTCATGTAGACATATGTTATTAAAGGTGACAGACAAGGAGTTGGTATTAAGTTTTTTAAAGGCCTTTTCTTGTCTATTGAACCGTACAGGATTTTATTATTTCCAATCAAAATGGATATTATTAGGTATTAATTTCAGTTTTGCCCATAAATGAGTACTCTTCTACCAATGCTTGATAAAAAGTTAAATTTCTTCTAAAACAAGCATACTAGGATTTTATTATTCCTTGTGGAACATTCTACAATCAAAACAGATAGTATTAGGTGTTATTTATGGTACTGTCTATAAACACCCCAAACTATTTTTTTATGAAAACTTATTCTTCAAAACCCAAAAAAAAAAACAAGATTTTGTTATTTCTAGTGGAATTTTATAATGATTAAGATGGATATTACTTGTTACTCATTACCAAATTTTACAGTGTGTGTGTGTGTGTGTATGTGTGTGTGTGTGTGCATGAGGCTCATTCAATAAATAAAGTGAATTTTGATTTTGTAGTTAACAGTAGGAACCACTGTTTACAGTTGTATTTTTTTCAAGGAAATCAATAGTGAAAGGTCCTTCCCGGTACCAAAAGACTGTCAGCATGACCTTCTTTACTGACTGCTGCACCCAGAGCTTTTTCTTTACCAGAACCGCCCTGTCAGCTGGGGCTGTAGAATACGCTGACTGCACCTCTGCAGAGGGGTAAAACCCCCCCAACGAGGCTACCTGTTGGCCGTGGGTGGCGACCCGTGATGCTTAAGGAAGGGATCCTGGTGGTTGAGCAGTACTTGGCCTGAAAATCGAGTGGTCAAGTCTCTTGCAACACACCACTTTGGCCCTTACTGGGCTAGACGGGCGGTCGGAGAGGCCCGATCCGATCAATCAGCTGGTCATGACAGTACTCTCTTAGATTTTTTTTTATTATTTTTTTTTAAATTTTTTTTTTTAAATCTAAATGAGGACGATGGCTGTAGGGTCAATCATGCTGTGGAAAGACTTGTAGTCCTTTCTGTCCCTGGGGAAGTAGTTATCTTGGGAATGAAAACCCAGGGACAAAAAATTAATTCATCTATCACCAGCATGAGTATACTGAACATGTAGCCCTGGTGTTGCTAGGCGAATGGGTTTCCCCCTAGGTACATCCCCATATGGGGCTCCGAGGTGGGTGGGGAGCATGTTCAATGAAACTCATCTAACACTTTTATGGCTTCTGTTAAAACAAAAACCCAAGCAAAAAGACGCCATATTGAATATGATTCAGACAATGATGAGCCATATCCAAGGTTCATCATTCTAGAATCAAAAGAAAAACTACCGCTGACAAAAATATCCCCCTTCATCATAGAAAAAAGTATTTCAGCTCTAATAACACCCAAAACCGTTAAAAACTTGAAAAATGGAACCATCCTTATAGAGGTGACAGAAAAAAAACAAGCTGAAATAATATTAAAGCAAAAAAAAATCCACAACATAGACATAAAAGCTTACCCCCATGAGAGATTAAACACCTCTAAAGGGGTGATAAGAAATGGAGAGCTATCATTATGCTCAATAATGGAAATTAAAAATGAACTAAAAAAACAAAATGTAATAGACTTCAAAAGGATAACAATCAAAAAACAAAATGAAATAATTGAAACCAATACCTACATCTTAACCTTCAATAACCCAAAACCCCCTTTAGAAATAAAAATAGGCTATACAGTGGTTAAAGTTGAGACATATGTCCTTAATCCCAGAAGATGTCATAACTGTCAGAAATATGGACACCTGAAGGAGCACTGCACAAGAAAACAAGTGTGTGTTAAATGTGGAGAGCAGGAACCAAACCACATAGAGGAATCCTGCAAAAACAGCCTAAACTGTAACAATTGCAAAGGGAATCATAGAGCGGATTCAAAGTACTGCAAAATCTGGGAAAGGGAAAAGGAAATTATCAAAATGAAAATCACCAAAAACATTACCTTTCCTGAAGCAAGAAGAATCATAGAAAATCCCTTTAACAAATTAACTTTCTCACAGGTAACCAGGACTCCCTCAAACCAAGTAGAAAACGAAACAAAAACACAAATAAAAACAATAGAAATAGAAGAAGAATTAACAAATTTAATAAATGACCTACATGAACTAATCAAAACCCTTAAAACTATGATACCCAATGTACAACTAACTCCAACTGACAAATCAAAAAATATCCCTTCAACCTCTAGCCAAAAAAATGGAACGCTAATGATCAAAAACAGAAACCGATCAACCTCAAGAACCAGAGAAAAAGAAGAAAAACAAAAACCTACTCAACACACCCCTACAAAAACCAAAAATAAATCCAGAAACATAGAAAGTATGAAAACCGAAATGGACTCCACACCTAAAATTGAAAATACGAAAATTAAATAATACACCCCAAACCCAAGATACACACTACATAAATAGTTATGGCCAAATACCAAAATACCCACAAGATAATCCAATGGAACTGTCATGGCTACAAGGCAAATTACAACGAACTCCAGCTGTTAATAACTGAACAAAATCCTACCATTATATGTCTCCAAGAAACATTCAAAAAAAGCAATGATAAAACAAACATGAAAAATTATGAGCAATACGACTACATACATGACACGGGACTAAGAGCTTCGGGTGGCGTATCAATCCTAATAAGGAAAAACATCCCCCAAAGCAAAATCAACATCAGCATCCCGCTACAAGCAGTAGCAATTTCAGCAACTTTACACAAAACCACTGCCATCTGCTCTATATACATTCCCCCTCAAGACCCTATAAACGAAGAACAGCTAAATAACCTTATAAATCAACTCCCTAAACCATATATATTGATGGGAGATTTCAATAGCCACAACATTTTGTGGGGAAGCAGGACAACGAACAAAAGAGGTCAGACCCTTGAAAAAATCATTAATAACAACAACCTATGTCTCCACAATCGGAAAGCTCAAACCCACCTAAGCTCATCCTCAGGTACATTCTCTGCTATAGATCTAACACTCAGCGATCCAGCCACCTTTATAGAATATAACTGGAGGGTACATGAAGATTCCTGCGGCAGTGACCACTTTCCAATCATAATAGAAAATACTAAACCAGGAAAATCAGACCCACAAACAGTCTCAAAAACCCCACGATGGAACTTCAACAAAGCAAACTGGCAAGCCTACAAAAAACTATGCCTTGACACCCTAATCCCAGAAACAAATACAAACCAAGAAGAACCTATAATACATTTCACAAACACCCTAATTAATATAGCAAACAAAACCATACCTAAAACTACAACATCCCCAAAACATAACAATCCTTGGTTTATGGAGGAGTGCAAAACTATGATCAGAGAACGCCAAAGAATCCTCAGGAAATTTAAAACCAACCCTTCATCAGAAAATCTAGACAAATATAGACAACAAAGAGCTAAAACTAGACGCACAATTAAAGATGCTAAAAGGTCCTCCTGGAGAAACTTCACTGCAAAAATAAACTCAAATACTAATCCCAAAACAATTTGGAACTTTGTAAAAAAAATATCAAATAAAACTGTCCACACTCCTATAAATCATCTCTCCCTAGGAAGCACAAAAGCTTTGAGTGAAAAACAAATAGCTAATATGATGGCAGAAAACTTTGCCCAAGCATCATCTACCAAAAAATATTCCAACAAATTCAACTCCATCAGAATCAAAGAAGAAAAGAACAAAATAAAGTTCACCTCTGACAATACTAAATGCTACAACCAACTTTTCACCCTAGATGAACTCCAAAATTCATTATCCAAATCCAATAACTCAGCTGCTGGTCCAGATGAAATTCACTACACATTTCTTAAAGAATTACCTACAATTTCCCAGAAATATCTCCTAAACATATATAACAATATCTGGATCTCAGGCAATATCCCCACTTTATGGAAGCAAGCTACAATCATCCCCATCCTCAAAAAACAAAAAGACCCAACAAATCCCACCAGCTATAGGCCCATAGCCCTAACTAGTTGTGCATGCAAAACTTTAGAAAGAATGATAAACCAAAGACTAATATGGTTTCTCAAATCAAATAAACTGCTCTCAAACCTACAAGCAGGCTTCAGAACAAAAAGAAGCACAATGGACCAGGTGGTTCACATAGAAACCCTAATCAGAGAAACATGCATAAAAAAGGAACACCTGGTGGCAGTCTTTTTTGATCTTGAAAAGGCCTATGACACAACATGGCCATACGGAATTCTCAAAGACCTTAAAAACTTTGGGTTACAAGGTAGACTTCCCATCTTCATCCAAAATTTTCTTGAAGACCGATCTTTCAGGACACTGATTGGCAGCACATACTCTGATCTGAAGCCACAAGAGGTGGGAGTTCCTCAGGGCAGTATTTTATCAGTATCCCTATTTATAATAAAAATAAACAGCATAATATCCTGCCTCCCTCCAGAAATCAAAGGGTCATTATATGTAGATGACTTCCTCATCTGCTATAATTCCAAAAACATGACAACCATAGAAAGGAAAATACAACAATGCATAAATAAAATCCAAAAATGGACCACAGAAAATGGATTTACAATTTCAAATAGTAAAACAAAATGTGTACACTTCTGTCAAATCCACAAGATGCACAATCACCCTAAACTTACATTAAATAACACTGAAATACCCATAACAGATGAACATAAATTCCTTGGCATTATCTTTGACTCTAAATTATCATTTATCCCACATATAAAAAAGCTAAGAATAAAATGCAATCAAGCCATGCAACTATTGAGAGCCATAGCCCATACAGACTGGGGTGCTGATAGAAAGACCCTTATCAAGCTATATAGATCTCTGATAAGATCAAAACTTGACTATGGCTGCTTCATATACGGAGCAGCCAGAAAATCATACTTACAACGACTGGAAACCATACACCACCAAGGACTTTGCCTCACTTTAGGGGCCTTTAATACTTCCCCAAAGGAAAGTCTATACATAGAAGCCAACGAACCCCCTCTCTATTTAAGAAGACAAAAGTTAGCACTACAGTACTACATCAAACTCATCTCCTGTCCACAAAATCCAGCTTATGACTACACCGGCAAAACAAAATATGAAAACCTATATCAAAATAACCCCAAAAAAATCAGACCTTTTAGCTTAAGAATAAGCGACCTCCTCAACGAAATCAAAATCAACACTAAAATAGTACACCATACCATACTCTCCAAAACGGCACCATGGACCATAAGGCAACCAACTATAAACTTAGAACTGGCTAAGTTACCCAAAACAAAAACACACCCCATCACTTATCAAGAGCAACTCATGAAAATACAAAATAAGATCCCAGATCACTATCACATCTATACAGACGGATCCAAACAAGGAAAAAAAGTAGGTTGTGCTGCTATTTCTCAAAAAAAAGAAACCCTAAAACGTCTTCCTAATGAAGCTTCAATTTACAGTGCAGAAACCACAGCCATTGATCTAGCTATGAATATCATAGCAAATCATAAAGCTTCCAAATTGATCATATACACAAACTCCAAATCAGTCCTGCTAGCACTACAGAACAGAGATACATCATCCCCCTTGATTACAAAGCTCCTAAACAAACTAAACACCCTCTCTAAAAATAACAACATCATATTCACCTGGATACCAAGTCACATTGGCATCCAAGGAAATGAAAAACCAGACGAAGCTGCAAAAAAAGCTCTTCAAATTGATATGTGCAAATCAAAAATCCCATATACAGATCTAAAACCAACCATAAAGAAATTTATATCAGACAAATGGCAGAAATCATGGGACAATCAGACCCAAAACAAACTCCATGAAATACAAGAAGCTATCGGAGAGTGGCCAACAGGCTACAGAAGTATCAGAAGAGAAGAAGTAATACTTGCTAGATTGCGTATTGGGCACACCCACATTACTCATTCACACCTGTTAAAAGGGGAGGATGCCCCAGTGTGCCCATCATGCAAAGTACAACTGACAACCAAACATATCCTTCTAAATTGTAACAACCTTAAACATATCCGCACTAAGTACTATCAAGCAAGAAACCTGAGGGACATCTTTAAGAATACAAACCCTGAAAACATTTTTAATTTTCTTAAAAAAAGCAACTTTTTCAGCAAGATATAACCAAACATCTCTATAGAACCGCTACTTTAATGACTGAAATTCAAAATAACCTTTTTGGCGTTAAATGACCCACAGGGGTTGATATGCCGTTAAACAAAACTCAAACTCTTTACCAGAAATTCAGTGTGTTTCTACTTTATAGACTTTCTTTTTGACTCAGGCTTGTAGTGGCAATCCCATTTATAAACATTTTTTCCATTAAAACATGCTTCTCTGTACACATCACACATTCTTTTATAAATTTTGCACTTCTCAGCCACTCAAAATTTGATGACAGACCTCTCTGTTCAAGACTCAAGCAGTTTGATTTGCTACCATTTTGAATAGCCTCAAAACAAATATTTTTTGCTAGACTACAATAATTTTTGCTATAAACCAATTTGAAATAATTCAGGGTTTACATATATGAAAATGATTCTGGAAAAATATTTATTTTGCTTTTTTTTAAAAAAAAATTCTCCTTATTTATGGAATGACCCTTGTATATGTTTCCTTCCTTATTGCACAGCAGTTTCCATTATTGATCATTATTTCTTAATCTTTTCCTCAGCTCCCCAACCCTGACCAGATACGGCACATGTTACTGCACCTGGGGGCATTGAAAATCAAAGGTAAATAAACTTGTTACCTGTATTCTTCTTTGTCCATTTACAGAAATGAATTGGTTATTTACTCAGCATAACTTGGTTGTGATGCAAGGCAAAAGAAGTATAGGACACCCAGTGAGAATCAAATTCTGTAGGAAAGGTCTGCTAGTTCACCATTTCACCAAATGAGACACTCTGGATGTGCAAAGGATTTTATGTAGCCTATCTTACTGATAAAAAGATTAAACCTGCTTTTAGTATTTTCACCTGCGCCTAACGAGTTTTTTTGGTGTAATGGTTATGATCATAAAAAATGGACTCAGCTACCTGAGTTCAAACCCTGAACAATGCTGTTTGCATTTCACATAGTGCTAATACCTTTGGCCTTTCTGGATTTTATGCTGAACTGAATTTTGTAATCTTTACTGAATCGGGACTTGATACCAAACATTCGTAAGTTAACTGAAACAAAATCTTTTCACAAGTTAATTTGGAGAAAAAAGCCTGATGGATGTTGTGTACTGTTTTGAACTAATCCTGGAAGCAGCACCCCACAAAACAGAGGCTGTGTGGCCAATTACAAACCAACCAAGTAAGATGAACTAGACTTACTGGGTACTATCAGAGAAGTGAGGGTGAACTCATCCAGCTATTCTCCTTCTAGTTATGGGTAAATAATAGGGCAGACTTGGCTCTTTATGGCAACCAGTCTAGGAAAAGGAAAACTCCAAATTCAAACTTGTTAAACTTTGATCAAAACATTGACCTATTTATAATGTTGTTTTTTCATTGTTTACTTGTAACACGTTACACAGTAAAACTTGTTACTGCCGTAGGAAATGAGCACAGTGACCTGGGTTCAAATTGCAAGCAAGACTGTTTGCATTTCACATAGTGCTAGTGCTCCTGGAAATGCTATGAATCCAACTACTCTTCCTCCAGCTATCGGTAGATAGGATAGATTGGGCTCTTTCACCTTGGTACGGCAACCAATCTAAGAGAAGGAAAACTGCCTAAGACACATTGCATGAGTAGTTCTCCTACCAGGTTACCGATACATACTTGGAAACAAACTAAACCAGCCTTTCATTCAATCTTTTTTTGTCAAAATAACTAGCAATGAAATGGGCTACAGAAAAAACTTAGATTGGTACACTTTCCATAGTAAGTAAAAGTAAAGTTGGTGACCATAGTCGAGGGCGACCAGAAGGCTCCCTTTTCAATAGCTACTACACCGAGGGGTAGGGGAGGGTGCTACTCCTTTCCATGGATTGCTCCACTTTACCCTTGATACGTACCTTATATTGCTGAGTGTTAAGCAAGGAGGTATCAAGTACCATTTTTAAAGTCTTTGGTATGACTCAACCTGAGATTGAACCCAGGTCTCCCAGACCTTTGGTGAACACTCTACCCAGTACAAAACTGTATAAGAAGCTCAAGTTCAAAAATTATTTTTCTTATTCTCTCTCTGATATTTTAATAACTATAATTATTTGTATATACTATTTTTTATTGACTTTTTGGAATTTGTAGCAACTAAATTTAATATTTGTTCAACTTTTTATTGGCTGAAAATAAGAATTTATTGTTCATATAATGTTTCAAAACAAAAAATTTACACAATAGTTAGAGCAAAGACAGGACATACTCATATGAAAATGTATTAAACTTTTGTAAAAGAATAAGTTCATAAGAGAAGAAACAAATCATAAACAAACATGTAACTATATTTGTTTGTAGTGGTATAAAACAGAAGTGTCTGTTACACATTAGTTTGTTTAGACCATCGATATAATTTACCTTCAGTCATGCAGTCTTGAATATGGCAACACATGGAATTGGAAAAAAAATATTTAGTTCTTGTGTATAATACATTCTCCTAGCTTTTATGCTTAAAGATCTAAAAGAAAAAATGTGTATTATATGCGAATGTTTACAGTATGTTGGTGTATTTTAAATATAGTGTATTCCTATTTTAATCAACTTTCACTTTTATATTTTTCAGAGTTTCCTCTTTTATGGAAGAAAGCACCAATTACAGAAGCGGAAGAAGGGGTTCGTTTGCCCCCCTTCATTGTGCAGTCTGCTGGAAACTCCGATTTGTTGGAAGTTGTTGTTAAAGGTAAGCCATTTTTATTTTTTATCCAGTGCAGTGAATATGTGTCAAGATTAAAGCAACAAATGTTTTGATTTTGTCAGTGTTGGATTATTCTCTTGGTATAAGCTGTAAACAACTTCCTGTCTAAAATAAATAGCCATTGACATTGCATTCTGGGAAAAGGGAATCTTCTAATTACTTGAAAATAAAGTCTGACTCATGTAGGCCATTTAATGTAACATCTGCAAGTAAAAGAACATCTTGTCGATATTAGATTTACTATTTGGATTTACTTATTAGGAACTTTGACCTTTCTGGGCTTTATGCTGAACTGAATTTTGTAATCTTAATTAAGGACTTGATACCAATCATTTGTGAGTCAACTGAAACAAAACCTTTTTGGAAGTTAATTTAGAGAAAAAGCTTGATGAAAACTACATGTAGCAGAAAGAACTTCAAATTTTTGTTTGGCATGTAAATTGATTTGACCGTTTTGGACTCGTCTCATATTTTCACCCAATGAGGATGACTTATCCCATTCTGCCCGGACAACTTTCCCGAGCAATACAAAGGTAGTGAAAGCATGCGAAACTTCCTCTTCCTCAGATACTTTTTGAGTAGGACAGACCTGTCCTCTCTTTCTCTTCAGCAGCAGAACACATCACCATGAGGAGAGCACATCTAATTTATTGGACTGTTGTGCCTAGGAGATCAATCCTTCATCATTCATTCAACCCTCCTAGACCACGGCTCCCAGAAGCATTAAATTGGATGTTAAATTCTGCCTCTGACTACAGCAATTCAATTCCTGTTCTGATTTCAGCAACTCAACTTTAGCTTGACTACCACAACTCTATTCATACTCTGATATTCAGCTACTTTATTCCTTCTCAACAATTACAACTGTTTTCTTCTTCCTGCGACTTACAGCACAAGGGTTCTTTTTGTCTCAAGCTGTTATTAAAACTTCCAAATTGAAAACTATCAATATCTTCGTTGACTCGTTTGTTCTTCCTTTTAATATAACAAGAGGCAAAAGAACTCTACAACCTCAACCACCATTTTTGTATAAATGGTGATATTATCTGCCCTCCTGTTATATACACCAGGATGCTGCATACTGTTTTGAACAAATCCTGGAAGCAGCATCCCATAAAACAGTGGCTTAGAGGCCAATTACAAACCATCCAAGTAAGAGGAACACGACTTATTGGGCACTATTAGAGAAGTAAGGATGACCTCGAAAACAAATTTTCCTATGTATACATATGGTAGCCCAGTCAGCTGGGGCTGTAGAATACACTGAGTGTATCTCTGTAGAGAGGTAAGACTCCCTTAACAAATGTCCTAGATATGACACTAAGCAATCTGATGCTGGAGCTTTGGGGAATGTGGAGTACCCCTTCATTGCTATCACTTCCAGGTCCACTCTGGCCTGGAGTGGTAGCACCTGATAGGGTCCTATCAATAGGTCAAATAAAACTATTTGATCATTTAAACTGAGTGCAAACAAATGACTTATGCTAAATTGAATTGCTTGAAATAGAACTGTTTGGTCATTTTACTGTGTGTAAGCAAATGACTGATGTTTAATTGAATTGTTAGCGATACATAGCGATACTCAGAACCATTTACCTTTGTTAACTCATGCTAAATTGAATTGTTAGAAATAGAACTGTTTGATCCTTTTTCTGTGTGTAAACAAATGACCGATACTTAAATGACTTATTAGTGATACATAGCAATACTAGATGGATTGACATGCCGTTAAAGTCAATCAGTCATAAAGTGTTGATGTGATAAAATGCGAACAGCTTGTGTGTATCTATAAAATGTGTTTACAAATCATATATTTAATATGTATGTAAAAACAGGATTATGCATTAAATAACACACAATGGTTGATATGCCATAAAACCAAAGCAGACCAAAGTAAATTATGCAAATATAAAATATATCAATTATACGCCTATGTAAAATGCTTCTGGTCAATGAGCAAATTGTCCAGAGTTTTTGAATATTAAAAAAAATACAGGAAATTAAGTTTCTCGATCAGCAAATAAAAAAAGATAAATTGCAATCATTTACAAGCCAAGTTGGTTTTAACTCTAATGATTCTCGCATTTCTTTATTCATCAATCACACTGTTGATACAACTTAGAATATACTGACTGTATCTGCTGCAGGGAGGTGCCCGTGGTGTAATGGTTATCGTTGTAGGAAATGAACATGGCGACACAAGTTCAAATCCTGGACAAGACTGATTGCATTTCACATAGCACTAATACCCTTGGGAAAGGTATGAATCCAATTATTCTCCCTCCAGCTATGGGTACTATCCTACTATTTACCCATAGCAGGACAGACTGGGTTCTTCAGCTTTGGTGAGGCAACTAGTCTAGGAGAAGGAAAACTCTGAATTCAAACCTGTTAAACTCCGCTTAAAAAATTCTTCTGCAGGGAGGTAAGACCCCCCCCTCACCTCCCCCAAAAAGTGGATTGTCCTGGGTATGACACTTAACTGCATCTGATTGTGAGGCTCCAGTTCTGAAGTTCTGGCGGGTGTGAAGTACTCCTTCATTGTTAATACTCCCAGGTCCACTCTGACCCAGAGTGGTAACAGAAGTGAGGGTCTCATCTATGGGTCAAATTAAAATTATTCACATTCAACATGACCAAGAGCCAAAAAAACCCTCTAAAGAAACAACTACACAAAAAATGTAAATATAATGCTTATGATGAATCCAACTCCCTAACTTCTAGGCTTAAAATAACTCTAGACAAGTTGACATGCCATTAAAATCAATGAATCAATCTATTCATTGTATATTTATGAACCACTTGTAATCAACTGACAAAATATCTTGCTAAAGATGTCTTGGGGCATTTGACAAAATATTTCATGAAAAATTGGTTTCTGTGTCTAGGGTGAGTCAAAAGTTTTGCAATATTTCGGTATGTACTTGTTTTCAGCATATATATATATATATATATATATATATATATATATATGTATCACATGACTGAAGTGATTCAAGCCAATGAAGATACCTACTGTTGTTGGTAGTATCATGGTAGATGATGAATTGCTTCACACTGTGTACAATTTGAAAGCCACATATGCAACATTGTCCAAGTCAGGAAGTTAAGCTTTATAAGTTTGAATTGGGTCATAATGTCACAGAAGCAACCAAAAACATTTGGCGAGTGAAAGGTCAAGGTGCAGTTGATCACAGTACAATAAGCAGATGATTGAAGAAATTTTATGCCGGTTGCAAGAACCTCAATGATCAGGCAAAGTTAGATAGGCCTAAAACGATGAATTTCAATGCTACTGAGGCAAATCCAGCAAGTATCACTTGGAGAGTATTAGGTGAACTTTGCATTTCACAGTCCAGTATGGTTTATCAACTTCATGGCCTCAGTAAAAGCATCCCCAACTGCCAAATTGTGCTTTAAATTACCAAAATATGGAAAAACTTTTAACTGACCCTAGTATCAATTTTGATTAGTATTTTCTTTCATTTTAGTTGTTTTTTAACTTTGTGTCATCATTTCTACAACACTGACGGATCATGAAAAGGTTTGTGGCGTTGAAACTCTGGATGGACCCAGAGAATCTGGCTCTTATTTTCTGCTTCTGTGTTTTCAGAAAGACAATCTTTTAACCAGTTTGTTTGAAAGATTTTTTTTCTAGATCCTTTAAGATAAGACAAAACTCATGTAAAACCTTTTATTTAAAGTTCATTGATTTTATTTAAAGTAATTGATTTTTTTTTTTTTTTTTTTTTGCAGGTGCTACAGTTGCTGGCTGTACCAGAGCACAGTTACTCCCGTGTAAAGACAGTAAAATGAATGTCGCTTTATTTGACAACATAAAAATTCTTTCCAGTAAGTACAAGAAATTTCATTGTGTTTATTTACCAACCCATCCGCACGGGCAGGATGTGACACAAGGTTAAGGTCAATTTTTAAGTGCAGTTTAACAGGTTTGAATTCAGTGTTTTCTTTCTCCTTAAGTGGTTGCCTAACCAAGCTTAAAGAACACAGTCTGCCCTACTATTTACCCATAGCTGGTGAATAATTAGATTTATACCTTTTCCAAGAGTACTAGTGCTATGTGAAATACAATCAGCCTCATCCAGGATTTGAACTTGTCTCCCCCGTGTCCATTTCCTTCAACAATAACCATGACATAACGGACATTTCATTTCAGTATATTCATACATAAGTAAATTTGGCGACCTTAGTCAAGGGTGACCTGAAGGCTTCCTTTTCGACAGCTACTACACTGAGGTGTAGGGCAGGGTGCTACTCTATTCCCTGGATTACTTCACTTTACCCTTGATCCTTACCTTATAATGCTGAGTGTTAAGCCTTGGAAAAGGCCTGAATCCTTCTCTTCTTCCCCCAGCTATGGGTAAATATTAGGGCTGACTGGATTCTTTAGTCTCAGAAAGGTAAACAGTCAAAGTGAAGTAAAAACTCTGAATTCCAACTACCTTTGCTCCACTTTGAAAAAAATGACCTTGTGTCACATCCTGCCTGTAGCATAGGGATTGGACAAATACATAAATGAAAAACCCTAGCTTATTAAAGTCTAAGCAATATTTTTTATTGTCACAAGGGCTCCTCACATTGTGTAATGATTAGTAAGCATGGTTAACATACAATTGTTATTGAGTTTGGTTCTCACTGGGTGCCCTATATTTCTGGCCTTATTCCACAATTAAGCAAAGCTTATTAAAATGACAACTGATGAATGATTGTTAAGATGAATAAGGCACTATCACTAATTGACAATTTTCTTTTTGTTTTATATTATGAGATATTACTACTTTAACAACCAGACATTGGCATAATGGTTAGAGTGTTCGCCTATGGCCTGGGAACCTTGAGTTCAATCCCAGGTCAAGTCATACCAAAGACTCAAAAAATGGTACTTGATGCCTCCTTGCTTAACGCTCAGCATTATAAGGTATGGATCAAGGGTAAAATGGAGTAATCCAAGGAAAGGAGTAGCACCCTCCCCTACACCTTGTTGTAGTAGCTCTCTAAAAGGGAGCCTTCGGGTCACCCTCGACTATGGTTGCCAACTTTACTTTTTTAATTTATTTACTACTTTAACAATTTATACAGGGAAAATGTTTAACGGTTTGAACCTGTGAGTTTAAAACCTTAGTACTATTTTACCATACACCATAAGCCCAATATTTTGGACTCAAGGATATCATATCATATACTAATAACAAAAGGCTGATATAGTAGAATCTTTGGCAAAACATCCCTTCACCCAGATCTACTATTCTCCACCCTGACAGCCGAAATTTGTCTCCCTGTAAATTCTTGTTTTTTTATCCTAAAGCTAAAATCACAATTGAAAGATTTCTGACCAAGAATAAAGGAGATCATGATGAGGTAGACTGATCAGAAAAGCAGAAGGGGACATGGGAAGAAAAATGTGTGCAATCCCAGGGAGAGGGGGAGCTTTTGTGGTACTCCCTTAAGTAGGCTACTTTTTGCTTAATAATTGGATCATTTCAGAATTTATTTATTATTTGTTTTTATGCCTCCTTAAGCATCTCTGCTTTTTACTATCTTCTAATATCAATCTTTAAAAAAAAGAATCTTTGCACAAAACATATACACTATTAATACAATATCTATACCCAGATCAAATTCATCTGATAGTTCTTAAAAAATATCCTTTTAAATTCTTTTCTGAGTCTTTGGTATAACTCGACCAGGAATTGAACTTCGGTCTCCCAGCCCATTGGCAAACACTAGTTAATCCTAATTTCTCTAATCTCTCTTGATAATCATAATCTTTTACTTTTTTAATTATTTTTATCACTCTTCTTTTAATGCCTTCCAATATTACACCCCAGTTTCCATATCTTAACACAGAAGCCCAGGCTTAAGTACAATATTCTATATGTGGCCTTATTAAAGTTTGTTTTGTTTTTTTTTCATCATATAACATGTGAAAGCATGTGCGATACCCTAACCTCATCAGCCGCCAACCAGGGTGATAACATATATATTTTATATATCTTTAAGACAACATTTGCCTCCCTTGAAATAATATTTCTAACCATCCAGTCAATCATTCCATTTGCCCTCAATACAATTAACAAAATACGATTGTCTGCTTTAAATTTATCATCAAAGCTAATCCCTTGATCGTATTTCTCATTTATTTTTTTATCTCCCTGTTGCTTAGTTTATATTCAATTTTAATTTCTTTCGGTCAAATATGTTGTACTTTACATTTTTCTATATCAAGTCTAAAATTCCAAATATCTTCCCTATATGACAATTTTGGATCCATCTGTGTTATTCATTTCATTAATATATTTTAGTTTTACTGTTTAGATATAATTTTCAGAATCTGTCAAATTCTTTTACCAGAATAATCAACAATATTTAAGCCATTATGTTTCTGTTTCCTCATTTCTTACATTGTGTTTTTTGTTTTTTTTTGTTAGGTGGTACATTTATTCTCACTGTCCAGAGTGTTGCATCTCCAAACATTCACATCAAAGCTCCAGAGCCTATTCATATAAGTAAGTGTTATTTTCTGTAAATGATGTGTATAGGGATACTTATATATTGTCCGACCTGGCTATGACATTTAACTACATCTGCTGGTGAGGCTCCAGTTCAGTAGCTTTTGCAAGTGTGGAGTTATCACTCCATTACAATTATTCACAAGTCCAACCTGATCCAGTATGGTAGTACTTATTAGGGTTCCATCTATGAGTCAAATAGATCTGTTTGGAATAAGATTTAAAATGATTGTGAACTTTATTAATATATTGGCTCTTAAAACATTGATATTGCAACTAAGTATAAAGTGTTTACCTGTTTAAAATAATGGTTTCCAGTATTAAAAATGATTAGAATTTGATAGCAATACTTGAAACTATTTTGCTATGCAAGTAAGAGTATTAGTGTTAGATAGTTGTACTTGAAACCATTTAACTGTGTGTAAATAAAACTATTAGTGTTATAAATACTTGAAACCATTTAACTGTATGCAAATAAATGAGCTCTGGTTCATAAAAAAATTGTTACCTACAAAGTATTCATTTACAAATTATATATATGTATATAAACAGGATTTGATATTAAAATCTTTCTTGCTCATGCAGTTGGAGCTGTAGAATACACAGAGTGCTTCTCTGCAGAGGGGTAAGACCCTCCCAACAGGTGTCCTGGATATGACACTAAACAATCTGATGGTAAGGTTCCAGTAATGCTGAAGCTTTGGGGAATACCGAGTACCCCTTCATTGCCATCACTCTCAGGTCCACTCTGGCCCGGAGTGGAAGCACCTGATAGGGTCCTATGGGTCAAACCATAGGTATCTATGGGTCAAATAGAACTAAATTGCATACTTATGCAAAATTGAATTGTTTGAAATAGAACTGTTTTCAACAATTAAACTGTACTTAGGCTAAACTGAATTGTTTGAATTAGAACTGTTTAACTAAACTGAATAGCTTGAAATAGAAATGTTTTTGACAATTAAACTGTATACTTGTGCTAAACTGAATTATTTGAAATAGAACTGATTATTTGTAAAAAAATGGATTTGGCATTAAATAACCTACAAATGCCATAAAACCCAAACAATCAACCAACCAACCTTAAAAACCTTCAAACGTTGGTATGCTGTAAAACACAACCAACAACATTTAATAATTTACTATACTTGAAGCCATTTAACTGTGTGCAAACAAATGTCTGTTCAATTGAATTGTTAGTATTACATAACAATGCTTAAAACCAATTAACTATGTGCAAATGAATAAATATTGTTGAATAGAATTACTTGTGTTAAATAGCAATACTTGAAACATCTGCAAATAAAACTGCGTTAAACAGTACTACTTGAAACCATTTAACTATGCAAACAAATGACTGTTCAATTGAATTGTTAGTTTTACATAGCAATTCTTGGAACCAATTAACTATATACAAATGAATAAATATTGTTGACTAGAATTACTAGTATTAAATAGCAATACTTGAAACATCTGCAAATGAAACTGCGTTAAACAGTACTACTTGAAACCATTTAACTGTGTGCAAACAAATGAGCCCTGGCTCATTTAAAAATTGTTACTTACAAACTAATTGTTTACATATATATCTGATATATATGTATAAACAGGATTTGGCATTAAATAACTTACAGGGGTTGATATGTCATAAAACATAACCAACCAACTAATGTTGGAGAATTTGGTAATAAATGATACCTAATGATATCCATTTTAATTGTATAATGTTCTACTAGGAACAGTAATTATCTTTGGTTTAGAAAAAAATTAAATTTTTATAAAAATTTAGTAAACGTGAAACTTTACAGTGGAACTTGCAGAACAGAGAAAGATTTATGAAAACTGAGTAAAGAATTTTTTTAAAAATCAGAAGACAAAGAAATAGAATAATGCCAAATCCATTTTTATACAAATAATCAGTTCTATTTCAAACAATTTAGTTTAGTTTAAGTATAGGTTTTGTCCACACACAGTTAAATGTCAAAACAGTTCCATTTTAAGCAATTCAGTTTAGTGCAAGTACAGTTTCAATGTCAAAAATAGTTCCATTTCAAACAATTCAGTTTTGCATAAGTATGCAGTTTAAATATCAAAACAGTTCTATTTCAAGTAATTCAGTTTAGCATGTACGCTGTTTAGTTCTATTTGACCCATAGGACTCTATCAAGTGCTACCACTCCGGGCTAAAGTGAACCTGGGAGTGATGGTAATAAAGGGGTACTCTGCATTCCCTAAAGCTCCAGCATTACTGGAACCTCGCCATCACTTCATTGAGGTCTTACTCCTCTGCAGAGAAGCAGTCAGTGTATTCTATAGCCCCAGCCGACTGGGCAAAAACTAAGTTTGATTTGGTTTAGTTTGGCTTCTTTGTTTAATAACATATCGACCTTCATGAGCTATTTAATGTCAAAGATATTTTGTATGAGCACAATAGTGGTAATATTTAGCTTGCAGGGATACGGAAGTTCATGCCTTTCTCAAGAGTCTTAGTCCAAAAGTGAACAAACATAATTGTGCTACTCAAGTTCAAATTCTCTTACTAAGATGACACAGTTCTATAAATTAGTTGCCGTACTATGGTGATATTCCCCTTAAAGCTAAGCATTGAACTTATAAAAATCACTGACTCTAATATATTTTATATGTTTTCTCATGTTTTTTGTTTTTTTCTTTTTTCAGAACGTCCTGTTCGGACTACGTCTGAAGTTGAAGCAGCATTTGATGAGATCCAAATGATGCTTCATAAGGTGGCTGCCTCTCTTGATGACACCTTTGTTTCATAGAAGACGTTCTTTTTTTCTTTTTTTAAATAAAAGAAAAAGCTACAAAATCAAAACAAAAACAAAAAAAAAAGGTGAAAAGACAAACTGTCAATTTGTTAAAATTGACTTCCTCCTTTTCCTTCTCCAGCAATTTATCCTTCATATTTCTGGAGGTTCCAATCATTCAAAAAAAAAAATTCAATGAAAAAGAGGCTTTTTATAGTTTGTTTGTTTCTTTGGGGTTTTTTTCAGGATTTTTTTTTTTTTTTTTAATCTTAAGAACAAACAGATTAGGTGCAGAGATCAAACGCCACCTGGTGGGGAAAAATTCACTCATGAAGATCACACTGTCCTCTTAGCAAATTGATTACCACAAACTCACTGCACCAATGTTTTCTATGCAAACAGTTACACTTTCAGTTGGCTTGAAACTGATATCTTTTTTTTTTTTTATAACACAGCAATTCTGAATAGTGAAAAGAAAACAACCAGTTTTAAATCAATCTCTGCCAGTGTTGTTTTTTTTTTGTTTTTTTTTTCTAGCGAAATATTTGCTAACCAAACAAAATTCAAGAGTGTTCTTATCTGAACAATCTGCTTATATAAATTGCTAAAGTCAGTATGATGGCCTGCTGCTTGGTTGGTGATGTTTCATATTTATTCTTGTGTGTGTATTGCATATTTTTGCTTGCACACAGATGAAGTGGACCACTAGACATGGAAAGCTTGCCAAAAAGTCTAAACATTATTTGCATAATAATTCATGATATTCATTTTCAAATTTTAGCTATGCATACAAAAAAATGGCTGTTGTATTTTTTATTCAAAAGTTTTTAAAACAAGAAATGTAACAGTATTCTTATTTTTTTGTAAACCAATTTTACCCAAGAATTTCTGATTTCAAGATTTAAAAAAAATCATCTTGTGTATCCTAACCCCAATAATAAATGATTCTCTCAATTATTCAAGAAAATTATATCAGATGACATCAGTTGATATCTAAAGGTGTCATTGTTTTTAACATCTAAAACAAATTTCACATATCAAATACTGAATTACCTTCAATATATTTTAGTTACACATTTTTCCTTAAAGAAAGAATGAGATATGTTGACATTTATGGTCAATAATACTTAGACTATATCTCACTGTTTACAGCTGCTATTTTATAGGGTGCAGCTTCCAGGATCTGTTTAAAACAGCACACAGCATCCTCATATGGTTCCAATCAAACTTTTTCTCCAATTGTTTTGTGAGAGTCCAGGTGGTGCAACCATACGGTAGTATTGACAGAGCTACTACATGAAAGAATTCATGTATTAATTAAACAAATAAATAGAATGAAAATAAATGATAAAGATAAAAGTGATCAAACTTATCTTTTTGGTATCTGAAAAGTTTCAGATCAGAAATAAAACAAAAAATGACTTGTAATTTTATCTAAATTATGACAACTATTAAACAAAATATTTGTTACCTTTTAAGTTGAAGAGTTCAAAGAAAAAAAACATACTACTCATCACTTGTTTAGAAATGTTACAAGTGATATTTGATTGCCATAAACTCACAGTTGTA
>OY757927.1:27534783-27920857 GCA_963585895.1 Sepioteuthis lessoniana
GTTTGTTACAGGTTTTTTGTTTTTTTGTTTCAGGGTGTTTTTTTTTTCTTTTTGTTTTTTTAAACCCTTTTGCAAGCAGATAATTCTTTTAATCCTTGTAGAGTGGGTAAATTATTTTCAGAAAATTTCCAAAATAGAGTGTATGTTCAAACAAGTTAAGAAATGTATCAAAACCAAACAAAATCTGATAATTTGATCAGCAATTGTGTGTGATGAGAACAATAAAGTAATAGCTTTTAATTATGATATTTTGCAAAACAACCTTTACACAATCCTACACTACAGTGTAGGGCTTCCTAGTGATGATATTTCTATACATTAACATTAAATTGGTCAACAAGCAGCCAATAGGAAAATGCCTTACATTGATTACCATAAAATGACCAAAATGTTGCTCTGCCTGCAAAAGGGTTAAGTGTTAAAAGGAAAATTGAATTTTGAAGCATAATCAAAAAACGAATTCAGTCCAGAAGATGAAAGTTTTCTTATTCTAAAAAGTTCAGTTCAAATCAATCATTTTATGATAAATTTTTCAAAATAAAGTTGATAACAAAATTTTGAGCTGCTTATGAGTGTAAAAATTAAATTCATTTTAATATCTGATATAATGAAATATGATTTTTCTCTCTCTCTCTCTCTCCCTCTCTCTCTCTCTCTCTCTCTCTCTCTCTCTCTCTCTCTTTTATTTTTTTTTCTTTTGCATTAATTCAAATTTTTTTTCCTTTTTGTCAATTCAAATTTTTGTCTTAAATGTTCTAATTTGTCTTTGTATAGCAATAAAATTTATTTGAATATCAAAATAAAAAATGTAAATTAATGGACTGATGATTTCATCGACAATTAGCTCAATCAATAGAAAATTTTCTGGGTATTTGCCACATATATAAAACATTCTAATTATTACCAACCCATTGAAACTAATGTCATACTGCATGCCAGATTATAACCTTGTTTCTAGTGCACACAAAGTATTTCATTATATAATATATTCAAAAACATTAGGGGCACCTGAACAATGAGTATAGGCCTATAGTGATTTTTAATTTGAAGGCCATAGGGTCCACTGATTAATTTAGCCTAGGCTCTCAAGTAGATAAATCCCACCTTAACAAATTAGGAAATAAATGTTGCATCTTTACAAAGAAAAATACATTTTGTCTTGGTATCCATGTTTTATATAAAACTATTGAAAAAAGTTTAAAAAACAAAACAGCATTTTTACCCATTTTTATTTTTATTTTTTCCTAGAAAAATTCTTCACTTGAACTCATTGAACCCATAAGCATAATATTTGGGGCTGAGCACTATTTTACTATACATCATAAACCCTATAGTTTGGGCAAAGGAAGTTCATGTTAAATGCTTAATATAACGACCATACACAACCTTTCTCTTGATTGAATGCCTTAAAAAAGAAGAAAATGGCGTTTGCTCTCTGGAGCGAATTTTTTTTTCCTCTTCACATCTGGAAGCATTAGAGAGCTGAGGTTTTTAAGGGGTTAAAATCATTGCAGGAAACACCTGTAAAGAAATTCTTAACTATTATCTTAGATTGTGAATACTTGTTTATATCATTCTATGATATGCACAGACATTTAAAACTTCTAAGATTTCTTGTGATTTCGTTTATATAAAAGTAAATAATGTCTCCTTAAAGACCTGAGGTTTTTAAGGGGTTAAAATCATTGCAGAAAATACCTGTAAAGCAATTCTTAACCATTATCTTATAGTCATGGCTAATCATTGTTTTATTACGTTTATTTTATCAATATTTTATTGCCACTATTTTTGTACATGTGTGATTTGTTACAGATAAAAAAAAAATTTTTTAAAGCAAAGAAATATTTAGGTGAGTCAAAAGTTTAGTAATATTTTGATAATGTGGGCACAATTCGTTAGCTCCAAATGCTTTTTTGTCAAGATCATTAAGGTGACACAATACACGACTAGACTGAAATGCTAAGCTAACCTGATACTCTCCGATTGCTACTTGCCAGATTTTCTTCTATGGCTTGGAGCATGGCCTTCAAATCCATGACTGGATGTTTTTGATTGCTTCCGTAGTATAATGGTTCAGTTCAAACTTGTAAAGCATAAGTTCTTGAAATACACTACATTGTATGTTCAGCTATATATGGCTTTCAAATCACACACTGAGTGAAGCAGTGCACAACATGTCAGCACACCAACTGCCATGATACTATCAAACACAGTGGGTACCTTCTATGGCTAGAACTGCTTTGGTCATGTGATATACATGAGGCAAACTAGCACATACCAAAATATGTTTTAAAAACAATTGGCCTCCCATTAAAGATATAGGCTGTGTTACTAACACCTTCGACCATCAAGTGTATACAAACAAAAAGCTTTGATCTATTTCAAAATACTAATTCCGGACTATTTATTTACAATTGATATTCATATATATATATATGAATATATATATATATATATACACGCAAGCACATACAAATCAGAATTTGACATTCAATGACCCTTAAAAGGTTGATTTGCCATAAAACCCAACCAACCAACCTACCTAAAAATATGCATTTACAAATCATATATATAATATATATGTATAAAAAGGCTCTGGCATTAAATAACCTATAGAGGTTGATATGCCATTAAATCCAACCAACCAAACCAAACCAAAATATTACAAAACTTTTGACTCACCCAAGTATTTCAATGTGAATTTCAAAACCTAAAGCAAAGTAATTAAAAAAAAAACATTTTTTTACTTTTGATTTTCAATTAAATTCTGAAGGAAAGATTTGAATAACAAGATACTATTTTTGTGTAAATGTTCAGACTTATTGAAAAATTCGGGATGGGGATATTTTTAAAAATCAAGAAAGAAATTGAAAAAAAATTGTGTTCATTTGTAAAATATAATTCAAAGCTTTTATGTTTTTAAATAGGATTTCAATCTTAATTGATCAAAATTTAAACAAATAGAAAAAATAAATTTAAAAGCAATTTCTAGTTCCTGGTTGGATTGTATTATTGCTGTAACAAAAATGTTTGCTGTAAACAAAAATATGTACTGAAGTATTTAAAGTTAACCCTTTTGCAAACAGGTAATTTTTTTTAAATCCTTGTTGAGTGGACAAATTATTTTCAGAAAATTACATTAAGCTACTGTATAAAACAACAAAAATGTCACTCTGCCTACAAAAGGGTTAACATTACTATGAATAAGCCTAATAAAACCTTATGAAAATGTTCTTTTCATAATGATATTGAAACATTGCCTAATCCACTTTAAAACTAGCCTTTTCTTTCCTTTCATATTTCTGCTGAATATATTTCTACATCGACTTTCAATCTTTCTCCATTTCCTATTAAATGACCACAGCTTTCCAGAAACAAATACAAATATATCAACAGGGATTTTCGGTTTTTTTTTTAATTAATGGAGAATTCATTGTGTTTCTTCTTTTTGTATTTTTCATCGACAATGATAAATAGAAGGCCTTGTCTTTAAGGCCAAGTTAAGTATATCTTGTTATTTGTAAAAAAAAAAAAAAAAAAAAAAAAAAAAAAAGACAATAATTTTGTTGGATTATTCTTGGTATAGTTCATAAATAACTTCCTGTCTGAAATAAATAGCCATCAATATTGCATTCTGGGTAAAATGAATCTTATAATTACTATAAAAAAAAGTCTGACTCATGTGGGCTATTTCATATGTTTCCTGCAAGGAAGGAGCATCTTTCTGGATTTCATGCAGAACTGGATTATATAACTTTTATTAATTCGGAACTTGACACCAATCCTTTGTGAGTTTTCAAGTTCATTTTCCGTATTTCTGCATGATATGTCTCACCTTTCAACAAGTCTTTGAAAATCTCTGTTCATAGAAGAATGTTATTCACACATTTTATAATTAGTTATATAGAATATATGTAGACATTTTGATTGGGTAACAAAGGAGATACACACACAACCATTTTTTGTTTTTTATCAGTCAATATACAATATTCAATTTCTATATTTTATTACAGTTTTATTTAAATTATACAAAACTGTTATATATTTTAATTTTAGTTGTGAAAATTGTTAATTTCAATTATTGTAAAGTAAATTTGCACCAACATTCTAACAAATCTATATTAATAATTGAAAAGAATTTGTCTGTCTGTCCTCTACAAACTGACAAACAGTTTGATAAAGAGCTTACCAAATTTTCAACCCAGATTTTAAAATAAACAAAATTTTGTTCCTCATTTGGCTTCTCGTATTCATTGTTTGCCTCTAACAATGAGCAATATTCAGTTGGAAGCCATGTCTACTGAAGGTGAATTTCCAAATTTTAAACAAAATAAATAAATAAATTACTGAATTGTCTAACAAAAATCATTCTTCATAGTTCATTAAACATTATTAATTAGTTTTATAGGTTTGCTTCATGGAGGTACCCGTGGTGTAATGGTTATCGTCGTAGGAAATGGACACGGCAACACGAGTTCAAATCCTGGACGAGACATTGCATTTCACATAGCACTAATACCCTTGGGAAAGGTATGAATCCAATTATTCTCCCTCCAGCTATTGGTAAATAGTAGGGCAGACTAGGTTCTTCAGTCTTGGTGAGGCAACTAGTCTAGGAGAATGAAAACTCTGAATTCAAACCAGTTAAACTTCGCTTAAAAAAAATTTGACCTTGTGTAATATCCTGCCTAAGCGGAGGGGTTGGGTAAATATATATAGGTTTGCTTCATGTTGGAAAGGCAAAATAATCATGTAGCATTATTACTTAGTTAGGACTAAGACTTCAAACAAAAAACAAGCATTTAATTCAATAAATCTCTAAAATGCAGCTCCCTTAAAGAATAGTTCTCTACAAAACTCCATTATTTATTACAACTGTGCATATAATATGTACAAATATGAATAATAAAGAAAGTTACATAAAAACTTCATTATCTTAAATAAAAACCTTTTTTTAGGCATTACCTAGCTATGTGGAAACAGGTTGGGTCAGATTAATAGGAAATTAGACCAAGTCATGAATACAATGGTTAATGTTTTTGAAATATTTGTCTAGGATTGTAAGTACTTGTTTATATCATTCTATGATATGCACAGACATTTAAAACTTTTAGGATATCTTGTGATTTTATTTATAAAAAGTAAATAATGTCTCATAAGCACATTTAATCAATTATATACATAATCATTATATTATCAATGCTGTTATGTATCAGTGATGGGGTTTTAGTATGTTTGGAATATCCAAGTAAACATGGAAGGCTACACCAATGTCTAGACTACATTGTTTATTTACAGTATTGCATTGATTTTGATTTTATTAGAGTAATTTGGAAAGTATGAATAAATGTTTGCTTTCTCTTTCTCATTGAATGTTGAAGAAATATTTTTATAGGCAAAAGTTAAGGGTTTTTCATTACATACAATATATAATAAAAAAAACCCTTTTTGTGGTTATTAGTGGTCATTTATTAATAACTGGATCCATACCGTTCCCAAGGGTATAAAGGCTATGTGAAATCCAATCAGCCTTGTCTAGGATTTGAACTTGTGTCTCTGTGTTCATTTCCTACAATGATCGCCATTACGCCACACGCATGTGATATGTGCAAATATTATAAATAGTAAAGAAAGTTATGTAAAAACTTCATTATCTTAACTAAAAACCGTTTTTAGGCATTACCTAGCTATGTGGAAACAGGTTGGCTCAGAGTAACGTGAAATTAGACCAAGTCATGAATACGATAACCTATGTGTATAAAATATTAGTCTAGGATTGTGAATGCTTGTTTATATCATTCTATGATATGCACAGACGTTTAGAATTTTTAAGATGTCCAGTAGTTTTGTTGAAAAAAAGTAAAGGTCTCCTTAGCATATTTAATCAATTACATATGTAAATTATTATATCATCAATGCTTTTGTGTATCAGTGGTGGGTTTTTAGTTTGTTTGAACTATCCAAGTAAACATGATATTGCATTGATTTTCATTTTCTTACAGTAATTTTCAAAGTATAAGTGTTTGAATATCTTCTCTTTATAGTCATGCCATGTTGAAGAAATATTTTTGTAAGATAGCATAGCCAACAGTTAAGGGTTGTTCATTATTCAGGTATATACTGTATGTTATAAATTTTTAGATAATAAAGAGTATATTATATGAAGGTTATTTTATTGCCCATTTCTTGTTTTCTTATAGGCATACAAATAAAATAGGCAGGACTTTAATTTACCTAAATCAACCTCTATATTAAAAAAAAAGAAAATGTCATTGTTATGAAATTATATTCATTATTATTATGCCACTAAACTATACATTTTAACCAGAAAAAAATAAAATAAAATAATAATAATTTCTAATAAAATTTTTCTTTTAATATTTTGTTTTTCCAAATTTACTTTTTTAACAATCTTAATAAAATTTCAATCTGAAGAAAATGATTGAGGAAAATGAATCCTAGTTTAAAAAAAAAAAAGTTATACAATGTTAGCACTATTTCTGTAATTTTCTTTAATAGAAAGTTTAATGACTGGTGTTGAGTATTGAAGGTGGGAGGTTACCAAGTAAAGAAATTAATGAAAGAGTTTTTTTAGACTTGGTTAGTATAACCAAGTCTAAAATATAATTCAATTGAGATCTTTTTGGTAGACGAAATAACTATTAGCATCCTTAAAGATAGAATGAATAGTGGAAATCTCATAGGCCAGTGTTGTTGTGGATCTACAATACCTGGATTTAGTGAAAAATATTTTTCCATGTCTTCTGCCAGAGAAATTATTAGCAGTCATAAGTGTGGTTCAAAAATCTGCTGCAATGGGTCCTTTTTCTGTGATTATATTTTCTGTGACTTTATTACTAACCAGCATAGATTGATTGTAACTTTTTTCCCTAGTCAAAATTGTGATTTTTTTTCTCTTGTGACTTTATTACTGGCCACCATAGATTGATTGTAACTTTTTTCCTAGTAAAAATTGTAATTTTTCCCCTGTGGCTTTATTACTAGCCACAATAGATTGATTGTGATTTTTTTCCTAGCCAAAATTGTAATTTTTTCCCTGTGACTTTATTACTGGCCACCTTAGATTGATTTTGACTTTTTTTCAGTGACTTTATTACCTGCCACTATAGATTAATTGTGAATTTTTTCCCAACCAAACCTGTGACTTTTTTCTGGCCTCTGTAGGTTAATTGTAACTTTTTTCCTAATACTTTATTACCAGTCACCATAGATTAATTGTAACTTTTTTCCTAGTCAAAATTGTGACTTTATTTCCGGCCATAAGTAAAACAAATCATGTGACTAAACCGTCCATTACAATATTTGTTTTGCTATTTAAAAAAATATCTTTTCTGTCCCATAAAGCTTGTTACATTTATTGAATGAAATTTATAATCAAATTTAATAACTGCTGGGGGGGGCTAAAGTGGTGGACTGTGACATCATAGTAAAACAAGTTAAAATTCCAGTCATGTTATTACGTTCTCTTTTGAACCCTTGGGAAAAGATATGAACACCACTTTCCCCCAAGCTATGGATTAAATAGTATCCCTAATGTTCTACAAGGATGGCTGTGGCATTAAATAACCCACAAAGGTTGGATAAGCCATTAAACAAAGAAACCGAACCACCATTATGTGACATGTCTTCATAATTTTCTGAAAATATTTTCTATTCACTTTGAATATTTTTGGCTAAATTTTTCTGTAGTAAATTCCCTAGAAACAATAAAATGTTTAGTGTTTATATACAGGATCTAATGGGCTTCACGTTAATTTACAAAATATTATTTTCAAATTTGCTTATAGCGACAATTAAATAAACAGAAAAAGATAGGTAAAAAAGTAAGAAGAATGAAAATTATCACTTATTCCATTAGATTCATATCATAGATTCTTTCTGTGATGTTCAGTTAGGCCAACTATTATTTATACAAGCAAAGCTTGTTTGAATTTGAATTTTGTTTAATGTAAGTAAATATTAACTAGTTGGCTGTGTTTTAATGGCATATCAACCTCTGTGGGACTTTTAATGGTAAAAAGTTTTGAACAAAGTTTGTATCTGATTAAGAATATTCATTGTAAGATCTCTGATCTTTTTTTAAGAATTTTTTCTGTGTCCCTTAAAATTTGAGCGATGAAAGTATGTTTTTTTGTTCAAATTTGACTGAAATTTCAACTAAAATTTAATTATGAGATAAATTGTCTAAAACTAGAAAAGTAATTTTATTTGAATAATGAAGCTACCCTTATTGTCATAAAATTCTTGATATCTCAAGATATAAATCTAATTGTAAGTAATAATTTTATTTTTCATTTTTATTGCTGGAAACTACGATTGTTTTTGTTATTTACTAAGCTTAGCTTTGATGTGGCACAAGGTCAGAAGTATGGGGCGCCCAGAGGTAAATGAACTAATTGTCTGCTAATATAGCTTGCTAAGTATTACATTACGTGAGGTGTATAAATTAAGTATTTAATTATAGACACAAAATTGATCTTGGGAGTTTTTCATTGGAGAGACCACATGATGCAATAGAATTTTTGTTATGTTTTCTGGCTGTGATCAAAATTTAGTATCTGTCTGTGCTTATAACCTTTTTTTTTTTCTTTTTAATACTAAAGAATTGATTTTTAGCCTGTAATTAATTTTACTTTTGGAGATTGTTACTTTAAAATCCTTCATAGAAAATCAATGAACTCCAACAAACACTTTGCTCATTTTTCACCTGTAGTTATTCACTAAGCTTAGCTTGGTTATGGCACAAGGCCAGAAGAATGGGAAACCCAGTGTGAATCGAACTCAATAACGATGGTCTGCTAATCTAGCTTGCTAACCATTACACCACATAGACCGGATCAGAACGAAGGGAGACAACTCATAATTTTTGTCACTACACAGGATTTGTCTGAAGCACCAACAGCAACAATTTTATTGCTAGAACTAAAATTTATATTTTCCTATTTTGTGATCAATTCTGAAATGCATTCTTTTTTTTCCCCCTCTTTGGATTTGCATCATTAAAGAATTATTCATGAAAATATGTATGTTAAAGAAAAAAAAGAGTTTTGCTTTCTTTTGAAAAAACTGAATTTTGTTTAAAAGAACCAAAATGGTGTGTGGGGGAGAAGCTCTATATTTCACCTTGCCAATATTTAACTGTGTATTGTTTTGTTTTTGTTTTGTTTTCTGAGAGAGGATCCTGAAGGTTTTTGTTTTTTTAAGCAGCCTTAAGTCAATTTTTTCCAAAATGGCTTCTCATTACTCTTGGCTTTGTAAAAAGTCAGTATTTTAATGTCAGATTTTTCACATGACATTTTACCTCTTTTTTTTTTCCCTACTCTCTCCTTGTCTTTCTTTCCTTTCCTTCCATCTCTCTCCTTCCTCTTTCACTCCATGTCAATCTCTCTCTCTCTCTCTCTCTATCTATCTCTCTCTCTCTCACTCTCTCTCTCCTTCTTCTTCTTCTTCTTCTTCTTCTTCTTCTCTCTGCATTACTCTCTTCCTTTCTTACACCACCTTCTTAACTCTCTTTCTCTCCTCTTCTTCCCTTTCCTCATTCCCTCTCCTACTCTTCCTTCCTCCACTTCCTTCACTCCATGTTACTCCCTCTACCCTTTTTTTTTTTGTTCAATTTCTCTTTCTCACTCAATCAAAAAGAATAAAAGAAGTGAAGTAAAAAGAGAAAAAGTTACCAAAAAAAATGTAATAATCCTGAAATTTGAAGCTACAATTCATATTGGATCAAAGATACTGGAAAATAATTTTTTCCTTAGTGTGACATATTTGTATTGAACTTTTTTTATATTCTCCCTTTCACTGACCCCCCCCCCTGCAAAAGCCTAAACTAATATCACTAATACTTATCCAATTGATGAATTAAACTCCAAAGAAAATTTCTAATCTTTGGTTTGTGCTAGTTTATTATTTATATAGTCAAACCCTAGAAAACTCTACCATTTTCTTGTTGAAAAAGAAAGTGAGGGAGAAAATATTGAAAGATTGAAAATATTCCCATTCATTCAACTCTTCTTTTAATTTGATGAGAAGAGGATTTTTTTTTTTAAATTTTATCAACGTGGTTGGTTAATCCTATGACTAAAATGCATAAAAAGAATTTTTCACATAAGTGTGTGTGTGTGTGTATATATATAATATATATATGCTCAAACACAAGTACGTCCATGTGAGCTATTCTGAATTTATCTATTAGATAGGATACAAGTTTTGGGGCTAGTTTAGAAAATCAAAACATTTTAACAAAGTTAAAATAAATGTTTTCATTTTCTAAACTTTTGAATGTCTGAAAATTTAGCATTTAGTTTAACAAGCAAAGGCGTTTGGATTACAAGTATATGATCTTATTCTGATAGACTCACTTTAAAGCTTAAAAGATGTTTTTTATATACAAAACCTGAGGAAATAAAAGTCAATCTTTCTACGTAATTTCATAGTCTAGCTCCTAAAAAGAATAAGGAGTTAACTCCCTTGTTACACACTATTACAAATGGCCGATTTTAAGTCTGTTTATGTTTAGTTGTTCTGTTACTTAGATTCCTATTGTTGACGTCATTTGGATAAAAGCAAGGAAAAAAATCTTGTATCTAATCCATTTCATTGTTCCAATAGTTGAGTTCAATGTAAAATGCAAAATAATGCTGCTAATATAGGTCATTTCGGTATCAAAAATGACTTGACTGCAATTATTATGTCCAAAGAAAGAAGGAAAAAAGCCATTTTATTTTTAACTTTGGAGTTTCATTCTACCAACATGAAAACTGTTAAAATTGTCAATATGTAGTTTGAGTTAATCTTTAAAGAGAAATCCCTCTTTCTCTGTACAGATCTTAAATGTACATCTTTAAATATTTAGGGATTTGAAAATTAAAGTGGGAAGTTGAAATGGCTTTTTTTTCTTTTTCTTTGTTTGTTTTTGCATTTAACACTTGATCAAAAAAACTAGCAAGTGATGTTTAACTTGCTTGTCAGGGTTTTTTTTATTATTCAATCCATAAATTTTCTTTTTTCTGATGAGGATGATGAACAGTTTGGTATATATATATATATATATATATATATATTTAGGCATCTGTTCAAAAAAATGTGGCTGTGTCTTTCATATACTCTTACCTGCCAGGATTCAGAGAAAGAGAGAAAAAAAAAAGCATTATTCAAATTCCATCCATTTTTTGTCTTTTATTTCTTTTGTCGGCTTTGTAACTTTTTCTCCTGTTTCTTCAAACTTCTTTTCTTACTATATAAAAAAACTCACACGCATTCTCACCAAAAAAATTTTTTTTTTTCTAGTGTGTGTATGTGTGGGGGGTTTCTGTTGGAATTACACCAATTCCATTTGATTTTGAACCGAAGTTTTAGAAATTTTAAGTTCATGTCACTGTTTCTTGTTAAAAAGTCCCTGTCTATCTTTTCATTGCGGTTGGATTTATTATCATCATTATTGCGCGCTTATTTCGCTCTTCTCTCTGAAGTTTAAGTCAGGCTGGATTTTTTTAAAAATAAAAACCAGAATTAAAAAAAATAAACAACATTCTGTCAAAGTTCTTCATATTTTGTCTTATCTTTTTTTTTTTTTTTATTGTCAGCTGTTATTATCTAATCCTTTTGCAGGCAAATAATTCTTTTTTTAATCCTTGTAAAGTGGATGAATTATTATCAGAAAATCTGCAAAATAAAGAGTATGTTTGAGCAAATAAAGAAATCATATATAAAAAAACAAACAAAGAAAACCTGATAATTTGATCAGCAATTGTGAGTCATAATACAATAAAACTAAACCACTGTATAGGGCATTCTAGTGATGTTTCTATACATTGAATTGGTCAATGAGCAGCCAATAAAAAAATTACCTTACATTGAGCTAACACTAAAAAAAAATATTGCTCTGCCTGCAAAAGCGTTAATAATGATCTTTATTCGTATTTTATTTTATCCTATTACTTGCATTATGATAAAAAAAACAACAAAAAATTAAAGGGAATATTTATCAAATTTGATAGTCATAGTTCAATTTTTTTTATTTATTTAAAAATCATTCTTCTTTATTTTCAATATTCCAGTGAAAGTTCTGTTACAGGAATATTTCTGCCTTAAGGAAAATATGTCCACTGTGGGAAATTTCAAGAGTAAATAAAATACATGAAAAAAAAATTAGTTTAAAAAGAAATATTCACTTTTCATCATGATGGATTGAATCATAATTTGATGGCCCAGTCGACTGCGGCTGCAGAATACTCCAACTGCATCTCTGCAGAGGTGTAAGACTTCCCCGCAACAAATGTCCTGAATTTAACACTAAACAATCTGATGGTGAGACTCCAGTGATGCTGGAACTTAGAGGAATGCAGAGTACCTCTTCATTGCCATTACTCCCAGGTTCACTCTGGCCTGGAGTAGTAGTACCTGGTCCTATCTATGGGTTAAATAGAACTAAACAGTGTACTTATGCAAAACTGAATTGTTTGAAATAGAAGTTTTTGACAATTAAAATGTGTACTTATGTTAAACTGAATTTTTTAAATAGAACTATTAACATTTAAACTATACTTATGCAAAACTAAATTGTTTGAAATAGAACAGTTTTTACATTTAACTGTGTGTAAACAAAAAAACTCTACTTATGCTAAACTCATCATCATCATGTCGCGCTGGTAGCACGGATATCCCTGACCCTCTCTCGCCACTCCTCTCTATCGTTCATTGCCCCAGGCAGGTCTTCAGGACAACATCCCGTATCCTCACATAGCTGCTGAATGTATGTTCGTGCTGGTCGTCCTGCTTTTGCACAGCAATGTGTGGGGGTCCATAAGAGTACATCACTTATGAGTTCATCCCTGCTTCTCCAGCAGTGTCCTGCATGTCTGGTTCGTCTAACTTGAATAGTTTTCGTGATGGGAGGCAGGTGGCCGTACAGTTGATGTCTTGTGGGGTGTTGCCGCCAGGATTTGTTCAAGATTGCACGCAGCATTCTTGTGTAATTGCCGTCTAGCTTCTTCTCGAGCCGTTTTGTTAGAGTCCATGTAGTGCACCCATATAGCAGTATCGATGTGACTGCTGCCTGGAAGAAACTGCGTTTCATTTTATCGGTTAGGTCTGATTTCCATATAATCGATAGCCTATTGATAGCTGTCCATGCTTTCGTTAACCTCATGTCAATGTCCTTTTTGTAGATTCGACCCTGCTTCCTAGGTAAGTGAATTTGTCTACTAGTTTAAGAGGGGTTCCGTCTAGAGTGGAGATGTCCCCCTTTTGATTATAGCACATATATTCCGTTTTGTGTGCATTAACATAGAGGCTTATGCCTGCGGCTGCTCGTTCCAAACTATGCAGTAATAAAAATGGATTTGGCATTGAATAACCTATGAAGGCTGATATGCCATAAAACCAAATCAAACTAAACCAAGATTTGATTATAAAGAAAAATGAAGAAAATAATTCTACTTATAAAGTGTTTCAGAAAAATTGATATTATTTCATAATCTAATAACTTGACGAATTCTCATTCAAATGATCTCAAATTTTAACAGCCTGTGTAGAAATAACTCAAAATTCTATGTTTAATATTTTGTTTTTTTTTTCTTTTCAGGTATAGAAATGCCATTTAAACATTAAACATAGAATTTTTATCTCTTCCTACACGTTCTTATAATGATAAAAATAGTCCTGGAGATCTGAAGAGACTTACTGTCACTCAGACTTCAGTTAGTACTGGTATAGAAAACTTGCTGGCAGACAAATAAAGAGAAGGGATCTAGATATACAAAGTGTTTCAGAAAAATTAACATCATTTTATAATCTAATAACTTGACCAATTCTCATTTGAATGATCTCAAATTTTAACATGTGTAGAAACAACTCAAAATTCTGTTTTTTTTTTCTTGTTTTTTTCACATATAGAAATACCATTCACTGGAAAAGAAAATGCATTTAAACATTAAACCCTAGAATTTTGAGTTGTTTTGTACACATGCTGTTGAAATTTGAGATCATTTCAAAGAAAATTGGTCAAGTTATTAGATTACAAAATATCAGTTTTTCTCTAACATCCCGTACATCTCAAATGACATCAAATTTTTTTCTGAAACACCCAGTAGCTTCCTCAGAAAAATTTAACAGTAATTAAAAACACTGAAAATTTTTAAAAAACTGAAAATTTTATAAGTCTCAAGGGTATAAGGTAAAGATAAATACTTTAAACTCCATCACACCAGAATAAATTAAATTTTGGTTACACGTTTATTAAACTAGATGAATTCTGTTTGTGTTTTTAAAATGAAGTTAAATCATTTCTGAAAATAACTGAACCTACCAATGATACAATTTATGCGGATACATTCTTATGAATATAGATATTCAGAATGAACAAGTGTAAAGAAAATTTGGAGAGGATAAAATTTGCAATATAAAGAAATTTAGAGAGATAAAATTTGATATAAAGGAATGATACTAACAGCCAAATTTAGTATTTAACTGGGTAATGCTTTTAGGGAGATTTAGTGTGTAATTTTAAAAGGTAAGTTTAAACAGTAAGTTCTGCAGCTTTCTAGTTCAGATACTGATTCGAAAAGATAACACAGACAATGTTTTTAAAAAGGAATTTTATACAAAGAAACAAGAAAGAAAGGGATAGAAAAGATAAAGTGTTGCAAATTTTAGTATAATTTGCAGGAACTTATCTGAGAGAGTGTCCCAGAAACAAAGTTCTTTGAATTTGAGTATTTTTCTTTTCTTTTTTTTTCAATTTTGTCAAAATGTTTCTGTTTTCATTTAATTTCAAATCTTCTGTAAAGTTGTCTTTTCAGTAGAATTCTTGGGTTGAATTTTCTTTCAGTTGTTTAACTTGGTATAATTTCAGGAGTTGACTTTTGCTCAATTTTACTTTTATTTCTTGGGAAGCTTCTTGCCTTATCGGCTGTTCAAGAAGCGAGTGACGAAACCTTTCTGTTGGCTATACTTTCCTGCCTTTAGAGTTTGGTCCCCAAATTTGTACTTTCATTCGATTTTGGTTTTATTTCTTGGGCAGCTTCTTGCCAGTTTCCAGAAGTGAGTGTCAAAACCCTTCTGCCGGCTATTTTTTCCTGCTTTTACAGTTTGGTCCCCAAATTCATACTGAGAGGCCCAATAGTAGTGCTTGAAAAATAGTGGGGGGTAGCTTTTTGGTGCCGTATTGTCTGGGATTACTTCTCCCTTTTCCACTCTGGCCAAATCAAGTGCTACACGTAGTCAGTTTGATTTCTTTCGTAGAAATAAATTTTTATAAGTGAAACTACATATCAATTTAAAAGATACAACTTGTATTTAATGATTGCTATGTTGGCAGAGCTTAAAATACTCTGACTTGATCTCCTGCAGAAAAGTAAGACCCCCACCACAGCAAAAAGTGTCCTGGATACAACACTAAACCATCTAATGGTGAGGCTCCTGTTCCAGAGCTTTGAGGAACATGGAGGACCTCTTCATTGCTATTGCTTACAGGTCAACTTTGACCTGAAGTGGTAATACCTGTTAGGGTTTCATCAGTGGTTTAAACAGAAATATTCAATTATTTACTATACTAGAAATCATCTGTGTAATATTGAATAGAATTACTTGTGTTAAATAGCAATACTTGAAACTATTTAACTGTGAGCAAACAAATGGACCTTGGTTGATATAAAAGTTGTTACCATCAAATTATTCATTTACAAATAACGTAATATATATGTATTAACAGGACTTGGCATTAAATAACCTACAAGGGTTGATATGCCATAAAACACAACCAAGCATCTTCATTGCCATTACTTCCAGGTCCGCTCTGGAGTGGTAGTACCTGTCAGAGTCCCATCTATTGATCAAATTGATCTGTTTAAAAATTACTTATATTCAATAGGAATGTGTGCAAAAAATTCCAAAGAAACAAATAGGCAAAAAATATAAATATGAATGTACAATGAACGTGATTCCTTAACCTCTAGGCATAAAATAACCCTTGACAGGTTGACATGCTATTAGAACCAATCAATCAATCAATCATATTCAATTTTTTCTCCAGATTGTTTCACTGTTTGAAAGTGATATAAACAAATATACTATGGAAGTGCAGGTGGTGTAATGGTTATCGTCATAGGAAATAGACACGGCGACACGAGTTCAAATCCTGGATGAGGCTGATTGCATTTCACATAGCGCTAATACCCTTGGGAAAGGTATGAATCCAATTATTCTCCCTCCAGTTATGGGTAAATAGTAGGGCAGACTAGGTTCTTCAGCCTTGGTGAGGCAACTAGTTTAGAAGAAGGAAAACTCTGAATTCAGACCTGTTAAACTCCGCTTAAAAATTGACCTTGTGTCATATCCTGCCCGAGCAGAGGGGTTGGTAAATATGATAAACAAATATACTATATGAAGATCTTATGATCAGTACAGAATCTAAATATTGCTTTAAAAAACATGTGCATGGTGTTAAGAATGTTTTTAAAATCATAAAAATTAATTAAAATCTTAAAAAATGGGACTCTTTATCTTGGTCACTTCTCTTCAGAGAATTATGTCAGTGAAATCAATTTTGTACTAGAAGTAAGCATGGGATGGTGACTGAAACGAAGGGTCCTCTTTTTTAGGATTTCGACTCGTTTTTATGATTTGAAAAACATTCTTAATACCATGCACATGTTTTTTTTAAAACAATATTTAAATATACATTACTTCATAAATTAAGTAATGTCCACAAAAGGAGATTTTTTGAGAGATTTTTTCCCAGAGTCAGTTTCTAAGGGATTGAAATTGACTGAAGCCAGGAGTCACATGAATATTTTCAGAATTCCTGTTTGTAAGAAAAGACAATGAGATTCAAAAGGAAATAAAAAACTCTTTTTTTTCTGTTTTTTTTTTTCTTCTGGCTATCTTTGTTTAATGGCATATCAACTTCCATTGATTATTTGATATCAAAGCCATTCTTGTAGAAAAACTGTTATGGCACTATTTAACCCATAGCTGAGGGGATTGGGAAGTTCATGCCTTTCTCAATGGTATTAGTCCAAAAAGAAACATAATACTATGACTGAAGTTTGAACTTACTTACTATGATGTCATAGTCTTGGACATTAACCACTACACCACAGCAATAGCCCCTTAAAATTCCTCAGTATTAGATTTAAAACTAACAGGTTTAAATCTAAAAGACATCGACCTCACTCTAATATAGTTTTGGCTTGGTTTCTTTGTTTAATGGCATATCAACCTTTGTGGTTTATTTAAAGCCAAACCCATCGCTGTAGAAGAACAGGAGTGATACTATTTAAGCCGCTGCTGGAAGGGGATCTGGAGATTCAATATCTTTCCCAAGGGCATTAGTCCAAAAGTGACCCTAATAATGTAAGTAGAGTTGGATCCCACTTGCTTCAAGCTGCAGTCGAAAATGTCAGCCATTATACTGCAGGGACTCTCACAGCTAATAAAAGTTGGCGACCTTAGTTGAGGGTGACCCGAATGGCTTTCTTTTCAATAGCTACGACACCAAGGTGTAGGGGAGGGTGCTACTCCATTCCCTGGATTGCTCCACTACCCTTGATCCTAACCTTATAATGCTGTGTGTTAAGCAAGGTGGCATCAAGTACCATTTTTTTTAGTCTTTGGTATGACACGACCTGGGATTGGACCCTGGTCTCCCAGACCATTGGCGAACACTCTACTCATTAGGCCAATGGCCTGCAAAACTTGAAATGTTTGTGTCGTCATCATTGTTGTAGTCGTAGTAGCATTAGTAGGATGAGTCAAATCAAGTACTATTTTTTTTAGTCTTTGGTATGACACGACCTGGGATTGGACCCCGGTCTCCCAGACCATTGGCAAACACTCTACTCATTAGGCCAATGGCCTGCAAAACCTGAAATGTTTGTGTAGTCATCGTTGTAGTAGTCGTAGTAGCAGTAGTAGGATGAGTCAAAATTAGTTAGGTTTGATGGCATATCAAGCATTGTAAGTTATTTAATGCCAAATCTTGTTTATACATGTATATTAGATATATATATGATTTGTAAAACACATTTTGTAGATAACATTCTTAAATGAGCCTAAGTTCTTTTTGGGACACAGTTAAAGTATTGTTACATAACAGTCACAATTCAACATCAATCATTTGTTTGCACACAGGTGCTACTACTCCAGGCCAGGGTGGACCTAGGAGCAATGACAATGAAGGGATACTCTGCATTCCCCAAATCTCCAAGGCTGGTGCCTCACTATCAGATTGTTTAATGTCATATATCAGGACACTCATTGGGGAGTGGGGGTCTTACCCCTCTGCAGAGATGTAGTTAGTGTATTCTACAGCTCCAGCTGACTGGGCTGGACGAGTCAAAAGTTTTGCAATATTTTGGTAGTATGTGCAGCACAATTCAGCCACTCCAGATTATTTTATTGAAGCCCTGAAGGTGATGAACTACACTGAACAGAGAGATGTTGAGCTCACCTGATAGTCTTCAAGAGTTACCAGATTAACTGCTTAAAAAACAGCATTGGAATCCATGCTTTTAGGCCTACCTTACCTTGCTTGATTGTCAAGCAAAATTTCTTCATCCTCTCCTGTGATTAACTGCTCTGTCACCTTTTGTTACATCTGCGGGTGTCGAAACACCATAACTAATAATGTGTCTTACAGAAGATCTTTCCCTTAGACGAATATGGTGGGTGTGTGTGTGTGTGTGTGTGTAACACATCGATGACAGACATAGTAGTGGAAAATGAATAGAGTACCCACAGTTGACTTGACTAGAACATTTATCTACAAGGACAAACACATTTTGGTGGTACGCAATACATTTATCAATATGGGCTGAGCTGTGTGTCACAGCTCTCTCAGGAAAAGGTAAATTAATTCCACATTTGGTTTCCCAGATTTGAAGTCATCCTTCATTCCCGCTGCCACCTGTCATCTTGTCCCATTCTTGCATATTTACACAAGAACTCAAAACAGTAGGGGTCAAAAGGGAGGAGGTAACTCCGCCTGAAACAGAAAAGGGTTTAGCTCCCTTTGACCGTTAGATTGTCCTAACACCTTTCTCACCACAAATATTTTTGGTTGCTTCCATTGCCTTTTGGCCCAATGCAAACTCATAAAGCATAAGTTCCCAAATTAGACTATGTGGCCTGTTCATCCGTGTAGCTTTCCGATCCAACACAGCGTGAAGCAAGCACAACATGTCAGCGTACTCACTACCATGATACTACCAACCAGAACAGGTACCTTCCATGGTTTGATCTGCTTCAGTTACATGATATATGTGCTGCAAATTAGCACATGCTTTGTAAAACTTTAAAAAAAAATGTTTCTTTTACATCACGCTTGATTGTATCATTGTATGAAAATATTTAAAACATTTTCTGAGGAACTGAAACACTGTTTTAAAAGATTTCATATAAAAAAAAAAGTCTCTCAAATTAAAAACTGCAAGGAGAGTCTCCATAGCGTAGTGGCTATCATGCTGGACTTCAACATTGTAGTAAGTGAATTCAAATACCAGTCGCATTATTATTTTCACTTTTGAACTCTGTTCATGGTTTTAGAAGTCTAGCCGAAGTGGAATCAACCTATTGTGGGGTAGTCAAATTATTTAACATGCAAAATAGACTGATGGATGTTCACCAATCAGACATAAGCAAAATACTGCTCTTTTCTTTCCACCTCAAACTTAGTTTCTTATATGCTCATTAAATCTTGCCACTTCACGTGGGCTTATCATGTTCTCCTCCATAAAACAAGTCACACCTCTTGCGTCCTTTTCTTCTGGTTTCCGCGTGTCAGTAGCAGAGAGAGCACACCTTCTGTTTCTTCGAGGTAAGATTGTTTGTGGCATTACTACTACAAACTCATACCTTTTGGAGAGGCATGAACCACTTATCACCTCTCCCGCTATGGATTAGATAGTTTGGGTTGGTTTCTTTGTTTAATGGTATATCGACATTTAAGGGTTATTTGATGCTCAAGCTATCTCTGTTGAAGAACAGTTGTGATACAATTTAACCCAAAAAGTAAAGACTATGAAAGAGTAAGCAATGAATATTGATCGCAGTATCCTTGAAGGTAGTGGTTGTAGTAGTAGTAGTAGTAGAGGTGGTAGTGGGTTTTTTTGCTCTCACTGACCTGTAAGTCTCGGCTGAAAAGGGAAGTATTGGATTATCTCAAGACAAACTTCCAGCCACAATATAAGAGTGCCTCATCTTTGGCAAGCCCAACTAGCAGACCATTGTTAGGAGTTCACTTCTCACTGGGTGCTCCATACATTGAACCTTGTACTAAACTAAGCTTAGTTGTAATTTACTAAGCTTTTTGCTTAGATGTGGCACAAGACTGTAAGAATGGAGCACCCAATGAGATTTGAATTCAATCATGAAGGTTTGCTAGTCTAGCTCGCTAACCTTTACACCACCTGAGGTACCCAAGTGATTTTTTTTGTAATTATCTAAGCTTTTTGCTTAGATGTGGTACAAGGCTGTATGAATGGAGCACCCAATGAGACTTGAGCTCAGTTGTTATGGTTTACTTGTCTAGTATGCAAACTAGTATATCACCCAATGCGCCCAAAAACTAAACTTAATAAATGACTACAATTAAATATAAAAGTAATTAAGCTTCAATTAATTAATCTTGCACAATGGTAATGAAGCTTCAATTAATCTTGCACAATGTCACAACTGAAGAGCAGGTAAGATCAAACTTACAATCAATGGCTTTCAAAACCAACACACTGAAACTGCATTGTAAGAAATGATTTAGTTGGTTGGTTGGGTGTGTTTTATGGCATATCAACCTTTGTAGGTTATTTAACACCAAATCCATTTTCATGAAAATAGTTCTATTTCAAACAATTCAGTTTAGGATAAGTACGCAGTTTAAATGTGAGTACAGTTTAATGGTGAAAAACATTTCTATTCCAAGCTATTTAGTTTAGTCAAACAGTTCTACTTCAGCTAATTGAGTTTAGTATAAGTACAGATTTTATTTACACACAGTTAAATGTCAAAACAGTTCTATATTAAACAAATAAGTTTAGTGTAAGTACAGTTTCAATGTCAAAAAACAGTTCCATTTCAAATAATTCAGACTTAGCATAAGCACACAGTTTAAATGTAAGTATGGTTTAATTATCAAAAACTTTCTATTTTAAACTATTCAGTTTAGCATAAGTATGCTGTTAGTTCAATTTAACCCATAGATAGGGCCCCACCAGGTACTACCATGCAATATAATATGGAGAGTGCTCAATATCTAGGATAGAGCAATTATATAATAATAATAATAAATATATATTAGATACATATATTTAATTCATGGAATTTAGACTGCGACCCCTGGATTTCATAGTTTTTTTCAAAACAACAATCATCAGGCAGTTAAGAAAATGAAATGAATCCAAAATCGAAAAAATACAGTCAAAAACCATTGTGGCTTTGTATGATTTTTTTTATGTTTGGTTGTAAGTGTGTGAGTGTGTGTGTGCGTATGCGTGTATGGGTTATAGTTGCGTATTAATTTGTGTTTGCATGAGATTAGGTCAATTTGTAAATGCAGCACACTGCATAAAATTAAATATTTTATTAAATTTCTGGTACAGGAAAATTGATATAAACTGATTAGCAAAGACATCATTGGCAATGAAAGAAAGGGAACTCAAATAAAATAATAAAATAAACGAGGGCCCTTTCGTCCGGCACTTTTCAAGTTTTTTATACACTGGAAATTAGGTAAAAATGGGGGTATAAATTATATAATTTGGATTGCCAGATACGAGGTGTAAAAAAAAAAAAAAAAACCAAAGTCACCCCAGTATCTTGGAGTTCCCCCAAAATATTTAGAGTATGATTGTTTAACTGCCTGCATAGATAGGGGTGATTCATAGAAATATAAATCGCCTCTAGAAATTTAAGATGGAATTTATCTCTAGCTCTATGCAGGACAGAGAAACAATCATCTTCATAACTGGTTCTGCAGCTATTTATAGTGAGCAAATGCTCACCAATAGCCGAATCCATTGCTTGAAAATATATATTAAATATATATGATTTTTAAATGAATAGTTTTTTAGTAACAGTATCTATATCAGCCAGGGCTTATTTGTTAGTTTCAAGTATTGCTGTTAAACACTAATAATTCAATTCAACATCAGTCATTTGTTTACACGCAGTCAAATGGTTTCACGTATAGAAAATGATTAAGTATTTCTATTTAACCCATAGATGGGACCCTAAAAGATACTACCACTCCAGGTCAGAGTGGATTTGGAAGTAATGGCAACAAAGAGGTATTCCACATTCTCTGGAGCTTCAGTGTCATATCCAGGCCACTCATTGGGAAGGGTTCTTACCCCTCTGCAGAGATGCAATTAGCATATTCAACAGCCACTGCTGGAAAAATACTTCAGTTCTATCTGTGCTTATCAACTGCAGGAAAAAAAACATTTCTCTTACATAAAACAAAAACAAAATAAAAATTAAATTTTACAAGTACAGTGATACCTTGAGATGCAAAATTAATTCGTTTGAGAGGGGATTTTGTATCTTGAAATTTTTTGTATTATGGGACAAGATTTACCCAATAAATGGCATAATTCACTCCAACCCGCAAAAGCAGTCGTATAAAGTGTAAATATTATACCCACCTGAAAGACTAGGTTTGTTAATGACAAAAAGAGCTGCTTATATGGCAGTACATTCAAAAACCACAAGATAAGAACACCACACAGCGTTCACATGATGCAGCAAAATGAATTCTGGGAAGATTACTGTCGGGCGACACTTTCAATTTTGATTTTTGTATCTTAGATATTTTCTTGTTAAATGAGAAAGAAATTTCTTCCAAGCCTCTTTCGTATTCTGAATTTTTCGTATAATGGGGTTCCACTGTATTTTCCCCCCTTTTTCATTTTTATTGCGGGTATTAACAGATAGAGAAAAATAAATTCATACATTTTTCATTTTTTTATTAGATAATTCGTTTATTTTTTATTTATAAATCATTTATTTTTTATTGATTGATTTTAATAGTACTTGTTTCTTAGTAAATTTTTGGGGGGGCACTTAGTCCTACCGAATAATTTCTAAAGAGATCTATTTGATCCATAGATGGGAACCTAACTGATACTACCACTCTAAATAAGAGTGAACCTGGGGGTAATAGCTGTGCACTCCCCAGATCTTCAGAACTGGAGCCTCACCATCAGATGCAGTTTAGTGTCATACCCAGGACAGCAATTTAGACAAGTGTTTCATCTTTTAATTTTACAATTAATTTCTCTAGGTGAGACTCAAATTCACTTTCCTTTTTTTTGCCTTGGGAGAAGCTTGATTATTCATACGAATTGTTTTACAAAGCTATAAAAGCTGTTAGTATTGCAGAAGCCTAAGTCACACCTATAACTCATCCTTACTTTGTCTCTTGATCTGTTGGTACTATATTAATTATTATTGTTTTTACACACTCGTAGCGTAAGTTGTTGGCGATCGTAGTGTGACCTGAAGGCTCCTTTTACAAAAGCTACTACACCGAGGTGTAGGGAAGGGCACTACTCCTTTCGCTGGATTGCTCCACTTTACCTTTGATCCGTGCCTTATAATGCTAAGTGTTAAACAAGGAGGCATCAAGTACCATTTTTTGAGTCTTTGGTATGACTCAACCTGAAATTGAATCTCAGTCTCCCGGGCCATTAGCGAACATTCTACCCACTAGACCAATGGGCCGGTTTTTATGGTTTTGTAGCGTAAGTAGCATATTTTTTTATTTTTATGAATGGTCAGTGATCATACGTAAAAATGATATTATTTTTTTTAAAGTCTAGATTTTCTGGTGACCAGACAAGAAAGTCATACCTTCAATTCCAGCCCACTTTATATGGTTAAATAAAAAGATGAAGATATGGTTTACCGAACTTGACGGACATGAAGTAATGATCCAAGTGCAGCATTATTACTTATATTGTAAACTCTTAGAGTAATAATTATCCCTGTAGGAAATGGATACGGGGACTCAAGTCAAAAACCTGGATGAGGCTGTTTGCATTTCACATAGCACTAATATTCTTACAAAAGGTATGCATCCAACTATTTTACCTCCAATGATAGATGAATAGTAGGATAGACTGTGCTCTTTAACCTTGGTATGGTAATCAGTATAGAAAGAAAATCTATTAAACTCAGCTTAAGAGGGGTAAAGTTTTGAGTCATGATCGATTATCAACTCAAAATGCCCAATTCACTTTAAAAGAAAACAACAAATTCGAAATAAATGTTTATTGAAAATAGTAAAATAGTTTGAGCAACATTTATTTTGAGAGGAAAATTTATCCAGTGGCATTTGAAGTTTTAGATAATCTTTGATAATCCAACCTTCCAAACTGTGGCAAAGAGATATAATTCAATTCACGTTTTGATTCATTTATTGAATTTGATGACTCATAGGACATACCTCAATTTGGACAGGTATCTAAATAAAAATAAATGGATTTAAACTATGAATATCAGGAGAAGGGTTTTCACCTGATATACATCGCTCTTCCCACTATAAGGTTATTTCTAAAGTTTCATATTTATTCAGATCTTTATTAGATCTCAATATTTTACATTTAAAAACCTTAATAAGTTTAAGAATATGCATGGTTAAGTATCATCAGTTAATTTTCTTTCTGATAAAAGTTATTTTATATAAAGAACCAGTAAGTAATATTGTTATATATTGTTACCTTAGAAAAGAGTTGGTGGTGTTGATGTAGAAATAATCATCTTTTTTGATGTTTGCAGTTTGAAGGCCACTGTATCACTAGAACTCTCCTAGCCAGTAATTTAAAGCTGACTCCTTGACTTTATAAGACACAGCGTGATTTTCATGGACATTTCTTATTTGAAAAAAAAAAAAAGTCCATCTTATAGGACATCAAATTCAGTACATTATTCGTTAAGTCTTAAATTACAAACTTATTGGGTAGAGTGTTCGCCAATGGTCCGGAAGACTGGAGTTCAATCCCAGGTCGAGTCACACCGAAGATTCAAAAAATAATACTTGATACCACATTATTTGACATTCAGCATTATAAGGTACATATAAGAGGTAAAGTGGAGCAATCCAAGGAAAGGAGTAGCACCCTCCCCTATACCTCAGTGTAGTAGCTATTGAAAAGGGAACCTTTGAGTCACCCTCGACAAAGATTGCCAACTTAACTTTACTTTACTTTATATCTAATTTAATTTCAAACTTTTTTTTTTTTACACTTTTAAACATGGTTAAAGGGGGCATCACTCTTAAAATGTGTGTTTATATATAAAAATTTGGAAATCAACATTATTGTAATTATTTGTGTATAATAATCACCTCTAACTTATAATTACAAAATTCAGTAGGGGGAAAAAAATTCTAATGTATAATATATATTGACTTTTCAGAATTTGTAGCAGTTAAATTTAGTATTTGTTCAGGTTTTTATCACTTCTTTGTGACTAAAAAAAAATTTATATTGTCTACATTGTCTTAAAGCAAAATTTACATAGCATTTAGCACAAATGCATAGACATGTTCACACAAAAAGGCAACAAACTTGCAGTGAAAATAAGTTTACATTCATGAACAAACACGCATTTCAATGAATATTCCACATTAGTTTGGTTTTGTTATATACAGAAATCCCTTCTGATTTACTGAATTTAAAGAGGTTGCAAATATGGCTTAGATCTTTGGTTTAAAACCAAGTTAATTTAAACTCCTTTCAGAACTGAACATCAGAAAATGTTTTAAATCAGTATCTCTAATGATCTTCAGTGAATGACAGAGATAATTTTGAATACAAGTCAGGAAAAGAAAGTTGTAAGGAGAGAGAGACAGAGACAGAGACAAGCCTTTGTGAAGTGTTATTGCTTCTAAGCAGAAAGGGGAAAAATTCTTTTCTATAATTCAACTATAGTTTAGGTTAACTCACAAGCAAAAACAATAAACAAACAAATAAAACACTACAAACTCACATTTCAAAAGCCGGATGTTGTCTAGACAATGGCCGGAACCAAAATGAATAAAGCACATCGCTGCGCAGATAGGCTCCGCGCATTCATCCGGTTGAAATATTAACTTTATATTTACAATTAAAAAAGATCCACCCCACTCACCCAATCAGCAACCTTCTCCTTCAAAGTTTTTTGGAGCCAATTCAACGCAAACGCGACTATAAAATGGTCAACGAATGTTCAAAATTTGACATCACACAAACTCGTCTGACCTGAGAATCACCCCCCGCCTACATTCCACCTCTTCAATGCCAACGTTTCTCCTTCCGTATCAACATAAACTTTGGTTGACTGGGTAAGTCTGTGACTCACCCCTATCAACACAAATATTGGAACATTTTACTTCTTGATTTTCACTACCATTCAACACACATCAAATTTCCAAAATTTAACTCAGTCCTATCAATACAACTACAAACATTTTCTTCTCAATTTCACAAACATTCTTATATTCACCAATACAATTGTTTGAACATTTTGTTTATTGTTCGTTAATATAATTATTAAAATTTTCACTTGTCTTCTTGTTGGAGTTACAACTTTTATTTCGTCCTTTCCTTGCAACCATAGATATTTATAAGAATTAATTTTTTTTTTTTATTGCGGACTTTTTGTCATCTTGGTAGTTTTTTTGTTGTTTCTTCTTACTACGTTTCGGCCAGATTTCACCTCTGGCCTTCTTCGGGTGATTAACCGTGACCTCGGATAGGAATGCTGAGTCTTGTAACCGTATCCCCAGTAATTACTGCCTTCCATAGTTGCTATCAATCACACCATGTTTTTGACCAAGTAAACCTCTGGCTGGCTTGGGTAGGATTTGAAACCGCTATCTTCTGACAATGCTCACCTGGAACTGTAGAGACTCAATGCTTCTATCTGCTGCGCCACGGGCCCCAAAGGGCGATCAAGGTTGGATTTTTTGGTCTTATAAATCCAATTATTTGTTCTTATCTGGTCTTCCATAGTCGGGTCCATACTGAATTTGTAATTGTAAAACTACCAAGATGAGGATAAAAAGTCCGCAATAAATAAAAAAAAAAAAAAAAAAAATAAATAAATTCTCAGATGCCTCATCTCAAAAGGATTCCCAATAAAGACGGTTATTTATAAGTTTATAACTTATTTTCAGTCATTCCATCTAGAATATAGTAAGGCATTTAGCCAAAAAAAAAAAAAAAAAAAAAAAAAAATTTATGTATAAAGTTTCTCATGTATAATACGCAACCCTAACTTTTGGGTTGAAAATATGGAAAAATAGGGAGTCTTATAATAATTTTTACCATATACATGAAAGAATGTTTTCAATTAATCTTAATTGTGCTTATCAAACATTTAAACAAAATTATATTAGTGTCTCAATATACATGGGACCCATGTGACTGCTAATCATCATCATCATGTCGTCCCACAGGATATCCCTGGCCCTCTCTCGCCACTTTTCCCTGTCGTTCATCACCTCTGGCAGGTCTTCAGGGCTACATCCCGTATCTTCACATAGCTGCTGAATGTATGTTCGTGCTGGTCGTCCTGCTTTTGCCCGGCCATATGTGGGGGTCCATAGGAATACATCACTTATGAGCTCGTCCCTGCTTCTCCAGCAGTGTGCTGCATGTCTGGTTCATCTAATTTGGATAGTTTTCGTGATGGGAGGCAGGTGGCCGTATAGTTGGTGTCTTGTGGGGTGTTGCTGCCAGGACTTGTTCAATATTGCTCACAGCATTCTTGTGTAATTGCCGTCTAGCTTCTTCTCCAGCCGTTTTGTTAGTGTCCATGTAGTGCAGCCATACAGCAGTATCGATATGACAGCTGCCTGGAAGAAACTGCGTTTCATTTTATCGGTTAGGTCTAATTTCCATGATTCTACTACTACTAATAATGTTCTTTTTTGTTTCAGATTTGAAAATAGTATTAGTATAAAAATTATAGTAAAACTGGGCCATTGGCCTAATGAGTAGAGTGTTTGCCAAATGGTCCGGGAGACTGGGGTTCAATCCCAGGTTGAGTCATACCAAAGACTCAAAAAAATGGTACTGGATAATGCCTTGCTTAACACTCAGCATTATAAAAGGTACAGATCAAGGGTAAAGTGGAGCAATCCAGGGAAAGGAGTTGCGCCCTCCCCTACACCGAGGTGTAGTAGCGATTGAAAAGGGAGCCTTTGGGTCACCCTCGACTATGGTTGCCAACTTTACTTACTTATAAGAACTATTAATCCTTGATTACGATGTCTTGGACAAGAGAGGAAAAAATATTTTGTGTCACAACTTATTTGGAGACAAAATCATTCAAAACTGCAAGCAAAATTTTGCAGTAAGTTTAACTTTAACAATTATCCCCAGAAAAAACAAAACAAATTTATCACTAAATACACAAATTTCAAGCCCCAGGGTCAGTAAACAACCTCAAGAAGAAGGCAGAAAATCCCAGATCTGGCAGGAAGTTGACTGCAAGACGTCTTGACATTGCAGATGCAACAAAATTGTCAGGAGTCCAAAAAAGTCCCTCCAAAGACGTTCCCCCAAGAACTTTCACGTCCACTGTAGGATATAGTCAAATCAATTTCTGCCCTTGTCATCTGGTTTAACTTTTCTGAAGCGATACAATTGCTTTTTAAGACTCAAATGAAAAATCATCCAATATGAATTATCATACTAATGGGTTGCATTATTTTTGAGAGAACAAAAAGAAAAATTGTCATACAAGATTTCACTTTCAGAGAAAACTTCCTAATATGTTCATAAAGAGAGCAAGGATGATGGATCAGCCTTGTAGAATTTGATTTCAAGTCTTAAATTTCATTTGATATTTAGAGTATCAGCTTATCTTATAATGGAGATAATGTCTGTAACTGAAACCGTCACCACTGATGTCACAATTCCCTTAATCCTTTACATCATGTTATAAATGATTATTTAATTAGCATCTTATTCATTAACAAATTCTTTTAAAGTCTAGCTGAGTTAGATTAACCTTAAAACCACCCGTGGGATTAATGTATTAAAAAATCCTGCAATGTGTCATATATCATTAAGAAATAAAAGTTTTCATAGTATATAAAGTAAAGTTGGTGACCTTAGTAGAGAGTGACCCGAAGGCTCCCTTTTCAATAGCTATTACACCAAAGTGTAGGGGAGGGCACTACTCCATTCCCTGGATTGCTCCACTTTACCCTTACCTTATAATGCTGAGTGTTTTAAGCAAGGTGGCATCAATGAGTAAAGTGTTCACCAATGGTCCAGAAAACCAGGATTCAATCCCAGGTCAAGTCATACTAAAGACTCATCGTACATAGTGTGGATAATTTACATACTAGTTTTAACATAACCGGGTTTAATAAATAATTACTTAGCCTCACTGATTTCTAATATTGTTTTATTGTCAAATATATTAAAAATAATCCTATGCATAATTTTATAGAGTAATCAATTACAATAAAAATAAGTGAAATCTTTTTATATGCATTCTTATCTAGTTTTATTTGTCTTTTTAATTCAATATATTTCATTACATTAAAAACATGTACCTGGAGGGCACGTTTTCTGCTAGTATAAATGACACAATTTATAATGCAATTTCTAAATTTTACCCGACATATTTATTAGAAAAAAAAAAATAAAATAAAAAAAAAAAAATAAATAAATAAATAAAAAAGGTTACAAAATCAATTCAAGAGAAATAAACACAAAACTCAAACTGGGTGGAATATGAAGGCATTTATTAAATCAAGAAGTGGGATTTGAGGGTGGGCATCTATATTTGTAGTGGATTTAATTTTTTTTTTCCTCTCAAATGATAAATGTGGAAAAAAAAATTAAAAAAAAAAAAAAAATTAATGGCTGAATATGAAAAATTGGAAGTGTTGGTGTTACCAGATGTTGAGGTTTAAATTGGCTTCAGCTGCTTCTGACAAACCTCAGTTGTCAAGGTGAAAATTTGAGTGCTTGTTTATATTAACCAACAACTGATGGCTATATTGAAAATTAGTAAGCAAAGTCATGGGTTTCTGATTAGAAGTATATGAAAAAACAAAACTAAAACGATCTAATAGCTACATTTAATTCTGAAAGAAAAAAAAAAAATTTAAAGAGGTTGCAAATATGGCTTAGATCTTTGCTTAAAAAAAAAAAAAAAAAAAAAAAAAAAAAGTTAATTTAAACTCCTTTCAGAACTGAACATCAAAATGTTTTAAATCAGTATCTCTAATGATCTTCAGTGAATGACAGAGATAATTTTGAATACAAGTCAGGAAATGAAAGTTGTAAGGGGAGAGAGACACAAGCCTTGTGAAGTGTTATTGTTTCTAAGCAGAGAGGGGAAAAATTCTTTTCTATAATTCAGCTATAGTTTAGGTTAAAATGTGATGAAGGTAACCAAAATGTTATTTTTCTTAATGCAGGTATCATGTGGGAAATGTGAAAAGTTTTAATAAACAGGCTAGTTATCAAATTTTTCCCATTCCCCAATGATACCTGCATAAAAAAAAATTAGGTCTAAAAAAGTTTGGCTTTAGATTACCCTTACCACACTTTTAACCTAGACTAATATCCATTAAGTGGAAATGATTAGAAAGCCACCTGGGGAGGATTGGAGAATGCACTGATTAAAACATTGTGAAAAGAAAAACAATGATGAAGATAAGCATTCCATTTTTTAGATTTATAAAAGCTAAGGTCTTTAGAAGTTATGAATTATCATATTCACAATTAAAAATAATTAGAAAAAACAAATGCCACAGAAAACTGAGAAAATTATTTCCTCAAACATTTTAATGAGGGAAGAAAAGAAAAAAAAAAAAAAAAAAAAAAGTGGGGGCATTTGGAGAATGTAGAGTCAAAATAAAATTCAAATTATACCTAAATAAACTAACAAATTGATAACTATATTTTGTTCTTATAATGAAAACAATTTAGATAAGAAAATAAATAAAAAAATTAAAAAAAAATAAATTTTTTTAAATGAAAAATATATGTAAAAAAAAAAAAAAAAAAAAAAAAAGCATATGGAGCCATTTTTAGGCTCATTCTTAATGCAAGTAGAAAATAGAAGCATATTTTGTAGAGAGAGGACAGGAGTTGATGATTTAAGAAAAAAAAAAGGGGGGGGTCTGATTTCTGATTATTTTCATATATTGATCACACGACTGAGTTTTTGCACTCTATTCAAGAGAATGTCGCCATGTTTGATGGTAGCCTGAAAAGGAAATAAAACATAAAATAACTTAAAACAGAGGATAAGCAAAGAAATTGATTCTATCTAGAAATTCACTGCTATGAATATATGCTATGTATACAACAATCATCAATGAGTATGGAGATGGTAGTAACTTTCTGGTGAGGTGCATCTAACAGCAGGAAAGTGAACCTGGTCATTACTGACCAATTTTAACAGCATGCCAACTCATCTAGGATTATTTTATGCCTAGAGGTTAGGGAATTGCATTCAGATTTCCCTTTTTTGTATAGTTTAAGAGGGTCTATTTTGCATACTTTCTTTGTTTAATGCAGTAATTCCCAACATGGGGTACATGTCCTACTGGTGGGGCATGGTAATATTTTGGTGGAACTTGTTTAGAGACCAAGTTAATGGCCTTTTAAATTTCTTTCATGAATAGCAAAATTTTGAATATGTAAGAACCAAATATTATGGGGGGGGGAGACAGAATTTTAGAAATACCAAAATGGGGCATGGCCCAAATTTGATTGGGAACCACTAGTTTAATGCCAAAGCCATCCTTGTAAAGAGAACAGTAGTGATAGTCGAATGGAAGAGGATTCATACATTCCCCCCCCCCAAGAGTATTAATCCAAAAGTGAACATAACAGCACATTCATCACTATGCCAGTTACTTCCTTCTTTTTGCAGTCCTATTGAATATAAATAATTCTTAGATCTATTTGGCCCTTAGATGGAATCATGGGAATAATGTCAATGAAAGGATACTCCACACTCCCCAATTCTCCAGTACTGGAACCTCGCCATCAAATGCAGTTTAGTATCATACCTCAGATAATCCTTTTTTTTAAATGCTGCATTCCAAAACAATAAGCAAAGATGTCAGGCAGTGAGCAATGTCAGAAGGACTATTTCTGACTGTTTGTAAATTTGGTTCTAAATTAATGTTAGATTAGCCTATAAAGTTTGTCATCTAATACTGCTCCCATTTTTGGCAATAAAAATAGCTGTATACTGATATTAATCCTAAATGTCCTTAATTTATTATGAGTACAATACAAAACTATTGTTCTTTATAAAAATCAAACATATCGTAAACATTCCACAGAAAGAAAAAAGGAAAGAAAAAAAGGAAAAAAGAAAGAAAGAAAAAGAAAAAAAAGAAAAGGAAATTTTTGAGAAAATATTTGTAAATTATATAGAGATTTAAATATTTCTTATTTTCTTGAAAGAGGACAATTTTAACATAAGGCTACATTTACTAAATGAAGTTGAAATTTAGTTTGCCATTAACACAGGATTCATTTTATTTTGATAAACACTAAATTTGTTATATATTCTGTTCAAAACAATAAAACAGAGATTAAACGACAAAAAAAACGCCGGTAAAAGAATAATAATCACCTGATATTGCCAATTTTTGCTATCTGGTCGATTAGTTTCTACGATGCCACCAACCTTGTCAATTTTGCAATGAAGACGTCCAGCAGCAATAAATCTAGATAATTCCCTAAAACAAAATGGACAAGTAAGTAACCATATAAAAGAAAAAAAAAATTGAAAATAAACAGTTAAAGATATGCCAAAAGCCTTTTTGCAGAAGGAAGATGGCTGCTATATAAGTTGGCGACCATAGTCAAGGGCAATCCAAAGGTTCCCTTTTCATTAGCTACTACACCAAGGTGAAGAGGAGGGCACAACCCCTTTTCCTGGATTCTCCACTTTAACCTTGATCCACACCTTTTATAATGCCGAGTGTTAAGCAAGGTGGCATCAAGTACAATTTTTGAGTCTTTGGTAGGACTCAACAAATGGTACTTGATGCCACCTTGCTTAACACTCAGCATTATAAAATGTATGTATCAAGGGCAAAGTGGAGTAATCCAGGGAAAGGAGTAGTGCGCTCCCCTCCACCTTAGTGTAGTATCTAATGAAAAGGGAACCTTCGGGTTGCCCTCGACTATGGTCGGTAACTTATATATCATACTTAAAAAATTTTCCAATAGATAATGGACAATATACTAGCCTGTTACATTGGAATTATTATTATTTTTTTTTTTATTCCTTATCAATAAACAGATTTCCAGCATAAAAGTTTTTATGAAAAAACTTTTTTAAATTTATTTAAATTTTTTCTATTTTTGATATATTTTAAGAATCTCACAGTATTTTAATTTCATCAAAAGTTTAATTGTCAATATAAAATTACCTATATCTACATCTATTTAAATTTTTGAAAGTCATCAGATGATATTGGATTTTTTTTATCCATCATTTTCATCAGTTAATAATACAACCATTAGTCAAATATACATTTATAGATGATTTAATAATTACTTAATTGAATCTATTATTTAAGCGAGGTGAAGCTTTAATAATTATCTATTCCCTTTTATTTTTTGGTAGGCCTAAATATTCCATACTTTAAATTTTAGTTCATACTATTTAATTCATTAAGTGGGGAAAATAATTAAATTTAAAAATCTAAACAAAAATTCTTAATGTTGTATATTTATGCAAGATTATTAGATAAAATATATTAATATAGAAATTTAAATTTCTTATTAATTTAATAATCATAAATCGATCCTTATATACAAAATTGTAGGTATTATAATCAGTAATCTATATTTCTTTTAACAGGGGTTAAAAATTTCAATTGGGAATATATTTTTTTTTTATAAAATTTAGGTGAAAATATATCTTCTTTCAAGTGAATTTTTGCAGTGCAATTAAAAAGTAGAAATACATAGATTAAAAATATCAGCCAATCTCCACCCTCAAAAACATTGGTGATTAGTAAATAGAATAATTATAACAACTTACTGATCTACAAATTCCACAGTAACACCAAATGCATCAGCCATATAAGCTAAAGTAAGGCTTCGATAAGACTCAAGAAGTTGAGAATAAGCAACAATCCTCATCTCACGAATATAGTAACGATAATGGGGAGATAATAAACGATCATATTTCATTGTCTCTTCAACCCAAGCTGAAAAGAAAAAGAAAAAAAAATGATATTATTCATTTACACAAAGACATTACAACTGTTGTTACTATTTTATATATCTAGTAATAAATCACAAGCATTATGAGGGAAAAATTTTAAAGTTTGAAAAACATTTTTCAAATTACTGTAAGATATTTCGATTTGTTTTTTTTTTTTAAAAACATTTTTGTAGCATATTCAATTACCAAAGCAATTCATTAGAATTCCTCCAAAAATCAGTCAAAATTGATTTTTTTTTTTTTTGGTTGGTTGGTTGTTTGGGTTTTATGGCATATCAACCTTTGACACCAAATCCATTTTTATTTCAAACAATTCAGTTTAGCACAAGTACAGTTTAATTGTCAAAAACATTTCTATTTCAAGCTATTTAGTTAAGTCAAACAGTTCCATTTCAAACAATTCAGTTTTGCATAAGTATGCAATTTAGTTCTATTTGACACATAGATAGGACCCTATCAGGTGTTACCACTCCAGGCCAGAGTGAGCCTGGGAGCAATGACAATGAAGGGGTACTCCGCATTCCCCAAAGTTCCAGCATTATTGGAACCTCACCATCAGATTGTTTAGTGTCATATCCAGGACACTCGTGTGTGTGTGTGTGTGGGGGGGATCTTACCTCTCTGCAGAGAAGCAGCCGTATTCTACAGCCCCAGCTGACTGGGCAAGATTTTTTTAAAAACATTTTGTGGCTAAAATATTAAGTACAACAAAGTAACAATTTCATCAAATGAGAAAGAATGCCTCAATACACACTATAATTTTTAATGGCAAGATCAAAACAGGGATAGAAAAAAAAAGTTAAAACGAAAAATACCCATTTGGCTTGTAGGATTCAGGGTAAATTAAATCTAATTTGAGAGAGAGAGAGGCTTCTGATGCCAGAAAATACAATGCCTTAATTTTGAAGATAAATATAATGTGACTATGTATTTAGCCAACCCCTTCACACAAGAAGAATGTATCACAGGTCGGTTTTTAAGTGGAGTGTTACAGGTATAATTCAGAGTTTCCCTTCTCCTAGACCAGTCGCCATACCATGGTTAATAGCCTAGTCTGCCCAACTATTTATTCATTGCTGAACCAAAAAATAGCTGGATGCATACCTTTTCCAAAAGGTATTAAGACTACATGAAATGTAGCTTCTAACAAACATTCTGGAAAATGGTATTTTATGCTAAATAAAGTAAAAGGCTTTTGGATGCCAGTTGTGTAAATTAATGAATTCACTTTCAATGGCTTGTAAGATAAACATTTTAATCATTGTTCTATAACAGGAGCTCAAAAACTAAAAGATGGTATAAAGTTTTGTATTTATTTCTCTCCACTGATTAAAAGGGATTTTTTTTATTACAATGATAAAAAACAAAGTTTCTCCTTCTTTAAGGATGTTTTGAACATGTAACCAATCTTTCTAGTTAAAATAATTGAAATAATGACTAAAAATTTTCCGCAAGATAATCCTCCTGAATATAGCACCGGGAAGTTTTTAAGAAAAATGAGACAGACTGGAGATTGGGGGGGGGGAAATTATGATTATCATTGAAAGAGAGAGAGAGAAATGAAAATGTGTTTTTACCAAGAACTTTGAAAAATGTGGCATAATGGCAGTCATAAAGAGAGAAGAGAAATTCTCGCACTTTAGGTAAACTGTGTAGAACCTCAAGAATTTCTGATCCTTTAATGACCTGGAAAATAAAATGTTTATAACAGAAGCAGAAATATAATATCCTAAAATATAAGTGTTAAAATGATCAATTTTTAAGTGCAATTAATCATAACTACTAGGGTAAGTCAAAAGTTTTGCAATATTTTGGTATGTGCTAGTTTACAGCATGTATATCATGTAAATGAAACAGTTAAAGCCATGGAAAGGTACCTGCTCTAGTTAGTAATATTATGGTGGCTGGTGCACTGACATGTTGCGTATTGCTTTACTCCATGTGCAATGTTGTTTAATTCAAGAACATGCTTTAGAACTTCAGACTTGGCCATAATGCCATGGAAGAAACTAAAAACATTTGTTGTGTGAAAGATAAAGTTATCACAGTACAATAAGCAGATGGTTCAAAAAAATTTTGGTCAGGTTGCAAGACCAGTGACAACCAAGCAAGGGCAGGTAGACCTAATATAGTGGATCTGAGGCCATAATCCAAACCATAGAGGCAAATCCAGAAAGTATCAGGAAAACTTGGTATTTCACAATCCAAATATGGTTTGACATTTTCATGACCTCAGCAAAAATATCCAGAGATGCCAAATTGTGGCCTCACCAAAATATTGCAAAACTTTACTCCTAGTAATTTGTAACTTACAACTATCACATAACTTTTTATATATTATTAGAAAAGTTTCTAATCATGACATTTTTGTATGTAGTAACAGTACTTGTTAAAAAAGTGCAAAAATATTTTACAAAAGAATTTGTGAAATAAACTAAGTGAGAATTCTAAAAGAAAATATCACAAAAATATACAAAAATTAAAGCAAACATCAATGTTTACACACTTGATAAACCATAACTTTGAAACCAATAGAAAATTTGTCACATTTAATGTTAATTTGCATACCATTTAGCATATAAATGTAACAACCAATCAGCTTTAAGATTGGTTTGATACCTCTGCTTGTTGGGAATAAGTTTTACCTTGGAACTCAATTAAAAGCTCTGTATATTTCTTCATAGTTTAGCATCAATTGCCTGGAGATGCTATGAAGTGTAAACCATGATTTGTTAAACCCTTTGGACTTTGTTATGGATACTGCTGCTGCACGTAATTACTAGGATCATTAAATAAGTTTCCAGACTTTTTTCGTATGGGCACTTTTATTGATAGTACACACATGAAACTCTAGTCTCCTTAGAGGTAATCTCCTCCGGCTGCAATGCACCATTCCAACAACTTCTGGAAGGCCCCATGGAAGTCCTCGTGTGAGCGTGTCAATGACCTTCATCACAGCCTCTTTTATCTCTTCAGTTGTCTCATAACAACAGCCTCTTGAGCTTAGGGAATAACCAAAAAGTCACAGGGAGCAAGGTCTGGACTATAGGGAGGGTGACGAACTGTCTTGATGCCCATGTTGGTTAAATAGTCTGTGACAATGATGGAGTTGTGGACTGGTGCATTGTCCTGGTGGAAATGCCACTGACCCAATTTGAAAAGTGCTGGCCTCTTCTGACGGAATCTCTTCCTGAACTCCCTTAAAACCTCAACATAGTAACCCTAACCCTTTGGCCAATCAACTCTGGTGTTCTGACTTCCTTACTCCTCCCATACCTCTTATCCCTCACAGACTCCCTACCTTCCTTGAATCTCTTATGCCACTCAAAAACTGATGTTCGATTCATACAAGATGGTCCAAAAGTAGTCTGAAGCATTCCATACGTTTCTGTGGTATTTTTTCCAAGTTTGAAATAGAATTTTATTGCATATCATTCTTCTAAAGAGTCCTCACGTCCAGATTGCATTTTTGAAATTAACCAGCTGTGACAATCAGGATTTAGTAGGATGTATTCCAATTGCTGCTGTAGCTGTTCATTTGAACCTGAAATCATAAAAATTGGTCAGTCATCTCATAAGATGTATAGCAATAACATAGTGAATTTTCAAGAGTCTATGACAATCTTAAATGCCTGTACAAAAAACGTCTGGAAACTTATTGAATGCACCACGTATATATTAACATTTAGAATATGAAATGCATTTGCAAATGGGACACATTTAAGATAAAAAGGCTATAGATGTATTCAAATTTTTTTCCCCATAAATTTGTAAAGTTCAGTTTATGCACTTTTAAAATCCATTTAATATTTAAGTTGTTTTTTTTATTTTTTCCAATGAAATTTTAGGTATTTATTCAGTTTGGTTTGGTTTTATAGCATACCAACCATTGTAGATTATTTAATGCCAAAACCAGTTTATACATACATATGATTATTAAACATAAGTCAAAGTTAAATGGTTCCAAGTATTGCTATATATCACAAACAATTGAATTAAACACTAGTCATTCGTTTACATACAGTTGAATGGTTAAAGTTCTATTTCAAACAATTGATCATAAGTCATTTGTTTGCACTCAGTTTTAAGTGTCAAACAGTTCTATTTGACCCGTAGATAGGACCCTATCAGGTGCAACCACTCAGGGCCAGAGTAGACTTGGGAGCAATAGCAATGAAGGGGTTCTTTGCATACCCTGAAGTTTCTTCATAGCCTTGCTATCAGATTGTTTAATATATCCAGGACACTTGTTAGTAGAGTCTTACCCATCTACAGAGATACAGTCAGAGTATTCTACAGTCCCAGCCAACTGGCCTTAGTATTTATTCATATAGGACATGTTTGTTTTTTTAAGAAAAGTTTGTGAAAATAATTTTAGATCAGTCACAAAATCCAGTAACATATTTTTCAAAAGAATTTTTCTTTTAATACACAGAAAATATATGATTAGCATAGATAGAAAAATCATCAAAAAAGATTAATTTGGCAACTGTTGGTGACAAATGAAACAATCTATGAGAGCAAGTGTGGGTGTCATATATATGAAAAAACAGGTTTTACCATTTTTTAATCACTTTAATTTTTCATACACATGAATATTTGAAAAAAAAAAAAAAAAAAAAAAAATCTTTATTGTACTTGGGTACACAACAGATTATTCCATCAGGATAAATTTTCAAAACTTTTTCTCTTAAAAAAGGCTCAGTCAACTACAATGACTGAAGAAAAAAAAAAAAAAAAAAAAAAAAAAAGTAAAAGGGTTTAGGTATAAGGTAAAAAGTTAAACAATCATTTTATATGGATTGAATATAGAAAAAACTTAATTTTTTTAGGCTAAAGATAATACTGAACATGTCTTTCCAAATTTTGTGAAGAGACAATATTTAAAGATTATGACAATATTTCAAATACTGTATAGAGAAGTGGTGAATGCAGTGAGGCCTTCACTGGTCCTAATAAATATAAAAAGTAATGTTTGTGAATATCCATACAAACAGATGTAGACCTGTACATGAATAAAAGTTTTATATTTTTTTTTATATTAAATTAAAGCATCTTTAACAGTACATAGTTGTTAAACATTTTTGAAAGTTAATAATTGATTTTCTTTTAGTTATTTGCATTCTTTGATTATATAATGATTATAGATTAACCCCTATAAACTCTCAAATAGAAGAAAAACTTACTTTTTCTCTAAGTTCAGGTCGGCCAAGAGCAATGATACAGCAAAACACAGTATACGTTACAAAAGTTGGATAATCCATGAGTTCATAGGAAGTGAAAGTGGCAACAGTATCCAAGAAAAGAGAAGCTGCTTTCTTAAAATCACGTATTGACATACAATAGACACCTCGATAAACTTTCAAACGGTTCTGTCGGTCCCAATCTCCTCCTTCATCTATTAACCTAAAAAGAAATTAAGAATAAATCCAATTATTTAACACAATTTTTAAAAATCTATATTACAGAATATTCAAACTTTATAACAAGAAAAACTATATAAAAAGAGTTCTATCAGAGTAAATTTTGTAACTTTTTCTCTTAGTGGTTGAATCATTTACAAGGAATGAATAAATAAAAAAGTAAAGGGTTACGAGTAAAAAGAGATTAGATAACAGTTTGTTTTTTTTTGGGGGGGGGTAAGAGCAACATTGAATAAGTCCTGGTAGCAACACCCCACAAAGCACCAACTATACGGCCACCTGCCTCCCATCACGAAAACTATCCAAGTTAGATGAACCAGACATGCAGGACACTGCCGGAGAAGCAGAGACGAGCTCATAAGTGATGTACTCCTATGGAACCCATATATGGCCGAGCAAAAGCAGGACGACCAGCTAGAACATACATACAGCAGCTATGTGAGGTTACGGGATGTAGCCCTGCCAGAGGTGATGAACGATTGGGAAAAGTGGCAAGAGAGGGTCAGGGATATCCATGCTAGCGGCACGACATGATGAAATAACAGGTAAAAGGTACCAGATATAATGGGAATAGTAAGTCCTTCAAAAGAAGCCAAGGGTGGGAGAATAGTGAGCCTGTTGTGAAGAAGCCAAGCCACTTGCAGAGACTAGTGCAAAGCAGCGCAACAAATTTGTTAGTTATAATATGCCTTTTACATTTAACCCTTGGAAATCTAGAAATAGGACATCTAAATTCTAACAAAGGTTTAAGCACAGGTCTTTTGTATACTTTTTGTAAGTTATTAAATTATGTTGGTTGTAAGATCAGTCCCATGTTTCATATAGTTCTAATTCCTAAAACTCAGCAATTAATGCAGTTCTGTTAAATATGATATACTCTAATAGTTGAAACTTAATTGTGGTAACAAGTGTCACTTACGTTTGTGCTTTCTCCAAGTATCTGGTAATAAGTTCATGATCCATATAAAAAAGACCGATCCTGATCAGATGAAACACCAAATCCAAACGGTAACCAAGAGTAACTGTTTTATCACTGGTCTTCTGAAACTGAGTCAAGGCTCCCTCCTGAAGTAAAAAAAAAAAAATGAAAAAAAATTAATTGAAAATTATTAAAAAAGAAAAACAATTTAAAATCTGCAAATGACAGACCCTTCCTAAAACCTATTATAAGAAGGGACCAAGTTCAACTATGGCAAGTAATTCAAGCTTTGGTTTCTTCACAAGATTTTTTTTTTTTTACTGTTACAAATCAACACTTGAAAAATATAGCCTTTTAAAAAAAAAAAAAAAAAAAAAATCCTATATTATTTGGGTTAATAAAGTTTCTCCCGATTGAGTAGATCACAAGATTTCCAAGACAATCATTTCACATTTTGCTTCCCCATATAAATCAATAAAAACTTAATACTGTAATTAGTAATGTATGATATGTACCACTAACTTTCGGCTACAAAATTTGGGGTTGGAATACACAAAACAAAAACACTTTGTATAATACACATTCACTTTCTTGAATATGTAGCAACTAAATTTAAAATTTAGTCAACATTTTATCAAGTCTGTATCAACTAGGAATTCATAAAGTTTTGAAACACAAAATTTATATAATATATAGGTAAAAGGCAAGGACACAAGACCACCTAATAAACTTTTGGTAAAAGTAAGTACACAATAGAAGACAAACAACATTCTAGTGGTTATTTCTTGGAAGCAGTATAAAACTGAAGTGTTTGTTACACATTAGTTAGTTTGAACCATAGACATAACTTACTTTCAGTCAGGCTAAAACACTCCAATAACTTTTATACTGGAAAATAGAACATCTTATATATAAATAATTACAGGAGTAGCAATAGTTAGGCAAAACAGATGTGTGGATAAGGATTGTGCAATGAAACAAAAATCTGAAATTCACTAATAACTTTATAGAGGAAATACTGCATATGAACTGTGGGTATTCTAAAAATGGTTTTGAATCTTGCTTAGAGTAATTTTTTCTGAAAATGAGAAGTCTAGAAAAACAATTTTAAGATAAGTTCCAAAATGAAGTCAACATATGTAAGTTGATAGGAAAATAAATAATTCAAACTGAATTATTCAGAATTTAGAAATTTAAAGCATGAAATAATTTCAGACATTCAAATTTTTGTGGTACTTTCTTTTAAATGATAAGATCAAAGTGTAATAACTGTTTTTATCAGTTTAAAAGATGGAGACATCTGATAATACACGTCAGTGATCATGGCGTAATGGTTATCATTGTAGGAAATGGACACTAATCTGCTTGCATTTCACATAGTGCTAATACCCTTGGGAAAGCTATACAATCTAGCTATGTTCCCTCCAGTTATGAGTAAATAATAGGGCAGATTGTGCTCTTTAACTTTGGTATAGCAATTGGTCTAGGAGAAAGAAAACTGAAATCAAATCTGTTAAATTCCACTTAAAAACTGTCCTTATGTTTGCATCTAGTTTGAGGTAGAGGTGATTGGGTAATTACATGCAACACTTTATCTTAACAAAAAGGCCAAGACTACAGAGATAAAATTGAGCAGTTATTCTTAATAAATATTCTTTTACTTCGGGAAAAATTTGGAGAGGAAATAAGTTTTTAAAAATCAGACAACTGACAGTTTATCATAATCAGCTTTAGCATTAGATAACCCACGAAAGTTAATATGCCATTAAATAAAGAAGCTGAACTAATCTAAACTATAAGCTGTATGATCAGCACTTTTAACTGCTTGATAAAAAATATATGATGAAAATGTTGCTTATTTTCTTTCATGTTCATTGTTAGTGTTACATAGCAATACTTGAAACCATTTAACTGTGTGCAAACAAATGATAAATACTAAATAGAATTATTCATGTTAGATATGAATGTGAAAACAAATGTGGAGTGGATAAGAGTGTGAAAACAAATAAGCTTTGGCTTGTTTAAATATTACGAACAGACTATTCGCTGACAAATCTGATATATATATATATATATATATGAATAAACAGAATTTAACATTAGATAATTTACAAGGGTTGATATGCCCCCCCCAAAAAAAAACAATCAACCAATCAATCAATCCTCTTTCATCTTCAGTGTTAGAATCAATTTGGATAAAATGATAGAATTAACAACATAAATTTAACATTGCTACAATATGTGAAGAAAAAAATTCCATCTTTCAGTTCAGTATCAAAATGTTCCAACTTTAAAGTTCATATAGTTTCAAATAGAAGGCAAGTACATGAAAAAGTATCTAACAAGAACTTGGAGAAATGAGTAATTGGAAAAAAAAAAAAAAAAAAAAAATTTAGAAAATTGAACTCACCTTATCTCCAATACGACACAAATATTCTGCCTTTTCTAACATGAAATCTCTGACTTCAGTTTCACCCAAATTTTTCTCAGCATCTTCAATTTTTTCATCAATCTTTTTCAGATCTTTTGAGTTGATCTCTTTCATTTTTTTCAAAAGATTAGCATCAAGAGGGAACCCAAGCTGACCCACACAAACTTCTTCATAAAAGGGGGCCATATCTGGAGAAGAAAGATTTTGTATTATTTGCATATTGTCATTTTTCAATTATATTTTAAATGAATTTTGGTAATAAAAATATAAAAAGAAAAAAAAAAAACTATAGCAAGCTTCCATCTGGGAATACTTAACATAAAATTGATATAACATATTTAAATCGGAATAAATGAAATAAAAACATGTTCTGGTGAGGAGACATATTAGATATTAGGCTGATGTCATTGAGAACATACTACACTTTGAGCTTAGCAAAAGGTTCAGAAGCTGCCATTCAAATAGGGCATAAAGATAGTGGTCCTACCATTAAAATAATAATAGAGTAAATATTTTTTATAGTTTTGTCCTACTCCTGAGATTTGTCAATTTCGAAAATTAAAAATAAGAATTTTGGAAGGACCTTTTTTTTTTTAACAAAAAAATCTGTAAAAGTTATCTTCCCCTTGGCTTTATACAAATTTACACACAAACAAAAAACAAATAATATGGCAGGTCCACCTATTTTCATTTGTGCCAAAATAACTTTAGGAAACTTTTCAGTAAAAAGTTTATCACCAATTATATATCTTAAATGAATTTGAGTTGCTTTAACTGGGGAAAAAAAAGTTTCTTCATTAAAGAACATTTAAACATTTGATAACATTATTGTAAATAACAGTTTTTAAATTAAGCACAAGTTTATTTATTTATTAAGACATCACACAATTTTCAGTTCATCTCTAGTTCACTTAAAATCATAAGGTTAATTCTTGTTTTCTTAAGCTCGTGTTCTTTTTACTAACATTTACTTAAGAACTCGAAGATAATGAATAAATTTGAAGTTGTATAACGAAAATAGGTTGAAATCGTTACAATCAACCAGACAATATTATTGAAAGAAACTATTGAATAGGTAGAGAATTAATTAGATGGAAATCAGAGCCTAACCATTCTTTATTGATTAAAAATTACAACAGTCCAATCGTTATTTTTTTTTTTTTTTTTTTTTTTTTTTTACAAATGATCATACAAGTTCAGTCAGTAGAGTACAACAGTAAAATAATTGATCTTCTTCCTGTAGATATTCATTATGAAGAGCCATATATATATATATATATATATATAAATAAAATATTGCCAGAATATGGAAACTATCTGAAATGCCAAGCACGATTTTATGAAAAAATAAAAATAAAATCGTATTTGACGCATCAAACTAAGTTTGCTATTTAACTACCGTTTTTTTTTTAATTTTTTGCTTTATTTTTATTTTTTTAATGAATTCACTGAAAGACAAGTAATTTCCCTTCTTACGAAAAGGTAAATTTAACAGCTAAAAGGTCTTTTCAGAGTTATTGAAAAGTAATGTTTCCTCGTCGCAAACTAAAGTTTTATAACATTAAATGATTAGTAAAATAATTAAAACAAAAGCAAACAAGCAAAAATTTACAAGACAAAACTGACAATAAACAAAACACTTTCATTGGTTTTCTCTGGGTTCAAACTATCTCTACAAAAACAGAACACAACTCATCAAAGTACGAACAATAAAGTAAATGCTAAAATAAAATTACATAGATGTGATGATACCAACATGCAATAACTCTACAATTTTAAGGAACAAAAATACACGTAGTACTTAATTCATTGTTTTTTTTTAACAATGACTGTGCAAGTTTTACGTGTGTTAGACAAAAAAAAAACAACCGGTTAAAAGATTGAGTTTACATACTATCTTCTTGAACTTTTCCCATAATTTTCTTCCTAAGGTCGGCATCATTCTTATACCTATCAGTGGTTAGCAAAAATTTCCACTGGGCAAGCTGAAGATCGGGATTTTTAGCTAAACCTTCTTCTTCCCTATTTTCTTGCGGCATGTTGGCAATTTTGTAAGACTTTCTTTAACATCCGGGGCCGCCGGAAGTGCTATGGAGTAAATTAACCAAAACCGGAATTTTTTTTTCTTTTCAGTATTTCTATTAATTTTTTTTAAAGAAAATATAAAATATTTCTATAAATATTATAATATGTATATTATAATATTTATGCGATTTTGACGTTAATAAATTCCATAAAACAATTTCATCAAAAACATAATTCACTGATATCGGAGAATTACTGACGCTTGTCAACTATAACGAACAATCTACTCTACGGATGGCTGTAATGGAACTAAAATTAAATCAAATTTTCCCCTTATTCTCCATATTAAACTTTTTTTTTAATTACTGTTCTCATCTTTGTTGTTTTTTCTTCTAACATTTTACCGGTTTATTTTTAACTCTTTTTCAAGATTAATTTCGAAATCTATAGAAAAAAATGAGAATTTTTGGTATTTTTATGCATAAGAAAAAGAGTTAATACTTATATTTTATTTATTCTTATTTTTATTTCAAACATATATTCAAGATTGAAATATTATTTTAATCAATGAAAACTATAATAAAATATGCCTTTTCCCAATATGTTTGCTTCTATTTGAATATGTAATTATTATATATCAACTTTATACCATAAATTCAGGGATCCTAATTACAGCTAATATTCTTAATTTAATCAAACATGAGAAAAAGGCAATGATTTTTATGAAAATTATCATGGACGTATATATTTCCCTACATAAACTCTGTGAAGAATTGGTCTCCTTACTAAATTTTTACAAGTGAAAAGACTCTAAAAATTTGTAATTTTAATTTTATTGGTTAGTCCCTCCCACAATTGCAGCCCAATCACCTGGGACAGTAGAATACACCAAATGCATCTCTACCAAGGGTTAAGACCTTGCCCCCCAATGAGTGTCTGGGATATGGTACTAAACTGCATCTGATGGGGAGACTTCAGTTCAGGAGCTTTGGATAAATGTCAAGTACTCCTTTATTGCCATTACTCCTTGGTCTGTAGGGAATGAATAAATTTTTTAAAAAATAAATAAATTGAATTAAAAAAAGAAAATTATTAAAATATGCAGAAATTCCCAGAGGTCTTTGACAGGAAAAAGGGACAACACATGCGTAAAGAAAAAGGCACCTGCCGACAAGAGTAGGAGGCTCATTCTCTTTCAGGCAGTGACCGGCGAATTGACAACACCTTGCTGATTAGTAGCAAGTGCCACGCATACATCTTTGGACGATGCGTTGGTTAGTCTTTTCACCAGTAGCAGCCCTCTCGGTTAACAGTATGCCGAAATATAAAAGGCTACAAAATGGAAATACGAACTAAAACATTGGACTTCGACAAACTCCCAAAAGCAACTAACCATTGTGGAAGCTTTAAAATACCAAATGAGGACAAGCATATACCAAGAAATGATTAACGTATTTTTAGACACCTTAACTGGGAGATTCAACCATTTCAATTGTATTTAGGGAAAATTCCCTCACCTATTGAATGGTTGTTGAATCCAGGAAATAAAGGAAAAACATAAAAGAAATGTCTTTGTCTCCTATCTGTTGCTGTCTTCTTTCGTATAATTCTTTTTAGGCCTTTCTTGTTCAAAGAATTACACCAACAAGCCAACGTGGGGTAAAATGAAATAACCTCATAATGGAGTCAGATATCAAATGGCAACACAGCTTCCCCTTGACCTCAACCAACCCCCACAGGTCCACTTTGGGGCTGTAGAATACACCGACTAGTTCACTGCAGAGGGGTAAGAACCCCCCCCCACAAGTGTCCTGGATAAGACACTAAACAATCTGATGGTAAGGTTTCAGTAATACAGGGGCTTTGGGGAATGTGGAGTACCTTTTCATTGCCATCACTCCCAGGTCCACTCTAGCATGGAGTAATAGCATTTGATAGGGTCCTATCTATGGGTCAAATAGAACTTAACTGCATACTTATGCTAAACTGAATTGTTTGAAATAGAACTGTTTTTGACATTAAAACTGTGTACTTATGCTAAACTGAATTGTAGAACTGTTTATATGTATAAAAATGGATTTGGCAATAATAACTTACAATGGTTGGTGTGGCATTGAACCAAACCAAACCAATAAATTTTCAATTGAAGACATATCAGTTATTATTATTATTTATTCTAATATTTTAAAATTTTTGTGGCCTTTTATCGCAACTCAGTTGGAACATTATTTAAAAGAAGTGAATTTGAGTCTCACCCAGAGTTTATTTTTTTAACATTGCCTCCAATATGTATGTAAGAAGATTAAAAATTTGCAAAGTTGAATTTTAAATCAATGTTGTTGCTTCTAATATCGTCTGATCATTGACAACTTTAAAGAATATTTTGCCCTGTTGGAAGAACTTAGAATACACTGACTGTGTGGAAATTTTATTGATAAATGGGTTTGTTGTAGAGCCGATTAGAACGTTGATCCTGCAAATTATTTTGAGGTGGCTAAGTGTGTGAGTAATTAACTGACAAAGAACAATGAAGAGAACAAAGGCGAGATAACAGTATAACAAATGACAATTTATTTGTTGTATGTTACTGAATTGTCATTATTGGTGGAGTCAGCTGGATGATTGATGTCGGTAGGTGGTATGGTCATCGTAGTTGGTAGAGAGACAGCTGGATGATCAATGTCGGTAGCTGGTATGGTTGTCAATGTAATTGGTCTGTCGTTGTTGTTGGTGAGCTAAGACTATCATGCCTTAGCTCTGCAAAGTCAAGCGAACAGACAAAGAACCGATAGCTAAGGGTCCTGGGTTTAGCACTGCGAGACAGGGAAAGTGTGGCTAAGGCTGCAGTACCTTAACGCTGCGAAGTCAAGCAAACAGATTGAAATAATCATTTCAGCCCATTTTTTAAAGAAAATATAAAATATTTCTATAAATATTATAATATGTATATTATAATATGTATGCGATTTTGACATGGTCTTGGTGTCTTCTTCATGTTTGCCTCCAGGCCGTCTGCTTCGATGAGTTCATGAGAACCGTCAGAAATACTCCAACACAAACAATGGAGACCTCTAATGGTCCTTAAAAGGACCTTTTTTGCATGTTTATGTAGGTGTAAGGCGAATGCAACCACGAGATGTAGGATAATGCCTTAAGAGCTTTGCTACGAGCTAATGCGCAAGCTAATTTAACTGCTGATAGGGGCCTTGTTTATACAAAGCAAAAGCTGTGTCACACTCTTGAGCTGCATGGACAGAGTTCATCTATAAAAAATAGAAGTAGAAATACAGTCCTTCTTTAGCCTGAGATAGACCATAGAAGATAATCCACTTTATTTTGATAGAGTGACTTTCGAAAGACGGGCACTATTAATGTTGTAAAAATGTAGATTTTTTCTTTCTCCACAGTTACGATAGGTCAGGGTTATGGATGGTTTCATCATTTCCGGTCATAGCCGGGTGTAGCGTTTTTAAGGGTTTTGAATGATCTGATTTGTTTACGTTTTTGAACAGGTCACAACAGTTTTATTGGGGTCATTTGAGGCCTATTTTGTATTGTTTTTTATTGCTGGTTAGCCTTTGTGTTTGGCAAAAATCTGTGTGTGGCAGAGGAGCTTTAATATGATTGGCAGGAGTCTCTGGACAGAGGGTGCTGTTGGCCATGACTTTTACCGCAGTCAGTTGAAAACAGGAGGCCTTAGAATTAGTCTTACTCCTCAACTCAAATGGAGCTGAGTAAAAAGAATTAAATCCACTTAAAGGATTTAGTGTTTCTTTCAGAACTCCAGAATGGAATTCAAAGAAGGCTTGAAAGCCAAAATGAAAAGAAAATAAATGAGAAGAATTTAAATCCACCTGAAGGATTTTGTATAACATTCAGAATTCTAGAGGGGAATTTAAAGTTAGCACAAGCTAAAAAGAAGATATAAGAAAGAAAGAAACCAAAGAAAATAGGTTTCTACAGCACAAGCTAAAAAGAAGAGAAAAGAAAGAAAGAAACAAAAAAAAGTAGGTTAGAACTACATGAATTTATACTTTAGGGGAATTGTTTCTCTTAGAAAAAAGAAGTAACAACTTCAGTCGACTCCAACAACTACACAAGTGTCAGACACCATTTCCTGCTCTATCAAGAGAGAAGATGACCAACAAAGAAAAAGAAAAAGAAGAAAAAAACATTATTAGAGACTTTGTCTCACAGAAGAAAGAAAGACAGAGAGTAGTTTTTATTAAAAGAAAAGAAAAAAAGGGACGTTTTTAGAGACTTCGTCTCTTGGAAAAAAAAAAGAAAAGATAAACATGTGAACCCTTGTTTAGCTGGAGGGAAGAAGTAGAGGCTTCTTTCCCTGTTTTATGAGTATATCAGTAGGAGAAAGATTTTTTATAATTTTTTTACTTCCTTTTTGTATTTATGAGTTACTTGTATTAGGACACATATGCAACTAATTGGAGTGTTCTTCCTCTTGTCATAATAAACAACTTTGAATTTTAAACAAGGATCTCTCTCTCCCTTATTTTACTTTATTTTTGCCTTCATATTTTTTCTAATATTATTATTGTTACTAGTGTCTAATTTTATTGACTAAATAAAATTGCAATAACTGCATCCCCTGAAGAGGAGTAAGTCCCTCACTAAAAAAAGGGTGTCCTGGGTATGATACTAAATTACATCTAATAGTGAGGCTCCATTTCTTGAGATCTGGGGAGAGTGAAATCACCCTTTCACAGCCATTACTCCCAGGTCCACTCTGATCCAGAGCTATGGTACCTGTTAGGAACTTTGCAAATATCCTACATTATAAACAATACTCTGTTTATTATTATCATTTTAACACATTACAAATTTTACTTGAATGTTTTATTTCAATTCAATTTTCAGATTTATTCATTTTAATATATTAAAATATTTGTTGCCTTTTATCGCAACTGAGTCGAGACATCATTTAAAAAAAAAGAGTTTGAGTCTCACCTAGAGGGTATCCTTTATTATTGTCTCTGATATGTGTTATTCTTTGCTGTCATAGAAATGATGAACTGAGTAAGTTTCAATAAAAAAAAAGGCAATATGAATTAAAAAATGAAAGAAAATACTCATGAAAAATAGTTATAATAATCATTGACAAATCTTCATTTGAAAAATATAACATAAATTAGAATATTCTTAAGCCTGTTTTGGGATCATGAAGCTGCTTTTAAATCTGTGAACTTAATTATTTTGAAAACTATCAATGAATGCAAGAGAATTGCAAGATCATTTTCAGATTAACATTTATAGATAAGATATTGATAAAATGACTTTTCCTGCAAAATGCCTAGAAAACATTCTCATTTATGCAAAACACACATTCAAATGAATGGAAATTGCATTCATTATATGTTCATTCTTGTCTAGTTGTTTCTGAAGAGATTTTTTTTTAATTTGGTTTTATGGCATATCAACTATTGTTGGTTATTTAATGCCAAATCCTATTTTACATATATATTAAATGTATGGTTTGTAAAGACATTTTGTACATATACACAGTTAAATGATCAAACAATTCAATTGATCATAAGTCATTTGTTTGCACTCAGTTTAAATGTCGAACAGTTCTATTTGACCCATAGTAGGACCCTGTCAGGGGCTACCACTTTGAGCTAGAGTGGACCTGGGAGCGATGGCAATGAAAGGGTATTCCACATTTTTCAAAGCTCCAGCATTACTTGAGCCTCACCATTAGATTATTTAGTGTCATATCCAGGACACTCGGGGGGTAGGGGGTTTACAGAGATGTACTTAGTATATTCTACAGACCCAGCTGACAGGGCTAATTTTTTTTTGGCTCACAATCCTACAGAACACAAACAATTTTGAAACAGATCTACTTGACGCACAGATTGAACCCTAACAGGTACCACTGCTCTGGATCAGAGTGGACCAAGGAGTAATGGCAGTAAACGGGTAACTTCACTCTCCCCAGATCTCAAGAAATGGAGCCTCATTATTAGATGTAGTTTAGTGTCATACCCAGGACATCCTTTTTTTTTGGTGGGGGTTTTACTCCTCTTCAGGAGATGCAGTCAGTGTATTCTAAGCCCTGCTGACAGGGCAAAATATTCTTTAAAGTTGTCAGTGATCAAAAGACATTAGAAGCAACAACATTGATTTAAAATTCAACTTTGCAAATTTTTAATCTTCTTACTTACGTATTAGAGACATTATTAAAAAATAAACTCTGTGTGAGACTCAAATTCACTTCTTTTAAATAATGTTCCAACTGAGTTGCGATAAAAGGCCACAAAAATTTTGAAATATCAAAATAAATAATAATAATAGCTGACATATCTTCATCTGAAAATTGAATTAAAATAAAACAAGCTAGTAAAATTACTAATGTGTAAAAATGACAATAAACAGGGCACTATTTGTGATGTCAGTCCTTTATAAGATATTTTCATGAGTTCTTATTCACCAAGGTCTAACATTAGAATTAGTATACCCAATAATATACTAATACTGAATAAATGGAAGAAAAGACAAAATAAGATCATTTATACATAGAGGAATATTTAAAAAGAATGCTGAAGGGTTTTTGTTTTTCACAAGAGACAACTAGTTGAGATTACCTCTCTTGTTTTAAAAAAACAAAAAATATTCTGAAAACTATGTCATTGTATATGCAAATATTTGTACAAATGAAAGGTTTTTTTTTAGTTTTCTTTTTTTTTTTTATTCTTTTGTTTTTGTTTTCTGCTATGACCTTACATAAGCATACAAGTTTCAATATGAACACATCTTCTAGATGTGCTGGGACATGTCTTCAGAGATGTTCTGTGACTGACTTCATCAGCAGTTTCTGGTTTCCAAACAGCAAATCTTAATCAGCTGACCTAGCCACCACAAATCAGGTGATGACCCACATTATGGAAGCAGCAGACTACCATAATCCCTCCATATTAAAAGAAATTAAATAATTAGAAATAAAAAGGGAAGTAAACGAGTGACAGAAATAAGAGTATATATAATTAATCTGTACTCCAATAGGTTAACAGCCAAATGGCATCATCCCATAACATACATTTCATTCATATATTAAGACATAAGTTAGCCTATTTCTGTTGCTTCGGAACTGACGTTGTAGATTAGCTATATTACTGTATATTAATTTAAAACTTATAGTTAAACCAAAATGGTTGGTTAGTTGGGTTTTATGGCATCTCAACCCTTATAAGTTATTTAATACCGAATACTATTGATATATATATATATGATTTGTAAGCAAATGGTATTTTGGTAACATTTGAAACAAGTCAGAGCTGATTTGTTTTCACACAATTAAGTTATTTCAAGTAGTGCTATCAAACACTAATAGTTTTATTTACACACAGTCAAATGGTTTCAAGTATTGCTATCAAACACTAACAATTCAATTTTACTGTTGCTTGCACGCAGTTAAATGGTTAAACTATTCTATTTGACCCATAGATGAGGCTTTAACAAGTACTACCACTCCAGGAGAGAGTGAACCTGGAAATAATGGCAATAAAAGGGTACTCTACATTTTACAAAGCTCCAGAACTGGAGCCTTACCATCAGATGCAGTCTAGTGTCATATCCAAGACACTTGTTAGTGGTGGGGGTCTTATGCCTCTGCAGAGATGCAGTTGGCATATTCTATAGCCCCAGCCAACTGGAACGACCAAACTGGTGTAAATCTTCATTCATCTCTGCTTTATAATGGTACTTTCTGTTAGTTATGTACCATAAACTTGATAACTTTTACTATGTTCCATAAACTTAATGAATAATCTTTAAACTGATCTATGTTACATATAGATGGAACACTAACAGGTACGACCATTTTGGGTCAGAGTGAACCTGTGAGTAATAACAATGAAGAGAGATGCCACACACCCCAGATCTTCAGACTGGAGCCTCACTATCAGATGAAGTTTAGTATCATGTCCAAAACCTCCTTTTGCAGGGGAAATAGTGCATTCTAAGCTGACAAGGTAGAAACCCTTATCTGAATTTGATCTGTAAAAAATAGAAGAATTGACCTTATATTAGGATAATATATTTGTCAATGTCAGTAATTATGTTATTGATTAATAATGATCTGTATATAGATATTGTATTAATAGTGTATATGTTCTGTTCAAAGATTCTTTATTGATCTATTTTTTCTTTCAAAAGTTTGATGTGAGTAGATAGTAAAAAAGGGAGATGTCCAAGGAGGTAAAACAAACAAACAAACCGACAAACAGACAAACAAACAAACAAACAATAATAATAATAATAAGAGGACAAATATAATAAAATAAGTAAATAGAAAGGCCAGGAAAAAGAAATTGACAAAACATGGCACCTTAAAACTACGACTGAACTCCGTAACAGTGGGCACCCAGAGTATAATTAAAAAAAAGGGATCGATAGACACAACAGAAAGTTGCACTTTGTGGAACTGCTTATCTCCTTAGGAGAATACTATCAATGTGCCTGAAAAATATCACCTAAAAGAGGCAACAAAAAACATAGTTACATAGAATACATACAATCACAACCTTCCCTTAGAGAAGGATTGTAAGGAATCAAAAATAAAACTGAAAATTTAATAATGATAATAATAATGATTATAACAATAATACTCTGGTATTATTATTAGACAGACTGTATGTGCCAAGAAGAGAAGCAGGAAGAGGATTTGTCAGCATTGAAGATAGTGTTGATGCATCGATACAACGACTCGAAGACTCCATAAAAAAGTGTGAATGGAGGCTGATTACAGCCACCAGAAATAAAACAGACACGACAAGGATCAACAGAACAAAAATAACTGGAAAACAAAAATGGGAAGAAAAACAATTGTATGGACATTTCAAGTGACAAACAAGCAACATCTCACACAAGAAAACTTGGACGTGGCTAAAAAAAAGAGAAATCTTAAGAGAAAAATGGAATCTCTTCTAATTGCAACACTAAACAATGCCATAAGGACCAATTATATATCAAAACAAGAATAGATAAGATGCAACGAAATAGCAAATGTAGGTTATGTGGTGATAGAGACAATAGAGATTTTGACAAAGGATTGATACAGGGACTGGAGGATGTGGAAATGAGAGGACAAGAGGAGACTATCCAAACTACAGTATTATTAAGATTGGTAAGAATACTGAGAAGAGTCCTGGAGACTTGAGGAAATTTGCTGTCACTCAAACTCCAGTGAGAAATCATTGGCTAACACTGGTGTGAAAAACTCTCAAAAGAGTAATAATAATAATAAAACCTGGATAAGGCTAAGAAAGGGAAACCTCAAGAAAGAAACTGAATCTCTTCTAATAGCAGCACAAAACAATACCATAAGAACTAATTATATCAAAGCCAAAATATATAATACACAACAAAATAGCAAGTGTAGATTATGTGGTGATAGAGATGAAACCATTAATCATATGTTACGTGAATGTAGCAAACTAGCACAAAAGGAGTATAAGACCAAACATGACTGGTTGGGAAAGGTGATCCATTGGGAATTGTGTAAGAAATTACAAATTGACCATGCATAAACCAGAATCCAACAGGTGTCCTGGATATGACACTAAACAATCAGATGGTGAGGTTCCAGTAATGCTGGAGCTTTGGGGAATGCAGAGTACTCCTTCATTGCCATTACTCCCAGGTCTACTCTGGCTCTGAGTGGTAGCACCTGATAGGGCCCTATCTTTGGGTCAAATAGAATTAAACAGTGTAATTATGCTTAATTGAATTGTTTTTACATTTAACTGTGTGTTTAACTGGTGTACTTATGTTAAACTGAATGGTCTGAAATAGAACTGTTTTTGACATTTAAACTGAGTACTTATGCTAAACTGAATTGTTTGAAATAGAACTGTTTTTTTTTAATTATTTAATTCAGCGTTAAATGACCCGAAAAAGGGTTGATACGCTGTAAAACAAAACAACCAAACCAAATCAAACCAGGATGTGCCAGCTATGTGCACAATATTAAAGAAGATCCTTTTTTTGTATCTAATTGGAATTTGTAAATTCGGCTGTTAATGTCTGCTCGAATATGATTGACTGTTTTAAAGTTGTGCTGTTATCCCTCGTCCCTGACCCTACTGTTATTTAAGTGAGACCCACCAGAAATCTCCCTCTCTCCCTCTTCCTATTTGTTTTTTTCAGCATGAGCAGAAGGCACTGCCTGTTTCACTATTTTGCTTTGTGAGCATTTGTTTATTAGCCTTTGATTTTAGACAGTGTTTCTAAACCAAGGTGGCTTGAGTCAAAGGCCTATGAGTCACTTAGGCTAAGACTTTTTTCCTTACAGTGTTTTATTTTTTTTATCCTATTTACCAACCCCTCTGCTCAGGCAGGATATGACACAAGGTCAATTTTTAAGCGGAGTTTAACAGGTTTGAATTCCGAGTTTTCCTTCTCCTAGACTAGTTGCCTCACTATGGCTGAAGAACCCAGTCAGTCCTACTATTTATCCATAGCTGGAGGGAAAATAATTGGATTCATACCTTTTCTAAGGGTATTAGTGCTATGTGAAATGCAATCATTCTCGTCCAGGATTTGAACTCGTGTCGCCGTGTCCATTGCCTACGATGATAATCATTACACCATTAATTGTTGAAACAATAAGCCTACTGCATGCTAACTGTGACTTTGGTATAGTATCCCCTTTAAAAAAAAAGTTGAGTCTAAGGTCTGGAGACGGAATTACTGGACTTTTTACCAACAAGAGAAGCTGTTGGCCAAGTCAGTAGAATCGATAAATGCCTCTGTCGACTCAACAGAAGAAAATTTGAGTTGAAATAGAAAGATATTCATCTCTAGGAGGAGAAAGCAGTGGTCTACTCAACGTTCACTTAAAGAAATAGTAAATTTTGTTTTCAACAAGTCTACACAGGAAACTAGATGTACATGGTTGTCCAGGTTGATTCTACACTAGAAGGAGATGTTGGAAAAAAAGAGCAAACCCTAAAAATTGGCTTCAAAAAGAACTTTAACATAGAATACAAAAGTTAGACTGACAGTAGGTGGTTATCAGCATTGCTTCATGCAAGTCAGTCGTTATTTTTTTATACCCTCTTCTTTTTTTTTGGTTGCAATATTGTCATTACTTGAATGTGTTGTGGAACTGATAAGCATGTCGACCCGCAAATGATTTAAGTTTAATGCGTGTGAGTAATTGACAGCCAAAGACAATGAAGGAAACAAAGGCGAGGTAACAAATATAACAAAAGTGACAATTTATTGTCAGATTTACAAATGCGTGTGTAAAGTCCGTGGCAGTTGTATTTGGTTTTCAGCTAGATGGGTGATGTTGATAGCTGGTATGGTTGAGTTGTAGATGTGCACCTGAACAATCGTTGCAGGTAGCTGATGTAGGTCGAGTCATGGAGATACAGCGAGATTTTTGATGCAGGTAACTGTCGGTTGAGTCGTTGAATGCAGCTGGACAATTGTTGCAGGTAGCTGGTATCAGTTGTGGGAAGTTGGTGTCGGTCGTGTTGGTAAATCGATATCCTGGTTTTGACAGTCTGTTGGGTTAACCGGGGTGGGGGGTGGGTTGCTAGCCCGTACAGTGGGCCAGATGTTGCAATGCTAGGGCAATCTGTAACAGCGAGTCGTATGTGGACTGGATGCTGCATTGCTGGGGTGTCGAGGTCGAAGTCGGTGTTGGCAGCTTGGTTGCATAGAGTCGGGCGAGCTGGTGACTAAGACTGAGCTGTGTCTTAGTACTATGGACCAAGGGAACAGACAGGGAAAATATGGCTAAGATTTGCCAGGCCTTAGCACATATGAAGTCGAGGGATCAAGTCGGTGAGGCTAGGGCTTCGTCGTGCCCCTAGCTGTGCGGACGTATCAGAGACGATGGCTGAAGCTTTGCCTTGTCAAAGCCAGGCAGACGTATCAGGATGGTAGCTATGGCTTTGCCGTGTCAAAGCCGTGCGGACGTATTGGATGGTCTCTATGGCTGTGCTGCGCCAAAGCTGTACGAACGTATTGAGACGATAGCTAAGGCTGTGCCGCGCCAAAGCTGTATGGATGTGTCGGATGATAGCTAAGGCTGTGCTGTGCCAAAGCTGTACGGACGTGTCAGATGGTAGCTAAGGCTGTGCCGCGCCAAAGCTCTGCATAATCGAGCAGACAGGCCAGGGGGCCATGGCTAAGATTGGTGTTATCTTAGCACTGCACAGAGAGTGAAGCAGTAGCTAAAGACTAATTAGTGCCTTTAGCGCTGTGCAGCCAAATGGACGAGCGGAACCGATCGAATGGTTAAGACTGGATAGTCTTAGAGTCCTCTTCGTGTTTGCCTCCAGTCCGTCTACTTTGACGAGTTGTTAAGGACCGCTAGAGATACTCCATCCCGCAGAAGGAAACTGCTTATGGTCCTTAAAAGGACCATTTGTGCATAACTACGTGATGGGAAAGGCGAATGCAACCACCAGATGTAAGATATAGCCTTTTAGAGCCCGCTCTGAGAGCGGCTCCTGAGAATGTTGTGAGACCTCCGAATTTTTCTGCCGCAGAAGCCTTTTTTATATAAAGGGGACGCAGCACCACTCTGCCGAGTTGGGTAAATAGAAAGTTCTTCTATAAAAATGGACGTAAAGATAAATCACTTCTTTAGCCTGATATAGGCTAGCGAAGATAATTTTATAGCGAAGATAATTTTATAGCGTTGTTTCAGGCAGAAGTGTTCTGTAATCATGGTTAATTTTAATTTATCCCCTTTTTTAGCAGTAACAGGAGGTCAAGGTCGTAAAAAGGGCTTCGTCATTTCTGATCATAACTGGATGTTTTTTTTTCTAGGGCGTGCGAGTAAACGGATCTGTTTACGTTAGTGAACAGGTCGTGACAAATGTATGTTATTTTTATGACCTTAAATTCAATGTTTTCGACAAGCATTAGAAAAAATATACATAGCTGTATTTTGTAAAGTTCATTTCTCTTGAAATGAATTACCTTGTGGGAACTGGTTGTTTTTTGTTTTTAAGAAATATGGACACACGTCTCTTTCAGGTAGCAAAAGTTAGCATTCCCATCCCCCCTTTTTGTCGTCTTCATTTTTATAAGTTTCTCTCCTGCTTTGCCAAGCCTGACGGTTACTGCTAGATTTCTTGGGCTAGGCAGAGACAAAGTCTATTCGGTAATTTAGGTAGAATTGTAATTTATATAGCAACTAGCATTTAGATAATTTTGTTAACTTTTTGTATGTTGGTCCTTGCAATTTAAAACCTAAAACCTAGCATATTTATTGAATTGAGCACATTTCTCATAGTCAGTTGCGTTTGCTAGACTAAATCTTTTCGTTTAAATATATAAAGTAAATATCTGGATAGAAATTTCTTTGCTAGAAACTAATGTGTTAACCTTTATTTCTCATGAATTTTCCCTGTGAGTTTTTCCAGTCACCAAAAAATCAAAACTTAAAAAAAAAAAACCGGGTTGAGTTAACTTTTGCAGTAGTACAAGTAATAGACACAATAGGCCATAAATGTTAACTTCTCGACAATGTCTATTAACTTTTAAGTCCCCACAAAAGATACTTCTGTCTTAAGAGCCTAAACTCCACTTGTGGTTAAATCTCGCAAAAAGCAGGTGTTCCCACTGGAATCACCAAGTTAAGCAGCGTTGAGCCTATTTACTATTTTGATGGGTGACCTCTTAAGCAAGTGAGAGTGCTGTTTGCAACCTGAGGCCTGTGTACCATATTTATGCGAAGCTCAGTAAATATGTATAAGCTTAAAATCTCGCTTGTATGCCGCGTTTTTGGCTGGTAGGTCGTATAATCGACTTGATTGACTGCATTCTTTCTTTCTTTGCTTTAAAAATGGTTTTCTGTCACCGGTATCAAAGTGGTAAAAAATCATTTATATAAAATAAGAAAAAAAGATTATCCAAGATTGTCTATCTGCCATAAAAGCAATCGTGTTAAATTATTATCTACTAGTATTACTATTACTGCACCATAGTTGAGAAAAACAAACGTTAAGCTGAACGAGATTTCGCCTTAAAACAACTAAAGTATTAAATACGAGATGGCTGAGAAGTAACTTAGACAACCTCTGGTATCTACGGTAGCACAAAGACGCAATAATCATCAGTACTCTTAAACGTGCAAAATAGTCGATACAAATTAAACTAAATTTGAATTTTCAAAATTATGAAATAACATTTTATTTTACAGCGTAAAACTTAAATATGATTAAAAAAATGCTTCATTGGAGTAAATGAATAGTTTGTATAATTGTTTGATAAAAATTGTTTGTGCTACCGTAAAGCAATCTGTTGATTGTGGACTCGTTATGGTTTGCAATCATGTCCCCACACACGCACTCATCATAGACTAAAAAAAAACAGTCACAGTCACAGTTGATAATATTTCTTACTTTTACTTTGTACTATCTACATACCCATTTCTGACATTTTTGATTAAGTTGCATATCATAACGCATTGATTAGTTTGTCAACATGCCTGGAATTGCGAAATTACATTTGGAGGATTCACTGGAAGATGGTCCTCAGGTAAATGGGAAATTCTTGTTACTTTCAGAAAGAGAACTTGTTCAATATTTTTTTTTTTTGTCAGTAATATACTCAAAAGAAAATATTATTGTTTTCATAATCTCCATATCATTTTCTCAGTTTTAGTTAATATTTCAACGTCTTTAAAATCATTTCTTTTTTTTTTACGTTTTATTTCTGTTTTTAAATCGATATTTTATAATGACGTAGGAAGGATGAAAAATCAAGGAGGAAACAAAATATTTAAATCGGCTTGAATAATTTTAGGATTTATACTGAACTATAGGCCTTTTTAAAAAGAAAATTAATTATATTAATTTATCAGACAATGAAAAATATGTACAATTTTATTCAAATAATTCACATGATTCATTTATAATAATTTTCTTTGAAATTAGTAGATAAAAAAGTAAAAATAACATTTTAGTGTCAAACACCTGTGTCCATGGAATTTGTTGATAACTGCTAAAATATTGCACACTTTGTTAGGTAATTAATTTTCTTTATAGGTGTTCTTGCTGTTTTAAATAATTAGATTCATCTGAATGTTATTTATTTATTTGAATCGTTGATTTGAAAGGTTTCTTTTCCTTCGCCTCATAAACGTCAATAAAGACATTCTTTCACAGAAGAAAGCAAGATGACTGCATTTTTGTTTTGTTTTTAATTGTCGTTGAATATTAAAAATCGATTTTTATAAGAATGGCTAATAATACGTTTATTAATTTTTCAAAATTTATTTTATGTCACTTATTTTCGTAAAAAAACGTCAAATCGAAAATTCCTTCATTTATAAACTCAGGTGACACGTTTTGTTCAAATACTTTTTCTCCTCCCAGACTTTCTATGAATTTTTAGAAGTTGTTTACCATTTTTTTTAGCTTTGAAATAAACATATTTTTGTTTCCTCTGACCTCTTGAAAAAACAAACAAACAAAAAACACTTGCAAAAATTATGTAAATACTTAATTTTCGATTTGAACATATAAAATAAGCCAAAAATATTTAAAGTCTTTATTGAAAATATAAAATTAATTACTAAGAAATCTGAAAAGAAGATTTTTTTTGCCATTATTCATCTTGTTACCAAACTATTTTTTTGTGAATGTGTGGTGATACATCTCTATTTAAAGTATCATAAAATAATCGTCAATTTCTATTTCATGATTAAATAAATGATAACGTAGATTTTCTTTTTCATATTTATGATTTTATGTTAATAAAATGAATGTTTTGTTGAAGGAAAAGCAACAAGCTAACTCAACTAAGATTTATTTTTAAAAATAAAAATTATTTAGTTCATTTAGCAACAAGCAGATACCAGCACAATAAAATGTTTATTTTGCTTTGTAAAACTTACTATAAACAAGTATTTTTGTGCATGTGACTATTTTAACATTGAGTTATAAATTCGGTCGTTTAATCAACATTTCTTTTTGTCTATTGTATCAACAGAACTTATTTACTACTATCTTACTACATAGTATCCCAAATTTTTATTCCAATCTTTTAAAACTGAATCCGTGTTTTATTTTGATTTCAAATACGTACCTTCACATCTATATCTATCTAATATATATATATATATATATATATATATATATATATATATATATATATATTCACTCTCTAAATAATTTTTTAGATAAATTCTAATTGACAGTTATGCTTTTTAAACTTAAATTTTTCTGTAATTTTTACTTTTTTTAGGACAACGTTCATTCAGGTCGTTACATGTTACAACCGCTTTTTTTAAAAGCTGCATGGACTACAACCGCGATTTCAAATATCACTGTCCTTAATTTCAATTAACCCCCTAAAACTGATGAAACGACTAAAAAGAACCTATAAAATGAAAGATAAAAGTACTCAAATGAAATCGTGAAAAAAACCTAACTTTCAATCAGTAACTTTATTTTTTACCTAAAAAGAATGACCCCCCCCAAAAAAAAACCACGGAATTTTCATTTCAATTTTAATTTTCTGCCATCATTTTTGTTTACTACGTTCTGTATCATTGTTTTGTTTTTTAGTAACCTCAACAATTTTTTGTTTTGTTAGATTTTCTTTTTTAATTAGCCAACTGTCCGAAACTAAAAAGAGCAGACATGTTTAAAACTGCATCACCACAGTTCATCTTTCATGTATTTTTAGTGACTCAAATCAGTTTCTTGTTCATCCGTCTGTTTACAATTTTTATCTTAGATCTCACTCAAATCACATTCGCTGGTCATATCGACATTTAGTTGCTTAAAAAAAAGAAAACCGGTGATTTGACGTGGCCTGTTTTTCTGTGATCGTTGGTTTTCATTAAAACTGTATGGGAATAATTATGGTTAACATGTATGGGAATAATTATGGTAAATTATCCCCCCCCCCAAAAAAAAACAATGTATTTACTTTTTTAAATTTTTATGTCGATACGATAATGTAAAAAACAACAACAAAACCCCCAAAAACCGGTAACTTTTACTTTTATAATTTTTTTTTTTTGAAGTTGAATGAACAAAGTTGGGTACTTCCTGTGGCGAGTTCGATTCTCACTGGGTGCCCCATACTTTCCGCCTTGTACCGTAAATAACTATATGAACAAAGTTTCACATGACCCCACCCTCTTTTACAACTTAAAAAAACGATGGAAACCAAATGACAATATTGTTTCTACACGACTAGCTGGGTTTTGTTGTGTGACATTTGAACACTGAAGAGAGCTACTAAAATCAGTTTTCTTAATTTGTGGTGAATACATTAAGACTCGTTTTAAAGTTAAACCTGATTTCAGTACATTACCATATTATGGGGGCTATGACGAGGGTATGCTGAAAAGTTGTCGTCCCAACCAAGAAGAGTAATGACTTTTTTGGATTTTTTGCCAAATGTGTTGAATTGCATGGCTTTTCAAAGCATATTTTTCTTGGTCAGGTTTTTCAGCATTTCTTTGTATAATTTCCGCCCTGTTGGCTGGAGCTGTAGAATACGTCGATATTTGTCGCTGCCTCCCACCAGACACGACTTGACACAAGGTCAAAAGCCCGAAGGCCGATTAAAGTGGGGATAAAGGGGAGGGGAGGTCGGGAACGAGCCGAGACTCGAACCCTGCTGGTCAATGCTGCTCATCAGCTCACTTAGTGCAATGTGAGCCTGATGAGGCAAGCAGTTTCACGAACCCAAATGTGGGTCCGGGCACGTATGCCAGTTTACGGCTTAAACTAGACGCTTGGTCTAGTGCCGTACATGGATGACAAAGGAGACAAAAGTGCAGCTCGCCCACTGCATTTGTGCTGAGGTGTGAGACCTTCCACCCCAAGGAGGCCACCCCTGTAATGTTTGTGGATGGGATTCGGCAACCAAAGGCGGTCACGTGACTTGCAACTTTCCACTTTGGCCCTTCCTGGCGGTTAGATAGAGAGGCCCGATCCGATCCAATCAATCGGCTGGTCATGTCAAACCCTAGCAACTGCATGATTGTCACGACCATATTTGTAAAATTGCTCTTGTGTCAAACAAGTACTTGAATCCTATTTTATCTTAAAGGTGCTAGAAGGCGGTGGTTGAGGGTCATTTGCACTGAGATAGAAAATATTTGAAACTGTTTTACTGTGTGAAAACAAACGATAAATAATAGAATTATAAGTGTTAAATAACAATACTTGAAACCATCTAAACTATGCGCAAACAAATGATTAACATTAAATAGAATTATTATTAATAAATCATTATGTATAAAAATGGATTTGACATTAAATAATCTGCAATGGTTGATAATCCATAAAACACAACAAAACCAAATCATATATGTTTGATATATATGTATAAACAGGATTTGACATTAAATAACCTACAAGGGTTGATATGTCATTAAACTAAATTACCCTAAGAAACCAAATCTCAAATAATTTCTTTTTTTTTTATCATTGCCATAATATTCTTTTTCAGAACTAGGAATTTTGCTCTCTTCGTGAAGCGTTTCTTTATTTTTGTATTTATTTGTATTTTGTTATTTCCTGATAGCAAGGTTTAGAATATGCTGATTGTAGAAGGGTAAGCCCTCCCCCTAAAAAAAAAAAAAAAAGGGTGTCCTGGGTATAACACTAAACTGCATCTGATGGTGAGGCTCCAGTTCTGGAGAAAGTCTAGTACTCTTTTCATTGCTATTACTTGCAGGTCCACTGTGATTTGGAGTGGTAGTACCTGTAAGGGTCCCATCTCTGGGTAAAATAGATCTGTTTTAAAAATTATTCACATTTTGCAAAAAAAAAAAAAAGTTTTAAAGAACATCTACACAAAAAATATAAATATGAATGTACAGTGAATGCAGTTACCAAACCTCTAGGCATAAAATAACCCAAGATGGGTTGACATGTCATTAAAATCAATCAATCAATCAACCAATTACAAAGCATTGGATTTTGTCTGTTCAGTACCTTTCAACAAAAAAGGATTGAGAAAAAAAAATTTTAATTTGTTATCTAAGATTAATAAAATAAGTCAATCAGTTGCATATTGACATAATTTTTTTTTTTTTTGCATTTGTCGAATGAGGCTGGGATAATATCTGGTTTGATGAATTACTTGTTTGTAAAATGGTTAGTAAACAAAGAATATTTTGCAAATAAGTCATTCCTTTTCTTGTCTCTGAGAAGTCTGCAAAAAGGACAGATGGATTTCTCTAAGAAATTTTGTCAATTTAGTTTTGACTAAAGTTTTTGTAGTTATGACAATTGGCCTTTGGACCTTATGCAAATGTTGAAATTGTATTGTGATAGATTAAGTTTATAACCTTTAGTATTTCAAGATTAAATTTTGTGGATAATATTAAACAGGAAGTATTTTGATACATTTCTGTGTCTTAACATGTTGTATGAAAAATCTCTAATAACCAATAGAATAAATTAGAGTGAGGGAGAAACTAGTTTTTCTTATATGACTAACTCTAACCACATTGCATCAGATTGGTTTGATTGTTTGTTTATGGTATATCAATCCTTGTGGGTTATTTAATGCCAATTCCTGTTTATATATGTATATCAAATATGATTTGTAAACACATTTTGTAGATAACATTTTTAAATGAGCCTGAGATTATTTTTTTGCACACAGTTAAACGGTTTCAAGTATTGCTATGTAACAGTAACAATTTAACATCAGTCATTTGTTTGCACACATTTAAATGGATATACATATATGATTTGTAAGTGAATAGTTTATAGGTAATTTCGTTTTTAAATGAGTTTGAACTAATTTGTTTGCACAGAAATATTAATATTATTTCTACACAGTTGAATGGTTTCAATTATTGCTATCTAACACTAATAATTCTATTCAGTATTAATCATTTGTTTGCAGATAGTGAAGTGGTTATAAGTATTGCTATTTAACACTAATTATTCAATTCAAAACTATTCATTCATTTGCATACAGTCAAATGGTTCCAAGTAATGCTATTTAATACCAATACGTATTTCAATTAAAACACACAGTTCAAGAACTTCAGGTATTGCTATTTAACACAAATAATTCTATTCAACATTACTTATTCATTTGCACACAGTTAAATGGTTCCAAGTATTGCTATGTATCACTAACAATTCAATTCAACATCGATCATTTGTTTACACACAGTTATATAGTTAAACAGTTATATTTCTACCAATTCAATTTAGCATAAGTCATTTGTTTGCACAGAGTTTAAATGTCAAAGAGTTCTATTTGACCCATAGATAGGACCCTCTCAGGTGCTACCACTCCAGGTCAGAGTGGACCTGGGAGCAATGGCAATGAAGGGGTACTCCATATTCCACGACACTCATTGGAGGGGGGATCTTATCCCTTTGCAAAGATGCAGTTGGCATGTTCTACAGCCTCGGCTGATTGGGCTGTATATTGATTTGACTGTCATTTGCAATTGATTATTGATATATTTATTTGTGACAATGCTTAACATCAAAAAATGTTTGACCTGGTATATAAATCATTAAATAGTTAAAATTGGAATTTTTCTTTGATTGTTATCAGTTTCAGTTTCAATGACATATCAACTTTTGTTGGTTATTTAATCATATCGGAATTGTTTGTTTCAGTTGTAATTTACTGGTTATTTCATTGGTGCTAGGAAAAATGTTTAATCATTTCCTATTCACCAGGCTCTGATATTAGCATTCGTGTTGTATCTGGTGATATCATCATCGTCATCATGTCGTGCCGCCAGCACAGATATCCCTGACCCTCTCTCGCCACTTCTCCCTATCATTCATCGCCTCTGGCAGGTCTTCAGGGTTACATCCTGTGTCCTCACATAGCTGCTGTATGTAAGTTCGAGCTGGTCGTCTTGCTTTTGCTTGGCCATATGTGGGGGTCCATAGGAATACATCACTTATGAGCTCGTCCCTGCTTCTCCAGCAGTGTCCTGCGTGTCTGGTTCGTCTAACTTGTATAGTTTTCGTGATGTGAGGCAAGTGGCCGTATAGTTGGTGTCTTGTGGGGTGTTGTCGCCAGGACTTGTTCTAGATTGCTCTCAACATTCTTGTGTAATTGCCGTCTAGTTTCTTCTCCAGCCGTTTAGTTAGCGTCCATGTAGTGCATCCATATAGCAGTATCGATACAACCACTGCCGGAAGAAACTGCGTTTCATTTTATCAGTCAGGTCTGATTTCCATATGATCGAGAGCCTATTGATAGCTGTCCATATACTAAACTGAATTGTTTGAATTTGAACTGTTTGACTAAACTGAATAACTTGAAATAGAAATGTTTTTGACAAACTATGTACTCATGCTAAGCTGAATTGTTTGAAATAGCACTGATTATTTGTATAAAAATGGATTTGGCATTAAATAGCCTACAAAGGTTTATATACCATAAACCCAAACAACCAACCAAAAATCATATAAACAATTAAAACATTTGATAAGTACATATAATAATATAATAAATGTACACATTGCTTCAAGAACAAGCATATATGAAAGGATGGATAAAAATGGGTAGATATAAATGTCTTGCTTTCTCTGATAGTTTTCATGGTGAGGGAAATAATGTACCCTGCTGGACTGGAAATGATGTCACCATTTTGTTCAATGAACAGAAATAAAAATCATGTCCATTTTGCTCTTCAAGCAAGGACTAAAATGACTATATCTTCTTCCATCTATAATGAGATCCAAAAAAAGTAATGTAAATATCTTGTCTTCAATGGTTTTCATGATGCCCTGAAACCTTGCTGGAGTTGGAGACTAAGGTTTCTTTTCTGTTCAATAAACAGAAATAATGTTGTATAGCCATGAACAACTATACATAGGTATGCAGAAACATATTCAACACAATAAAAACGAGCGGACACAGTTCTTAAGAAAAATATACCTCTCACACTTTATTCGTGAAAGGGTTGATATTGGTTATGTGTGAGAGGTGAGTTGAAGACCGAACAGAATTGCAACATATTGACCCCCACTCTTCTGGCTATCACCGCCTTTCTTTCCCGTTCTCTTGGGTTGCTCAACTAGGGGCTTGGGGACCCAGCCTATGCTGGGACATGGTTCTCATTCCAGCATCTTCTCTCCAACTGATCTGAACTTCCTGTCGCCAGGGTTATATAATAATTTGACGCCCACCTACTTCCTGCGAGCGTCACATTTTCGCACTCAATTCAACCCCTCGACAGTCAAGGTCGCCCCTGATCTGATATCTTCGACTTGATGCACCTGTTATTTACACAGGTGCATTTCTTATTTTGACAGCTTTGCCAGGTCGGAGGTCAATAGGCAACAATAAAACTCATGTCTATTTTGCTTCATGAGTGAGGACTGAAAACCAGAAGTTCTTAACCATTCAAAGAATGAAAGCAAAATAGAAAGAATTAGGGGTCTAAATTCTCATGTGACCAAGGAACATGTTGTGGGAAGCCACCCCTCAATCCAAAAGAATTAAGGGTCTAAATTCTCATGTGACCAAGGAACATATGATGTGGGAAGCCACCCCTCAATCCAAGGGAAGACAATGTCAAAGCCATCCTTGTAGAAGAACAGTCGTGGTGCTATTTACCCCAGAGCTAGGAAGGATAAAAGAATTCTTTCCAAAGGGTATTAGTCTGAAAGTGAATGTAATTGTGAAACTACGGTTCAAACTTGCTTACTACAATGTCACAGTCCAGCATGTTAGCCACTACGCCATGGTGACTCTCTCTTTGATTATGAAACGGATTCATAACTGAGAAATTTTATCTCTTCCTCTACTTTTAAAAAGCCCTTTTGGCAGTTTGTTGACAATAGATTAAATATTGAATTCTAGATAGATGAAAAAAAATTAATTTCAAAAGCTTATACATTCTTGTATGTCAATCTGTCTTGGGTTATTTTATGCTTAGAGGTTAGGGAATCACATTTTTTGTGTAGCTGTTTCTTCAAAGTTTTTGTTTATATACACTATCCTTTAAATTTGAGATAAATCTATTTAACCCTTAATGGGACTATAACAGGTTACTACCACTCCGGTTCAGAGTGGACCTGGAAGTAATGACAATGAAGGGGTACTTTACACTTCTCAAATCTCCAGAACTGGAACTTTAACATCAGATGCAGTTTAGTGTCATATTCAGGACATGTCTTTTCTTCGGGCAGGCAGGGGGGATCTTACCCCTCTACTGGAGATACAATCAGTATATTTTAAACTCTGATAAGACCAGTATAAACAGAGCTTCATTTACATTGATATATATATATCATTGACATATATATCATGATGTAACATTTCTTTAAAAATGTGAAACTTCATTTGTCTATAAAAGTTAAGTAATTAAGAAAAATGGGACTCCCAATGTTTTCTGTTGCCATTTGCTATACTGAAGAGCAGGTGAAGTCCCTGTGGCATAGTGGCTTAAGTGCTTGGCTGCAATCTCAAATAAGAGAGTTCAAACTCCAGTCATGCTACTACATTCACTTTCGGATTTATACCCTTTGGAAAGGTATGAACCTCCTTATCCCCCATCTCAGCTAGAAGTTGCATAGTACTGCTGCTGTTCTACAAGGATAGCTTTAGCATTAAATAAGCCCTGAAGATCGATACATCATTAAAGTAATCAAATTCAACTTATATTGACAAACGAGTTCTTTATGGTCTTCAATGAATAAAGACAATAAAAAAATATTGTAGGACTTAGTACATTCTTATTGGTCAATAGTCAGAATTGAACTTGATAAGCATTATTTCATCTTTGAAATTGTTAGACAGTCTTTTGAAGATATAACCTTGTTTTGTAACAGCCTGACTTTTTATGATCATATTTATCAGGTCATTCAACTTGAAACTGGGAATCTATTAAAACAAATAAAATAAATATTCATAGAAAAATCTATTTTTATTCATTTAAAACATTCTCCTCCTATCTTATTATTTTATTCCACCTTTTGTAACCAGTTGTTAGATTTAAAAAGAAATTGTAATTCAAAGATACAATAACTTCATAGAAAACTTCTTCAATTTGATTTAAACCTGTTGGTGTGGCTTCAAATATGCTGACCGACCTGCCCCTAGAAAGTGGGGGTTCTTTGTTTTATAGCATATCAACCATTGTGGGCTATTTAATGCTAAATACTCTGTGTGTGTGTATATACATATATATATTAACCGGCTCATTGGCCTAGTGGGTAGAGTGTTCGCCAATGGTCCGAGAGACCAGGATTCAATCCCAGGTCGCGTCATACATTAAAAATGGTACTTGATACTTTCTTACTTAACACTCAGCAATATAAGGTATGTATCAAGGGTAAAGTGGAGCAATCCTAGGAAAGAAGTAGCGCCCTCTCCTACACCTCAGTGTAGTAGCTATTGAAAAAGGAGCCTTCTGGTCACCAACTTTACTTTTATATATATATATATATATATATATATACTTAATTATTGATTTATATTTATTTATATATATATATTTACCAATTTATTTATTGATTTATGATATATATATATATATATATATATATATATATATATATAGTAAAGTTCGCAACCGTCATTGAGGGAGACCTGAAGGCTCCCTTTTCAATAGCTACTACACCAAGGTGTAGGGAAGGGCGCTACTCCATTCCCTGGATTGCTCCACTTTACCCTTGATCCTTACCTTATAATGCTGAGTGTTAAGCAATGTGGTGTCATTTACCTTTTTTTTTTTTGCGTCTTTGGTATGACTCAACCTGGGATTGAACCCGGTCTGCCAATGGCCCAGTTAGTTTATATATATATATATATATATATATATATATATATATATATATATATATAACTCATTAAAATACACTAAAGGGATGACTCTCCTCTTCAGTGTGTGTTCTGAGTATGACACTAAAATGCATCCGATGTTGAGGTTCGAGTTCTTGTGATCTAGGAAGTTTGGAGTACACCTTCTTTGACATTACTCCCAGGTTTACTCTGACCTGTAGTGGTAGTACCTGTTAAGATCCTATCTATGGATCGAGTAAATCTGTTTAAAAATTATTCATGTATGATAAGATTGTATGCAAAAAAACTCTAAAGAAACAACTACACAAAAAATGTAAATATGAACATCCAATTAACATAATTCCCTAACTGCTGAGCATAAAATAACACTAGATGGATTGACATGCCATTAAAATCAATCCAATTTACATATCAGTCATGCAGCAAAATGGCTCCATTTTTATTTACTGAATTGAGAATTAAGAATTGAGTTTTGACTACATTATTCCGAATTGTTCTACATATCTGAGTGTATTCTTTGGTCATTTTAGAAGAAGCCATGATGGATAAAATCACTCCTGTCTCATCTAACACTCAACCTAACTTTCCAGTTTAGGTTGATGTGTCAGTTTTTCCTTCTTATTCTGTCATTATGTAGATCTTTTTTTGGCAATTATGCCCTGTTGGTAAGACTTAGAATATGCTGACTGTATTTCCTGCAGGTGTGTCCTGGGTAAGACACTAGACTACTTAGATGATTCAGCTTCCAGTTCTGGAGATTTGGGAGTGGTGGTACCTGTTAGGGTCTCATCAGTGGGTCAAATAGATCTGTTTGGAAATTGTTTGCATTCAATCAGACCCTGTACATAAAAAATACCTCTAAAGAAACAAGTAAAGAAAAAAAATCTAAATTTGAATGTTCAATGAATGCAACCCTAGACAGGTTGTGATGCTGTTAAAATCAGTCAACTGATTATATTGTATTATTTGTTTTGTTTATATTGAAACTAAAGTTGAATTGTGAATACAAACATCTGTTTCTTTCTATAATTATAATCTGTTGATATGTTTAGAAATACAATTGAGCCATAATAGGTATAGAACTTTTATCTTTGTCAGATCTTGCTTTTATTTTTATTTTTTCAATTTTATATGTATACCGGCTTATTGGCATAATGGTTTGAGTGCTCGCCAATGGCCTGGGAGATCAGTGTTCAATTCCAGGTTAAGTCATACCAAAGACTCAAAAAAAGCTTCTTGATGTCTCCTCAGCATTATAAGGTATGGATCAAGGGTAAGTGGAGCAATCCAGGGAAAAGAGTAGTGCCCTCTTCTACACCTCAATGTAGTAACTATTGAAAAGGGAGGTTTTGGGTTTGCCCTCGACTATGTTCGGCCAACTAATATAATGTCACAAGCTGTATCAGCCTTTTTTCTTTTAATCTTTTATCTAGTTTATCTTTATGTATGAATATATATTGCCATCTATCCTCATATTTCTCTCATTGCACAGCTGTGGTTCTCAAATGAAAAGACAGATAAAATAGATTGCCAGTTATCGACATTTCTTTGAATTGCTCTAAGTCAGGTAGCATAGTTTGTATGCTTATAAAAATGTTTTTGGGCCATGTAATTCACATACTTGTAAGTTATAAAAAAAGATGTATTTTTTAAATAATATATAAAGCATTTATTATGTAGATTAATATTTAGCACATGCAGCACCGATACATGGTAAAAAAATTCTTGGTTTACTTTCTTTTCTTTTCTTTTAAGTTACCTGCAATCACCAGTTCAATATTGTAAGGACTGAGCTATAAAAATAGAATCCTAAGTTTCTCATAAAAGTCCGTTCTGTGTTGATTAGGAGGAAGAGGAGCTCTCAAAATAACTTGACTAACAAGTAGAGAGCCCTTTTGGTTTGAATTCAGTTTTTCAGAAGACTGGTTGCCATACCAAGGTTAAAGAGTCTAGTCTGCTCTACTATTTACTCATAGCTGGAAGAAGAATAGTTGGATTCATGCCTTTGCCAAGGTTATTAACGCTATGCGAAATGCAGACACAGTCTTGTCCAGGATTTGAACTTGAGTCACTGTTTCTATTTCCTACAGTGATAACCATTATATCACAAGTGCTTCCTATTTGAATGTATTAGTTATCAATTGACTTTAGGTTGCTAAGATATTTCTGATGTGACCGAGTTAAACTGTATTCTTACAGGTGTATTGGACTCAAAGACGTGGCAAGTGTACGAAGAGGAATTTTGTTCTCTGTTTACAGTTATGAAACCAAGAAGTCTGCAAGCAAAAATAATAAAAAGTAGAAAATAGAAAACTATAATCTTTAATCTTTCATAGCATCAAAGAATCAAAAGTTGAAATAGTGCAGAAAACACTAGGGTCAGTCAAAAGTAATATTTAGGTAATGTAATAATTAATAACCAATCATAGCGACAAAGAATCAAAAGTAGAAATAGTGTAGAAAACACTAGGGTCAGTCAAAAGTAATATTTAGGTAATGTAATAATTAATAACCAATCATAGCAACAAAGAATCAAAAGTTGAAATAGTGTAGAAAACACTAGGGTCAGTCAAAAGTAATATTTAGGTAATGTAATAATTAATAACCAATCATAGCAACAAAGAATCAAAAGTAGAAATAGTGTAGAAAACACTAGGGTCAGTCAAAAGTAATATTTAGGTAATGTAATAATTAATAACCAATCATAGCAACAAAGAATCAAAAGTAGAAATAGTGCAAAAAACACTAGGGTCAGTCAAAAGTAATATTTAGGTAATGTAATAATTAATAACCAATCATAGCAACAAAGAATCAAAAGTAGAAATAGTGTAGAAAACACTAGGGTCAGTCAAAAGTAATATTTAGATAATGTAAGGTACAATTCAGCAGCTCTGCAGAGTTTAGGTTATTTCGTTTAATGGCATACTAACCCTTAATGGTTATTTAATGCCAAATCCTGTTTACACATATACATGTAAGTGAATAGTTTGTAGGCAACTCTATCTTTAAATGATTAGAGCTTATTTGTTTGCACACAGTTAAATAGTTCCAAGTGTCACTATTTAACATTAGTAATTCTATTTATCAAGTATTCCTATCTAATTTAATATTAATAATTTCCTTATTTCATTTTTCTAAACAATGTCTATTTTACAATATTTATTGTCAATTAGAATTTATATCAAACAGTTACAAATGGCAACTGTTATGATAAAACATAAATCAAATTAAGAGAAAAAAGAGATTTATCAATTATATTTTGTATATTCTTGCATTTCATACAATCATATTGAATTGTTAATATATTAATGTTAGAAAAATTCCAGGGAATTTTGTGGAGAAATTATTTTTGATTTAAGTGAGTAAATTCTTAAGAGATTTTTTAATTTAAACATTTTTTTTTCAAGATTGTTCTAACTGACAATGTTATGTAATTATTTTTCATTTCTATCTTGAAGAACTATCTATAAATTTAATTAGTAATGTTTAATTAAATGAGAATAATTATTTTTAAAAATAAATTGAAGTTTGTGAATCTAAATTCTGTATGATTAATCAAATCTTGTTGCAACATAGCTTCTGGCCGAATATTGTTTGTTAAAGACTCTTCAATGAAGACTCCTCTTTCTTCATCTGAAACAAATTAAGTATCCATTCTAAATTTGGTAGTTCTATATCAAACCATTTGGTTGTTGGTACAGGACAGATAAAGAAACTCTTCCCAATTATTGATATAGATTCAGTGTTTTTGAAAAAGGACACAAGCAAGAAATTCAGAATTATATTTTATTATAAAGAGTCTATCTAAGCTCATTGTACTCAGTTTAATCCAAGTATAATGAATTTGGGGGGGGGAAACATTTAAATTAGCTTAATATATTATTTTTTAATATTTGACATTTTCACACTCGGTAATGGAGTGAGGCTGTAAAGATCTGTGATATAGCTTTAAGTCTGATGGGAAAATATCCTGATTAATATTTATGGTATAACCTTTAAATGTAAATGTGGCAATGTCTCTATTTTTTCTTATTACTCTATCAGTGAGGCTCAGAACATGTTGACTGTATCTTCTGAAGAAGGGTAAGACTCCTTCAAAAAAGGAATGTCTTGGGTATGACACTAAATGATAGTGAGGCTCCAATTCTGAATATCTGAGGAGTGTGGAGTACACTTTGCTTGCCATTACTCCCAGGTCCACTCTAATTCAGAATAGTAGTACCTGTTAAGATCCTATCTATAGGTCAAATAGATCTGTTTAAAAATTATTCATCTTTAATAGGATGTAGTGCAAAAAAAGGACCTAAGAAACAATTATGCCAAAACATATAGATATAATATTGAGGTGCATGTGGTGTAATGGTTATCATCGTAGGAAATGGACACGGCGACACAAGTTCAAATCCTGGACGAAACTGATTCCATTTGACATAGCACTAATACCCTTGGGAAAGGTATGAATCAAATTGTTCTCCCTCCAGCTATGGGTAAATAGTAGGGGAAACTGGGTTCTTCAGCCTTGGTGAGGCAACTAGTCTAGGAGAAGGAAAACTCTGAATTCAAAACCTGTTAAACTCCACTTAAAAATTGACCTTGTGTCATATCCTGTTACCGTGTCCATTTCCTACGACGATAACCATTACACCACGGGCACCTCCAATCCAATGATTATTATAATAAGTTAATTGAAATCATATAATTACTTAAACCTTATGATATTTATATTAGATAAGAATACTCAAATCCATATAACTGTATGCTAATTATTTGTATCAAGAATAGTTACTTGCAAATTATTATCATTTGTCACATGAAAATTTATTCAGCAATAAATAACCCAACAAGAGTTGACATTCCATAAAATCAACCAAGCAACATTGTCTCTGCACACATTATTTCATGAATAGTCACGGAAATTGACCTCATTGATTGAAACGTGATACAATATTTGAATGAACCAGAAATTGTTTAGATACTTGTTTGTTTGCTTGTTGGATTTTATGGCATATCAACCTTTGTAGATTATTTAACGCCAAATCCATTTTTATACAAATAAACAGCTCTATTTCAAACAATCCAGTTTAGCATAAGTACACTGTTTAATTGTCAAAAATATTTCTATTTCAAGTTATTCAGTTTAGTCAAACAGTTCTAATTCAAACAATTTAGTTTAGTATAAGTATAGTTTTTGTTTATACACAGTTAAATGTCAAACAGTTCTATTTCAAACAATTCAGTTTAGCATAAGTACAGTTTAGTTCTATTTGACCCATAGATAGGACCCTTTCAGGTGCTATCACTCCTGGTCAGAGTGGACCTGGGAGCAATGGTAATAAAGGGGTACTCCACATTCCCCAAAGCTCTAGCATCACTGGAACCTCACCATCAGATTGTTTAGTGTCATCTTCAGGACACTCATTGGGTGGGAAGGTCTAACTCCTCTGCAGGGAAGTAGTTGGTGTATTCTACAGCCCCAGCCGACTGGGCAAGTTTAGATATTTGAACCTCTTTTTTTATATTCTTGATGCTTAACATGTTTAATCCCAACATCAACCCAAGTCCAAATTGGACACATACACATACATACATACATACATACACACAAACACGCACACACAAAGCAGAAATTGCACCTTGATGCACCTAACTGTGATTTCCTGCTTACAGTCAAGCACTCTTTAATAGACTAAAGAATATACAGCACTGTTGGCTTGGGCAGTAGAATAGGGCCATCTAAAGGCACTGAATCATCTTAGTTTCTCCTTACTTTTCTACTTTTAGGAGTTTCGTACTGGGCCATCTCAAGGCACTGTATCATCTTAGTTTATACTTGCTTCTCATCTTTTGCGAGTCTCAGACAGCTGAAACTTTATCTCTTAACCCTGGGCAGTTTGGTGTAATGCCAGCAGCGCCTCTGCTGGTTTTCTTTGTTCTACTTGGGTCGAAATCTTCCCTGGTTTATATAAATCCAGATGCCAATGCATTCCTAATGGTCACCTCCCCACCTATGCATCGCACATAGACACACCTCCTGTCTTGCATACTATGTGGGGTGTGTTCTTGTGGTGTAATGGTTAAAGCGATGGACTGCGGAATTGTAGTAAGTGAGTTTGTACTCTGGTTGCGCTATTACGCTCGCTTTTGGGCAAATACTCTTGGGAAAGGTATGAACCCCCTTATCCTCCTAGCTATGGGTTAAATAGTACCACTACTGTTCTTCGAGGAGAATGGCTTTGGCATTAAATAACCTAAAAAGGTTGATATGCCATTAAACAAAGAAACCAACCAACCAACCAACAACTTATGCGGCATTACTGTTGAGGAAACACCTGCATTTTGTTAACTGTGGCATGTCAAAAGGATCTTCCTGTCAGTATCCAACAACAGGTCCACTCTGACCTGGATTGATATTACTTGTAGCAGCCCCATCTATGGGTCAAATAGAACTGTTCAATCATTTGCTAAGGGTTATTATTTGTTATTTGAAACCATACAGTTGTCCACAAATTGTTTGTATTATGGAAATCAGACCTAACCGATAAAATGAAACGCAGTTTCTTCCAGGCAGTGGTCACATCGATACTGCTATATGGCTGCACTACATGGACGCTAACAAAACGGCTGGAGAAGAAGCTAGATGGCAATTACACAAGAATGCTGCGTGCAATCCTGAACAAGTCCTGGCGGCAACACCCCACAAGACACCAACTGTACGGCCACCTGCCCCCTATCACGAAAACTATTCAAGTTAGATGAACCAGACATGCAGGACACTGCTGGAGAAGCAGAGATGAACTCATAAGAGATGTACTCTTATGGATCCCCACACATGGCCGCGCAAAAGCAGGACGACCAGCACGAACGTACATTCAGCAGCTATGTGAGGATACGGGATGTTGTCCTGAAGACCTACCTAGGGCGATGAACGATAGGGAGGAGTGGCGAGAGAGGGTCAGGGATATTCGTGCTACCAGCGCGATATGATGATGATGATAAATAGAATTACAAATATTAGATAGCAATACTTGTAACCATTTAGCTGTGTGAAAACAAATGATTAATATTAAATAGAATTATTAGTGTTAAATAGCAATACTTGTAACCATTTAGCCATGTGCAAACAAATGATTAATATTAGATAGAATTATTTGTAACCATTTAACTGTGTGAAAACAAATGATTAATATTAGATAGAATTATTAGTGTTAAATAGAAATACTTGAAACCATTTAACTATGTACAAACAAATGATTAATGTTAAATAGAATTACTTGAAATCATTTAACTGTGTGCAAACAAATAAGTTCCAACAACTCATTTAAAAATAAAGTTACTGTTTGTTTCAAAAGTCTTGTCAAAGAAGAATCAACCTATTGGATGCTAGTCAACTCACTTAACTTGCAAAATGAACTGATGGATGTGCACCAATCAGACATCAGCAAAATGCTGCCCTTTTCCACTTCAAACTTAGTCTCTTTTATGTTCATAAAATCTCGCCACTTCACGTAGGCTTATCTTGTTCTCCTCCATAAAACAAGTCACGCATCTTGCATCCTTTTCTACTGATTTCCACGTGCTGGTAGCAGAGAGAGCACACCTTCTGTTTCTTCGAGGTAAGATTGTTCCTGGCATTACTACTACTATTAAGTGAGTTGACTAGCGTCCAATAGGTTGATTCTTCTTTGACGAGACTTCTGAAACCAACTACAGTTACCTACAAACTATTTGCTTACAAATCAAATATGCATATTTAAACATGATTTAGTATTAAATAACTCATCAAGGGTTGATATGCCATAAAACCCCACCCAACCAACCATCTTTTTTTCTTATATTTGCTGCTGTGGATCTCCTTGATTATTTGTTTTGCAGAAGCTCATTATTGTTGATTTCACTTTTCATTTATCTTAATCTTTCTATAATTTTTCACTCAGTCTTCATTTATTGCTGTCTATAAACACAGTATCTTCCCACTTTATCGATGGAAGATTTAGTCAAAGCTACTCAGCAGATGTTTGAAACCTTAGATAGTATTAAATCCAATACACTTTTTTTATTATATATTAATTTCTATGATAAATTTTATTTTATTAATTGCCCATACTCTGTGGCAATTCTGTGGCTATCCTATCTGTGGGATAAGTCAAAATAGTAGATACTCATGTAATGAACAACTTTTCAAGACCAATTTTTCACCTAATTAAAGGTACTATTTACCAACCCCTCCGCTCGGGCAGGATATGACACAAGGTCAATTTTTAAGCGGAGTTTAACAGGTTTGAATTCAGAGTTTTCCTTCTCCTAGACTAGTTGCCTCAACAAGGCTGAAGAACCTAGTCCGTCCTACTATTTACCCATAGCTGGAGGGAGAATAAGGGGGTTCATACCTTTCCCAAGGGTATTTTCCCGAAAGTGAACATAATAGCGCGACTGGAGTACGAACACGCGTACTACGATTCCGCAGTTCATCGCTTTAACCATTACACCACGAGGACACCCCTAATTAAAGGTGGGGTCCTTCATTACATGTGATATGTTTTTAAAACATAGAAGTTTACTTTGTTTCTAAGCCTAACCTTGCCATAATTTTAATCCAAATTGTCCCTGCCCCATCTGGGCATAGCCTACACCCCAACAAAGGCTATTAGTTAAGATAAAGTTTTTACTTAACATTGTTTACTATTTATAACATCTATGTATAAATATTATATAAATTGTAAGGAATATTAGTCGAGTATTGTAAACACATGTTTATATCATTCTGTGATATGCATAGATGTCAGATAGTATACTTAATCAATTACATATGTTATTATTGTATTATCAATGCTATTGTGTATCAGTGATGGGATGTTAGTATGTTTGAAATATCCAAGTAAATACAATAGGCTACATCAAAGTCTAGACTGCATTGCTTATTTTTGGTATTGTATTGGTTTTGATTGTATTTGAGTAGTTTTGAAAGTATGAATAAGTGTCTGAATGTTTTCTCTTTATGTCATTGAATATTAAAGAAATATTTTGTAAGCTAGCATAGCCAAAAGTTAGGAGTTATTCATTGCATGCAATATATGATAAAAACACCTTTTTGTGGCTAAAAATTAGTGGTCATTTATTATATGAGTATATACTTAATAATGATTGATGAAAAAAAAATTGTGAATTGGTTCCTGGAAAGGTGCAATGCTAATCATGTGCCATTTTTTACTCCATTATAGTCATTTATAAATTAGACACAAAAAGAAATTAACAACAATCAATTTTATAATTCTGCTCAGTTGTTCATTGTTAAATTCATCCATATATTGTCCTCACAGCTAAGTAGGATATTCTTCTACCCTCCACCTCAACCTAGTGAGATATTGTTCTTTATCTGCTCCTTGCAGCCTGGTGGTATATTGTTCTTTATCTGCTCCTTGCAGCCTGGTGGGATATTGTTCTTTATCTGCTCCTTGCAGCCTGGTGGGATATTGTTCTTTATCTGCTCCTTGCAGCCTTGTGGGATATTGTTCTTTATCTCCTCCTTGCAGCTTGGTGGGATATTGTTCTTTATCTACTCCTTGCTGCCTGGTGGGATATTGTTCTTTATCTCCTCCTTGCAGCCTGGTGGGATATTGTTCTTTATCTCCTCCTTGCAGCCTGGTGGTATATTGTTCTTTATCTGCTCCTTGCAGCCTGGTGGGATATTGTTCTTTATCTGCTCCTTGCAGCCTTGTGGTATATTCTTCCACCTTCTCTTTCAATCAATCGGGATATTCTTACCTTGTTTCTTGGTCTTATCTTGCCAATAAAGACACCTTTTTGTGGCTAGAAATGAGGGGTTCATTACACATTGTGTAATTATTACCACTTGCAGAACCCGTAGCAATTCCACAAAAAAAATCAAGAAGAGCTATTTAAACAAGAAAGCATGATTTACGATATTATTAGATATAAATCCAGTTGTTGCCTTTGCAATAAATAATACAAACATATATAACATCCTCACATCTCATCAGATCTTCAGCAAATCAATATAAAATGATTTATGTTTACTGTGTAAATCTGATTTCTCTGATAAAATAAAACTGGATTTCTTCCAAGCTGTGTCAGTACTACAATATGTATGCACCTGCCGGAAGAAAAAGCTACATGAGAACTACACAACATTGCTATATGCTGTTTTGAACAAATCCTGGAAGCAGCACCTCACAGAACTTAAGCTGTACACCCACTTACCTCTCATCTTATAAACCATTTAAGTAAGATGAATAAGACATGCTAGAGAAGTAAGTATGAACTCATAAGCAACTCTCTCTTATGGACTCCTACACATGGATGAACCAGCGTTGTCCAACTAAGAAGGACTTACAGTCATCAGCTTTGTATGGACACTGAATGCAGTCTAGAGGACTTGCCAAGAGTGATGGCTGATAGGAACGGATGGCGGGAGTGAGTCAGAGAACTCTATACTATCACCACGATTTGATGATGCTTCTTAGTGAGGATAGATGAAATTAGAATTAGGCAATTTCATCAGAGTTGAACACAGTGTTTGATCTGATGTAAATCATCTTTTCTTGCTTAAATAACTCTTCTTGATTTTTTTTTTTTTTCATTCCGTGGAATTTTTAAGGATCCTGCTAGTGACTAGTAATAGAACAATTAAAACAATATAGTGTAATAAAATATATGTGAGAGAAAGAAAATTGTTTCTTCTTATCATCTTTATCAAGAACTTTCACCTTTTCACTTACAGGAAACACTTTATAGCTTCCTTAAAGTGCCATAAAGTGCTTCCTTTTAGCAAATCTGAACTGCCAGTATCATGGCTGTATCCCTTTGGAATCATTATTAAATAACCTTTATTAATTATTTATTGCTGGGGTTGACTGCAGGGTAACTGAACCCACTGAAAAAAAAGGAGTTCCCGTAGCATAATGGTTAAAGTGATGGACTGTGAGATCGTATTATGTGAGTTCAAACTCCAGTCACGCTATTATGTTCACTTTCAGACTAATACCCTTGGGAAAGGTGTGAACCCCCTTATCCTCCCAGCTATGAGTTAAATAGTATTACTGTTCTTCTACAAGGATGGCTTTGGCATTAAGTAACCCATGAAGGTTGATATGCCTTTAAAAACACTGAAACCTCAATGTATCCATGGAAAGCAAAACTGCAGATAAGTAGGGAAGAACTCTACTGGCTTTGGAAGTACATATAAACTAATGAATTACAACTTTATTATAGACTTGTCATGCTAAACTTTGGTTGCTGAAGATTATAGCACCAATATTCCTTTGCCAGTTTTCCAGAAGTTTTCACTCTGACACTTCCATTAAAATCAAAGTTCATAAAAGAAACAAGATAGAAGAAACGTCTAAAGCTCAAAGGAATGTTATTTATAGAGCTCTACTTCGTTAAACCATTGTTTTATATGGATTGAATATAGAAAAAAGAAGTCAGTTTTTTGAGGTTAAAGATAATACTGGGTATGCCACATTATGTGGAGACAATGTTTATGGGATTATATGAGGATATTATTACAATAATGTACAATGAGATGGTGAGCTCTGTGTGCTCTTCACAAAGCAACCAAGGGTGTGAGCATAGTGACCAAGCCTTCTACAAAGCTTATTGCCAAGCTGTGCTAAATGCGATGAATTATCTAGCCATCATAAAAGTAGTAATGAATTATTACAAATTCCAGAATTGACTAAATTGAGTGGGTATCTCTTACCGCCCAATTTTTGTTAAAAAAAAAAAAAAAAAAAAAAAAATCATTGTAGTCACTCCTTGATAGATGTAAATATAAATGTTTATTTAAGACTTTATAAATTTATAGGAAGCACTCATGGCATAATGGTTATCATCGTTGAAAGTAGATTAAGCAATCCAAGATCAAATCCTGGACAGGGCTGTTAGCATTTAACATAGAACTAATACTCTTGAGAAAGGTATGAATCCAACTATTCTACATTCAATTTGGATAGATAGTTGGGTAGACTGAGGCCTTTAACCTTGGTATGGTTTCTGGTCTAGGTGAAAAAGAAAACTGAATTCAAACAAGTTGTACTCTAGCTAAAAAGATTGACCTTTTGTCACATCCTGCTCATGGTGGAAGGGTTGGGTATATGCATATACTTTACAAATTTGGAGATAAATTCTTTGTAATTAACTAATCTACTTATATATGAGACACAGTGAGACTTTATATATATATATATATATATATATATATATATATTCATCACTCAACCTAGACTCTGGACAGAGAGATTATTATTATAGTGTTACTTGAAGAAAATAAGCTTCATGTTGCCATCAGAAAATTTCTCATTACTGAGTTGTAAGACCACATTGCTAATAAATGCATTGTAAAAAGTTCAGTTTACAAATGGACAGAATTTGGACCAAAGATTATTGAACAAATGCCAAAACCTGATGAATCTTCTTTCATTTTATTTTTTTGTATTCGTTGTATCTATGGTCCATTTTATTAATTTTTGAGAATGGCATGTCAAATCTCGTTCATTGTCCATTCATATTTAAATCTTTTTGTATAATTGTTTCTTAAGAGGTTTTTTTGTACATGGTTCTATTGAATAGAAATAATTTTCAAACCGGTCTATTTGACCCATAGATGAAATCCTAACAGGTACTACCACTCCAGGTTAGAGTAGACATGGAAATGAAGGGCTACTCTACACTCCCCAAATCTCCAGAACTGGAGTTTCGCCATCAGGTATAGTTGCATGTCTCACTTCGGTTACCTCTTTTTTTTGGGGGGGGGTTGTCTTACCTCCCTGCAGGAAATACAGTTAGTATATACTAAGCTTTACTGACAAGACAGTTTACAGAAAATGTGCTAGGGATTATTTTCTTTTTTTGATTAAATTGGCAGATTCACATGTGAGACTTTTTAGAAAAGAAATACTTAATTTTTTAAAAGTCTGTCTACTATAATCTAATAAAGAAACAAACTTGTTTGTTTCATAAAAAAAGCTTGCATTTGATATTTATTGCCATTGCAGCACTATAATTGTTCTTCTTTTTAATCTATAAGATTTTCTTTTTGATATGCTGTATGAGTAACAACAGCACCAATGAAATCAAAAAGGACATCAAAGTGAAAGGCCAAAAACTTGAAACTGTCAATAATTTCAAATACCTTGGTGCAATCATTTTTGATGAAGGATTGAAACCAGAAATTCTGGCCAGAATTGTGCAATCAACAGTAACACTGACAATACTGAAATGCATATGGCCCGACAAGAACATTTCGAGCCCAGTCGGCTGGGGCTGTAAAATACATTGATTGCTTCTTAGCAGAGAGGTAAGACTCCTCCAACGAGTGTTCTGGATATGACACTAAACAATCTGATGGTGAGGCTCCAGTAATGCTGGAGCTTTGGGGAATGCAGAGAACCTCTTTATTGCCATTGCTCCCCGGATTGGTAGCACCTGATAGGGTCCTATCTATGAGTCAAATAGAACTAAACTGTACTTATGCTAAACTGAATTGTTTGAAATAGAACTGTTTATATGTATAAAAATGTATTTGGCATTAAATAACCTACAATGGTTGATATGCCTTAAAACCAAACCAAAATGACTTAATTTGGCTTTAAATGACCCAAAAAGGGTTGATATGCTGTAAAACAAATCAACCAACCAAGAACATTTCCCTGACATCGAAAAATCAAATTAATGCATACATTTGTTGTCTCAATCTTTCTGTACACTTGTAAATCCTAGACCCTCAATGTTGACTCCCAGAGGTGGATTGAAGCCCTTGAGATGAGATGCTACTGTAAGATGTGGTGTGGTCTCTGAATGAGATGTTCATCACATTCAGAGACCACACCACAAATAAGCAAGTCAAAAAAAGTTATAACTCCAAGCCTTTCTATCACATGACAGCCTGTTTAGTGTTATGAAGAAAATAAAAGCGATGTGATATGGACATGTGACACGATCATCTGGCCTGGCAAAAAAAAAAAAAAAAAAAAAAAATCCTGTAAGGCACATAGGCTGGGAAGAAGATGAAAAGCTAGACAGAAGAAGAGGTGGGAAGGTAACATCTGGGAATGGACAAGTCTCTCTTTTGTTAAGTCATAGAGTGCAGCTCACAACCAAGATAGATGGCAGGTGATTGCTGGAGAGTTATCAGTGGTACCTCTACAACCTCTTCACCTAGGGTTACAAGACTGATGATTATTAATGAGTCAGCTTGGCCTAATGTGAACATAATTTATCTTATTAGCTACAATTTCATCTTCAAAACTGTTTATTAAATATTGCTACAATATCAAAGTGCATCTTTGTAGCTTTTATATAATCTAAAATATTGTTACATTATGCAGGTTGGTATAAGGGTTTTAAAATGTCTCTATTTATAGTATCTATCAGCAGATTTATTATTTCAATTCACAACTGACTAAACACCAATGTAAATAAGGCCAACTTGCCAGGCTTATCGTTACAACTGTATCTGCACAACATTTTAACAATGAATAACTTCTTCAGCAGTCATGAAGCCAAATATTTAGTCATGTAGAAATTATGTTGTGATTAATTGCAAATAGATAAGTAAATAAAGGGAGATGCCCTATAATTAGCAATCAATAGTTATCTCTCTTGGGAAATTATAATGATCAGAGTATGTGAACACTGACTGCGAGCTATTTAATTGCAAATTGGACTGGAAATTTTATTTTATACCCTGACTGAAGTTCAAACTAGCTAATTACAATATCACAGTTCAGCACATTAGCCAATATACCATGGGGACTCCCCCTCCTATTGTTATGGTAACATGAAGCTTGTTTGGTTTTATGGCACATCAACCATTGTAGGTTATTAATGTCAAATCCATTTTTATATATATAAAAGGTTCTATTTCAAACAATTCAGTTTAGTATAAGTATAGTTTTTTGTTTCCACACAGTTAAATGTCAAAACAGTCCTATTACAAACAATTCAGTTTAGCATAAGTACAGTTTAGTTCTATTTGACTCATAGATAGGACCCTATCAGGTGCTACCACTCCAGGCCAGAGTGGACCTGGGAGCGATGGTAATGAAGAGGTATCCTGCATTCCCCAAAGCTCCAGCATTACTGGAACCTCACCATCAGATTGTTTATTGTCATCTCCAGGACACTTGTGGGGGAGGTCTTACTCCTTTGTAGAGAAGCAGTTGGTATATTCTACAGACCCAGCCAACTGAGTAAGACATGAACCATTATTTGTTATTTACATGTCAATTTCTATTGTGCATAAACATATACTAAGCTATTGGCAACCTAGTCTTACTCCTGAGTAATAAGAAATTCTATCTGTTTGGTTTGGTTTCTTTATTTAATGGCATATCGACCTTTGTAGGTTATTTAATGCCAAAGCCATTCTCCTAGAACAACAGTAGTGGTACTATTTAACTCATAGCTGGGAGTATAAGGGGGTTCAGTACCTTTCCCAATGGTATTTGCCTGAAAGTGAACATAATAGCGTGACTGGAGTATGAACTCACTTACTACGATTCCACAGTCCATTGCTTTAACCATTACACCACGAGGACACCCCCAAATTCCATTTGTATAGAAGTATGAATTCTGTATTTGTTGTACGCATGTGAGTTGAAGGTTTTGCGATGTTTTGGTAACGTGAGGCATAATTCTGCAGCTCTTGGTAATTTTGCTGAGGTTATGAAGGTGTCAAACCATACTGAATTGTGAGATGTCAAGTTTACTTGACACTCTTTGGATTCAGCTCTATTGTTCGGAGCACACCTTTAGTATTCACAGTTTTAGATCTGCCTGACCTTGTCTGATCATCAAGGTTCATGCAACTATAGCAAAATTTCTTCAACCATCTGTTTACTGTACTACCATCAACTGAGCCTTCACTTTTCTCATAGAAAATGTTTTTGGTCACTTCCACGGCATTATAGCCCAGTTCAAACTTGTAAAGCATAAATTCCAAAATTAGACTATGTTGTATGTTCATCTCTGCAACTTTCAAATCACACTGAGTTAAGCAATGCCCAATGTGTCAGCTCGCCAACTTCAACAATATTACTAACCACAGCAGAAAACTACTATGACTTGATTGCCCAGTCGGCTGGGGCTGTAGAATACACCGACTGCTTCTCTGCAGAGGGGTAAGACCCCCCCCCAACGAGTGTCCTGGATATGATACTAAACAATCTGATGGTGAGGTTCCAGCAATGCTGGAGCTTTGGGGAATGTGGAGTACCCCTTCATTGCCATTGCTCCCAGGTCCACTCTGGCCTGGAGTGGTAGCACCTGATAGGGTCCTATCTATGGGTTAAATAGAATTAACAGCATACTTATGCTAAAATGAATTGTTTGAGTAAAACTGAATAGTATGAAATAGAAATGACTTTTACAATTAAACCGTACTTACATTTAAACTGAGTGCATATGCTTAACTGAATTATTTGAAATGGAGCTGTTTTTCAACATTGAAACTGTATTTACACTTAACCGAATTGTTACATACAACTGCTTGAATGGTTAGAGATGGAAATGTTTTTGACTATTAAACTGTGTACTTATGCTAAACTGAATTGTTTTAAATAGAACAGATTATTTATATAAAAATGGATTTGGCATTGGATGACCTACAAGGGTTGATGTGCCATAAAACCCAACAAACCAAACCAAACCAAACCTACTATGACTTGAACTGATTCAGTCACATAATGTACACATCACAAGCTAGCACATACAAAAATATTGTAAAATTTTTGACTCCCCCTTGTATTATTCAGTTCAAATTTTATCAATTTGAAGCTGTTAAGATATGATTTTAAAAATGTATTATATTTCTAATTTTATATTTTAAAATAAGTATGGAATTTCTGGATCCTAGGCAGAAGTGCCAAGTAGGGATTCTTTGATACTCTACAGAGTACACAGATACTACACTGATCCTAAGCAGAGTACCTATATAAATAAGTTGGCTGACTGTAGTCAAGAGCAACCCAAAGGCTCCCTTTTCGATAGCTACTACATCAAGGTGTAGGGGAGGGCGCTACTCCTTTCCCTGGATTGCTCTACTTACTGTTGATCCATACCTTATAATGCCAAGTGTTAAGCAAGGAGGCAGCAAGTACCACTTTTTGAGTCTTTGGTATGACTTGACCTGGGATTGAACCCTGGTCTTCTGGGCCATTGGTGAACACTCTAACCATTATGCCAATATTTAGATATTTTACTACTAGTCTGGGTTAAAAATGCAGTAAGAATAACTTAAAATCTGGCCAATTTACTAAAAAAAATTTTGTTCCCCGATGATACCTGGATCAGAAAAATAAGGTCTAAAAAAGTTTAGCTTTGGGTTACCCTTACTGCACTTTTAACCTGGATTAATATGCATGTATTTCCCATCCACATGATCAGGATATGATACAAAGTCAATGTTTTTTTTTTTAAAGTGGAATTTAATAAGTTTGAATTCAGAGTTTTCCTTTCCCTCGACCAGTTGTTATACTAAGGTTAAAGAGACCAGTCTGCCCTATTGTTATATTTTGACCTTCGGCCCGAGCAAAATGCCATTCAAGGTGATGCACCGGAAGGAAGTGACACATTCCAATGGCAGTTAGGAGAGGAAATTGCGTGGGTGGAAATTGGCTAACAAAATGGGCCAAGCTAAAAAATCCCATGATACTCTCATAGACTGACACACCGGAAGAGAGTGACCTCTGAACTGCATGACAGTTATTTCCGCTTGATGACAATTAAACATTCGATTTCAAAGATCGAGTGGGCATCTAACGATTATATAACTCAGTTGAGTTCAACGAGCCAGTTGAGTTGCAGACAGTTGGAGAGGGAGATAGACGAGATGTGGTAGGGAAGGCCACACCAGGCCGAAGGGGCTTGGGGCCCTGATGAGTTGGGGTCCAGAGAAGATGCTGATAAGATGCAGTAAAGAAAGCCAGCACCCAGCAGAGTGGACCCCAGCATCAGGAGAACAAGAAAGACACAACGTTGACGGTCATAACAATGGGGTCAAAATATTACAGTTTCTGTTCGGTCTCCAGCTCCCTCTCACACGCAAACCCTGAGTAACCCTTTTCAAACCCTTGCAATAAAGTGAGAGGTATATATATTTTGTTAAAGAAGTCTTCTTGCGTCTGTCTTTATTATTGTGTCGTTATGATGCTGTAGATGACAATATAACACTACAATTTACCCATAGTTAGAGGGAGAATAGTTGGTTTTATACCTTTCCCAACAGTATTCATGCTATGTCAAATGCAAAGATCTTTGTCTAGGATTTGAACCTGGGATGCCATGTCTATTTCCTATGGTGATAACCATTACACTACAAGCACATCCATGTATATTTCTTTAATTCTTTTAAGAGTCATGCTTTGTTGTATGTTATGCTTTTAACTTAAGATCTCAGTTACTTAATTTTTTTTTTTTTTTTTCTAAAGATTATGTACACTTATATTTAGCCATTTCACTGTGCTTTTTTATTTGTTTTTGATTATTAGGAATAAAGTAAGAATTGATAATTTTCATTTTGGAAGAATTTTTGTTTTTATCTCTTTCATTGTATGATTAAATTTCATGTTCATTTCCATAATGATAATTATCCACAAAACAAATAAAATTAATACTGGGTCGGTGAGGATCAGAAGTCTATGCGGGTGTATCCACTTCTTGCAGCAAAAGGAGAGATTTTTTTTACACCTGGACTATACAATTTTTCCCAGTCACACTATTACATTCACTTTCAGACTAATACCCTTGGGAAAGGTATAGACCCCTTTACCCTCCCTGGCTATGGGTTAAATAACATCACCTCTGTTCTTCTACAATGATGTCTTTGGCATTAAATAACCCATACAGCTTTTGATTTATATCAATAAATGAAACCTGTTTTTGCATTTGAGAAGATAATCTTTCTGATGTGTATATATATATATATTTTTTTTTTTTCAGACCAGAGGATTACTGAACCTGTTTGAGAAAGATGCAGCTTCTCTCAAAAAATATACTGTTGGCTTACACAATTGTTGTCAAAGAATATTATCTGCACAGGTTTGTAAGATGTTTTATTTCATTCAGGAGCAAAAAAAAAAATTATTATAAGTTATTTAATTAACGAAAAAGGATTAATATAATTAATCATTACCTTAATTATATTTTATTATTTACTTTGGTAAGGCTTTGAACTACTCAGTGTCTCTTGGTTCAGGTGTCATAGTCAGACAGTGCACTCGCATGGAAAGAATATGACAATCATCATCTGTCATAATAAACTCCTAGACTGGAAATGAGGCTAGGGTGAATCGAGTGGTTGGTTGACCTCATATCCAGAAGAGATGGTCCTGAGAATTTTAGGATTTTGAAAATGCAGGATTTGAGGTTTGACCATCAAAGTGGCAGTTGAGTTTTTCCTCATCTGATCAGATCAGTTTGGGTCTTGACCTCCAGAGATGAGTTGAGATCTTAGACACTACAAGATGTGCTGCACGCATGGGGGAGGGTGTCAGCATAGTATGTTTAGCATAGGCTTTTATGAATTGTGTCTCTCTCTTCATGTTGCCAAGGGCTGAGGCAGAAAGAAATAAACCCATACATATCAAAACCAACAGTCTGCTGTAGTATGTATGTATGTATGTATGTATTATTATTATTATTATAACCGGCTCATTGGCCTAATGGGTAGAGTGTTCGCCAATGGTCCGGGAGACCTGGATTCAATCCCAGATTGCGTCATACCAAAAGACTTATAAAAATGGTACTTGATACCTTTTTGCTTAACACTCAGCAATATAAGGTACGTATCAAGAGTAAAGTGGAGCAATCCAGGGAAAGGAGTAGCGCCTTCTCCTACGCCTCGGTGTAGTAGCTATTGAAAAGCGAGACTTCTGGTTGCCCTCGACTATGGTCGCTTACTTTACTTATTATTGATAGTATCATGGCTGTACAACAAAAGTTGTTGCAAATATTAGAACTAATTCTATTCACAGAACAGCGAGTGTGCATTTAACCTTCTCACACATTTGAGAACTCTGTGTTTCCTGTGATATGTTTGAGGATCATATGTGGCTCTCTTAAAGAATAAAATCTTATGAAAACCTGTAAGTAGACATTGAATTTGCCTAGAGCAGTGAAAGGGTAAAAACTGATTGTAAATAAATTCCCTGTGAACACATTCTTTTGGTTTTATCAATAATTAAATACACAAAGTTGACATGATTTTTAGAACTTAAAAAAACAAAAATCTGTGCATGTGAACATGTGTTTTTATTTTAGACATAGGGTGTTTAAAAATAATTTGATGTCATTTGAGATGTACTGGGTGTTTCAGAAATATTGATATCTCATAATAATCTAATAACTTGACCAATTTTTGTTCAAATAATCTCAAATTTTAACGGCACGTGTAGAAATGACTCAAAATTCTATATGTAATCTTTAAACACCTGAGAATGGCATTCCTGTACCTGAAAAGAAACAAACATTAAACAGATGATTTTGAGTTGTTTCTACTGTTAAAATATGAGATCATTTGAACAAGAATTGGTCAAGTTATTAGATTATAAAATAGTATCAATTTTTCTGAAACTCTCTCTCTCTCTCTCTCTCTCTCTCTCTCTTTCTCTGTCTATATATATATATATATATATATATATATACTTATTTCTGCTGCAGAGATAAGTAGAAAAAGTGATGACAGAATAGGTTTTAAGTATTCTGACATAGGTTACCTTTTCCTTATGATGCTGTTGCATTAAAGTTTTTAAAACATTATGAAATTAAACATCATTGTCAAGGCATGCCAACTGCATAGATTTCCTTTACTCTCTCTTGCCATCCATCCCTATTGGTTATTATTCTTGGTGTGTCTGCACAGAGCTGATGAATGTAAGCTTTTGCTGGTGGCCAACACTGAGAGAATGTCACTTTTAAGTTCCTCCTTAATTCTCCAGCATGTCTTGTCTTACTTGCATGGTTTGTGAGACGGGAGGTAAGTGGCCATACAGCTGCTGTTTTGTGGGGTGCTGGTTCCAGGATTAGTTCAAAACAGTTAAATGGTTACGACTTAGAAGAATTTACATTTGATTTATCTGGGAGATCAGATTTCCATGTGGTCATTAATCTATTAATAGCAGTTCATACTTTACCTCTGCATATGTTGATATCGTTTTCAGTAGATGAGATATTGCTATCAAGGTATATGAACTTGTCTACCAATTTCGGAAGCTTACTATTTGATGAGAAGATGACTCTTTGCTTAAAACACATTAACATACTGTATATAAACACAGCTATTTACATATACAGAGGTATGTAGGAGACTTGAATAATGATAATAATTGCATGAAAAGTAATACTTGCTTTAAGAGTTAAAATGTATAAATCATCATAAAATAGAAGTCTAAATAATGTCGTGCAGTAAATTTATGTTGTGCAAATTGAAGTTGACCTCAAGATTTTTAGTTCAAAATACAGACTTAGGCTGACACTTGGCATATGAGTCACAAATGTCTATCCTTACTGCAGCTGTGAACAAATAATACCAAACAGCTTAACAATCATTAACATTACTTAGCATCAACTGTTGTGAACAACGTAAAATGTGATCAAAAGGCTGTCCTGTCAGTGGGGCTTAGAATACGCTGATTGTATCCTTTGCAGAGACTTAAGACTTTTCTTCCCCCCCTCCAATGTGTCCTTGGTATGACACTAAAATGCATTTGAGGGTGAGACTCAGTTCTGGAGATCATTGCTATTGTTCCCAAGTCTACTCTGACCTGGAGTGGTAGCACCAGATTGGGTCCTATATCTGGGCCAAATAGAACAAACTGTGTGCACATAAATGACTGATGTTAAATTGTGACTGCTATGTAAAAATACTTGAAACCATTTAACTGTGTGCAAAAAAGAGTTCAGGCTCATTTAAGAATGTTATCTACAAAATGTGTTTACAAATCATATATATTTAATATATATGTATAAAGAGGATTTGGCATTAAATAACCTACAGTGTTTGATATGCCATAAAACAAACCAAACCAAACCAAACCAAATCATATATATTTGATATATATGTATAAACAGGATTTGGCATTAAATAACCTACAATGTTTGATATGCTATAAAACAACCCAACCCAAACAAACCAAACCAGACCATATGGAGAAAGGTTGTTCTAATGAAACCAAATACTCAAACTGCCTGTATTTTCAAAAATTGGCTATATATATAAAAGAGAAAAAGAAATAATGACGGTGAAGTATAGAAGGAATATGACATTTCTGTAACCAAGAAAAATAGTTAAATGATATATGAAAGATAACTTATGCTAATGTAGCACAAAAAACAAGTACCACCAGCGATAAAAATTAACTTGATAAATCCAGAACTCTCATTGAAAAACTACTGCAACTAGGACCAAACGACTGACCAAAATTCTAAGAACAGTTAAAGAAACTACACTCAGCTTAAATTTATCAAACAGAAACAGAAATTAAACAAAAAAACCCCACAACAAACACCCATACCACTGCCAAAAAATATTTACAGAATTCAAATCTCCATCTGAAACAAGTGCATAAAAAGAATATCGCATTGATCACCAATCTGCCCACAAACTTCCCAAAATAGATAATTCTTGAAAAACAGCTAAACTTCAACCCTCCCACCAATCCAAAATAAATCATATACAACCAACAACTGAACAAAAATGACTAAAAATTTCAATCCTGTCATCAATCTCAATCTTGAGACCCTTCAACATCAAGGAGAGAATCACCCCACAAAAATTAGGAAACAAGACCATGCAAATAAAAACAATTTAATTTCCCAGGATCAACCAAAACCCAAAATAGATCCTATAGTGTACAAAGTATGGCTATTGAAATTGAAAATATAATCGCAAACCTCAGTCTTGCAGATAAAGAAAATATAAGATACAACTACAAAACTAGAATATTTTCTCACAAACTATTCACTTACAAATCATATATATATAACTAGATTTGGCATTGAATAACCAATTAGGGTTGATATGCCATTAGACACCAATCAACCAAATAACCAATCATGCCAGTGATTAACAATTAACATAGGAGCCTGAGGATTTATTTTCTTTAGTCTTATGTATATTTGAATAACAATTTTGTTAGTTGTCACTCTACTTCAATGATATCAAGGTCAGTCATTTCAATGGTTTCACACAAGTGTTTTCCAATCTGCTTTATTTATTTCTATTGCAAGATAAGGAATTTTGATGACTATACTTGTGGTGGGGGGTAAACTTTATTTAGAGTTTAGATTTAAGGAAATTAACTCTTTGTACTCCAGAAACAATTCAATGTTTTTTGTTTTTTTTGTTAATGGCATATAAACCTTTGTGGGTTATTTAATGCCAAATCAATCCTTGTAGAAGAACAGAGATAGTACTATTTAACCTGTAAATGGAGAGATAAGGGGATTCATACCTTTCCCAAGGGCATTTAAGTGAATTTAATTGAACTCACTGTGATGTTGCAGCCTAGCATGTAAGCCACTATGTCATGAAGACTCCCTCTCATGATTTAAAGTACAAACCAATTATATCAACAGGTAACATATATTTATATGTTTATATTTGATTATAATGCAAATAAATCAAATAAATAAATATATATATATATATATATATATATATATATATATATACACACACACACACACACATATATATATATAAACTTAGATGATTGTGACATAATGTTTATCTTCATAGAAAGTGGTTGGTTGGTTTGGTTTAGGCATATCAACCTTTGTAGGTTATTTAACACCAAATACATTTTTATACAAATAGTCAGTTTTATTTCAAACAATTCAGCTTAGCATGAGTACACAGTTTAATTGTCAAAAACATTTCTATTTCAAGCTATTCAGTTTATTCAAACAGTTCTAATTCTGCTAATTCAGTTTAGTATAAGTACAGATTTTGTTTACACACAGTTAAATGTCAAAACAGTTCTATATTAAACAATTCAGTTTAGTGTAAGTACAGTTTCAATGTCAAAAACAGTTCCATTTCAAACAATTCAGTTTAGCATAAGGACACAGTTTAAATGTAAGTACAGTTTAACCGTGAAAAACATTTCTATTTCAAGCTATTCAGTTTAGTCAAATAGTTCTAATTCAAACAATTCAGTTTAGCATAAGTATGCAGTTAGGGCCCTATCTATGGGTTAATTAGGTGCTACCACTCCGGGCCAGAATGGACCTGGGAGCAATGGTAATGAAGGGGTGCTCCGCATTCCCCAAAGCTCCAGTATCACTGGAACCTCACCATCAGATTGTTTAGTGTCATATCTAGGACTCTCATGGAGGGGGGTCTTACCTCTTTGCAGAGGTGCAGTCAGTATATTCTACAGCCCCAGCCAACTGGGCAAATAGAAATTGGACTCTGCTAATTTAAATCCTGAACAAGGCTGTTTGCATTTCACATAGCAATAATACTCTAGGGGAAGGTATGAATACAACTATTCTCTCTCTACCTATGGGTAAATTGTAAGGCAGAAAAGGTTCTTTTAATCTTGGTTTGCCAACCAGTCTAGGAGAAGGAAAACTCTGAATTCAACACCAGTTGTAGACCTAGAATGAAATGAGTTTCGCCCGCCTATTCCTGCTCAAGAAGTGTTCCCACAACAAAATTGGGTTATGAAGCCAGTGAGAGATATATATTAACATTTGTCTCTAATACAAATCAGTTGAATAATAAAAAATTAGGTTAATTAAAACATATATTTAAAGTCTTGCATGTTAAAACTTAATAGTAAGGACATAGCAAATTTTATCAATTTCATGTATAATTATTTTTTAAGGCACTAGTTAAGCCAAGGATTTCACTATTACTCATAGGAATTAATATTTAAGTATATTTTTATCCAACCTCTCTGCCATAGGCAGGATGTTATTCAAAGTCAGTTTTTAATTGGAGTAAAGCTGGGTTGAATTCAATTTTCCTTCTCCTAGACTGGTTTCTTAACCAATATTAAAGAGGCCAGACTGCCCTACTATTTACTCATAGTTTGTGGATTGGGAGAGAACAAATGGATTCATGTCTTTCCCAAGGATATTTGTAAGAAGTGAAACACTAACAGCCATGTCAAGGATTTGAACTTGGGTCTCCAATTCCATTCCCTATGGTAATAACCGTAATGCTAATTGCTCTTCCTAATTAAGTAATTGATATTTAAGTAACTTTATCTACTTTATTGTAGCTCTCCTGATTAGTTTGAGATGGATATAGTGTAAGGAGCATAAATATCTTTTTAGGTTTGGTTTCTGTTTCTTTGCTTAATGGCATATCAACCTTCATGGGTTATTTAGTGTCAAAGCCATCTTTGTAATGGTACTATTTAATCCATAGCCAGGGATTAAGGTGCTTCATACATCTTTTTAGGTACCATGGAATATGTAAGTCAGTGAAATTAACAAAGTTAGACATCAAGTCATTATAACTGACACTTAGAAAATTGGACAAAAAAATCCTGTTCATCAGAGAAAAATAGCCTGCTTCTAAATTAGAGTAACTTTCACCCATGTTAAAAAGCAAATGCTGCCATGATCATCAGATGAGTGAACATATATTTAAAAAATATATTTGTTGGTGAGTCTCTAGTTCTGTACATCCGGGAGTCTGGAGTACCTCTTCTTTGCCATCACCCTCAGGTCCACTCTGATCTGAAGAGGTAATACTTGTTTGGGTCCCATCTATGGGTCAAATAGATCTGTTTAAGAATTATTCACATTCATTAGGACAGTGTGCAAAAAAAAACAAAAACTTATGAAACAACTATACAAAAAATGTAAATATGAATATAAGATAAATGCGATTCACTAACCTCTCGGCATATATGACCCTATATGGGTTGACATGCCATTAAAATCAATCAATCAATTATTACAAGAGGCAGATGGCTCTTCCCCTCTGTATATTCACTTAAACTCTCCCTCTCTCTCAGCCAGGTGTAAAGCTGCTACGAGGAAATTCATTTTGTTCTAATGGTCTCCCAATTTAAAAAAAATGGTTAGAAATCCAATTAGAAATTAAATTAGGTTAATACTGTCCATCCATGTCTGGAAAATTATAACCTCTAGGCATAAAATAACCTGAGATGCATTGACATGCCATAAAATCAGTTTTAGAAAAATAAAAAAAATTAATAGTATTCGATCTAATACTATTGAGCATTCATCTTATGATTTGGCAGTAAGCTTTGCTGGAACATTTATTTGGTTTAATTTTAGAGGCCAAATCTCTAAGCCAAACAAAGTTTAAATTTATCTGCTGATTATGTCACCAGGGAGAAAAAGATTTTGTTCTTTGTCTCCTTTTCTTTCTTTTTTTTTTTTTTTTTTTTATTACTTATAGTAATCTTCTTAAGCTCTTTCTATAAACTTGTCATTCCTGCAGTTATGTTTGATATAGCACTTGGCTGCTGACCTGTTGGATGACTATTAGATTATGTATTTCAGGTTTGGCTTGACAGGTTGCTTTTTTTCTTGCTTTGCATGAATTAAAAAAAAAAAAAAACATATTGAAAGAAAAATACTAGTAGTCTGACTTATTAAAAGTAAATTGATTTGTTTTTTTTTGTTTTTTTTTTTATTTGTTTTTTTTATTGATGCGTGAACTAATAGTTCAAAGATTAAAAAGATTTTTTCTACTGTTAATAGGCTTTTTGTACTATTCAAACAAACCTTAGTTTTTATTGTAATGACTATGATAAGCAAGTTTAGATTTGTTAGAATAGAAAGATTTTAAAGATTTTAAACAATTATCTCAAGCACTACCCCCTCCTCCCTCCCCTATTGTAAAAACAGGAATAAAGTGAAGATTCTGATAATTGTCAGACAGCCCATGTATGCATGAGTATGGCACATGGCCTTTTTTATTGCAAGGACCTGGAGATGCTTGCCGCATAATAGTTATTACTGTAGGAAGTAGACTCAGTGACCTGAGTTCAAATCCTGGTCGAGACTCTTTGCATTTCACATGGTGCTAATACCCTTGGGAAAAGTAAGAATCCAACTATTCTCCCCAAGCTATAGTTAAATTATAGGACAGAATAGGTTCTCTAACCTTGATATGGCAACCAGCCTTGGAGAAGGAAAACTGAATTCAAACCAATTGTTGACCTGGAAGTCTACAACTGGTTTGTATTCAGAGTTCAGGGGAGTGTACACTATCTCTTCATTGTCATTACCCACATGTCCACTCTGACCTGGAGTAGTAGTACCTGTCAGAGTCCCATCTGTTTAAAAATAATTCATATTCGATTGGACAGTGTGCAGCACTCCCAGCCTCCTTCGAAGCAGCCATACACAAAATGTAAATAGGAATGTACAATGAATGGGTGGGCATGCTATTGCTGTTAAAATCAATGCTTTTTATATATATATATATATGCTTGCTGCTCTGTGACAAGAGAGAAGCATGTAAATAGTCATCTGACGAGACGGAAAATATAGTAATATTCTCCGCCGAAATAAATTTATTATGACGACTTAACCGAGTTTGAGTCTCCATCAAATGGTACTATATACGCTATGAATGTGAATTTTGTTATACCCCAGCGAATAAATAGGGAACTAACAATAGCCATACATTGAGCACTCTCATAGATTTATATGATTTTCCTCATATATTCTATGTAAAGAATAATCCACACCTACTGTCCTTGGATACTGACTGGATATTTTAAAGATATATATATATATATATATAGGAAAACATTCATTTAAAAAAAGTTTGTGACTAAATACTGTAGATTCAATGTACTTTAAAGGAATGTCAGAATTATGTACGTTATAGAGACAGATATGTATAGTGTGTGTGTATATATAAATTTCATGTGTGTGTTTGGTTTTAGGTTCTTCATAAAATTGTATCCCCCAAAACAATTGAGTCCTCCTGCCTCAAACAAATAGCTGAGTAGCCAGCTATATAACTTGACAATTATAGTGATTTTTTTTTCTTAATGTGGTTAGCTAATTTACATATTTTGCTTTAAAAATCACTTATCAAAAAAGAAAATAAGCTATGAGAAAAATAAGATTGAAGAAGAAAAACTGTATTTTATTATTGATTTTTCATCTTCACTCATTTTAATAAGCAATGGTTTTATTGATAGCTTTTATAAGTATTCTCAATTTGTGAGGGTGTGATAGTGTTACCAATTGTGAATATTTTGCAAACAGACAACTTAGAAATTATTATAAATCAAAATGCCCACCTAAAATCTTCAATTTTTTTATTTTTTTTAAATCTTTTTTTTTTTTTTTAAATTTTAAAAAAAAAATTAATTAACCAAATTTTAAAATAGAAACTTGACAATGTCAGAAGATTATTTTATAGTTTTAATTCATACAATTGATATTGTGTAGAATTTCCATAGATACAACTAATGATATATAAACAATTATAGATAGATAATTAAATCTCTGAATTATGATAAACTTCTCTCAGCAGAACAACATTTCCATATAACAGACAATAATTTTAATAGAGATGCTAATTTCACTATAAAAGACAAGATCAAAAAAGATTTACCAAAACCTTTAAAGATAGATGATTATTATGTCTTGAAGCCCTTACTCCAAACAGACTCAATGACAAACTAACCTTTCCAAAAAACATTATATTTGAACACTCAAATGCTTATTAAAATGTTAAAAAGTTCATTTTCTTTTAGATTGATGTTCCTGCTTTATGACATCTTTGAGAAAAAACTAAAAGAAATATTGAAAACTATTTATAAACACATGCAAATGTTGTATAGCAGAGAAAGACAACAATACTTCCTTTCTTTTCCTTTTATTACCCAAAATGTATAGATGGGTATGTTGTATATTGACCTGTGACCCGGCCGGGCAGTCAAAATAGGAAATGCACCTGTGTAAATAACAGGTGCATCCACTCAAGGAATATCAGAATAATGGACGGGTTGAATGAGTGCAATTTGTGACGCCCACAAGAAGAAGGTGGGCGTTGAACTATTATATAACGCAATGCACAGGAAATTCAATCAGACCAGTTGGTGAGAAGATGCTGGATTGAGGAACATATCCCAGAGAGGCTGGGCCCTCAGGCCCCCGGTTGAGCAGCCCAGGAGAACGAGAAAGAAACGTGGTTATGGCCAATAGAGTGGGAGTCAATATGTTGCAGTTGTGTTCGGTCTCCAACTCCCTCTTACACACAATCCTTTCAAATAAAGTGAGAGGTATATTTTTCTAAGAACTGTGTCGTTGTTATGAATCTGCATATGAGTATACAACAGATAAAGTAAGAGAGAGTCAAAAATGGCTGAGCTGGACGCACACAGGGGCCAAGGTATGAATCTTCAGCAAACTGCTTTTCTTTTCTCTCAGGTCAGGTCAAAATATTCCTAGTTATATAATATCCCAGACGCCCACACAAATTTTTGTAGCCACATCTCCTTCTGCCTACCACCTACACAATGCACATGATCACACTTCTTTTTAGCCTGCCACCTACGCAATTTACATGGCATTTCTGCCAGGAACACTTGCATCCTATTTACTTTAGGTACCTGGTGCATTTCCTGTTATTTTTGTTCCCAGTGTCCGACTTCCACAGCTGCATTGACAGATATCAAAGGGGTCTTCAAGTCAATTTCTAACACAAAGTTGAATGTTTCAATCATTAAGTTCAAGTTTCATAAACATGCAAATCCAGTCATGTAGCATCTATATGCCATTCAGACTTGAAATGTAAACAGTCATGAAATAAACATCTTCTGATGATGGCCAAACACAAAAACTAGTTGGAATTAACACACACACAAAATCCCAAAGACACACACTCACACAGAGAAGAAAAATAACTGTTAGTGAAACCCAAAACCACTCCAACACATGCGCACACACACACACAACAATAAACATATCAAATATCAAAGAGGGGGTAAATCAGACGAAAGTAAACACACTCTAAGAAAAAGGGAGAATAACCTATATAAAACCTGCCCAAAGTAACTGAAAATCATTCAAACTGCAAACGAGTGAATTCAAGTCTCATTGAGAACCCCATTAACAAGGCCTTGTGCCACATATGTTCTCTGACGAAAGCAACAAGTTGAAAACATACACATATATAACATGTGGGCCTACTTATTCTAAAATATATATATATATATATATATATATAATGTATTTCTATTTTAGGTTAATCCCTAATTTTAACTCTGGCAGAGTGAAAAAAATCCAAATGATCCAACTTGTGCATAAACAAATACACAAACTGATATTTGGGGAAAAAAATCCATAAAAAAAGAAAAGACTAAAAACATTCGTATTGTCTGAAAAAAATCAAAGAATATCATAATGTCTAGCCAAAAGAAAAAAAAACTGTGACAGAGGACTATGTAAACGAAGAAAATGCTCAACACAAGGTAGAGCAAATATTAATATAAGTATTTAATGAGTCACACAAAATCTACCTAGATTTCACCTTCCCTGATCATCAGGATAAAGCTTCGTCCTGATGATCTGGAAAGGTGAAATCTAAGTAGATGTTGTCTGATCCATTAGGTACTTATATAAAGTTTTCTTTTTGCTGGTTCAACGAAAGAAAAGTAAATATTTTAAAATGAATTTGGTACTTGGGATTTTATTTTATATAATCATGCTCTACACCTGTTTCAGACTTTATAGTCATCTTCAGGTGGCTAATAATGGTTAGAGCAGTCTTTTTTGGCTCTTATAATAAAGATTGTTTTGATAGGGCTGTCATTCTTTTTAATTCCAGGATTTGTGTCTGTGAATATCCTGTTGGGGTTAATTGTCTGTGAAAACCTTTGGCCTCTGTAGATTTTTTTTTTCCTGGATATGTTTACAAGAGTGTACTCTGTGTGTCAGTGGGTGTTTGTACCCATGTATACTCATATATTTTCAGGGTTTTCCCTGAGTTGAATGTGAGGTAATCTGTGTATATGTTTGTGTTTGTCCTAACCATTATTACCCTCCCAAAGACAACTATAAAATCTGAAACAGAAAATAAAATCTAAAGTACCAAATTCACTTGCAGACCTATTAATTAATTAATTAATTAATTAATATATATATAGTTGAATACCATAGATTGTTTCTTTTTCAGAATCTTTAAGTGAAGATGTTCAAGTCTTCTTGCTATTTGTCTTATGTCTGCATCAAGATGGTGAAGAAAGTACCTTATATTAGCCCAACCACTTTTGACCATTTCGCTGGTCATCTTGAGGGGTTGTGTTAGATTGTATTTTGCTGTGTGTTTTATTTATAAATACTGGTGGTGTTTTTTTTTCCCACGTTAAGATTCTGAAAAAGAAACAACCGGTGATATTCAACCAAACATGTTTAGATAACAGCTTACTACCTAAGTATACAATATATATATATATATATATATATATATATATATATATATATATATATTTTACCAGCATTTGTGGTTATTCTTTTATTTATAACCTAAAATAGATAGATTAAAAGATAAATTGATCTGCAGCCTAATAATAAAAAAAGCATTTATTTTACACAACTTATTTTTACTTTTTCATCGTAATTTCCTATTTTAATAATGTACCCTATTCTCATTAATTCACTCACTGGTCCCATAACCTGGTTTGGACATGGGAGCACTACTCTATGTAGCTTATCTTGAATAGGAATAGACTGGTTAAAAAGCCAAGTTTGCCTATTATTTACCCATAGCAGGAAGAAGAATAGTTGGATTTATACCTTTCCCAAGAGTATCAGTACTATGTGAAATGCAAACAGCCTTATTTGAATTCAGGTTGCTGAAGGGAAGTTCCTGTGGCATAGTGCTGGACTGTGACATTGTAGTGAGTGAGTTCAAACTCCAGTCATGCTATTAAATTCATTTTCTGGCTTATACCTTTGGGAAAGGTATGGACCCTCTTATCCTCTCAGCTATGGGTTAAATAGTACTACTATTGTTCTTCTCCAAGGATGGACTTGGTATTAAATAACCTGCAAAGGTTGATATGCCATTAGATAGAGAACCCAAACCATCAGGTAGCTGAGTCCACTTCCTACAATGTTAACTGTTCTACCACAAGTGTAATATAATGGCCGAGGGATTTCGTTTTATATATCTTACCTTTGAGTTTAGTTAGGCTGAGAACCTTTCGGCTCAGCACATGGGTTAGTTAGGTGCAAACTTGAGCGCAGGTGTTAACGCGCGTGCGGGGAGGATGTGTCGTTCACAGATGTCAAAATAAAAGTCCCAGGACCAGGGGATGTGAATGACGTCATGCACCGGAAGCGTGCTCAGATGATTTCGGGGGATTTGAAAAAAGTCAGTTAGTTGAGTCTTGCGGTCTGAAGAAGAAGGGTGACTTTTGCTAGCTCACAGTGGCCTTGTGGTGGGTGCAGGGCAGATGGAAAAGCCAGCATAGAAAGACTGTGCCTCTCTCTCCTTATGTCGAAAAACCTTTAAACTCAAAGGTAATAAAAAGTTTTGTACCTGAACTAAGAAGTCATAAGTGTTTTTCGTCTTTCGGGATTCCTATGTTCTATGTATATATGTATATGAACATTTTACGAACATTCTATGTATGTTACGTGTACGTGTATGTTACACAAGGGCTTTCATAGTGTATTTTATACATTGGCATTAACCACATAGATTAAACATTATACTGGAGGTATGTTACATAAGGGCTTTCACAGTGTATTTTATACATTGGCATTAACCACATAGATTAAACAGTATACTAGGGGTGTCCTCGTGGTGTAATGGTTAAAGCGATGGACTGCAGAATTGTAGTAAGTGAGTTCATACTCCAGTTGCGCTATTACGTTCACTATCGGGTAAATATCATTGGGAAAGCTATGGGTTAAATAGTACCGCTATTAATCTCTAAATTTAACTCTGGCAGCGTGAAAAAAAAACAAAACACTTGTGAATAAACAAATATGTAAATTGATATTTGGAAAAAAATTTCCATAAAAAAGAAAAGACTAAAAACATACATATTGTCTGAAAAAAATCAAAGATTATTGAAATGTCTAGCCAAAAGAAAAAAAACTCTGACTGAAGACTGTGCTCAATACAAAGTAGAGCAAATATCAATATAAGTACCTAATGGGTCAGACGAAATCTACCTTGATTTTACCTTTCCAGATCATCATCATATATATTTTATTAAATTTCGGGTACTGGAAAATTTATGTAAAGTGATTAGCAAAGACACCATTGGTAATGAAAAAAATGGGGAACTCAAATAAAATAATAAAACAAACGAAGGCCTTTTCATCCGGCGCTTTTCAAGTTTTTATATACCAGAAAATTAGATAAAAACGGGGATATATATTATATAATTTGGATTGCCAGATAAGAGGTGAAGAAAATGTATATATATATATATATATATACTGTATTTTTCATAAGTATTTGAACAAACAGATAATTTATTTCTTGTTACTTGGTATTGCAAGTTAAAAATGTGACCATTATGTAAAAAGTTCCCAACTTTATTTCAATCAACATAACAAGGCTTTGCATTTTGTCATGCTTTGTGGTTCTATATGTTACATTTCTGGAAAGAGGAATCTCTATGGTGTAGTGGCTAATGTGCTCAACTGCAGTATTGTGGTAAATGAGTTTAAACTCCAGTCGTGCTATTACATTCATTTTTAGACTAATACCTCTGGGAAAAGTATGTATTCCCTTATCCTCCCCAGCTATGGGCTAAATACCACCGCTGTTTTTCTATAAGGATGGATTTAGCCTTAAATAACCCACAAAAGTTGATGTGCCATTAGAAACAAAACAAGCAAAACATTTCTGGAAAATGTTTTTTTTTTAATAAATAGAATAAAATTGTTAAGTGAAAAAAAAAAGTTATTTATTTATTTTGTATCTTTTTAAAAAAATCTTGTTCAGAATGTATCAAAGTGCAGTCGATTACTGTACAGTAACCTGATGCTTCAAGAAGCTTCATTCGGGTTGCAAGAACCTCAATGATCAGGCAAAAACTGCTTATTCAGAAGCTATGCTCCAAGCCATTGAGCCAAATCTGGCTTGTAGCACTTGGAGAGTATCAAGTGACCTCTACATCTCACAGTCCAGTGTGGTTTTTCACCTTCATAACCTTAACAAAATCACCCAGAGCTGCTAAATTGTACCTCACATACTACCAAAATATTGCAAAACTTTTGACTCACCCTTGCAATTTTTATCTAGGCTAGTAAATATTAGAGTCTTCAGTACAATGTTAGGAAGGTAATTTTTGAAAGTATTTTTCAGATAAACATGTCCTATGTATTTATCATTGTACTTTCTTTTCTTTTCTTTTTTTACCATATATGTCTATTTTAAAAATTATTTCCACTTTTTTAAAACTTTTTTTTTCCTTCTTGTAATAGAACGAACTATGTGCTGCTACACAATCTCTTGCACAACAGTTGCGATCCTATGAACTTCAGGTAAGTATTTAAAGCCATTGTTTTCAGACTTAGTGCTTTTAACTTTAGTATTTAACCATTTTATCAGAGAAATTATGATGGAAACAACTCGAAAGAAGCTAGGTTTTCTATGCCCTATTCAGTTCAATTTAATTTAGAAGACAGATGATAGTATCTCAAGTGACATTACATTAATACACTGAGTAAAAATACTTTTTAGTTTTCTCTCTATTTCACAGGTTAACTATCAATCTTGTCTCAAAATTAACCTCATTTTTATATATATATATATATATATATATATTCTTCAGGGTACAAAACTTAATTATGGTGACAAATAGACCCCAAGATTTATTCATTATGCGAATAAAAGAAAAGAGAGGTAAAAAAACCCAAAACAACAAGCTAGCTTACCGATTTCAGTTCTCACTTAACAGAGCTAAATCAAGGATAATATCGAATAATGAAAAAAAAACAAACCTACTAAATCTATTCTGACATCTTCCCCCTCATCATAATAATTCTCTTATTTAAGTGTAGTTATGGTCTGAGCTGCATAGGAAGAACTAACCAAAGGCTCGATGTTAGAATTAAACAACATGTCCCTATGAAAATACAAAACTTTGACATCAGCCTGACCAATAATCTTAAGAATATGTACGAGTCATCAATTGCAGAACACCTTATAAAAATCTGTGACTGTGCTGAGAAATTTAGGGTCGACTTATTTTCTATACTTGAGCAAGTCACACTCTTCAGGCCATCTTAAAGTATGGGAGACAATTCATATTTTGCCCGGCAGACTGTCTCTCTGTAAACAGAGAATGTTTGCTTGGACTTAATATTATTTTGATATAGTCTCAGATACAACATTTTTTTTTTCCTCCATCCTATATATAGTTTTTTTTTTTTGTTTTTTTTTATATTATCCTCGAATTAGATCTGTTGAGTGAGGACTGAAACCAGTTTGCTAGCTTGTGGTTTTTTTTTTTTTGTTTTTTTTCACTCTTTTATGCTTTTATTCTCATGAATAAATGCTGTGGTCTATTTGTCGCCATAATATATATATATATATATAGTGACAATATATATTTACACACACACACACACAATATTGAGAAACAATGAAACTATTGTTTTTATTATCGCCACAAATTTTAATGAAACTTTAAGGCTTTGACACATATAGGAAATGATTATTTTCCTTGATTATTGTTGTCAAAGTTTCCATAAGTATAGCGAAAAGTCATAATTTTCTAAAAAGAAAATTCTCAGAAATAGCAAAAAATAGACAATTTCTAAGGATTTTCTTTTCCTTGATTTGATATCTTAATTCATGATTAGTCCTTTGCTAATGGCTAGTAGTTTTGAAAATGGTCAAATTGTGATATACGATGATTGTGGACTGTCACTTTGTGATATTGCAAAGAAACCAAATCACCATCATTCATCAATTGTTATTTTCCTTGAAAATTATATCTTTGTCAATGACTTGTTGAAAGGATGACCAGATTCTGTCAGGCAGTAATTAAAGCTAATGGATACTTTACCAAATATTAAGTGGTCATAAATTGCTCTAACTTTTCATAAACTACATCAGTTGTCTTAATAAAAAATTCTATTTCAGTTGTCTACTTTTTTTGTCCATCACTTATATATAATGTGTGTGTTTGTGTGTGTTTTGAAGGGATTTAACTGACTTCCCACCAAATTGATATATGAAACAAGGTGGTTTTTATAGTGGGGAGCCACACGCAAATCAAGACTCATGCATGGCTTGACCAAAAAATGCTCAACATTCCCTTATTGGGGTGTCTCGGGTGCCAAGTAATAAGCTCAACTCTACAGAGCAGGTATCACCTGAAGGTAAAGCTCACTGAAACTAGGCAATCAACTTTCAATTACCCACTTGGCACGAATGCTAGGTGGTATGTTTAGGATTTTCATAAACTTAACCAATTCTTCTTTGTAATGGTATATCTCCAATATAATATATAGAAACTACGATATTTGTGTTTTTAAAAATACTCAAAAGGGGTGTCCTAGATATACGTGAACATGCAATATTGTGGAGTATCCTTTTGTTGATGTTACTCACAGGTTTACTCTGACCTGGACTGGTAGTACCTGTTAGTACCCTTCTATAAGTCATATAGATATGCTCAAAAATTCTTTTTATTAAATTGGAATACTTGATACCATATAACTGTATGCAAATTAGTGGGATTATGAATAGTCACTTTAAGCTATAATTGTTCACATGAAATCATTTATTGGGGAGTATCCTCATGGTTTAATGGTTAAAGCTATGGACGGTGGAATCGTAGTAGGCGAGTTTGAACTCCGGTTGCGCTATTACATTCACTTTTGGGCAAATACCCTTGGAAAAGGTATGAACCCAGCTATGGGTTAAATAGTACCACTACTGTTCTTCTAGGAGAATGGCTTTGGCTTTAGATAACTTACAAAGGTTGATATGCCATTAAACAAAGAAACCAAACCAAACCAAACCATTTATTGCTTGCAAACTGTTGGTGTTAGATAGGAATACATAAAACCATATATATGTGTGTGCTAGCAAATTATAATCAAATAGAAATAGTTACTTTAAACTATATAATTGTGTATGAGTTAGTAGTATTAGATAAGAATACTTGAAACCACATATATGTATGCAAGCAACTTATTATTGAATAGGAATAGTTACTTTAAACCATATAATTGTGTATGAATTACTAGTAATAGATATGAATACATGATATCATATATGATTAGGTGAATCCCCATGGTGTAGTGTTAATTTACTAAGCTTTTTGCTTAGATGTAGCACAAGGACGCATGAATGGGGCACCTAATGAGAATCGAACTCACTCGTGTAGGTTTGCTAGTCTACCTTGCTAACCATTACACCACCCGAGGTGCCCTATCCCCATGGTGTAGTGGCTAACATGCTTAACTGAGACATGGTAGTAAATGAATTCCAACTCCAGTCAGGCTATTATGTTCACTTTCAGACTAATACTATGGGAAAGATATGAACCCCTTTATCCTTCCGGGTTTGGGTTCATCATCATCTTGTCGTGCCATCAGCATGGATATCCCTGGCCCTCTCTTGCTACCTCTCCCTATCGTTCATCGCCTCCGGTAGGTCCTCAGGGTTGCACCCCATATCCACACAGAGCTGCTGTATGTAGGTTCAAGCTGGTCGCCCTGCTTTTGCTCGGCCATGTGAAGGGGTTCATAGGAGTACATCACTTATGAGCTTGTCCCTACTTCTCCAGCAGTGTCCTGCATGTCTGGTTCATCTAACTTTGATAGTTTTCATGATGGGTGGTAGGTGGCCGTATAGCTGCTGCTTTGTGAGGTGTTGCCTCCAGAACTTGTTCAATATTGCTCGCAGCATTCTTGTGTAGTTGCCGTCAAGCTTTTTCTCCATCCGTTTTGTTAGCGTCCATGTAGTGCATCCATATAGCAGTATTGACACAACCGCTGCTTGGAGGAAACTGTGTTTCATTTTATTGGTCAGGTCAGACTGAAATAGTACCATTACTGTTCTACAAGGTTGGGTTTGGCATTAAATAACTGATGAGGATTGATATAGCATTAAACAAAGAAACCAAACCATATTTAGTTGTGAATAAATTATTAGTATTAGATAGAAATACTTGAAACCATACTGTGCAAATGATTTTTTTAGATAGGAATATTTGATATTATATACATGACAAAAATGATTATAAGCAAAAAAAAATGCAATGGAACATTTAAAAATATAGTTCTGATTTCATTTTCAAATGAATCAAATTTTAGCATTAAATAACCCATAAGGTGTTGATATACTGTTAAACTAATCAACCAAACTAAATTTGGTACCTCTCCATCAAACTAGCCATCTATAGAGGACAGACAAACAAACTTTTTCAGTGATTAATTCTACAATGAATATTAATTCGTTAAGTTTAGAATTTAAACTAGGGATAATATCCAATTTATTTCACGAATCATATCTCTTTAAAAACCATTTTTCTTTTTTTTTTGTCATGATTGTATTTTTGCTTGAATATTTTTTTTTTGTTGTTGCTTTCAGAAATTTCCATTAGAACCTGACGATAGCATTTTAACATCAACGTTAAAACAATTTGCTACTTACTTGGATGATGTAAGTAATCAATTCATTATTTATTGATGTGTGTGTGTGTGTGTGTGTGTATAATATATACTCATTCTAATTCTCTTATTTCTCTAAAATAATTCTTCATTTTTTTTAAGGTTATTAAAATCTGCCCCTCCCCCCTCTTTTTTTTTCTTTTGCTTTGTAAGCAAAGGTTGCAGGGGCACAATTTGACAAAGTTTCAATTTCTGGGGGAAGGTCACTGAGTGGGTTGTGACTGGGGTCAAAAGATGTCACCCACCTAAGGTGGAAGTGGGGGTAGGGTGTTCTATCCCTTGAACCATAATATATATATATATATATATATATATATATATATTGCTGCTAAGGTAACAATATCATCTTCTGAAAGTGATGTCAACATACTTCTAATCTATCTGCTGAAATAAAATGAGATTTCTTCATAGCTGTGGCTGTGTCATTACTACTGTATGGATGAACAACATGGATACTAACAAAATGATTATTCTTTATTATTTTTTTAAGATTATTAAAATCAGAACTTGATAGTTTTGAAGGTTTGTTGTGGCATTGTAAACAAAGGCTACAAGGGCACAAGTTGTCGAAGTTTCAATTTCTGGGACCAGGTCACCAAGTTGGGCCAAAAGATGTCACCTACCTGATGTGGAAGTCGGGGTAGGGTGTTCTGTTTTGTGAACCCCAATGCATGAAAAAAAGCTAGATGGAAACTACAAAAGAATGCTACATGCTGTTTTGAACAAATCCTGGAAGCAACACACCACAAAACAGCTGCTGTACAGCCACTTACCTCCCATCTCAAAAACCATCCAAGTAAGACAAACAAGACATATGTGGCAATGCTGGAGAAGCAAGGATGAACTCATAAGGGATATTCTTCTATGGACCTTTGCACATAGATATGCCAGTGTTGGCCCACTAGCAAAAACTCACTTACATCAACTCTGTGTGAACACTGGATGTAGTTTGGATGACCTGCTGAGATCGATAGTTTAAATAGTATCGCTGCTGTTCCTCTATAAGGGTGTCTTTGGCATTAAATAACCCACAACGGTTGATATACCATTAAACAAGGAAACCAAACCAAATCAATCAGCCAAAATTTTACTCCTCAAGAGTATTGTAATTTATTGACTAAAATTGTTTATCTTAAAGGGAAATTAGGATTGTTATTAAAAATTTGAATAAAAATTTAATTGACTGTCATGGCTGTATATTATTCTGTGGTATTTTGGCATATTAGTTAGAATGTTTGCTAAAGGCCTGGGAGCAATCCAAGGAATGGCGTAACGCCCTCCCATACACCTTGCTCTAGTAGCTATTGAAAAGGGAGCTTTCACGTTGCCCTCAACTATGGTCCCCAACTTTTAAAAAAATTTTGTTTTCAATAAATAATTATGACAGCTGTATATTATTCTGTAGTACTTTGTGTTCACTCAGCTGTGACACTGATTTCTTTGACATTGTTTCTGGAGACTTGCAAGGAGATACAATGACACCATTTGTCTTTATAATCTATTACAAATGTCAATAATGATTATTGTTTTTGGGAACGGACACAGCAATATGAGTTCAGATGCTAGATGAGACTTTGTGTTTCATTTTTGTGCTTGGGAAAGGCATGAATCCATCTCCTCTTTTCAGTTATGGGTTAATAGCAGGGCAGATCGGGCTCTTTAACCTTGGTATGGCAACCCATCTAGGAGAAAGAAAACTGAATTCCAACCTAAATGTGTCTGGGTACCACATTCAGGCACCAATTCCCAAGAGACTCCATTTGTGAATACACATTTGGAGCTTGTTTAACCTATATCAGGTGAATGCTATTAAGATAGAGAGATCTAATGAAAGAAAATGGTTTCACACTAAAAAAAAAAAAGGCAAGAGGCAGACGATATCCCACAGAAACTATTCCCAATACAGCCTATGCAGATTATCTAGTGCTTCTTGCAAATACACCTGCTTAGGCCAAATCTGAAGCAGGCAACAAGAGGTATTGGTCTTTACATTAATCCAGATAAAACAGAGTTCATGTGTTTTAATCCAAATCATGCCATCTCCTCAACAATTACTAGACAAGTTTATATACCTTGGTAGTAGTATCTCGTCTACTGAAAGTGATGTCAACATACACATAGGTAAAGTGTGAACTGCTATTAACAGGTTATTGACCATATGGAAATCTGATCTCTTTGATAAAATAAAATGGGAATTCTTCCAAGCTGGAGACATGTCAGTACTACTGTCTGATTGCACCACTAGTACTTTGATGAAACACTTGGAGTAAAAGCAAGATGAGAACTACACAAGATTGGTGTGTGGTGTTTTGAACAAATCCCAGAAGCAGCACCCTACAAAACAGTAGTTATGTGGTCACTTCTACACATGAACACACCAGTGTTGGCCGACCAGTAAAAACTTAAATTCATTGGCTCTGTGCTGACACTGGATGCCGTCTAGAAGACTTACCAAGAGCAATGGTCTGTAAGGTTGGAGGACAAGAGAGTCAATGGAATCTGTGATGTCGGCATTCCTTAATGATAATGACAGATATTCTTAAGTAACAATGATATATTTAGATATTTTTTCTTTTGGCAGGTGAGTTCAGTTCAACAAGTCTTAGCTGCCCAGTTCTCAGAAACCATGATGTTTCCAGTGTCCAAGTTTCTCCAAAATGATGTTGAAGGTAAATTTAAAATATGATCTTGGCATTCTTGTATTAAATTTCATATTATACCTGAAAAAAAAATGAATGAATATAAGTTTCTTATATGGATTTTGCTGTATAACTTTTCATATTGTGAGCAATTATTTTGTACATTAATTGAATATTCTGTATCAATTTCAAAATCTAAATCACCCAGTGCACACACCTATGTACACATTGACCCTTTTCTTGTTTTCATAATTTCTTGTTTGTAAGATACCAAATTCATTGATTATATTGTTACTGTATTATTGTATTGTTATGAGGTCAGCATGAATGTTGTGTACCAAGTTCTTAATGAAATTTAACTCAACAATGTAGCAGAGAAGTTTTCTGGGTGCCATAACAAAAAGGTTAATTCTGAAATGAGTTATAAATAAAACAAGCAAGCATCAAAACAAGTAACAAGAATTTGGATTGAAACAGATGTTGTCTTTTAATGTATTATTTTTGGTAATGAGCAACAGCTTAGAAAAGATATGTTATGTGAGTATTAATCTTTGTATGTGTCAAGTATACGTACATGTTTAAGTATTCTTTTTAAAATAGTTACTTGCTTGTCAGTCCAGAAATTCCTTTGAGGATAAAACTTATCCGCTGTTATGAAATTTGGGGGCTGATTACTTTAGGTTTATTTGTCTTCTGAGAACTATTAGCTTGCTACTGTTGTGGTGGGGATTTTGGTCTATTTGTACTCACTAAGTTTTTGGCAGTAAAATGGGGAAGAAATTCTTTATGGAAATCATGACATACGTGGGCATTTTTCTATTTTCAGATTTCGGAATACACGTGGGCCTTTTCTTATTTTAGATTTAGGTACACACATGGGTCTTTTTTTATTTTTAGATTAGGGAATACATGTAGGTCTTTTTCTATTTTTAGATTCGGTAACATGGGTAGGCTAGGGACCATTAGAATTTGTTTGCTCTGAAACAGTGGTCAAGGAACAGGAATAAATTAGCCTAGATTAAAGATGTTCTTTAAAATTTCATCTTTTTTGATTTCATTAATGAACAAAATGTTTCTTATAAATCTTATCATTTTATTCTTGTGGCCCTCCATAATATTATTGTTGATATTCTTGTGACCCTCCATAATATTGTTCTTAATATTCTTGTGACCCTTCATAATATTTTTTTCAAAGCCCTTGGGTAATGTTCAAAAGTATTCTCCCATTAGTATTCCTGAAGCTTTGCAATATTATTCTTTAAAAATTAAGGAATTGAAATAGGAAAATAAATAAACTCTTGTAAACCAATGTTTGAGAAGTTATTTTACTCATAGGAAAGAAAAAATCACTAAAAGATTATTGTTTGTGTAATAGTAATGCCACAAACAATCTTACCTCGAAGAAACAGGTGGTGTGCTCTCTCTGCTACCGGCACGTGGAAACCAGAAAAAGAAAAGGACACAAGAGGTGTAACTTGTTTTCTATAAAACGTGATAAGCCCACCTGAAGTGGCGAGATTTGATGAATATAAAAGAGACTAAGTTTGAAGTGGAAAAAAGCAGCATTTTGCTGATGTCTGATTGGTGAACATCCATCAGTTCATTTTGCAAGTTAAGTAAGTTGACTAGCACCCAATAGGTTGTTTCCTCTTCAACTAAACTTCTGAAACCAACTAGAGTTTGAATATAGAACTCTGGCTACTCTTACTCAGGTTGCAGCATATGTTCTGTAACAAACATTAAGTTTAAATTGTGCATGTAAGAAGTGGTGTACACATATCAGATATTCATATTTTGTAGCCATATCTTTCCTTTTACTTCCTGCCAAGTTTTAGTTCTGGCTTCCATGGGATTTAGGAGATAGGGATTTGAAAACAGATAGGGATTTGTAATCGAGTTACATCTCCCTAGACGAAATTTTCAAGTATTGGTCTTAAAATAGTAATAAAATCAGATTGTCTCTGATTTTGTGTCAATTCTTTTATAGTCTACAAATATTGTTTATTTTTCAGAGGTTAGCACAATGTTTGAATTGTTCCAGATTGCTACAGATGGTAAGTTATAATTTCTATATTTATTAAAACCCATCTAATATTTATTTATACAAATGTAGGTATTTATCATAAATACTGTCTAATATAAAAATGGAAAAATTGATGCTTATTTAAAAAGATATATCTAAAATTTATTGTGTCCTGGGTATGACACTAAACTGCATCGGATAGTGAGGTTCCAGCTCTAATGTAGAGTACCTGTTCATTGCCATTACTCCTATGTCCACTTTGATCCGGAGTGGTAGTACCTGTTAGAGTCCCATCTATGGTTCAAATAGATCTGATTAAATATAACTCATTTGATGGGAGTATGAAAAAAAACCTCTTAAGAAATAATTACACAAAAAATGTAAATATGTACACACAGTGAATGTGATTCCCTAACCTCTGAGCATAAAATAACCCTAGACAGGTTGACATGCCATTTCAATCAATCGATGTACTCTTAAATTAAATTATCTTATTGTGATTATATATCACAAAATATACCTTTTTATTAAAAAAATATTTACATGTAAAATATTTCTTTACAAAAAAAGATAGAAAATAAATTGTAAATATTTCCCTACATTTAATGTGTTATTACTAATGTTTTTTACCAGTTTAATTTCATTAATTATTTATTATAACTTTTAAAGCACTCTTAAATATACTTTTAAAGCACTCTTAAATATACTTTTAAAGCTCTCTTAAATATACTTTTAAAGCACTCTTAAATATACTTTTAAAGCTCTCTTAAATATACTTTTAAAGCACTCTTAAATATACTTTTAAAGCACTCTTAAATATACTTTTAAAGCTCTCTTAAATATACTTTTAAAGCACTCTTAAATATACTTTTAAAGCACTCTTAAATATACTTTTAAAGCACTCTTAAATATACTTTTAAAGCTCTCTTAAATATACTTTTAAAGCACTCTTAAATATACTTTTAAAGCACTCTTAAATATACTTTTAAAGCACTCTTAAATATACTTTTAAAGCTCTCTTAAATATACTTTTAAAGCACTCTTAAATATACTTTTAAAGCTCTCTTAAATATACTTTTAAAGCACTCTTAAATATACTTTTAAAGCACTCTTAAATATACTTTTAAAGCACTCTTAAATATACTTTTAAAGCTCTCTTAAATATACTTTTAAAGCACTCTTAAATATACTTTTAAAGCACTCTTAAATATACTTTTAAAGCTCTCTTAAATATACTTTTAAAGCACTCTTAAATATACTTTTAAAGCTCTCTTAAATATACTTTTAAAGCACTCTTAAATATACTTTTAAAGCACTCTTAAATATACTTTTAAAGCACTCTTAAATATACTTTTAAAGCTCTCTTAAATATACTTTTAAAGCACTCTTAAATATACTTTTAAAGCACTCTTAAATATACTTTTAAAGCACTCTTAAATATACTTTTAAAGCTCTCTTAAATATACTTTTAAAGCACTCTTAAATATACTTTTAAAGCACTCTTAAATATACTTTTAAAGCACTCTTAAATATACTTTTAAAGCTCTCTTAAATATACTTTTAAAGCACTCTTAAATATACTTTTAAAGCACTCTTAAATATACTTTTAAAGCTCTCTTAAATATACTTTTAAAGCACTCTTAAATATACTTTTAAAGCTCTCTTAAATATACTTTTAAAGCACTCTTAAATATACTTTTAAAGCACTCTTAAATATACTTTTAAAGCACTCTTAAATATACTTTTAAAGCTCTCTTAAATATACTTTTAAAGCACTCTTAAATATACTTTTAAAGCACTCTTAAATATACTTTTAAAGCTCTCTTAAAGTCAGTGTAGGTAAAAGTTTGTCAATTATACCATATTTTCAAATTGTACACCTCACACAGTATAGTGGTTAGCAAACTAGATTAGCAGACTATTGTTAATGAGTTTGATTCTCATTGGGTGCCCCATTTTTTGGTCTTGTGTGACATTAATCTTAGCTTAATGAATAACTATACCATATTTTCAAATTTGTTATACTATTATGAAAATAAACTATATATTATCGTATATTTTCCAGTCCAGTCTACTGGGGCTGTAGAATACGCCAACTGCAGCATTGCAGAAGGGTAAGACCTCTCCCTAACATGTATTCTGGATATGCCACTAAACCATCTGATGGTGTGGCTCCTATTCCAGAGTTTTGGGGAATGTGCAGTACCCCTTCATTGTCATTACTCTGAGGTCTAATCTGGCTTGGATTGGTAGCACATATTAAGATCACATCTATAGTTCAAATAGAACTGTTAAACCATTTAACTGTATGCGAACAAATGACTGATGTTTAATTGAATTGTCAGTGTTAGATAGTAATACTTGAAACCATTTAACTGTGTGCAAACAAATGATTGATATTGAATAGAATTATTCACATTAGATAGGAATACTTGAAATCATTTAACTGTGTGCAAAGAAATGAGCTCGGACTCATTTAAAAATGTTTCCTACAAAATATTTGTATGTAACTGTAATCCAGTAAAAAAAAGGTACTTAATAGCTCGATTTTTATTTGAGCAATACACAAAAAATTAAAAGGTTTTAGAGAATAAAGTATAATTTCCTGAATTAGACTACATTATACATTCATCTGTGTAGCTTTCAAATCCTACACAGAATGAAGCAATGCATAACGTGTCAGCATACCAACTATCATGGGTACCTATTACTGCTTGAACTGCTTTGTTCACTTGATATATGCTCTGCAAACTAGCATGTACCAAAATATTACAAAACTTGTGACTCACTCTCATATCTTCATAGGTTCATAGCAGGAAAAAGAAAATTGTGAATTATAAATTTTAGTTCTTTAAAATTACTTAAATTCAATTTATTACAGAACATGAACAGGCCATGGGAAAATACATGAAACTGTCAAAGAAAAAAGACAATGATCGTTTACGTCGAGAAGTCAATGAAGAACTTTATACTTCAAGGAAAAAATTTCATCAGGTAATTTATCATTAAATATTGATTTGATTACTTTTATTCTCACATTTTGTCTTTTGCTTTCTGTTGAAAAAAATTGTTGAAACTGAAGATGTATTTAACAACAGAAATCAACAAGGAATAAAACATCAGTTTTTTTTTCAAAATAGATCCCTTAGCATTCAGCACACTTACTTCAATGAGTTTATTTGTTGAAGCACCTCTAAAACGAATTTTTTTTTTTTTTATTCTGGAGTCGGGGATTTTTTTTATAAATACTTTTTCTAGGACTAGATGATAATTCTACATTGAATTAGAATGTAAAAATTAACATCCCTTATAAAATGTAAAAAAAAAATTTCTTTTTTGAAAAATAAAGAAATAGCAGTGAGTGTTGAGGGTCTAATTAATTCAAATCACAAAAAAAAATTACTTAAAAATTTTTGCTTTTGGTGAACTAAATGGATGCATGCATAGAATTATATCAAGAATAAATAACGATCTAACAAATGAATGGAAAATAGCATACTTCACAAAATGTATATTTCCAAAGGACTTTAGCCCACTTGGCTGTGGCTGTAGAATACACTAACGGCATCCCTGCAGAGGAGTAAGACCTCCCAATGAGTGTCCTGATGACATTATGGTCAATCTGATGGTGAGGCTTCAGTAATGCTGAAGCTTTGGGGAATGCTGAGTACCCCTTCATTGCTATTGCTCCCAGGTCCACTCTGACCCAGGTAGCATCTGATAGGGTCCTATTTTTGGGTCAAATAGAACAAACTATGTATACATAAAACCAAACTAAACCCAACCAATCAAAAAGACTTAATGGAAAAATGTATTGATTATGATGATTTTCCATTGATCAGCAATTCTTGAAACAGTTAAAAAAAAAAGTTGGAAAGATATTTTTATGTAATATAGTGAAGAGATATGAGACATGCCTTATAGATGTTGCTGATTTATCAGCTGGGACTAAAGAATATGTTGATTGCATTTCTCTAGAGGTGTAAGACTCCCTTTCTCCAATGATGGAAAAGTCGTCATAGAAAGATTGTGCCTCTCTCTTCCTCATGTCGAAAAACCTTTTAACTCAAAGGTAATAAAAAGTTTCGTACCTGAACTAAGAAGTCGTCAAGTGTTTTTCGTGTTTCGGGATTCCTATGTTATCTATGTGCGTTATGGACATTATGAACGTTTTGCATACTGGTATGAATATGTTTATTTCACATATTCATATATGGCTATGTAACATATTCACTGTTTTTGTAATGTTTGTAAAAAGTTTTTTTTTTTTTTTTTTTTTAAATACCCTTACAGTACTTTTAACCTGGATTATTAGGAATAGTTATTTTTGACATAATTTAGTGGTAGTTAAATTGAATTCTTTAGCATGAAAAAAATGTAAAAAGGTTACAAAAAATGATTTTTGCTTGTTTTCCAATTTGTTTATGATTTCCTTTAATTACTTAAAATTGACATTTTTTACAATTGAATATTATTTAAAGGTGCTTGTGGCATAATGTCTATCATTGTAGGAAATGATCTTGGCTATCCAATTTCAAATTCTGAATAAGGCAGTTTGTATTTATTATAGTGCTATGACTCTTGGAAAAGGTATGAATCCAACTCTTCTCCCACCAGCTATGGGTAAAACAGTAGGGTAGACTAGGCTCTTTAACCTCGGTATGTCAACCAGTCTAGGAGAAAAAAACCTCTGTATTCAAACCAGTTGTTGACCATGAGAAGGTTTGGCTCCACCAAGCTATTCCTGCTCAAGAATACATGAGTAGTGCCTCCATAACCAATTCAGGTTAGTGTGTGTGTGTGTGTGTGTGTGTGTATATATATATATATATATATATATATATATATATATATATATATATATATATATATATATATATGCTCTTTAAGAAAAACAACAAACCGGTCACATTAGGATTATAAATTTATTTCCATCATATTACGCGTTTTTGAAAATTTCAAAACACGAAAAAAATTTAACAGGACTTCTTCAGATCCTTTGGATAAAACAAATCAGAATAGACACAGAAATAGGTGGGAGGGGATAGAAGAGGGGTGAAGAGTTATCTCCTCATTTAACCCACTTCCGTTTTTTATTTTAATTTCAGTTAGAAATGTAGTAAATTTATTTTTAAAAAATTTTTTGATTTTTAAATTCTAATTACATTTTGACTTAAACTACAGATCTAATATTAAAATAGATTTTTAACTTTATTCAATAACTTTACATAATGATACAGTAATAATTATATTAAATTAAACTCAAGATTTAATTAAATTCAAAATTTTTTTAAATAATTATATATATATATATATATATATATATATATAATTTTTTTAAATAACACATACACATACATATATATATATTCTTTAAATAATACACACACACACATATATATATATATATATATATATATGTGTATGTATTATTTAAAGAATGGCAAAATCAAACTTAAATTGTTGCTTTCTTTTTACAGACAGCTCTACATTATTATGCTTCTCTGAATGCTTTGCAATACAAACGAAAATGTTTTCTGCTTGAACCAATCCTTGGCTATATGCATGCACAGAGAGCCTTTTTCCAGATGGGACAGGAATCAGTTGGTAAACGAGAAATAGAGGATTTTCTTAGTAACATAGCAACCAGCGTCCAGGGTGTCCAACAGGAACTTAACCAGGAGACACAAAAAACTGTGGAACTGATAGACACATTAGAGAGTCAAAGTAGCCATTTGTATCATCCTGAGCCTCTTATTGAAATGCCATATATTCCTCCAAACACGGCCTTGATTTGTAAAGCTGGCTATCTCTTTATGAGAAGGTAAGTGTTTGCACATTTTTTTTCTTACTGTGCTTATATTGTATCTGGGTAAGTCAAACGTTTTGCATTATTTTTGTAATGTGAGACAATTCAGCAACTCTTGATGTTTTTGCTGAGGTTGTGAAAGTGATGAACCGTATTGAACTGTGAGTTGCTGAGTTTCTGTATGTCTTACTATGCCCCTCAATGTAAAAAAAAAAAATACCCAAATATTGCAAAACATTTGACTCGCCCCCCCATAAAACTAAACAAGACAAAAACTGTGAAAATAATAAAGCTGTGTTTTATGATATTAACAAAATTTAAATTCTAACTGAGGAAAATATTTGTGTAAGGAAATTAATGTTTTTGATAATCTATATGGTTATCTATTTAATTATGTTTTTGATTGTTTATCTATATATTCATCTATTTAATTATTATGTTTTTATTATTTTGGTTTATAGCAAACAGTCATTGATCGCCACAAAATGGGAAAGAAGTTACTTCTTTACTCAGGGAGGAAATCTTATGTGTCAGACCAAAGAAGAGGTATGTATTAAGATATATATATATATTTTTATCAATTACTTACTGCAAAATTAAGTCACATGAAAAAAAAATGATGACCATGAAGAAAAATATTAGGACAGTCAAATGTATGAATTATAACTAATTTGTGGGTATTGGTAAATTAAAACAATGCTGACTGATAAATTGTGGAGAAATTGTAACTTGATGTAAGAGATCTTTTTGAAAATACAAATAATTTTTAAACCAATCTATTTGACCCTCAGATGAGATCCTTCCAGATACTACCATTCCTAGTCAAAGTGGGCCTGGTAGTAATGGCAATGAAGGGGTACTTGACACACCCTAGATCTTCAGAACTGGAGCCTCACTATCAAATGCTGTTTAGTGTCATATCCAGGACACACCTTTTTTTTTCCTTTGGAGGGTTGTTTTGCTCTTCTTCAGAGAATACAGTCAGCATATTCTAAGTGCTGCCAGCGAGACTAATAGTATGTAAGAGGAGTAGTTTTATTGATACTTATGTCACCTTTTCTAATTTTAATTATACTTAACTAGTCTTATCTATACAGTTATAAAAATTGAGACATGTAAATTTGGAGTTAATCTTTCAATTACTTGAAAGTATTTGTGTTGCTTGGTAGGGAGGATAAATTACTTGAGTCCCCACTCACTAAGAATCAATATTAGCATTAGTATACCTAAAGTAAATAAGTAAAGTTGGCGACTGTAGTCAAGGGTGACCCCAAGTCTCCCTTTTTGATAGCTGCTACACCAAACTGGGTCATTGGCCTAATGAATAGAGTGTTCGCTAATGGTCTGGGAGACCAGGGTTCAATCCCAGGTCGAGTCATATCAAAGACTCAAAAAATGGTATTTGATGCTTACTTGTTTAACACTCAGCATTATAAGGTAAGGATCAAGGGTAAATTGGAGCAATCCAGGGAATGGAGTAGCGCCCTCCCCTACAACTTGGTGTAGTAGCTATCGAAAAGGGAGCCTTTGGGTCACCCTCGACTATGGTTGCCAACTTTACTACTTACACCAAGGTACTACTCTTTTCCCTGGATTGCTCCACTTTACCCTTGATCTGTACCTTATAATGCTAAGTGTTAAGCAAGGAGGCATCAAGTACCATTTTTTTGAGTCTTTGGTATGACTCAATGTGGGACTGAACCCAGGTCTCCCAGACCATTGGCGAACACTCTAACTGTTATGACAATATCTGGTTTAGTATAGCAAATTGTGGACATGAAAGTGAGACTAACGGCAGCTCTCGACAAAAGAGGGTTCGTTTGTGTCTGGCATGCAGGTCAGTGATCTGATACAAAGAAAAGAAAAGAAAAATACTCACCACTGTTTCAATAATCCACCTTCAGCCCATTAAAGGAAAAAAGAGAGGAGGCCCCCGACCGGAATTTTTATAGGCTAAGGAAATGGATTATGGGTAAGGTGACGTAAATAAAAACCGACTCGTTTTTCTTTTCGGACGACTTTTTCTCGGCGAGAAGTAGAAGCAGGAAAGAAGGTGGAAGAGAAACGAAGGAAGAAGCACAGAGAGAGAGAGAGAAAAGGAGAGCGACAGAAAGAGAAGGAGGAAAGTGGAGGAGGAACACAAAGAGGGAAGGGGTGTAACAAGCACTTTAGACTGAAATCTAAAGGTCGCTGGTTCAATCCCGGGTTCAACACACAGGGAGATTATCCACCCTAAAACTACACTAATGATACACTAACATTGAATAAATAGAAGGAAAGACAACATAAGCTCATTCACACATACAGAAACATTTAATATATCCATATTATACATACAAGATGGATGTTTTGCATGGTCTAAGGGTTAGGAAACTGGATTAGTAGACCATTGTTAGTGAGTTCAATTCTTACTGGGTGCCCAATACTTCTGGCCTTGTTCCACATCTAAGCTCAGCTTAGTAAATAATTTCAATATACATACAAGAAATATTGAAAAGGATACACAAACATATCCTTTCCTTAAACAGGATTCACCTAATGTCGGTTGAGCTGGCTCTAGGCATGTTTTCGTGTGAAGTCTCTTGGGAATTGGTTCTCGAAGTGGTCCCCATCCATATTCATGTTTGAATTCAGAGTTTTCTTTCTCATAGACCATTTGGCATACTAAGGTTAAAGAGCCAAGTCTACCCTACTATTTACCCATGGAAGGAGTAGATGGATTCATGCTTTTTGCCATATCCATTTCCTAAGATGATAACTGTTAGACCATGCACCTCCATTCACACAGATGTGTCCCAACAGATAAAATATGTGCATATTTTTCTTTGAACAAGTAGTATGTGAAAAGGGTACAAGGACAGAAAAAAGCTTACTTTTGATTGATGGACAGTAAAACGATCATAGTCATAATGGCTTTACTGTATAATCTGGTTGGCAGAAGACAAATTCTTTACTTTTCAAGGAACAGAGGGAAAATGAGACTGAGAATGGGTTCTAGGATTGTCTTACGAGTACAGAGATGAGTCTTATCCAAGAGAGACAATTATCTAGTCTTCTTACAATCAATAAGATTCTTTTAAAAGTTGTTTTGATTTCATATTTAGAAAATAGAAAGTTATTCTTTCATAAATGCTTGGAAATTTTAATGTTTCTTTTCTCTTTTTATTTATTCATTTATTTATTTTTTTGATTCTTCAGGTTGCCGGGAGTGTTGTGTTGGATTTGAATGATGACGGATTAGTTGCAGAAATTGCTGATGTTGATGACAGAAGATTTGGTTTTACAATTCATGTCCCACATTCAAAGAAGTAAGTCTTCTCTATCTACATTCTGTTATTACAAGATTCATATTTTTGGACAAAAAATGGAACTTAGTTTTCATCTTCCTTTTCTTAATAGTAGATTACCATTTTTTTTTATCAAAAGAGATTTTTTAAATGTAAAGGTTTAGTTACACAGTAGAATATTTCATTGGTATTTAAAATTCATCAACCAGTTCATGTACCTCATCTACTAAAATATGCATAGGTAAAGGTAAGGACTGCTATCAACAGGTTAACAACCATATGGAAAATTGGTTTCTCTGATAAAATGAATTGGGAATTCTTCCAACCTGTAACAGAGTCAGTACTACTGTATGGTTGCACCACTTGGACTCTTACAAAATGCTTAGAGAAAAAGCTAAAAGGAAACAGCACTCAACAAAATAGCAGTTTTACGGTCATTTACCACCCATCTCACAAACCATCCAAGTAGGATGAATACGACATGCTTGGCCCTGCTGGAAAAGTAAGGACAAACTCATTAGCAATGTCCTCTCATTAACTCCTACACATAGACATACCAGTATTGGCCAATCAGCAAAAACTTGCATTCATCAGCTCATTGTGGATACTGGAGGCTCTCTTAAAAACTTGCAAAGAGCGATGGTCAATAGGAACAAATTGCTTGAGAGAGTCAAGGGAATCAATGGTGTTGGAACACTTTGATAATGATGATTTCTACTATTTTTAAGGATTAGGTTTATTTCATGTAGATTTAAGGTCATTTGTAATTGTAGTTCAATGAGAGTTGAAAATAGGGACTGTTTTATTATTTTATCCTAGTGATTTTATGATTATTGGAGTTTAACATTTTTGATGGTTTTATTTTTTTCATATTCTTTCAGATGTGTCTATCTACAGGCTGAAAATGAACGTGAGAGAGATGAGGTAAGAAAATTATTCTTTTACTTTTTTAAAATTTTCATGTAAAAAAAAATAATTTTTTTTAAAAGAAAAAGTATGAAAACCAATATTTTTCTATTATGACTTATTATAAGAAAATTGTGCTTTTTTTTATTATAAAAAGAATCATTGAAAAATGATTAAAATTCAATATCAAAATTAATATTTGGGTCAGTCAAAAGTTCTGCAATATTTTGGTATGTGCTAGTTTATGCTGTATATATATATATATATATATATATATATATATATATATATATATATATATATATATCATATCAACAAAGCTGTTCAAGCTATGGAAAGTGCCTGCTGTGGTTGATAGTATCATGGTAGTTAGTGTGCTGACATGTTGTGTAATACTTCACTTTGTGTGACTTGAAAGCCATACATAGATGAACATGCAACATAGTCTCATTCAGGAACTTATTATTTACAAGTTCAAAGTGAGCTATAATGCCACAGAAGGTGCCTGTGGTGTAATGGTTATCGTCGTAGGAAATGGACACGGTGACACAAGTTCAAATCCTGGATGAAACTGATTGCATTTCACATAGCACTAATACCCTTGGGAAAGGTATGAATCCAATTATTCTCCCTCCAGCTATGGATAAATAGTAGGACAGACTGGGTTCTTCAGCCTTGGTGAGGCAACTAGTCTAGAAGAAGAAAAACTCTGAATTCAAACCTGTTAAACTCCACTTAAAAATTGACCTTGTGTCATATCCTGCCCGAGTGGAGGGGTTGGTAAATATATATAATGCCACAGAAGCAACTAAAAACATTTGTTGTGTGAAAAGTGAAGGTACAATTGATCACAGTACAGTAACCAGATAGTTGAAGAATTTTCATTCGAGTTAAGAGATCCTTGATGATCAAGTAAGTAAAGATGTCTCCCTTTAGTCGAAGGTGACTCGAAGGCTCCCTTTTCAATAGCTACTACACCGAGGTGTAGGGGAGTGCACTACTCCTTTCCCTGGATTGCACCACTTTACCCTTGATATGTACCTTATATTACTGAGTGTTAAGCAAGGAGGTACCAAGTACCATTTTTAAAGTCTCTAATATGACGCGACCTGGGGTTGAACCCCGGTCTCCCGGACCATTGGTAGAGTTACCCACTGTGGATTCCAAGGTTATGTTTCAAGCCTTGGAGGCAATTCAATGAGTAGCACTTCAAGAGTATCAGGCAGGGTCAGCATCTAACAGTCCAGTGTGGTTCATCATGTTCACAACCTCAGCAAAATTATCCAGAGCTGTTGAATTGTACCTCATGTTACCAAAATATTGCATAACTTTTGACTTACCCTTATAATAAGTAGCAATATGACACCAAATAAAAACAAAAACATGTAATTTTTACCTTTCCAATTATAAACATGGATATAGATATCATCAACATGTTGTGCCGCTAGCACAGATTTCCCTGACTCTCCCTTGTCATTTGTCTCTATCATCCATCACATGCAGCAGGTCCTTTAGATTACATCCTGTGTCTGTACAGAACTGTTGTAAATAAGTTCTTGCTGGTTGTCCAACACCTTGTCCATGTGAAGGTTTCCACAGGAGGATGTTACTTATGAGTTCATCCTTACTTCTCCAGCAGTGTCCTTGATTTGAATGGTTTTGAGATGGGTGGTAGGTGACCATACAGCTGTTGTTTTGTGGGATATTGCCTCCAAGATTTGTTCAGTATAGTTCATAGCATTCTTATGTAATTGCTGTCAAGTTTTTTCTCTATGTGCATAGTCAGTGTCCATGTGGTGCATCCGTTTAGTAGTATGGACATGACCACTGCTTGAAAAAAATTATTTTATTTTATCAGATAGGTCTGATTTATAGTGTACATATATATATATATATATATATATATATATAGTTAGTTAGTTTCTGAGAAAAACTTTAGTTGTCAAGATAATCAAATCACATAAAATGTTAACCTCCAAATACACAAAAACATCCAATAAAACTGCTTTAAAAAGGAAAATTCTTCCAAAATGAAAACTATGACTTCTTTATTTATTTCTAATGATCAAAAACAAAGAAAAAAACCCACACTGAAATGACTAAATATACATGTGTACATAAGTCAAAAGAAAAATAGTCACTGAGATCTTTAGTTAAAAGCATAATATACTACAAAGTATAAATGTTAAAGGAATTTTTAAAAACATGATAGTCCAGATTAAAGCACAGTAAGAGTGACCTAAAGCCAAACACTTTTTTCAACAGGTATCATTGTAGAAAGAGAAAATTTTAATGAAAATATTTACCAAAATATTGCCAAATTTTAGTATAATTAATAAATTTCTTTTCTTTCATATAGATTTATCTTTGATATTATTAGTTACCATTTGTGATTTAAGTTTTGATCTTTTTTCTTAGTGTACGTGGGTATTTCAGTTATTTATACTTATTTTAAGAGTTTATGAAAATGAAATTAAAAATTAGATTTCTTTGCTTTTATCTTCAGTGGATATCTACTATAAACAATATTATACGGAACGGCAAACCAAGCAAAGGAAAACCTGCAGAGACAACTATTAAGAAGGTCAAGGTAGATGATACTTTTTATCTTTTCTTTTGATCTCTACATTATTACAGTAATTAACTTAATAATTTTGAGCTGCTTTGCTTTGTTATATTTAATAAGTGTGGGAATAACTCTTGCATCCATAAGTTTGTTTTTGTAATTGCTTTTGTTTTAAAATTGTCTGATGGATATGTATGTGTGTGCAATGTGAAAATAATAGATGAATAATTTTTACCTTAATTTCTAAGATAAGAAAAAGTATAATTATCATACACTGATATGTATGATAATGAGAATAATTGATGGCTAAAAAGTGAGACAGAGGGGTTAATATTAGCAGTCTACAAACATAATAAAAAACCCAGATCAAACCCAATATGTAGATTGTGTGAACAAGAAACTGAATCAATTGAACACTTACTGTGCAGTTACTAAATCCTAACACTGATTGAATATAAAGAAATGCGTGATGAAACAGGACATTATATTTATTGGAAAATATGTAAATACTATGAAATACCCAAATCTGAAAAATGGTATAAACACCAACAATAACAGGAATCTACTATTCTCTGGTACTTTACTATTCAAACTAATTGAAAAATAAAAAGCAATAAACCAGATATAGTGGTTAATGACTCTATAAGAAAAATATGCCTTTTAGTTGATACAAGAGATGTTCAAAATCTTCTAAGCCTCGCCCAGATTTTAGATTTGTCGTATGACTCTCACTTTTATATGGGCCTCACTTGCACAGAAATTAAGACAGAGATCTGAATTAGTTTTTCTAATTTTATAAGAAATGACAATGTGCACAGCAAAAATATTCAACTGTGGCTCTTTTTTCTGGGTGTGGCTTTGATCTTTTTGAACGACCCTCATATATCAGTGCTAACAGATAATGACATATCAGTCCTAGAATACAATAAAATAAGAAAAAAAAAAGATCTAGAAATAAAAATTGAAAAAAAATGTGGCATCTTAAAACTACCACCGTACTAATAATAGTGGAAGCCTTGCGTATGATCAAGAAAGGGACAGATAAACACATTAACAAGATACATGATTATCTCAGCTTACGAAATACAAAAAAAAAATTGCAGAACTGCTCATCTTCTTAGGAGAGTACTGTAAACTGTTATATCAATTTAATATCTTGAAAAATAATGAAAACTTATGTAAAAAGAAACAAAAACAAAATTATACATTACTGATTTTACTTTAACTCTTTTGGTGTGGTGAATTTGGCAACAAATTAAATGGTTGGAATGATTAAAAAAAACTTGCAAATAAAAAAAAATTATTGGGGAATTCTATTACAATTCTGCAATACATTCTGAAAAGCAATTAAAACATTGGAGGGAAAAAAAATTTGGTCTGTGTTTATTAGAGAATTAATAAAAATTAAGTTTATTAGAGAATTGTTTATTCACTGATATTTAAAAAAAAACAACTGTTTTACTAAAGTTTTAGATGTAATAAAGGTCTTTTTCCTTTTTTTAATTTTTTTTTGGAGGGGCCAGGGTATATCAAAGATGAGGGGCCTGTGGTGTAATGGTTATTGTCGTAGGAAATGGACACGGCGACTCGAGTTCAAATCCTGGACAAGACTGATTGCATTTCACATAGCACTAATACCCTTGGGAAAGGTATGAATCCAATTATTCTCCCTCCAGCTGTGGGTAAATAGTAGGGCAGACGGGGTTCTTCAGCCTTGGTGAGGCAACTAATCTAGGAGAAGGAAAACTCTGAATTCAAACCTGTTAAACTCCACTTAAAAATTGACCTTGTGTCATATCCTGCCCGAGTGGAGGGGTTGGTAAATATGATATCAAAGATGAGGCACCTTCAGTGGGTATATTACGCAAAATTCAAAGTTTTTAAGTAATGTCGACTAAAGTTGCATCTCTCTCCCATCCATTAAATATATTTGGGCAACTCGCTGCATCAAAAGGGTTAAGCATCATGTGTTCTATAGCTTAATGATTATTCATTTTTATATTTATCTCATGTTTTCAATTTGTTATAAATGACGTATATGATCATTTTTTTTCTTGTGATAAGTTTTCATGCATCTGGAACAAGTTATTTTGCTGCCAAAGTTAAAATTATATTCTTAATGTTTATTAAATGATATAAAATGTGTAAAAGTTATTTTTCTTTCCTTTTGAGAGTAAAGATTCTCTTGTCATTCAAATAAATTTTGAAAAGATTTTTACTAATATGATATATACTTGAATATCATTCGATCTCACATATTGTGTGACCACTCAAATTTGATCTCCAAAAGATTTCATCATATATCCTGTGTATCATGCGAGTTCCATTTTTTGTAGGCTAAGGCTCAGGCTCAGGCATGTTTGTAGAAATATATTTTCTCTTTAACTTCCTTGTTTTGTCATAATTTTTTTGAGTATTTTTATTGAAAATGCTGCATTATGGTAATATAACCAGAGCTGACAAGATTACTGGTATGTGAGCCATTTATTGGCAAAAAATTAAACTACTTATAGGCTAAACTAAGTGGCAACAGTCAATAAACTATGGTAATAAAAGGTAATTTGTTAACACTATCCTAATTAAAATACTTCATTTTTATTATTCCAATTAGAAACCACATTTTGAGACTGTTAAAAGTTGCCTTGCAGTTGTCAGCTTATTTGCTTTACAGTAGTCCTAATACTCAGATAATTTTCATTAGTAAAATATAATAAAAGCTAATTTCTAATTAATTCACCCCTATGGAGAAGTCAGTAAGGAACTTTACAGCTAAATTTAAGGTACAGGTTGTGGTTAAATTTACTGTACTGGTTGCAGAATATGCTGGTGAATAAATGGTGAATTAAGTGATAAGAAAGTCTGTTGTTGTGGTAATACTACGGGGGGGAGAGGCTGAAAAGTTCATCATATCTGCTGTTGATGACTTTTTTGACTGATGATATCCAAGCACTGCAACTTAGATGGAAGAAGTGTATAGATTGCAAAGGAGACTGTTTAAAAATAAACTTCATTAGGTCATTTTCCATGAGAGTATCTTTGTCAGACTATGAACTTCTCAGCCAATCCTCTTAGATATGATTGGCATCATTCAAAACAAGGAAGGAGATGCTTTGTTGCTATACTAATTGGAAAATAGTAATTAGAGAGCTAGAGCAAATATATCTAAATACATGTAAATAAGTAAGTAAAAGTAAAGTTGTCAACCTTAGTCGAGGGTGACCCAAAGGCTCCCTTTTCGATAGCTAATACACCAAGGTGTAGAGGAGGACGCTACTCCTTTCCCTAGATTGCTCCACTTTACCCTTGATCCATACCTTATAATACTGAGTGTTAATCAAGGAAGCATCAAGTACCATTTTTTTGAGTCTTTGGTATGACTCGACCTGGGATTGAACCCAGGTCTCCCGAACCATTGACGAACACTCTAACCATCATGCCAATGTCTGGTACAAATCCCAGGTTGAGTCATACCAAAGACTCAAAAAATGGTACTTGATGCCTCCTTGCTTAACTCTCAGCAATGGATCAAGGGTAAAGTGGAGCAATCCAAGGAAAGGAGTACTGCCCTCCCCTACACCTTGGTGTAGTAGCTATTGAAAAGGGAACCTTAGAGTCACCCTTGACTAAGGTCACCAGTATGGATCAAGGGTAAAGTGGAACAATCCAAGGAAAGGAGTAGCGCCCTCCCTTACACCTTGGTGTAGTAGCTATTGAAAAGGGAACCTTAGGGTCACCCTTGACTAAGGTCACCAACTTTACTTTAACATATAAAGACATTATTTTACTTTAACATGTAAAGACATTATCTTACTGTAATTATAATGCATTATCTTACTGTAATTATAATGCATTATTTTACTTTATTTTAACATGTAAAGACATTATTTTACTTTAACATGTAAAGACATAATTTTACTGTAATTATTTGTCTATTTAAAAGACATATATAACACGTACCCCTAACTTTGGACTATGAAATTTGGGGGGAAAAATTTTGCTCTTAGAATTTGTAGCAACTGAATTTAACCTAAATTGAGCAGTTGTTCAAATTTTATTGATTTGTACTGACTAAGAATAAGAATTTATATAGTTTATATTCTGTCTCAAACACATAATTTACATATTTAGACAAACACATAGACGTGTTCACACAAAAATGCAACAAGCTTGCAGTGAAAATATTCTCATATTAAAAGAAATGAAATTATAAATAAACATACATTCCAGTGGGTAACACTATAAAACACTTTAGTTAGAACTATAGATGTAATTTACTTTCGGTCATCCCATCCCAAATATGGTGAGGCATGTGGCCAGAAAAAAAAGTTAATTCTATATTTCTCGTGTATAATATGCATTCCTAACTTTTTAGCTGAAAAATCTATAAAAATAATGTATCTTATATGCAAATACTTACGATAATTAGTTTTTCACTTCTCAAAAAACTCATCTCATAGACATTCAAACATAACTGATTTTTTTTTAATGGGTGATAACTAGAAGATAGTGTGTTAATCTTGAAAAAATATCTAGATATTTGAAAGAAATGAAGAAAATAAGAAAGCAAAAGCTAAGAAAAGAAGACTAACTGTCATTTTAAAAAGAAAAATTCCTTTGGTTATCTAAAACTGTACTTCTCAAACTATCTGATGTGGTGTACTGGCAGGATATTTTTCCAATGTGCCACAGACCAGTACTATATTTGTACCATGTTATTTGATTTAGGATGACGTACCAAGTATTTCTAACAGTTGTATTGTATCACAGCATGTGGAAAGAATAATATTAAACAATATGGAATGATTTTATTCATTTTCATCTTTACATTACATATATATATATATATATATATATATATATAATGATAATGGGAATTTGGAAATTTGCCATCTACCAGCAGTTGATGACTTGTATACCACCACTTTGAGTTGTGCTAATTTTAGGGAAAATAATACCTAAAAATAATTAAAAACATTCTTTTTATATATTATGTCATTTTGGTAGTTCTGACCCCCCCCCCTTCTCTTAAAAAAAAAAAAAAGGGAAAAGATGAGTAATGATATTTTTTTCAATGTTGATTTCTTCTGCTAAAACGGAGATTTATGCTTGTGTGTGCATATTTAACCTTGTTTCTTGGAAAAAATATTTTTATAATCCTAACTTGTTTATGGCAAGAATTTTGTTTACAATAATTTTGCTGATCATCTTTATTTTTTTACAGAAATATATAATATTTTTATGTCTATATCATTATAGATTGATGTTGACTTATGTAGAATCTCTAAGATGAATAATATTTTTTTTTTTTGTCTGTGTATACTTATGCAAAAAAATAAGTAAATAATTAAAACATATATATATATATTATTACATTTTTTTTCTTTTGTTCAATATATCCACTTTTATGACACTTTTTTTAAAATCACATTTTCTCCAAAACTGACAAACAAATTAATGATTATTTTTTTAAATTCATTTTTATTTTTTAAATTGTTTGTTTTTGTTTCAATATTTGCTTGTATTTCACTGAAGATGAATATCTAACAATTTCTCTTTGTATCCTCCATTTAACATCTATATAATATAATAAAATAAACAAAAACTGAAGACGGAGACATATAGAAAAAAATTAGTGGAAGTTTTTTTCCCTGAACTTTAATTTTTTTTTAACTTGTGGTTATATAGGTAATTTTGGAGACCACTATTGCTGTTAGATATTTTTAAGCTTCCCACCAAGCTAAAATAAATACAAGATAGTTTTAATGTGAAGTAGCACTCAGGAATCAAGCCTCCTGTGTGGCGGTCTTAAAAATTAGATTCCATCAGCATTCTCCTTGACAAGAATGTTTTAGGCACTGGGCAATAAACCCAGCCCTTATCATTTCTAGTCAAGGGAGAAGGTGCTGTCTTGGAAAAAGGCCCACTGGAACTAAACTGCTAAATATCTTTGTACCACTCAGACCAATAAATCTAATAGAATGGAATCAAATTCTCAGAGTACTTTTTATATTAAAAAGTATTCTCAATATCTTTTCTAGTTGAACAATATGATTGATTTATCAATATTGGTTAATACACACATTTTTTAATCTTTAAAATTCTGTTGGAGCTGTTACAATTATTTTTTGTAAATATTATTGCAATATTTGATACTAGTTCAATCAAAATGACAAAAATGTCCTTACCAGAAAAGATTTCAAAATATTTGTAAAGGGAGATAACTTTTTCTTGGAGTAATTTTGACTTGGAAATAATTATCGCCATGTAGTTGAAAAACATTATTTTAGAATTCAATTTACTTTATATTCTATGAAGAATACAACAGACTCTTAATATTCTATATAACTAAAGTACTCTACTGGAAATTACTGACTTTAATAAGCAAGATATCAATATTGGAGGCACTACTACTTATTGGGCAATGTGTTGGTGCTAAGGAGGATATTTATTCATATTCCCCACTCACCAAGTACCAATATCAACATAAGTATATCCATTTATACACTAACACCGAATAAATGGAAGGAAAGACAAAAGTAGCTTATATAAATACATAGGACATTTAATACAGATATGTAAAAACATATAAGAAATATTACAACAATACACAAATGTATCCCAAACAGATGAAATATACCCATTGTTCCATAAAGGAACAGTACATAAAAAGGCATAGCAAAATGTTGCAAGGTCTTTTGTTCTTTCATGGGTTTCATCTCAATAGTTAGGCAAATAACAATGTTATTCACCAGATTGTGAAACCAAATCTGTTCAATGAACAAAAATGCAAAAAAGCATTTTTATCCATTGTTTAGGAACAAAAAGAGGAAGAGAAAGGGCTCTAAACTCTTGTGTGAATAAGGGACATGTGATATCCAAAGACACCCCCTACCTCAATCACTACATTGGATTTCTTTTAGATGGTAAAGTAGAAAATTCCTCATTACTAATTTTACCATTTATAATGATTTGCATATACAACAATAACATAATAAAGATGAAGTCTGTATCTAAATCCCATGTCTAAACAAAAATATTCAAACAAGCATCAACCTGATTTCTTTGAAATTATAAGCCTTGCCAATTGTCTTTCTTATCTACCTACTGATATGGAGTATTGAAAATTAAGGTACATGAGTATTGAAAATTAAGGTACATGAGTATTGGAAATTTAATAGGATCAGAATAGCTCGTATTTTGGTTGAGAGCAAATCAGACAGGTTGAATTTTGACTAATATATATCTAATCAAGTTTTTGGTACAGGAGAAATCATATAGGTAAACTGATAGCGGAATCATATGTATATGGAAGAACAAATTATTAAAAAAATAAAAGGATGTTAGGGCCCTAACATCCTTTTATTTTTTCAATAATTTGTTCTCCCATATACATATGATTTCGCTATCAGTTTGCATATATATATATATATATATATATATATATATATATATATATATATATATATATATTATTATTATTATTATTATTATTATTATTATTATTAACTGACACTAATTTGAAATATTTATTAATTGTTAAATTACATGTGGAGTTAGAATTCATTGCAAGTTTTTCTTTTTCTTTTCTTTTTTTTTTTTGTTTTGTTTTAAATTTTGATCGTTTATGTGAAAAATCTTTATAAAGATTTTGGTCCGTTTTTTTTTTTTAATTATTTTATAAAAATTTATTGAACTTTTATCATTTAATCTATTAATGCCGTAATCATTGTTCTGACTTATAGTTGAAAAGAAATGCTGTCTAATTTTTTCAGTCATCAGACATGCATCATTTCATTACAATCAGATGATACATTTGTGCACACACAATGACTAATTACAAATTAAAAAAAAAAAAAATACTGGGTTTGCTGTAATATCAGAATCTGAGATCTGCTAAACCTTCTTTTGCTTTTCTGCATGTATTAGTAAAGCAGTTATTGAGAAAATAATTTGTTTTAAAAGAAAACAGGGAAAAAACATTTTTTATTACTCAGTTCTCATTAAAGAAATTAATGAGGACTGATCACAAACAGAGTTTCCCCAAATACTAAAACCGACTCTGGGATATTGAAAGCAAATTTCTTTGTTTATTTGAAAGAAAGATATTTTTCCCTATTTATTTTCCTGAATTAAAATCTCATGTTAAAACAAGAACAAGACTAGTAAAAATATTCGTGCAAACTGGATATCTTTATCCAAAAAAACCCGAAAACTTCGACATTGAAACATTTGGAAAGAATCAGTTGTTGAACTTTTAATCTAAAGAATATTTTTAAAAATCTGGTCCAATCTGATTTTGAAATAGCAATGTGACATTAATTGATTCCAATTTGAACCAATACTATCACAAATAGAAAACAAAACAAAAAAAACAACAAAAAAAATGGAATCCAAGACAAAAGTCCAGGAATGACAAATGGAATACCAACAATATTTCCATCTTAAAACCTCTTCCTCTATTAACTACTGGTGTTAATGATTTTGGTATGGATTCTCCTCCAAGAGATTTTGAAGAAGAAAATGGCTGTTCTTGATGGTCTCCAATGGAAAATCATCGGTAAGTGCTTGTTTTGTAAATTAAATAATTTAGGAATTATACATTTAAACCTCTCAAGAATAAGAATTCCTATCTAGACACAGTTGTAATTGCCAATTTAGTTATTCCTTTAACCCTCTCACTGCCACTGGGACATCAGTGTCTCAGTTGAATTTCATTTTAACCTTTTAAATGTTGTCATGGCCATTCCCATAATGATGTTAAATATCCACCAAAAATAGAATTGATTCTGGATCAATGAGGGTTGATGCGATGTTCAGAAATCAACATAAGGAATTTTTTTTTTTTTTTTTGATTTTTTTTTAAGCCATTGGATAATTCTGCTTTTTTCAGATAATGGTAATCAAATTTTGAGTGGATATATCCACTCAAAAGTGGGTATACCCACTTTCTGCAGCAAAAGGGTTAAAAATAAAAATAAAAAAATTTGGTAGTGAAAGGGTTAAAAATGGAGCTTATCTGTAAAAAGCTAGCTGCACAAAGATTTTTTTTAAAAAATAGACTATTGTTAAACATTTCAATCTAATTTGGTAGTGAAAGGATTAGTATAAAAATTCCATTTTTTTTTCTTTCTTTTTTTCAAACATTTCACTAGTCTTTTCAAGGTTATAGTAGAAAATCTGCATCAATAAATTTTTAGAAAGCTCTATTGTATTTTTTATGTACTACAAACATTTGAGTTCAAAATTCGGTCATGAAAAGTTCAGGTAAAAAATCATGGAAATATGTTAAAATTAAATGAAAAGGATATGAATTAATAGAAGATTATAAAAATATTGATGGCATAATTGATAATATACACCATATTTTCTTGACAACATATTTTTTTTTTTTTTAAATTTTCAATTGAATTTTCATTAAATAATAGTTAAGTGTATATGATATTTTCTGTTTTGTCGCATTACTGAGAAAGGTTGGAAAAATTAGGTTTAACTACTTTACTAAAAAGGTGATCTAACTGAAACCTTCAGTATGGTTAATGGAATTTCTAATTATGGTAGATATTCTTTTTAATTTTTTTTTCATGAAACGGTAGATTTCAAAAACTAAGTTTACTAACCAATTGGATTTTTTTGCTAATAGAGTAATATATTTTTGGAATAAATTGCCTAATCGGATGAAAAAAACGATTGTCTCAAGAAATTTAAGTTTAAATTGAATGATTTTAGAAATAATGGTTAGAAAAAGAAATTAAGTGGGTATTTTTGAGAACTACCAGATGAATTACTTAACAGAATTTGATCTGGACATAGGTATTGTATTAATAGTGTATATATTCTGTACAAAGATTTCTTTTTTTAAAGTTAATGTAAGGTAGCAAAAAGGGGGAATGTCCAAGGAGAGATAACAAATTAATACTGAATTGAAACTAATTTTACAATTAGATAAATTTTTCAAAATATTTTTTTTTTTTTTTTTTTTTCTTTTTTAAACTATAATGAAAGGTTTTCAGAGAAGAGGTTTTGAAATATAAGTAAAGTTGGCGACCATAGTCGAGGGTGACCCAAAGGTCCCTTTTTCATTAGCTACTACATCAAGGTGTAGGAGAAGGCGCTATGCCTTTGCCTGGATTACTCCACTTTACTCTTGATCCGTACCTTATAATGCTGAGTGTTTATCAAGGTGGCATCAAATACCGTTTTTTTGAGTCTTTGGTATGACTCAACCCGGGATTGAAACCCAGTCTCCTTGGCCATTGGTGAACACTCTATCCACTAGCCAATGAGCCAGTCAAATATAAATAAAAGTAAAATTGATTATTTACCATTATGGATGATATTAGGATAACTTATTTGCTTAATTCTTCAAGTTACAGCAAAAGTAGCCTAGCATTGTGTTGTACTGTCTAAAGGCACCTTTTTGTTAATTCTTTAATTCCATGCCAATACCAGTTCTTCTCCTTTAAGATAAAGAACTTCTTCACTGAAGCTTCCACCTCCTCTTGCTTGTTGAAGTATCACAAGTGCTGGAAGTGAACCATGGATTGGAACAATTAATAATCCAAGCAAGCTAGGTTCAGACTATATGCTGAGTGAAGCCACCTTTCTGCCAGTTCTTTGATTCTGTATTGATATCTGTTCTTGTTCTACGTGGTGCACTAAAGCTTTCACCTCCTCTGGGTTGTTAAAGCATCACAAGCACAAGTAGTGAACCACACATCAGGACAAGTAATAATCCAAGGCATCCTAAGTCCAAACCATATGCTAGATGTGGCATCAGTTTGGTTCTCTCAAGTTCCTGGTGTTTATTCTGGGTCGTTCAATCGTTTTCAGGTCTTGCATTGTCATGCTGCAGAAGAGTTTGCTTTGTTAACCAATATTGGGTATTTTTGTTGTACAATGGCATACCCAAGCCACCCCCTTTTTTTGACAAGGGTCTTACTCGTCTTCAGAGGAAAGAGTCAGTGTATTCTAAGCTCTGTTGATTAAGATAAGGAATATTTCTATGGATTCCATACAACTGTGTGCAAATACTGCAAACTTGTTGATTTACTCTAATGATTTATTTTTTACCATCCTCAACCATTTTTTATCTTTTTTTTTTTTTTTTTAAGAAAAATTATCCAAAATTACAATTTCAATTTCTCTTTTTACATTTCTATTAAAGGATTTCAAATAATAGAATTCATTATATATATATATATATATATATATATATATATATATATAGTATTCAACTGTACAGTGAAATACAAAGTAATATTTTCATATTTATGAAATTTAATTCTATTTAGTTAATAATTTGGATTAATATTTTTATTTTCATTTTTCAACCAGATAATTCTCCAGTCATCTTCAGATCTCATACTATATGTGTACGCTCCTCTCAACCCCACATTTGAATCCTTTTAACCTATACTTGATTTGCCTTCAGATGCCCTCTACCTTAGCCTACAAGATTTGCTGTATATACTTGCACATCAGGTGACTTTCTAAGACCTAAATTTTAGTCTTATGTTAGGAGGTCACAGATGTATGGGATGCAAACTTTGTGTATAAAGAATTGGCCAAGGTTAGCCCTAGGCCAATATGTACACCTACAATTTCCAGCTGAAAAAGGTCTCAATTTTGGTCTCAGAAAGTCACATCATACACAAGTATATATAGTTTTTAAAAAAACTATGAAGTACAAAAACACATTCAAACTTTTCTCTGGGATACAAAAAAATCTTTAATTCTATCTCAGGATTCAATTAAAAGAAAATCTGTGAATGGTTGCTATACTAACCCTTTTATTAGTAGAAGCTGACATGATATCTCTCAGGTTGGGTAAAATACTTACAAGTAGAAAAGAATATCCTATTTACCAACCCCTCCGCTCGGGCAGGATATGACACGAGGTCAATTTTTAAGCGGAGTTTAACAGGTTTGAATTCAGGGTTTTCCTTCTTCTAGACTAGTTGCCTAACCAAGGCTGAAGAACCTAGTCTGTCCTACTATTTATCCATAGCTGAAGGGAGAATAATTGGATACATACCTTTCCCAAGGGTATTAGTGCTATGTGAAATGCAATCAGTCTCGTCCAGGATTTGAACTTGTATCGCCGTGTTCATTTCCTACGACGATAACAATTACACCACAGGCACCTCCATAAAAATAAGTAGAAAAGAATATAAATTCTAATTGGTATAACAGAATCAAGCATAATTTTAAAACATCTTAGCATATCACAAGAAAAAGAATGGTTTGGTTTCTTTGTTTTAATGGCATATCAACCTTTGTAGTTTATTTAATGCCAAAGCCATTCTCCTAGAAGAACAGTAGTGGTACTATTTAACCCATAGCTGGGAGGATAGGGGGCTTCATACCTTTCCCAAGGGTATTTGCCTGAAAGTGAACGTAATAGTGCGACTGGAGTATGAACTCACTTACTACGATTCCGCAATCCATCCCTTTAACCATTACACCATGAGGACACCCCCAAAATGAATGGATCTCAAAGTTATTTCTTTGAGTGGTTCTTAAAATCTTAAATCCACCATTTCTTCTGGTTAATATGCCAGTACTTGTCGTTCATCCCACCGAACGGACGAGTATAACACAAGGCCTTTTTTTTAAGTGGGTCTGGGCGCAGGTTGGCATGTCTATCAATCTCTCCAACATATCTATGAAACCAGAAGATTTTATGAAATTACTGTGCATCTTAGTTTTACTGTTAAAGATCCTATACCATATCAGACCACCCCTAGCACAAGAAGTGGAATAATCTAACAAAGTTTTATAATGAAGGAAAGTGTAAGACAATAGTGGGACAATCGAATTATAGTTTGGTTTCTTTGTTTTAATGGCATATCAACTCTTTTTAGGTTATTTAATGCCAAAGCTATTCTCCTAGAAGAACAGTAGTAGTACTATTTAACCCATAGCTGGGAGGATAAGGGGGTTCATACCTTTCCCAAGGGTATTTGCCCGAAAGTGAACGTAATAGCGCAACTAGAGTATGAACTCGCGTACTACGATTCCACAGTCCATCGCTTTAACCATTACACCACGAGGACACCCCCTCAAATGATGTGTATACTATATGATGCATGTGTCAACAGTCAAGCTGTTAGGAAAATACAAATGTAGAAAACACCAAAATGGCAATGAGGATGAGATCCTCATTAACTTTAATAATACAATGATATTTGTCTTCATTTTTTTTCTCTGATTTCATTAAAACACCCTAATTCCTTTGACTGAGATTAGAAACCTCACCAATTTTCTCTTATTATACACCCACTAGATATATTAGGGTACTGGCTATTAAGGCACACAAGCAAAATTGTTAGGAAATTATACAAGTCTGTTCTTGTTAGAATATAATCTTTCATACCTGCAGTTCTACACTGACCTTATCTACATGTACTGTTATTAGTTGTGTATAACGCGCACCTCTGACTTTCAGCTACAAAATTCTCAAAAAGGAATCTCTGATGTATAATACACATTGACTTTTTGGAATTTGGAACAGCTAAATTTATACTAAATTTGACATTTGTTCAACTTTTTATCCAGTTTGCATCAACTTTAAAAAAAAAAAAAGAATTTATATAGTTCATATAATGTTTCAAACACAAAATTTATGGGAGACAAGGACATGTACACACAAAAATGTAACAAACTTTCATTGAAAATAAGTTCACAATAGAAGAAACAAATCAAAAACATGCATTCCAACTGCTATTTCTCTGTAGTAATATAAAACGGAATTGTTTGCTACACATTAGTTTGGAGCGTAGATATAACTTACTTTTGTTCATGATGTCTCGAATATAACACTACATGTAGCCAGATGGGGGAATTTAGTCCTCATGTCTAATACATATCTTTAACTTTTGGGCTGAAAAATCTGAAAAAATAGTCTTATACACAAATGAATATGGTTTTAATCTTTTGAATCTTCAAGTTCATCATTTTGGGCTAAGATCTGATTGATTGATTGATTTTTACCTTGGACTTGGGCTAAGCTCTTTATTATATACTTTAAGCTTGATATTTTGGGCTTAGGAAAATTACTGTCTTTCTTTTAATGAAATGATCAGATAATTTTAAAACAAATGTTTTCATCCTGGAGTAAAGTCGGAGTGTGTTTTGTGCTCTATTTTGAGGGAATTTTGTGAATCCAGGTACAGGGTATTTGGAGGTCAATGATTCAAATGGTTAAGTATGACACCTGGAGATGATTCTGGATCTTTCTGGTTAAAAGTGATATGCAGAAAACAGGAAAAAATTTTATTTAAATTTCACTCAGGTGATGCTGATATTTTCATATAATTTATTATTCATTTTTCTTTAGATGAGAGTAGAAAACACCAAATTTTTATTACTACCATTGATTATTTCATTGAGTGTCTGTCTGTATTTACATGTGTTAAAGCATTTTTTCGATTTTGTGTACATCTTTAATGTACATCACCAAACATACATTTTGAAATTAGTATGATAACTTTATAAAGGTGAAGAAACAATTATAATGATTTTGTAATAAAAGTGGATATATTGAAAAAAAAAAAAATTAGTGACTATCTTTTGTTAGTCTTATCTAAAAGTTTATGTACAACATGAATGTAGTATTTAATCATTTTATTATTGGTTTGGCTAAGGTAAATATCTTCAATTTTAGAAGAATTTTTGCCTTATTTTTCTTCTTTTTTCTTTTCTTTCTTTTTTTTTCTTTTTTTTTTTTTTTTAGCTGGACAGTTATTCAGGTTTTAACAGTTTGAATTTATTGTTAGATAAAGTCTATTATTACTTGGTATATAATTACAGAATTTGAATTCCTACAAAGAATTATCAAGAATTTTTAATAGATTTAATGATGGTTTATTTCAATGATGATTTTTGGGTTAAGTCATTGGAACTTGCAGATTACTTTGATTTGGAGGAACTATCACCAAAAAATAATTATGGATGGCTAGAAAGCATAGATTAACAAAGAGAAATAAATGATAACTAATAATAAATAGTAATATAGTTAAATAATAAATATCCAATCGAATGAACACTTGGTGATGGTAAATATGTTGCCTTAAATAATGTTCCTCTTATTTCTTGAGTTTATGCTTTTCATCTATCCATAATTATTAATCAGTGATGGTTTTCCCAAGTCAAAGTGATCTGAAATATGCCATTTAGACTATATTTTTCATTGGTCGATTTCTGTGACGATATATGATTTTGGTTATTCTACAACTGCACCGATCCAAAAATATGTTTATGGAATTTAGTGTTAGTATCCAGTTTGTATTTTGCCCAGTTGGCTGGGGCTGTAGAATACACCAACTGCATCTCTGCCCCCACAAGTGTCCTGGATATGATACTAAACAATCTGATGGTGAGGTTCCAGTAATGCTGGAGCTTTGGGAAATGCGGAGTACCTCTTCATTGCCATTGCTCCCAGGTTCACTGTAGCCTGGAGTGGTAGCATCTGATAGGGTCCTATCTATGGGGCAAATAGAACTAAACTGTGTATCTATGCTAAGTGGAATTGTTTGAAATGGAACTGTTTTTGTATGCTAAACTGAATTGCTTGAAATAGAACTGTTTTGACATTTAACTGAGTGTAAACAAAATCTATACTTATACTAAACTGAATTGTTTGAAATGTTTATATGTATAAAAATTGATTTGGCATTAAATAACCTACAGTGGTTGATATGCCATAAAACCACACCAGTTTGTATTGCGAATTAAAGCACACACCATTTAACTACTTAAATTATGCAATATTTTAAAAATTAAATCCATTTTGAATTTTTGCACTCTGTTAAACTGTTACTTAATTTTCAAACCACTTAAACTTTGGAATGTTTCCTTAACTCTTTCCAGATTGAATCTATTTTCAAAATTTATCAGTTTTAAGGTATTCAAATTTAAATTTGAAACTTTTACTCTCTCTATGGCCAACTCAGTTGTAAACAAATGTATGTATTTGACTTGATATATCTTGGCTGATCCACTTGGAGAGCTATTTAAAAAAAAAAAAATATTTTAATTAACATACATTAAATTAGTGATATTTTAAAAATAGGATAAATTTCCATTTATTTCATGGTATCTTAAGTATTCACTGATAAATATAAATATATAAATCTTTGATGTTGCAATTCAATCAACTGATTATTTCAGGTTATCCAGCTGCTAATTTTTGATTTAGCTGTTTCATGAAATGCAAATAATTTTGAGGGACAATATCTATTATATGGTATTAAAAATACTAGAGTGAGTCAAAAGTTTTGCAATATTTTGGTAACATGAGGCACAATTTGGCAGCATTGGATGCTCTTGCTGAAGTTGTTTAGGTGATGAACCACACTGGACTATGAGATGCCGAGTGTGTCTGATGCTCTCTAAGTGCTACAAACCAGATTTGTCTTTATGGCTTACAACATAGCTATAAAGTCCATGGTTTTAGACCTACCTGATCTTGCTTGATTGTCGATGTTCTTGCAACCTGAGTAAAATTTCTTGAAGTGTCAGGTTACTATATTGCTAACAATTGCACTTTTACCTTTTGCAAAACAAATGTTTTTATTTGCTTCTTATTTGCCCAATTCAAACCTGTAAAGCATAAGTTCTCAGATTAAATGACGTACATTTGACTTTCAAATCTCAGGCAGACTGAAGCGATGCACAACATGTTCATGCACCAACTACCATGATACTATCAACCGCAGTGGATACCCCTTCCATGTCTTGAACTGCTTCAGTTACGTGATATATGCAAATTATCACATTCCAAAATTCTGCAAAACTTTTGACTTACCCTCGTATATGGATCTTGTAAGAATTACAACTTTATATGTAAAGTATTCCCATCTTTTTTGGTATGTACATCTTATAACTCAGAAAAGAGATATCATTGAGTATTAAAATTGTGCATACACTTTTATATGTTTATAAAAAGGAAAAGTACAAAATTTAGTTTTTGATTTTTTTTTTTTTTTCTGATTAAATGATATAATTCAATAATCAAAAATCAATTGTGGAACTCTTCACAGTTCTTCATAAGTAAGTAAAAAAAGTAAAAGGTAGAACTCTTCAGTTCTTCTTGAGACCTGCCATGTTTGAATATGATGGATTCTATTGGAAAAAAATTCAATTTAATGATTTTTTTGAAAATTATCGTTTTGTAATTTTGTGCTACTTGTTAAAAAAATTCTTAATTTTTTGAAGAAATAAAAATCATGAAAATGTTTCAAACTAAGGTTTACCTTTTTTAAAATACTATTTTAAGGAAATTATATGTAAAATTTTTCATTCTTAATTCATAGCTTCTTCTTATTGTAAGGATGTGTTTTTTTTTTTGTTTTTTGTTGTTTTTTTTTACTTACCTATAATGTTACATGTTTAGTGGGCAAAAAAGAAAAAAATAACAAAAATTAAATCAAAGCATTGTTTATTGGTAACTCAAAAATTGTTTTTTAAACAAATACTTTTCCTATTTCTTAGAACAAATTGATGTAACTCAAAAACATTTTCAAAAAAAAAAATTTTATAGAAAAAATGAATACTTTTTGTTTGCATTAATAAACCAAATTTTCTAACTAAAAATAAGGACACATTTTAAAATTCTTTGCTTCTTTTTATTGTTACATTTTTGTAGGGTAAAAAAGAAAATGAATTTAAGAAAGACATTTTTCATTACTGAAATTCAATAGTACTTCTGCTAGTATTTATATAATGTGAATACTGCAGTTTCTATAACCTTCAGTCTTAGAGAAATGGGGTATATAAAACTTGCCCAAGATAGTTCTACATGAGTCTTTCATAATTTCTACCTGTGAATGTAAAATTTGTTTAAGTTAACTTATATTCTATGAGTGGAAAACTAGCAAAAAATGATGTGGTTAAAAGGTTTTATTTAGTCTACAAGTTTCTTATTTCAAGTTTTGTATTGAAGGGAAGTAACTCTTTAAATTCAAATTACCAACTAAGTATATGATTTTTGTTCAATGATGTTTTTATTTGGGGTGATGTTACTTTGGATAAAATTAGTGTATAAGAAATATTCTTATGTGTCGTATCTTTTATATTTTACGAGAAAATGTTTTTTTTCAAGGTTTTAGAATATTTAAAAATTCGTGTCTAATTATATTGATTCAAGATTTCAATAGAATGATTATAAATTCTCAAAATTAGTACTTTTAATTATTTAGTAAACTTAAAGATATGTATCTGAGAGAAAGAAATTGTTAGAAACAAAGGTTTGAATATAATTGTATTCTATAAGTATTTGTAATCCTCTTCAAAAAATATGTTCAGAGATATGAATATTAACTTTTTGATTGAACTTGGGCTTACACTGCATTTGAGATTAATCATATTTACCAACCCCTCTGCTCGGGCAGGATATGACACAAGGTCGATTTTTAAGCGGAGTTTAATAGGTTTGAATTCAGAGTTTTCCTTCTCCTAGACTAGTTGCCTCACCAAGGCTGAAGAACCTAGTCTGTCCTGCTATTTACCCATTGCTGGAGGGAGAATAATTGGATTCATACCTTTCCCAAGGGTATTAGTCCTATGTGAAATGCAATCAGTCTCGTCCAGGATTTGAACTCGTGTCGCCGTGTCCATTTCCTAAGACGAAAACCATTACACGACGGCCACCTCAGCATTTGGGATTAATAGATTATTATAAAATATGGTTGAAACCCCCACACACAAACACACATACACACACGTACACATTTTCCCGAGTTAAGGGTGCAGGAACACTGTGAATATCTCTAGCTTCATCCCACTACAAAACTTTGATTGTTAATGCTCTAAATTATTTTTAACGCACAAAAAAGTTTAAAAAATAGAGTTGACTGCAATAGTATATTTTATCATTTCAAAATTATAGCATCAACACTGTAGGCCAACACACAGAGATATTTAGAAAGAGGTACATGGAGGTGTTCATTGCGTAATAGTTATCATCATAGTATATTTTATCATTTCAAAATTATAGCATCAACACTGTAGGCCAATACACAGAGAGATTTAGAAAGAGGTACATGAAGGTGTTCATTGCGTAATAGTTATTATCATAGAAAATGGAGACTGCAATCCAAGTTTCAATTCTGAATGTGGGTGTTGACATTTCCCATAGTGTTAATGCCCCTAGGCATGAATCCAATTATTCTTCTTGCATGGCCCAGTTAGCTGGGGTTGTACAATATACCGACTGCATCTCTGCAAAGGAGTACCCCCATCACCAACAAGTGTCCTAGATATAACATTAAGCTATCTGATGGTGAGGTTACAGTAATGCTGGAGCTTTGGGGAATGCAGAGTACCCCTTCATTGCCATCACACCCAGGTTCACTCTAATCCAGAGTGGTAACACCTGTTAGGGTCCTATTTATATGTCAAATAGAAATGTTTGACATTTAAACTGAGTGCAAACAAATGACTTATGCTAAATTGAATTGTTTGAAATAGAACTGTTTGATTATTTAATTGTGTAAACAAATGACTGATGTTTAATTGAATTGTTAGTTATACATGGCAATACTTGGAACCAGTTTACTGTGTGCAAATAAATGAGCCTAAGCTCAATTAAAAATGTTATCAACAAGATGTGTTTATAAATCATATATGTATAAAGAGGATTTGGCATTAAATAACCTACTATGGTTGATATGTCATAAAACCCAACCAAACCAAATCATATATATTTAGTACATGTGTAACGAGGATTTGGCATTAAATAACCTACAATGGTTGATATGCCATAAAACCCAACCAAACCAAACTATTCTTCCTGCAGCTATGGGTATATATTTGGGTAGACTATACTTTTGGACTTGGTATAGCAACCATTCTAGAAAAAGAAAATTCTGAATTCAAACCAGTTGTACTCTGCTTAAAAAAATTGATCCCTGGTCACATCCTGCTTGTGTTGGTGGGGGTTGGTAAATAGATACCTGATGCAGTAGTATAAGGATAGCTTAGTCTTAGTTCTTTATCCAGACCTTTGGCCAAATGAGAGTATTCGCAAATGGTCTGGGAGACCGGGGTTCAATCCTAGGTTGAGTCATACCAAAGACTCAAAAAATGGTACTTGATCCCACCTTGCTTAACACTCAGTATTATAAGGTATGGATCAAGGGTAAAATGGAGCAATCCAGGGAATGGAGTTGCGCCCTCCCCTTCACCTCAGTGTAGTAGCTATTTAAAAGGGAGTCTTTGGGTCACCCTCAACTAAGGTTGCCAACTTTACTTACTTAGTCTTAGTACTGGGTACTCATACTTGTAGCCTTGAATTGCCCAGTCAGCTGACTGCACCTCTGCAGAGGGGTAAGACCCCCCCCCCCAACGAGTGTCCTGGATATGACACTAAACAATCTGATGGTGAGGTTCCAGCAATGCTGGAGCTTTGGGGAATGCGGAGTACCCCTTCATTGCCATTGCTCCCTGGTCCACTCTGGCCCGGAGTGGTAGCACCTGATAAGGGTCCTATCTATGGGTTAAATAGAACTAACAGCATACTTATGCTAAAATGAATTGAGTAAAACTGAATAGTTTTAAATAGAAATGACTTTTACAATTAAACCGTACTTACATTTAAACTGTGTGCTTATGCTTAACTGAATTATTTCAAATAGAACTGTTTTTCGACATTAAAACTGTATTTACACTTAACTGAATTGTTACATAAAACTGCTTGAATAGTTAGAAATGGAAATGTTTTTGACCATTAAACTGTGTACTTATGTTAAACTGAATTGTTTTAAATAGAACAGATTATTTACATAAAAATGGATTTGGCGTTAAATAACCTACAAAGGTTGATATGCCATAAAACCCAACAAACCAAACCAACCAAACCTTGTAGCCTTGAAATCAAATTCACTACTCAGTAAAGAAGCTTATTAGCAAGTGCCCCATAATGAAATGTTAGTAGATGGTGCAATATACATATAGTACATATATCTACGGTTGTAAATAATAAAAAAGATTTCATGTACTTTTGACTTACTAAACTTTTCTTGGCCTCTACATTTGTAATCTGCATTTTTCTGCTGTAGGCTAGAAAACTTTTTAAAAGTCTCATTTAATTATTAATAGCAATCTCATGAATAATCAAATCCAGAAAAAATAAATCTGCAAATATCAATGTTTGACTGTATACATGTTTATTCTTCCTACAGTATAAACTAATATATACATTTGTAGAGGGAAGGGGAGTCTTTATGGTGTAATGACTAACATGTTAGACTTTGGCATTGTCGCAAATAAGTTCAGACTCCAGTCATCTTATTACATTTACTTTTGGATTAATAACTTTGAAAAAGCTATGGGTTTAATAGTACCACTACTGTTCTTATACAAGAATAGATTTGGCATTAAATAACCTGTGAAAGTTGATATGCCATTAAACAAAGAAACCAAAACAAACATTAATAGAAAAGATACAGTGGTAAATAGCATTATCTTTATTTACTTAACTAAATATATTGATAAAGCTTTATTGTTTTATCTGAGTTAATATATATATAGTCCTGATTAAAAGTGCTATAAAGGTAACCAAAACTTTTCTCATTCCCCAATGATACCTGTATTAAAAAAATAAGGTCTAAAAACATTCAACTTCAGATTACCTTTATGAAATTTTTAATCTCATATGTATCTTTAGCCATTTCAATGTGTTTTTTTTTTCTGATTTCAATTATTAGAAATAAAGTAATTGATAGTTTTCATTTTGTAGTATATTATGTTTTTAACTCAAGATCTCAATTACTATTTTTCTTTTGATTTATGTACACATGAATATTTAGTCATTTCAATGTGTTTTTTTTTTCTTTGTTTTTGATCATTAGAAATAAATAAAGAATTCATAGTTTTCATTTTTTAGTAACTAAAGATCTCAGTTACTTACTATTTTTCTTTAAGATTATATACATATGTATATATAGTCATTTCAGTGTGGTTTTTTTTTCTGATTTTGATTATTAGAAATAAAGTAAGAATTGATAGCTTTTATTTTGGAAGAATTTTTCTTTTTATTCCTTTCATTGCATAGATTAAATTTCATGTTCATTATAATAATGATGTTAATTATCCACCAAAATATAAAATCAATACTTGGTTGGTGAGATGCTTGGAAGTTAGTGAGGGTGTATTCACTTCTTGCAGCATAACAGAAGTTTTGTTTTTTTTTTTTAAAGCTTTGAAGTAAATCCATTTTCTGCAGTTTATGGTTATAAAATTTTGGGTGGATATATCCACTTTTGGCAGCAAAAGAGTTAAAGAAGCAGTTTTATTGGATGTTTTTGTGTAGTTGGAGGTTATCATTTTGTGTGATTGGATTTACTTGACAACAGTTTTTCTCATTTGAAACAAATCATATTCATGTTTGCACTAATATATATATATATATATATATATATATATATATATATATATATATATATATATACACGCACACTATTGCAAAGGCCAAAATTATAAGTCTTTTGTTTTTGGTTTGGTTTGGCTTGGCTTGGCTTGGTTGGATTTATGGCATATCAACCCTTGTGGGTTATTTAATGCCAAATCTTGTCTATAAACACACACACATATATATGATTTGTAAGAGAATAGTTTGTAGATAACATTATTTTTAAAAGAGCCAGAGCTTATTTGTTTTCACACAGTTCTATGGTTTCAAGTATTGCTGGTCAACACTAATGATCCTATTTGATATTAGTAAAAATCCCTACTAAAAGATTAAACAATTCTGTTTGACTCATAAATGGAACCTTAACTGGTACCATTACTCAGGGTCAGAGTGGATCTGGGAGTAATGATAATAAAGGGGTACTCCACATTCCTAAACTCTAAGACTGGAGACTCACCATTATATGTAGTTTAATGTCATACCCAGAACACTAAATTATTTCAAATATTGCTATCCGATAGTAATAATTTTATTCAACAATATTCATTCATTTGCACATATTTCAATCGTTTCAAGTATTGCTATGTAATACTAATAATTCAATTCAACATTAATCATTTATTTGCATACAGTTAAATCGTTTCAAGTATAGTAAATGGTCAGTTCTATTTGACCCATAGATGTGACCCTAACAGGTACTACTACTTCTTCAGGTCAGAGTAGACCTGGGAGTAATGGTAATGAAGAAGTATTCTATATTCCCCAAAGTTCCAGGACTTCCATCAGATGATTTAGTGTCATATCTAAGATACTTATTGAGGGAAGTCTTACCCCTCTACAGGGTTGCAGTCAGTGTATTCTACAGCCCCAGCCAACTGGACTATTTTTGTTTTTACCTGGTATTATATTGCTACTTATATGGGGCACTCATAGTGTAATGGTTATCGTCTTAAGAAATGGATATGACAACCCAAGTTCAAACCCTGGGGAAGGCTGTTTGCATTTCACATAGCACTAATACCCTTGAAAAAGCTATGAATCCAACTATTTTCCTTCCAATTATGGGTAAATAGTAAACCTTGGTTAGGCAACCAATCTAGGTGAAGGAAAACTCTGAATTCAAACCAGTTGTAGATCTAAAGAAGCATAAACTCTATCAGGTTTTCCTGCCCAAGACATGCTACATGAGTAACACCCCCATTAAATTATGGGATAAGTCTATAAACTCATATAAATTAGATTTTTAAGGAATTGAATTTATTTTCAGTTAAGGTTCAGCAAAATCTAAATTGAATTACCAGATAAAATATTTTCAGAGATGTGAATATCAACTTTCTGATTGGATATATACTTAGACAGCATTTGGGATTAATGAATTTGGGCTGTATTAGAAAATATGCTTGAACCTCACCCCATTTGTCTTATGATCAAATATTTATTTGTCTATATTTTATTATCCATTTATCATTTAGAACTTCAGATTATTTTTAATTCTCTAAAACCTAATAATTAAGAAAAAAGTTCCAGCATTACTGGAGCCTCACCATCATATTGTTTAATGTCATATCCAGAACACTCATTGAGGGAGTTTTACCCCTTTGTAGAGATGTAGTCAGTGTATTCTGTGGCTTCAGCCAACTGGGCCAAAATGTAAAAATAGTCTTGTGGCTTCTTTTAATCATTCATTTTCCTTGGTTTTTTTTTGGGGGGGGGGGTTAGCCCATTATCATTTCTTATGAATATTTACTAAGCTTAAGCACAGGAAATAAGACAGGAAATAATAATCAAAAGGAAATATCTCCCCAACCCCCAAGGGGAAAAAATTAAAGATGTCAAGTGGATGGAGTAAAATAAAATCTTAATAATTTATATACATATCAGTTCAGGTTAAAAGTGTTTTGACAATAACCCAAAGCCAAGATTTTTAAATCTTATCTTTCCAATGCAAATATTGTTGGGAAACTAGAAAAGTTTTGGTAAATGGACCAGGCTTTGGTCCATGTATATCTATGATGTCAACTTTTTACAATGATTAAAATTTACTAATTCACTACAATAAAAATACCGATAATTTAACCCTTTCACTCACACTGGGATACCAGTATCCCAGTTGAATTTCATTTTAACCTTTTAAACACATAATTTTGCATATCCAAAAGCTGGGGAGAGTCTGTTGTCCCAGATGATTTTTGTAAAATATATACAATACTTTTTTTCTTTTTTTTTTTTTAGTTCATTTACTAAACCTTTCTTGTCTGCCAATAATACCTGCTTTATCAAGAGAAATGAAATGTTAAATTTCTGCTAAAAATACCAATGATATAATTCATACTGATACATTCTTATGAATATAGCTTTTTAAACTGAACAAGTGAAACTACACATCAATTTAAAAGATGCAACTTATATTTAATAATAACCTTGTTGGCAGAACTTAGAATACTCTGAATGTATACTCTGTAGACCCCCCCCAAGGAGTGTTCTGGGTATGACAGTAAACTGCATCTGATGGTGAGACTCCAATTCTGGAGATCATTGGAGTGTGGAGTATCCCTTCATTGTCATTACTCCCAAGTCCACTCTGACCTGGAGTGATAGTACCTGTTAAGGTTCCATTTATGGGTCAAATAGATTTTTTTAAAACTTAGTATTTCATTGGACAGTGTGCAAAAAAAAAAACTCTCAAGAAACAACTACACAAAAAATGTAAATATGTAATATATGATTTTTCAAGTGAGTATTTAAAACCCTACTACTACAGGGCGTGGAAGCAAAATATGGAATAGGGAGGATTGAATTCATGCCTTTACTACAGGGTGCAGAAGTAAGATATGAAATAATTTTTTGAATGTTTTTTTTAGTCTGATTTGTCCAATTTTAGAAAAAAATGATAAATCTAAATTTTCATGATTAGCTCTATTATTCAAGCACTTTTTCTTTAAAATCCTGCCCAATGTGAGTGAACAAGAAAAGAAACAACAAAGAATCTATGATTTGCTTAATGCCAAAACCAAGCCAAAAAAATTTCCAAAATAATTGTAGTTTCTTTATGGTCCCACTCAAGCCCAGAGCATAACTCCCTTGATTACACTATATGGGCCTTTTAAGAAAACAAAACAAATGCAACTTCCCATCCAAATATTGGTTCACTTAAGACTGCTATCAAGGAGGAATGGAATAGAATGTTTGAAGAATTCATTTTGAAGACATGCAAATCATTTCAAAGACATGTTGATACAATAATTGAAAAAAATGGGGGCCATATTGAGTAAATTTACTGTTTTATGTCTATCTTTTTATTTTGTTGTTTATTTTTTAAAATCATGATTAATCTTGTTTTACGATAGGGTCGTTTATTATTATACTCAAATATTCCTAATTTCGCTTGTACTACTTGGATTCAAAAACAGTGATTACCAACACTAGTGAGAATTCTACAGCTACTAAAGTACAATAAATTGATTACTTTGATTTTAATATGAGATGCCACATTTTGGGTAGAATGGGAACTTCCAAACAGGTGTCTATAATGTCAACAATTTACGATGTATGATAATAGTTTACAAATTTGCTACAATAAAGATGATTTAACCTTTTCACTCCCCTGCAACACCAGTGTCCCTGTTGAATTTCATTTTCATTTTAACTTTTTAAACGTCGTACTCAATGCATAATTTTGCATATCCAAAGCCTTAGGAGAGTCAGTTGTCCCAGATGATTTTTGTCAAATATATGCAATAATTTTTTTTTTTTTTTTTTTTTTCAGTTACCTAATTTTTCATACCATTATTTTGATGTTTACATTTTTCAAAACTTTTTTTAAAAAATTGGTAGTGAAAGGGTTAAGGAAATCCTGGGTTATAGCTAAAATTTATTATAGCCATCCTTTTTCAATAGATATAAATGTTCCTTGAACACAAAAAAGGAATTTTTGGCTAGAAACACAATTGCATAGTAGTAGTAGTAGTAGTAGTATCCTCATTTCTATTGCATAAGAATTGTTACACTTACTATCTATATGCAAATGGAACAGAGGTATGATACCCACAATGAATATTTTTTTTTTATCATAAGTTAACAAATCCTCATACATGATGTCATATTTAAAAAAAAAAAATGACATCATGTATGAGGATTCGTTTTTAGGAACTATCTCTTCATAAATTATTAGTGATGTTTATTCTGAAGATGGAATTAAATTTATTGTTCTTGCATTATGAAATGAAATGCATTTTGATTAGGTTATTTTTCTTTCTTTTCAGGAAAATGAACAGAATAAACTACCTGTTCATTTAAAGGTGGAATGGATAGAACCTTCTGGTGAGTACATAAAAATGACCTTCTAAAAATAATTTGTTTATTCTTATAATTTCTAATTAATATATTGGGTGTTTTAAAAAATCAATATCATTTGAGATGTATTGAGTGTTTTGTAAACTTTTAATAAGAATGGTTTTAGGCCTACTTGACCTTGTCTGACCATCAAGGTTCTGTTGTCTAGCCACATGTATACATATACATAATACATATACAAATATATGCGGAAACATAGTCAACAATAATGACGACTTCAATGAACGAACGAATACACTTCTTTATAAAAATAAACTCCAACCAACCAGATCATATAATGTTTGGAAACAAAATTTACACAGTACTTAGAGCAAAAGCAAAGATGTTCTCAAGAAAATGTAACAAACTTTTGGCAAAAATAAGTTCACAATTATAAATATGCATTCCAATGGCTATTTCTCTGTAGCAGTATAAAACAGAAGTGTTTGTTGCATATTAGCTAGTTTGGACCATTGATGTAACTTACTGTCGGTTATGCCATCCTGAATATGGTGACACACATGTGACCAGAAAAAAGTGATATTTAGTTATCATGTATAATACGTGTTGTATAGTGGTTCATACTACGTAACTTCTGGTATTACGGAAGCATAAAAGACACCATGTCTTGAGTAGCCAGCAAGAAGCTAGACAGAAGAGCTCTGAAGGACATCGGTCATAGAAGACCAACTTCAGTCGTAACACCTACAGCAAGAGACTTATAATACTAGTTGAACTGTACCACTTGGGTTAATAAATAATTAACTCTGTTTCACTGTGTATCAGTTCCTTACCATGATACAACAATATGTAATCCGTATTTTAAGCTTAAAGACTTGTAAAAAAAAATGTGTATTATAGATGAATAATTTCAGTAATACATTCAATGACTTTTTCTGAATCATTCCATGTTTTATTCATTTTAAAACTGAACTGGTTTGTATTCACCCAACTCCTCCACATGAACAGGTCAATTTTTAAGGGCAGTTTAACAGGTTTAAATTCAGAGTTTTCCTTCTTTCACCTAAACTGGTTGCCATACCAAAGTTAAAAAGCCCAGTCTGTTCTTCTATTTATCCATAGCTTGAGGGAGAGATAGTTTACAGTCTAAATAAATAAATGTATAAAAGTAACACTTTCTTTGATAATAGATTTTTTTCTGGATATTAAGTAATCATTGTTAGTTTAATTCTAAAGATAGCCAAAAATAAATACCTATATAATATCATTTTAAGTTGTAGACATTTTTGAACACTATATTCTAATTCAAAGGAGTGAATAGTACCCTTAACGCAAAACAAGCTCAGTTTCATTCAAGATGGTTTTCTATAATTTATATTTTAGAAGATGGATTCGCTTAATTCTGACATCACTTGCTGATAAAATTTAGTTTTTTAGAGCATTGTTTATTGGCTTGAAAAGTGAATAACTGATTGTTAGAAGGAATTAATTACTTATATATGTATGTGTGTGTGTGCATATATATATGTGTGTGTGTGTGTGTGTGTATATATATATATATATATATATATATATATACACGCACACACATATACAAGGGTAATCCAATAAATAAGGTGAATTTTGCCTAAGAAGTTGGCAGTGGGAAGTACTGTTTCCAGTTGCACCTTCTTCAAGGAAATCAATAGCAGAAGACTCATCATGATCTTCTTTACTGACTGTTGCACCCATAACTTTTTCTTTACCTGAGAGTCAATGTGTTTCCTCTCCATGGACTCTTTTCAACTCGGGTTCATAGTGGCAAACCCATATTTAGCCTAATTGTAAACATTTTTTTTTAAATAAAACATGCTTCTCTGTACACATTGCACATTCTTCTGTAAATTTCACATATATTGCATTTCTCAGCCCCCAAAAATTTGATGACAGACCTCAGTTCAAACCTGTAACACTCTGTTGACTTTCCACCATTTTGAAACTTTGCATAGTATCAAAACAAATATTTTTGCAAGATTAAAACAATTTTTACTATATACCACTTTCAAACAATACAGAGTTTACATCTATGGAAATTTTTTCTTTTTTTAAATTCACATTATGTATTGAATAACTCTTGTTTTGTATGCACATGTGTGTGTATATTTTTTTAAGTGTTTATTCTAAATAAATTCGATAATCACCATTACTTCAATACCTTACTGTAGACAGCAAAGTAAAGAGAAAAAACAGACTTACCTCCCTTAAACTACCAGGCTTTATTTTCTTTCTTTTTTTTTTTAATTAGACTATGATTTTTACTGCTGCTAACAAAGCTACTAGCATCACATACTATCAGATTGTTCTTTCAACATTTGAACTTTTAAGGGTTTGGATTGAATTGAAGATCTAAGTAGAATTTTTATAAAGTTTCTCTTTTTTTGATAAAAGAATTATTTGTATTTAATATGATATACATAACAAGTTTATACTTAAAATATTGTCCATAGCATTGAAATAAAGAAAATTTTGCCAGTCTTGGAGAAAGAAAATTTTGAATTCAAAATAGCTTTACTCTACTTAAAAACTGACCTTGTGTCACATCCTGCCCATAGTGGAGGGGTTGGGTAAATACATACCCCATTCAAACAAATATGTATATGTATGTGTGTGTGTGTGTGTGTGTGTGTGTGTAAAATAATAATAATAATAATAATAAATATATATTAGTTTTTATATATATTTATTTAATAGCATTGATGTTTATCTGCGATCCAGGGTTTCATGCCACCTTATTATAACAATATATTAGTTTAGTTGGCTGACCATAGTTGAGGGCGACCCAAAGGCTCCTTTTTCATAGCTACTACGCCAAGGTGTAGGAGAGGACGCTACTCTTTTCCTTAGATTTCTCCACTTACCTTTGATCCATACCTCATAATGTTGACTGTTAAGTAAGAAGGCATCTTTTTTTTTTTTTTTTCTTTTTTTTTTTTTTTTTTTTTTTTGAGTCTTTGGTATGACTTGACCTGGGTTTGAACCCCAGCCTCCTGGACCATTGACAAACACTCTAAGCATTATGCCAATTGGCCGGTGTGTGTGTGTGTATGTATGTATGTATGTATGTATGTATGTATATCCCCATAAGTTCACAGCTTAATGATGAAAAAGTTTTACTAAAACAAGCATTCTTTTGATTCTTAAAAATGTTTTTATTCAAAATCTTGAAATAATGTTTTTTTTGTTTTCTTTGTAGAGCAAGGACAACAAACATCTTTGATTCCTGATAAATGCCAACAATCATGGAATGATGTGGAACTGAAATTGCCAAAAGTTGAAATTCTTTCAGACAATGATTCATTGCAAGAACTGCCACCAGAAATGCCAACATCTGCACTTCAAAATCATGAAGTGTCTTCAATATATTCTCATCTCGAGGGTAGAAATTCTGAATATGGCTCAATAGCTTTCAATCAGAATCAATATCCTGGTTTCTCCAGTCTTTGTAATACCTTAACACCAGAGTCTAATCGAGCCAACATAGCACTGAATGCTACATTTGAGGATGAAGAGAAAGTTTTCCATTTCCAAAACTTGCCAAATCAGGAACAAATGAGGAGACAAGGACTTTTTAATAATCCTCATGAGTTTTTGACCTCAGAAAACAAGAATATAAATGGAAATTCTGAAGAGTTGAATGAAGAAGATGAGCCTTTGATCTGGGAACCAGAAATGCCTGCTGAACATGACTACCTTGACTCACAAGATCAGCCCATAGGAACAGGACTCGAGGCTGTTCTTCCAGGATCAGATTTATATTATGAGATTGTTCAGACACATGAAAACTTGACTTTTCCTAATTCATCTGTTAGAGCCACTCAGTCTCGGCTACAATTTTTGGAAAAGCTCAAGACAAAAATGCAAAATAAAATTGCTTATTATGATAAAAACAAATTGACCGTGAAGTGTTCAAACAATTCAGATGAAAAAAGAGTGTGGGATAAGCAGCACTTTTGCATGTACTGTCGTCGGGGTAGCACAAATCTTGCTAAGCACATCCTGCATTGTCATAAGAATGAGGAGGAAGTCATTGGCATCCTCAAGTGCAACCTGCGCTCTAAGCAGCGTGTCTACTTGCTTGACAAGTTAAGGTTCATTGGAGACTATATGCACAATATGGATGTCCTTAAAAAAGAGGCTGGAGTGATTATTGCTTGGCGAAGTCCACCCGACCCAGTTCCTGTATCTAATTTTGTACCTTGCCAACACTGCTTGGCATTTTTTCAACGTAAGGACCTTTTGAGGCATGACAGAACTTGCAAGTTCCGGCCACGGCACAGGGATAATCAAATCAATTTGAAAGATCTTCTCTCGCAATCCTCACTCTTGCTTCCGGTCTCTTATAGGATTCAGAGACAAATGGCCAGTGAGGTGCTTACTGCCCTTCCTGATGATCCCCTCTCACAGGTGGTCAGAAATGATGATCTCATCTTAAAATTCGGTTCCAAGCTCTATCAACAAGTCAGCCATGTTCCAAATTGTCCTGAAATGGTGTGTGAATCCATGCAAGAATTATCACAGCTAGTTATAGACATTCAAAGCAAAGATCCCTCAGTGGATAGTCTTGCAGATTGTATCAACCCTGAGCGGTTCTCATTTGTGGTCAGTTGTGTACGGGGAGTGTGCAATAAGAAAAAACCTGGTCAAGTTTCCGGGATGGTCAGTGAACACATGCTTCGGCTAGGACGGATGCTTTTAAAGTGTGCCCTTATCTTAAAGTCGGATGCCATTCTCAACCGACAACTTGACAGGAGAGAAAGTGCTGAAAGCTTTCACTGGCTTTGTGAAATGGAGTGGGGACAGAGAAGTCAATCATTCTTATTAAATTAAGAACTATATGCACTTTGACAGGTTTCACTTGAGAAATATATTTTAGAAAAACTTTAAGGAACCTTTTAGTTTGTGGTATTATGTGTGTACATATTTTTGCTTATATTATTTTACAGAATTTTTTTTATTTGTTTATTTATTTTTATTTAGACAGCAGATTCATAAGACAGGATGAAAGGATAATCTTGTTTTTTTTTTTTTTTTTTTTTTTTTTTGTTTTTTTGTAAATACAAAGAAATTATCCCTACGGGTCATTTACTAAGTTGAGTCAAAAGTTTTCCAATATTTTTGTAACATGATCACAATTTGGCAGCTCTGGCTCTTATCCCTCCAGTTATGGGTTAAATAGTATCCTTGCTGTTCTTCTACAAGGATGACTTTGGTATTAAATAACCCATGAAGGGTGATATGCCATTAAACAAAGAAATCAAACCAAACCAAACCTTGGCAGCTCTGGTTGATTTTGCTGAGATCAGGAAGGTGACAAATCATATTATACTGTGAAATGCTGATCTTGCCTGATACTCTCCAAGTGCTACTTTCCAGATTTACCTCCATGGCTTGGAACATGGCCTCAGAATCCATGCTTTTAGGCCTAAGCGACCATCTGGTTATTGTACTTTCACCTTTTGCCCAACAAGTGTTTTTGCCCTGTTGGCTGGGGCTGTAGAATACACTGACTGCATCTCTGCAGAGGAGTAACCCCTCCCCCACCTAACAAGGATATGACACTAAACAATCTGATGGTGAGGCTCCAGTCATGCTGGAGCTTTGGAGAATGCAGAGCACCTCTTCATTGCCATCGCACCCAGATCCACTCTAGCCTGGAGTGGTAGCACCTGATAGGGTCCTATCTATGGGTCAAATAAAACTAAACTGTGTACTTATGCTAAACTGAATTGTTTGAAATAGGACTGTTTATATGTATAAAAATGGATTTGGCATTGAATAACCTACAATGGTTGATATGCCATAAAACCAAACCAGCAAATGTTTTTGGTTGTTTCTGCAGCATTATGCCCCAGTTCAAATTAGATCAATGTGCAATGTAGTCTATGTGGCTTTCAAGTCATTGTGAAGTAATGCACAACATGTCAGCACACCAACTACCATGATACTACGATCCACAGCCGCTGTCTTTCACAGCTTGAATTGCTTTGGTTACATGATATACATGCCGCAAACTAGCACTTACCAAAATATTGCAAAACTTTTGACTCACCTCAGTAGTTTTATAGCTTTTTTGTTTACTCAGTTTATGTTGGCAATTCAGACTTTAATTTACTTTAAGTTTAGTTACAGTTTTTAACCACATATTGATAAGTTTCAGTTCCACTCTTGTCTCTGTTCAAATAATAGATTTCTTCTACATTTTAACAAATCTATCCTTTTAGGTGGCAACTTTCTACCTTATTGTAAGCTTCATCAGCCTTTACTATATATATTGGACAACAATTAAAAACAGTCATTTAAAACCTAAAAACTGTTAAAATCACAAGTATCTAGTACAACTATCATCAGGTACCTGGTGATCGACTTGGGTCGTGAAACTAGCAGTTATACTAGATGCTTGTGACCTGTTTTGATTTTCATGGATTTTAAGTTTTAAATAATCATTGCCAAACATTTTGACTATTAAGTGGCTCTATCCTGGATATTGAGCACTATCATAAAAGCAACATGAGCTTTGTCTTAATTATTACTAATAATATTATATATATATATATTTATATATATGTGTGTGTGTGTATGTGTGTAAAATACGCATCTATGCCCATAAGTTCACAGCTTTATAATGAAAAGAAAATCTATTTTTCTTATCAGTTTATTTAATTGAATATTTCTCTTTAGTCCAGATTAAAAGTAAAGTAAGGATAACCTGAGGTTGAACTTATTCTTGCATTGGAAAAATAAAGTTGATAAAGTTTGACTTTGGGTTACCCTTACTGTTCTTCTAACCTATATTATATTAATAGGTTATATACATGAATGTGGTTCAGTAAATTTTACAAACTTTTTTCCAGTTATCAGAAAATTAATGCTTGGAAAATATCTTGTCATATAAGTGCTATAAGCTATAGGGGTCCATAATTCTTAACCCCTTGACAATGTTTATTAACTTTTAAGTCCTCATAAAAACATAGTTTAGTATTATACCTATGTTTATTTTTGCTACTATAAAAAGTAGGAAGGATAGATTTATGATTAGTTCATGTAACTTAAAATTTGCCTGTAGAGTAGGTTTTCAGTTAATAATAATAATAATGATGATGTTTATGAAAAGGTTCAAGCCAAAGTTATCCATACATCATGATCAAGGCATGCCAATAGCACTGATTCCCTTGACTCTTATTATCCATTCCTATTTGCCATCGCTCTTGCTAAGTCCTCTAGACACCACCCGATGCCTGCACAGAGTTGATGAATGTAAGTTTTTGCTGGTTGGCCAACACTGATGTCTCCATTTGTAGGAGTCCATTGAAGAACATCACTTATAAGTTCATTCCTTGCAGTGCCCAGCATTACTTTCTTGTTTTACTTGGATGGTCCTTGCAATGGGAGATAAGTGGCTGTATAGCTGTTGTTTTGTAAAGTGTTGCTTCCAGAATTTGTTTGAAACAGCATGAAACTGAAGGTGAGGTTCTTTTTTCAGTGAACAGTTGGGGGAAATCATGTTTTTAAATCAGTTTTTGTTTATTTTACCAATTCTGCATTATCTGTAAGGTTTAAAAACTGATTTTAAAACTAAAATAACTTTGTTATCGGAAAAATGTTTTCTTATCTCTTTGATAAAATTGTCAGCTGATGGTTTTCCACTGGAGTGTGAGTGATAGCAAGTCCCCTCAAGTCTCCAGGACTTTTCTTAGAATTTTGGCCAATCTCTAGAATTCTGTAGTTTTGATGGTCCCCTCTCTTTGCTTCTATTTCTAATTCCTTGGTGACCATACCAAACGTACTAATTACAGCAGGTATCACCATCACTTTCATGTTCCATAGTTCTTTTTTTTTTTTTTTTTTAGCTCTCTCCAAGGTCTAGGTACTTATCTCTCTTTTCAGCTTCCTTTAAGTTGAAATTAAAAAAGGATAGAAATTTCTTGAATTCACAAAAAAAACCGCACAAGATATGATTGTTGGAAACAAAAACACCCTACCTTACAGTTAAAAAAAGTGGACATCATTTGATTAATTGTTTTATTTTTTTTTTTTTAACATGCTATTTGCTTTCTTTAGTTTTACTATTTTGTATTGTGCTTCAAAATCCATTTTCAAAAAGATATATCTGAAAAGAAAACAGAAAAAGTATTTATGTGAGTAAGCCAGATGAATAATTATCTATTTAGTTTCTGAGCAAGTCCTTATTTTAAAATAATGCTGTTCGAATATAACTTTGAGGGACTCCCTATCGCATAGTGGTTAACACCCTGGACTGCGACATTGTAGCTTAAACTTCATGCAATTACATTCAATTTTGTACTAATGCCCTTGGAAAAAGTATAAACCCTCTTATTTCCCCAGCTATGGCTCAAATAGTACCACTACTGTTCTTCAAGGATGGCTTTAACATTCAATAACCCATGAAAGTTGATATGCCATTAAACAAAGAAACCAAGCCAAATCAGACTAATATCCTTGAGAAAGGTATGAACCCCCTTATCCCCCAGCTATGGCTTGAATAGCACCACTACTGTTCTTCTTCAAGGATGGCTTTGATATTAAATAACCTGCATGTAGGTTGATTTACTATTAAATAAAGAAACAAGAAAAAAAACCCATAGATTTTGTTTCTTAAAAATCATGTTTTACATTAACTATAAAAAAAAAAGAAAGATATTTCTCTTCTTTAGAAAAAAGAAACCAAGCCAACCCCCTATCCCCCCCCCGGCAAAAAAAAAACTATGGGTTCTTCATGCAAGAAATCGATGTTAATTGAGTTTCCTTAGATACTTATAGGATTTATGTAAGTCTATAGATGTTCACAAGTGCCTAGACTATTCTTAGATGTTGGCTGAGCAATTGAACAAAAAATTTCCAGATTCTCTTGAATAATTATTATTTCATCTTCTTTTGACAAATGATAAAATCATCATCATCATGTGTTGACAATACAGATTCCTTTGACTCTCTCTTGCCATCTGCCCCTATCAGCCATTGCTCTTGATTAGCCCTCTAGACGGCTCCCTATGTCTGCACAGAACTAATGAATATAAGTTTTTGCTGGTCAACCAACACTGGTGTATCCACGTGTAGGAGTCCATATGAGTCCTTATGAGTTTCTTCTAACAAACTTTTCCAGAATGTGTTACTTTGTAATTTTGTGAGATGGGAGGTAAGTGGCCATATAGTTGTTGTTTAGTAGCATGCTACTTCTAAGATTTGTTCAAAATAGCACACAGCATCCTTGTGTAATTCCCATCGAGGCATTGGCCTCTATATGAACTCAAATAAAACTAAGTTCATGTGTTTTAATCAAGATGGTGCCATCTCCTCATTAACTGACAAACCTCTCGCAGACCAGTTCACATACCTTAGTAGTAATATCTCATCTACTGAAAGCAATGTCAAAATATGCATAGATAAAGCATGGACTGCTATTGACATGTTAACAACCCTATGGAAATCTGATCCCTCTGATAAAATAAAACTTGAATTTTTCCAATCTATAGCAGTATCAGTATTATTATATGGTTGCACCATTTGGACTTTAACAAAACACTTGAAGAAAAAGCCAGGTAGAATAAAATGATACCTCTATTTAAATAATTTTTTTTTAATTCAGTTGCTTGTTTTAACTTTCATTCAATCATGACATGGAGCGAGGAAACATCTTTTTTGTTGATACAAGGAAATTTCAGTTTTAAAAAATTGGTCAAGAACAATTTGACATGGAAATGATAAATCTTACAGGGTGATTAAAAAAATATTAACACCCTTATGGGAGAACCTTTATGATATAATTTCAAACAGTCTCCATATATTTACCATCCCTGTGAGCACATTCTTGGAATCTCCCACAGGTGATTAAAAAAATGTTAACAATCTTATGGGAGGACCTTTATGATATAATTTCAAACAGTCTCCATATATTTACCATCCCTGTGAGCACATTCTTGGAATCTCCCACAGGTGATTAAAAAAATGTTAACAATCTTATGGGAGGACCTTTATGATATAATTTCAGTCTCCACATGTTCACCCTCTCTTTCATCATATTTTTGGAATCTCCCACATATGATTAAAAGATTTTTTTTTAAAAATATTTCTATGGGAGTATCTTTTAGAAAAGCAGAACTGATAATATGGAGACCTACTGGGGAAGATTCCAATAATGTGTTGACAGGTATGGTGAACAGATTGAGACTTTAAAATCATTATATCATAAAGGAACTCCCATGAAAATGTAAACATTTTTTTTAAACACCCTGTATTATAATTCTAGAAATGTTTTATTTGTCTATCATCACATAGCACAAGGACAGTCGGGGATATATATAGGCACTAAATCTTTTTATCCATAGCTGGAGGGAGAATAATTGGATGCATACCTTTCCCAAGGGTATTAGTGCTATGTGAAATGCAATCAGTCTCGTCCAGGATTGGAACTCGTGTCGCTGTGTTCATTTCCTACGACGATAACAATTACACCACAGGCATTGTACTTACAAGAGTGTAAGCAGTGGTCACCTTCATAATGTTTATTAACTTATATGGCCTCACAAAAACCTAGTTGAAATCTTTTGTGAAATCCCCAGATATTTAAATTAAATTAAATGTGATCTAAGCATTTATGCTGATGATTTTCAAATAAGGTATGTTACAATCAATTATGTCTGAATTTTTGAGATGAGGCTTGATGTACAATATTTTATGTGTGTGTGTTTTTTTGTACTGTTGTCCTTATTTTTATTGTTTTTACTTATAACAATATAGTTACAACTAACAACAATAAAGGTGAAGATAACAGTCCAAAAAATAACACATAAAGTATAATACAATGTTCGATAAAAACAGGTTTGAATCCATAACCTCTTCTAGGTCTTCATTTTTACCTTCCACAAGAACTAGCTTGCATAACCACTTTTAGGGTAGGTTTTCAGCTAGTACTAGTTATAGCTTTTGTTCATACATTTCAAGGAAGCTTTACATATCATTTGACTTTAGGGTTCGAGTTGGTTGGGTTTTATGGCATATCAACCCCTGTAGGTTATTTAATACCAATTCCTGTTTATACATATATCATATATCAAATATATGTATCATATATATATGATTTGTAAATTAATAATTTGTAAGTAACATTTTTAAAAAGCCAAAGCTAATTTGTTTGCTCAGTTAAATGGTTTCAAGTATTCTTATCTAACATGAATAATTCTATTTAATATTAATCATTTGTTTGTACACAGTTAAATGGTTCCAAGTACTGCCTTGAACACTAATAGTTTTATTTCCTCACTGTTAAATGGTTTCAAATATTGCTATATAACTAATAATTCAATTTGATATCAGTCATTTTTTTTACCTACAGTCAAGTGGTTAAACAGTTGTATTTGACTCATGGATAGGACCCTTATGGGTACTATCACTCTGTCAGAGAAAATGTGAGGGTACTCCACATTCCCCAAAGCTCCAGGATTGGAGCCTCATTAACAGATGCATTTTATTGTCAAATCTAGGACACTTGAAATAAGGGTATGATTTGATAACCAAATCTTGAGACTATTTTCTAGGCTGAATTTTCTGTTACCTGTTATATGAGTCAAATAGATCTGTTTAAAAATGATTTGTATTTGCGAGGGTCGTGTGCAAAAACAAAAACAAAAAAAAAAAAAACAAGAAGAAAAACTTCTTAAGAAACAACACCAAAAAATGTAATTCATGATCATACAATGAATACAATTCCCTAACCTTTTGGCATAAAATAACTTTAGGTCGGTTGTCATGCCATTAAAACTAATCAATTACTCATTTTTCTGATCACCATTTTTATTGTATCTACAAAAAAAATTGTTTACTTCAACAACGTCAGCATAAGAAGGAAATAAGAGTAGGTCCCCTTGATGTAGTGGCTAACATACTGGACTGCAACATTGTAGTAATTGAGTTCAAGCTCTGGTCATGCCATTACATTCACTTTTAGACTAATGCCCTTTGGGAAAGGTAGGAGCCCTCTTATCTCTCCAGCTATAGGGTTAAATAGTATTATTATTGTTCTATAAGAATGGCTTTGGCATTAAATAACCCATAAAGATTGATATGCCATTAAACAAAGAAACCAAAAACCCCAAATAAATGATAATCAGTAAGGTTACTTTGTTTAATAAGCATATCAATCTTTGTGGGTAATTTAATGCCAAAGCCGTCCTTATAAAAGAACAGCGGTGATACTATCTAACCAATAGCTGGAGGGAATAAGGGGGTTCACACCTTCTCCAAGGGTAAAGAAATGATAGTTTCTTCTTCTATGTGTCAGAAAAGGATTTTTTTTGTAAATGCTTGAAATGAAATATATGATAATACTTCATAAAAGTTTATTTTTAAAACTTAAATTTATGATTTTGAATCTTTTTCTTTCTTTTATGCACGCAAAGGCATCAATCAACATATAGATTTTTAACAATAACAAGAATCTTGACTTTAGAAATTTAATATAATCAAATGATCAACCATCTTAATAATTATTTGATTCAACTTGATTTTAGGGGGAGTTGTGTGTGTGTGTGTGTGGTTTTTTTTTTTTTAATTTATTTATTTTTTTTAATATAATAGGGTTGTAATCTGAATCTATAGTTGTATAATATTGAGAAAACAAAATTCGTTAAAATATCTTCATCATCATATGATTCTACCTGCATTATTGGAAATGATTATTTCTGCTGATTTATTTATGGTAGATTTGTTATTTTCTTTCTGGTCATATAGTTCTGGTCACATTCATTGGTTCCCATTAAATTTCAATATGTATTGTAGAATATCTTCTGAAAAAAAAAATGAAAGAGATTTGGTCTATTGAAAACTCATGGTTGATAAAGATCTTCAAATGATAAAGCAACAAATTTATATAAATTTGTTTATTTTCAATTTATTTTGGAAGATAGAGAAAAAGATGAAAGGATACAAATAATGGTGACTAGGACTCTCTCTCTCATATATATATATATATATATATATATATATATATATATATAAGAGGAATATTGCGCATTCTTACCATGACTAGTTGATTTGGCATCGCTTATGTGTGGCATGAATTGGTGGCTCGTTAGTAGAAGTTCAGTTTCTACATTCTGGGGTTGCTGGTTCGATCTCTAGTGGTAGAGATTATGGTATGCACTGCTGATGAGACCCAATAAGGTCGAAACAGCTGTTCAGTGTTCCGTATGTCGCATGTGGGTGTTTGCTGGATTTTCTGGTCATGGTAATTTAATTTATATATATATATATATATATATATATATATATATATAGTGTATTTAGGCAACAGAATTTTTTTGTAGGTATATTTTATTAAAGGTGACAGACAATGACTTAATATTCAGTTTTTCTGTTGTTATAATTGGAATACATATAATCATAATAGCATTAAAGACTCCTGACAATTTTTAAACTGACTTCATCCACAGTTGTAGATGTAGCTTCATCCACATCTTGCTTGCTAACAAGAAAAAGTCAATAAAAAAACTGAACACTAAATCCTTGTCTGTTACCTTTAATAGTGATATATATATATATATACACACATATACACACATATAAATGATAAGTGATTAAAAAATTTTTAATTTTTTTTTCTTAAGTTTCTAAAAGGTAACTAAAATAGTTGGTTGGCACAAGCTTTATTTTATTTATCTTTTTTTTTTCTCTTTTTTTTTCTGATGTTAAAAAAACAGCATGAATTGTGGATATTTTTATTTATTTACATTGCAAATAATACATATATTAGCGAAGTAAAAGTTTACATTTATTTGAATATACCTATATTTCTCAAGTACCTGTGAATGTGTATGCAAATTTGCCACATGTGATTAAAATTTCAAAAAAATAATTTGTTTTAAATGCTTGATTGCATATAATGATGAATATATGTTGATTTAAAAAAATAAAATAAAATCAATGACAATGACAGAATTTTGAGAAATTGTACAAAACTCATACATAAAATCAATGACAATGACAGAATTTTGAGAAATTGTACAAAACTCATACATAAAATCAATGACAATGACAGAATTTTGAGAAATTGTACAAAACTCATACATGTAAATTTTAATAAAAAAACAAAAAACAATTTGGAGCTCATTAAGGGAAAAAAGGATATTGAGTAAAATTTATTTATAATTTCTCAAAATTATAGTGCTTGTATCAATAGTCAGTATGAACCTATTTCATTTACCATATATGCTGACATACAAGACAACCAGGTAGGTGAGTGAGTCCTTGTGTTGTAACAGCTAAAGTGCCTCAAAATAAGTGAATTTGAACTCCAGTTGTGCTTTTAGATTCACTTTCTGACTAATACCCTGGGGAAAAGTATTAACCCTCTTATCCTCCCAGCTATGGGTTTAAATAGTATCATGATATTTTTCTACAAGGGTAGCTTTAGCATTAAATAACCCATGAAGATTGATATGCCTTTAAACAAAGAAGCCAAAACCAAACTAAGACATCCTTTTAACTTGGATAAAATACCCCACAAACTAGGGGTTGGAGTCATCATATACTGCAGGTGTAAAATGTGAACTGTAAATCCTGTGGTGTACAATAAGTTGTTAGCATGGGTGATGGTTGACAGTCAGCTAACCTCTGCCTTGGTAACTAATGATTCAGATATTTTCTTGAACCTCTTTATCCCCACCCCAGCAATGGGTTTAATGATACTGTTGGTAAGAAAGAGATACACAGTGAAATAGAGTTAATTATTTATTAATTGAAGTGGTACAGTCCATCAAATATCATAAGTCTTGTGCCGTGGGTGTTATGTCTGAAGTTGGTCTTACTACTGACCGTGATCTTTCAGAACCGCTGTGCTTAAGAAGCACGATGTCTTTTATATCCCCGAGATACTGGAAAGAACGTGGTACGAGCTACTATACGACAAATACCGCTACTGTTCTTCTACAAGGATGGTTTTGACATCAAATAACCCATGAAGGTTGATAGGCCATTAAACAAATTAACCAAACCAAACATTTTCTACTAAAACAACTCATATTGCTATGATAAAAGTGTTATGTAATAAAAGTACTATTACCTAAAATAATATGTGTTATAATTATATAACAACAATACAATGCATGTTCATCAGTAGAGAAATCTATAACGATTGTCACATCACCATTTGCAAAAGATGAGCGGACATATGGACATACTGTAAATAAACAACTGCATTCGTTTTTACCATCTTTTAGTGATAAACCAAAACCACAACTAAGTGTGTGTGTGTGTATGTATATATATATCTATATTTTTCTTTAAGAAAAAAACAAAACCGGTCAGATTAGGATTATAAATTTATTTCCATCCTGTTATGTGTTTTTGATATAAATCAAAAAACACGAAAAAAAATTAACAGGACTTCTTCAGGTCTTATGGATGAAATAAGATCTGAAGAAGTCTTGTTAATTTTTTTTCGTATGTTTTGATTTATATCAAAAACACATAACAGGATGGAAATAAATTTATAATCCTAATGTGACCGGTTTTGTTTTTTTTCTAAAGAAATTATTGCTCTGTAATGGCAGTTACATTGAGCTCTTTACCAGGAAAATTTAAATGTTAACTATTGAATGGTTTTTTTGTCCTGATGGAATTACTCCCAACTCCGGTTTAACTGAACCGAATAATACTATATATATATATATATATATAGTTAATTGACAATATCTTGCCTCTGTTTTTTGGTGATGTTAAACCAAAAACACAGCTAAGTGTATATATATTGTAGTTAATTGAAAATAGCTTGCCTCTATTTTTTGATTTTAAACTAAAATCACATCTGCAGTCTAAAAAATTAGCATGATTATAGTGGGGGCATATTTTATGGTAAGTATAGCCCGAAATTGACATTTTAACTGGAAAATGCAGTGATCATCTTATACTCCCAGTTGCCTTGTATGCCAGCATATATTATACATGACGAAATGGCAAGTTTCTCTAACATTTTAATGAAGATAGTTTTATTTTTAATGATGTTAGAGATTTTACTTCTGCTTTCTGTTCATAAAACATTTCTCTGATAATTAAAAAGAAAAAAGTTCTACCAAATTAAGAATATATTATTATTGAAAATTTTTAAATAATAAAAATTTACAAAAAATGTATTTGATCTGATTGTGAATCTGAATTTCACTTCTTGCTTGGGGTTGTTCATTACTACATTTGTACTTACAAAAATCTTTGATATTTTTTAAACTTAAAAAAATCAAATTTAATTAATCAGATTTTTAAATGCTGCCTATTTTCCCAATGCTGTTAATAAAAATAGTCATTTATAGATTATGCCTAAGAAAATATTCTTACTGTTAGGGAAAGTAGGAGAAACCACTTTATTGCAAATTTTGTCAATTTGACAAAATCATCCAATTGTCTGAATAGTCTAAACTTGGAAAAATGTTTCCATGCTTTTTGTTCAAATTCAACATTTAATATACATATTTCATATCTAGATATATGTAGATATATACAAATGCAGACTCACTGAAAAAAAATGAAATAGTACCATATTTGACGGCTTATAAGATGAAAATGGATAAATAGATAAATGGTTTTAAACTCTGGTTTTAAATTTGTAGCCCTCCCCACTATCAGGTCATTTTAAAAGTTTCTGGGGGTGTCCTCGTGGTGTAATGGTTAAAGCGATGGACTGCGGAATCGTAGTGAGTTTGTACTCCAGTCGCACTATTATATTCACTTTCGGGCAAATACCCTTGGGAAAGGTATGGACCCCCTTATCCTCCCAGCTATGGGTTGAATAGTACCACTACAGTTCTTCTAGGAGAATGGCTTTGGCATTAAATAACCTAAAAAGAGTTGATATGCCATTAAACAAAGAAACCAAACCAAACCTTAAAAGTTTCTTACGTATTTAGACCATATTCATATTTGTGGAGATGTTTGCAAGTTAATTTAAGATCCATTGCAGCAATAGAAATTCACTAGCCAATAAACCAAAGCTGAACCTTGATCTTATTAGATACAGGATGATTGTCTGGAACAGTTTTTTTTTTTTTTTTTTTTTTTTTTTGTGTGTGTGTGTGTGTGTGTGGGAGGGGTGCATCTTATAAGCTGTTAAAAAGAGTAGTTTTAAAATATCTGGATTTCTCTGTTTCCAGTTATAAAACAATGAAAATTAATTGTTTTTGCATTTGAGGAAATTAATTTTTGACTTTATTTTATTATACTTAAACTCTGTTATCCAAGTCTGAAAGGTTCATACTTCTGATATCACGTTGGAGAAGGAAAACAGATTCTAAATCAGAATGGACAATTCATCACAACAACTATCCTGCCATTTGTTAAATCTTGACATAACTCCATCTATAGTAAGTAAAGTTGGTGATCTTAGTCAAAGGTGACCCAAAGGCTCCCTTTTCTATAGCTACTACACCAAGGTGTAGGGGAGGGTGATACTCCTTTTCCTAGATTACTTCATTTTACCCTTGATCTTTACCTTATAATAGTAAGTGTTAAGCAAGGTGGCATCAAGTACCATTTTTTTGAGTCTTTGGTATGACTCAACCAGGGATTGAACCCCGGTCTCCCAAACCATTGGCGAACACTCAACTCATTAGGCCAATGGACACATTTTTATAACTAAGTCATCTGGAGATGTAAAATACACTGATTGCATCTCTGTAGAGGTGTAAAGACCTTCTCCCAATGACTGTCATGTTTATGACACTAAACACTCTGATGGGAAGGTTCCAGCCCTGGAATTTTGGGTAATGTGGAGTACCCCTTCATTGCCATTGCTCCTAGGTCTACTCTGACCTGGAGTAGTGGCACCTGATAGGGTCCTGTCTATGAATTAAATAGAACTTTGATTTTTTTTTTTTATACCATACATCTTAGTTGATGCTTCGGGATGGGTCATCAGTGATGTTTCCTTTGGGTTCATGGGGGGTTTCGGGTCTTTCAATATCAGACCCCCTCACCCAAATGACCCAGTTGGTATCGATCTAACTTTAAAACTGAATGCAAACAAATGAGTTATATTTAACTGAATTGTTAGAAATAGGACTATTTGACCATTTAACTATGTGTAAACAAATGACTAATTAAATTATTAGTGATACATATCAATACTTGGAACCATTTAACTGTATGCAAATAGATGAGTATTGTTGAATAGAAATATTGGGGTTAAATAGCAATGCTTGAAACACATTTGACTGTGTGCAAATGAATGAATAGTTTTGAATAATTAGTGTTAAATAGCAATAATTGAAACCATTGAACTGTGTAGAAACAATAGCACTGATGCAAACAAATTAGTGTTACATATCCATATGGGTCCAAAAATATATGACCAAGATTCGTATATGAGAAATGTACATAGGGAATCCTGAAATACACAAAAATGGTTCAGGTACAAAACTTTTTATTACCTTTTTGGGCTTAAGGTTTTTCGACATGAGGAGAGAAAGACACAATTTCTTTCTATGCTGACTTTTCCATCTAAACCCCACAATGTGCAGCACATTTCGTAGACCCAAACTGGTCTTGCCTCAGCAAGCCCCAAAAATCAACTTGCCCCCGTCTAAGTCCGAAACTCAACTCCAACTTGCCCAACCAATGCGTGGCGCCCGTAGCACACAAAGTTGTCTGGCCTCGCCCAAGTCTGAATCTCAACTAACTGACTTTTTTTCAAATCCCCAAATCCTCAGCCAATGCTTCTGAGCATGATGTCATTTCCTATCTGGGGTTTTTATTGTGACATCTCTGATTGTCACATCCACCCTGCGCGCGAGTGTGAACACCTGCACTCAACTAACCCATGCACTAAGCGAAAGGTTCTCAGCCTAACTAAACCGAAAGGCAAGATATATAAAACAAAAAATGATTATATAAAAAAAATCTCTCCACAATTATATTACATTAGTTCTAACTCATTTAAAAACGAAATTACCAACAAACTATTTGCTTACAAATAATATATGTATATCCATTTAAATGTGTTCAAACAAATGGCTGATGTTAAATTGTTACTGTTACATAGCAATGCTTGAAACCATTTAACTGTGTGCAAACAATTGAATAATAGTAAATACAAATATTTGTGTTAGATAGAAATACTTTAGGCCATTTAACTGTGTACAAAAAAAATAAGCTCAGGCTCATTTAAAAATGTTATCAACAAAATGTATTTACAAATCATATATATTTAATATATGTATAAACAGGATTTGGCATTAAATAACATACAATGGTTGATATGCATTAAACCCAATCAAGACAACCAAACCTTATTTTTAAGCAAATAAATCTGCATTGCTGGATTTAACCAGAAGCAATCGTTAAGGTGAGCAATGCCCACACTTTTTCAACTTGCTTGCTATATTTAAAATGACCAGATCAAAATAATCTACCTGAATTAAAAAAAAATGCCAACTATATTTATTCATATATGTACTTTATGTATACAATATGTGTCATGTACTTTGCATCTCTGCTTAAACCCTCATGGCACAATACATTTGAATACATTTATAGTAAAAGTGTGGATAGATGATTGACTAACATCCTAATAATTTTTTTTTGAATTACGTGCTATCTTTTGTACTACCTTTGTGATCTAATGTTCAATCACAAGTGACATATTGGACACCCCCCTGGCTTAGGATCCCATTTTCAAGGTTTAAATTTTATTAGTATATATTTTTTATTTTATCATTAGTTTTTATTCTTTAACACTAGTCTCAAATTTCATATACTTTTTTTTTTTTTAGAAAAGGGCCTCAAATTTCATATACTTTTTTATTTTTATTTTTAGAAAAGGGCTTCAAATTTCATATACTTTTTTTTTTTTTTTTTTTTTTTTTTTTTTTAGAAAAGGGCTTCAAATTTCATATACTTTTTTATTTTTAGAAAAGGGCCTCAAATTTCATATACTTTTTTTATTTTTATTTTTAGAAAAGGGCTTCAAATTTCATATACTTTTTTTTTTTTTTAGAAAAGGGCTTCAAATTTCATATACTTTTTTTTTTTTTTTAGAAAAGTGCTTCAAATTTCATATACCTCAACAGGTGAAAGTCCAGCTCTGCATTGTTGATACTTCAAAATATATCTATATTAATAATTGGGAAGACTTTTGTTTGGGTTCTTTATAGATGGCCAAATGATTTGATGTAAAACTATAAAATTTTGTATGCATACTTGTTGAACTTAAAAGAAAGTTTTAATGTAAAGATAAGTTTTATTCCTCTTTGAAAACGTTCAGAGAGATCTCTTGTTGAAAGGAGGTCTCTCGAGGTAAATAATAATCAATGGGAAATCATATTGTTGCAAGACATAACTAATCATACAGAATCTAGGCATAAATTAACTCTGGACAGGTTGACATGCCATTAAAATCACTCAACCAAGATATTGGCCTTACTGTAAAAGTAAAATAGTCAATTTTCAATGGGTTCAAAGGATTAATGATCTCATATAAAATCATATTTTTTTATTTTAAAAAAATGTAGATATTCTTTCTTTCCAGAAATTTCCCCTTATATTTTTCAATTCTGGGTAATGAACATATAAAAATGTAGCCTGTATTTACTATGTTTTTCATGTTTCTATATTTTAAACCAATAAAGTACCACCCACCCATTCACATAACATTGACTCCTCAAGCAAGAACCAAATTTAGCCAAAGATATTTCAGATAAAAGCAATCACAATAAAGGTATTTTCTCACTCTTCAATCATTGATATAAGTATCTCATGAGAATATATTTCTACTAGTAAATTGCAGTAGTTGGTTCAAGACAAAGATTATGAATGAAACAACTTTGTTATAGTCAGTGGACAGTTTGTTTTTAACTTCATCCTGTTAAGCTCATCAGCTTGGCATTCATTTATCAGTGACAGTTGTAATAATTTGTTATAAAAGCCAAACACTTTGGTGGAATTTAATATGTGATATGGCACAAACAAAATTACAGTCATAAGATGACAATATGAACTACCAAAATGTGATATGGACTTTTTTTTCCTCCTATTTTAAGTAAATAAAATGTTTATATCCAAATTTTTTTCATGTTTCTTTTTGTCCTTCAATGCAAAAAGGTACATTCCAATTTGCATTTTAAACGTATTTGTCTTTGTCATTTAGTTGTATTATCTAGCCATGTAAACGCATTTTATAATTTAAAGAATAATTGCAAGATCTTAAATTGGTTGCTAGAAAATACAGACTACTTTGATTTGGTCAAATTATTGCTAAAAAATAATTATGGATGGATAGAAAGCATAAATTTAAGAAAAAAAGGGAACACCATTTAACCCTTTGAGACTGTTTAATTAGTATAATGGTTATACATTTATTTTTCGTCTCACTGGTTTGCTCATGTGAAGATCATGTTCAAATGGCGGAGGATAAATTTAACTTCAAAGAGTTCAAAAAGTTAAGGTAACTTGTTCAACATCAGAACCAAATATTTATTTGATTTGATATTTATTATTATTATGTACTATCATCGATATTTATTATTTTGGTCTTGAGAAGTCCTCTAGACGGCACCCAGTGTCTGCAAAGAGCTGATGAATGTAAGTTTTTTCTGATTGGCCAACACTGATGTGTCCATATATATATATATATATATATATATATATATATATATAGGAATAATTTTTAAACAATACATATATATATATATATATATATATAAAGAAAAATGCAAAAATTAAATCGCGAGTTGGATTTTTCCTACTAAAGTTTTGCCTCACTGGCTCATCAGGGAATTTCGTGCCGGGAATGCTGGTAGATAGTAGGTTAGTAAATATATATATATGTATATATTATTTAAGAATTATTCATATTCGATTGGATCGTGTGCAATTAAAAAAAATCTCTTAAGAAACAACTACACAAAAAATGTAAATATAAACATACAGAGAACATGAATCGCTAACCTCTTGGTATAAAATAACTGTAGACAGGTTGACATGCCATTAAAGCCCATTTACTTTTTGTTTAATTGTATAAAGTAAACATCTAATTGAATAATTCCTGGCTAGAAACTTAATTGTCTAACTTTTTCTGGTTAGTGATGATAAAAAAAAGTCTAGTTGTTACATTTGTAGGAGGCCAGAAATGGTAAAAATCTTGATGTTTATTCACTTACAACCTTCACTACGACTTGTTAATTTCAAATCCTGTCCATAGGGTGGGTTTTCAGCTATTAATATAATTACTGTTTTGCCCTTCATGATACTGTCAGTTATTTTGTCCATTTGTAACCATTGTAAGTGGTAGACATGCTACATAATGAGGTAAGTAATGTCTCACTGGTTAACAGATACCATGAAATTTTGCTGATCAGTTGATGACTTGCATTTATTTAATTTTCAACAATTTCAAGTAAATCACTTTATTCACTATAAAAGATGATTTTTTTTTCTTTTTACAGAATAGTTAATTCATTAAGAATTATGTGATATTGACTTATATACTCAAGTAATGAATTGACTTTTTAAGGCCAATTTTTCATTTAAAAAACAAGAGGTAGTTCATTACATGAGATATGTTTTTGAAACTTAGAGGCTTACTTTATTTCTTGGCATCCACTATAAAATGACTTCATGTCAAGTCTGACTTGGTGGGAAGTCAGATTAATAAAAATAAGTACCTTGTTTCTTGGCTTGACCTTGCCGTAACTTCGATCAAAAATGTCCCTGCATAGCCTGTACCTAAACAAAATCTGTTAGGTAAGTTAATAAAGTTTTACTTATCATTATTTACTATTTATAACACCTGTGTATATAATAGGTAAAAATATTATAAATAGTAAATAAAGTTATGTAAAAACTTCATCATCTTAACTAAAAGTAAGCTACATCAAGGTCTAGATAATTTACTATAGTGCATTGATTTTATTTGTATTATAGTATTTTTGAAAGTATAAAAAAGTGTTTGAATGTTGTTGTTTTTTATGTCATTGGATGTGGAAGAAATATTTTTGTTGGCTAGCATAGCCAAGAGTTGTTCACTACATGCAATATATGATAAAAACTAAAAATTAGGGGTCGTTCATTACATGAATATATAGGTGTACTTACCTGCTACAACTCTGCTGGGTTGGTGAGAAATAACAATAGCTTGGTTTCGGGAGTCGGGGAGGTCTTCTTCTCAGACAGCATCTACCTCCTTGTATAAAATGTTAAGGACTGGGTTTTTTGCCCAGTGCCTGAAGTGTCCCTCAAGAGAAATACCAATGGAATCAAGCAATTTTTAAGATCACTGTGCATGAGTCTTGATTTGTGCATGACTGGTTGAGTGAATCACAACTAATAATATTGTTTTGTGTTTATCCTTTTTAATCTTTGTTTTATACATTTTTACAAACATTGATATATGTATATATTTTTGTATGCATATAAGGATGAGCTGAAAAGTTCATATGACCTTGTGTTTATTTTAGCTTGGTGGGGATCTAAAAAAAAAATATGGTATATACAAGTTAAATGTGAATGCATTTATGATTGAGTTTTGAAAGTCAAAAGTGTGGTTGGTTGAAATATTATATGAAACTAAAGAATTTGAAGTGTTTCCAGAAAAAAAAATGTTAAATCAAAAAAAATCCAGTTCTTTTAGTTTCACATAATATTTCAACCAACCACACTTTGGACTTTCACAAGTAAAATGTGACTTTATTTTATTTTTTTTTACATGTTACAGACTAATGAGAAGTTCTGTTATGGTAACATGATACATTACTTAACTGAGAGTAAATATATGTAAATTTAGTTTTTTGTAATTGTTTTTATTTCAAAGAAAATCTTATATATCCTTGATTTTGTTTTGTTTTTTTTTTGTTTTTTTTACATGTTACAGATTAATGAGAAATTCTGTTATGGTAACATGATATGTGGTGCATTCAATAAGTTTCCAGACTTTTTTGTACAGGCATTTAAATTTGTCGTAGACTCTTGAAATTTCAGTATGTTATTACTATACATCTTATGAAATGACTGACCAATTTTTATGATTTCAGCTTCAAATGAACAGCTACAGCAGCAATTGGAATACACCCTACTAAAGCCTGATTGTCACTGCTGGTGAATTTTAAAAATGCAATCTGGATGTGAGGACACTTTAGAGGAACGATATGCAATAAAATTCTGTTTTAAACTTGGAAAAAATACCACAGAAATGTATGGAATGCCTCTGACTGCTTTGGGACCATCTTGCATGAATCAAGCATCAGTTTTTGAGTGGCATAAGCGATTCAAGGAAGGCAGGGAGTCTGTGAGGGATGATGAGAGGTGTGGGAGGAGTAAGGAAGTCAATACACCAGACTTGATTGGCCAAAGGGTTATAGTTAGGGTTACTATGTTGAAATTTAAGGGAGTTCAGGAAGAGATTCCATCGGAAGAGGCCAGCAATCTTGAAATCGGGTCAGTGGCATTTCCACCAGGACAATACACCAGTCCATAACTCCATCCTTGTCACAGACTATTTGACCAAGATGGGCATCAAGACAGTTCCTCAGCCTCCCTATAGTCCAGACCTTGCCCCCTGTGACTTTTGGTTATTCCCTAAGCTCAGAGGCTGTCGTTATGAGACAATTGAGGAGATGAAAGAGGCTGTGATGAAGGTCATTGACACGCTCACTCAAGGGGACTTCCATGGGGCCTTCCAGAAGTTGTTGGAACGATACAACAAGTGCATTGCAGCCAGAGGAGATTACTTCAAAGGGGACTAGAGTTTCATGTGTGTACTATCAATAAAAGTGCCCATACGAAAAAAGTCTGGAAACTTATTTAATAATCCTTGTACATTACTTAATCTACAGTAAATATATGTAGATTTACTTTCTTGATATTGTTTTTATTTTAAAGATAATCTGATATATTCTTTTTTTTTTTTCACAGGTGAACTAGATAAACTTAATCTCTTTCTACTGTTCATTCATTTTTTCTTTTTTTTTCTTCTCTCATTATAACTTTCCCTTTTCTGCATCAGTTCATATTCTTTCTTTTTCAATTTCTTTCTTTTCAACTGAAGACATGCTGTCCCTGTGACTGCAGAAATAATAAAAGGACTAAAATAAAGTTGATAGTGATGATGGTAAATGTTTTCTTTCCAGCCATATTTACTAGTTCTATGAAAAGTGTATAAGGGATGATCTATTTGTCTTCATCTTTTCCTACATTTCTGTTCTAAACGAACAATGTGTCTATCACTTGTTTTATGTGTCTTTTTTATCTCTTTATAGGAAAGAGCTTCAAGTGAGAGCAGCATTAAAGATACACGGGCAGAAGCCTTTACACATTCAGCTTCTGTTGATGAAACTGGGTAAGCAGTTAATATTTCAAAATACACTCACTTAAAGACCATCTTCAGTGTCCATTAAGTTCAATGTCAAGTTTGGTTTGGTTTAGTTTTATGGCACATCAACCATTGTAGGTTATTTAATGCCAAATCCTCTTTATACATATATATTAAATATATATGATTTGGTTTGGTTTGGTTTTATGGTACATAAACCATTGTAGGTTATTTAATGCCAAATCCTCTTTATACATATATATTAAATATATATGATTTGGCTTGGTTGGGTTTTATGGGACATCAACTATTGTAGGTTATTTAATGCCAAATCCATTTTTGTACATATAAACAGTTCTATTTCAAACTCAATTTAACATATGTACACTGTTTCAGTGTCAAAAAACAGTTATATTTCAAACAAATCAGTTTAGCATAAGTACACAGTTTAGTTCTATTTGACCCATTGAGAGGACCCTATCAGGTGCTACTACTCTGGGCCAGAGTGGACTTGGGAATGATGGCAGTGAAGAGGTACTCCGCATTCTCCAAAGCTCCAGCATTACTAGAATCTTGCTATCAGATTTTTTAGTGTCATATCCAGAACACTCATTAAAGGGGGGGGGTCTTCCCCCCCTTGAAGAGATGCAGTCAGTATATTCTACAGCCCCGCCAACTGTCAATGTCAAGTTCCATTTATTGAATTTATAAATGTAAATAAAGAAATTGATCAATAAGTTGAAGTACACTATAATCTTACATTTAATAATAAAATAAAAATTCCTCCACACTGTAGCCATGTTAGTACTACTGTAAAGTTGCACCACTTGGACCTGGAGAAAAATCTAGATGGGAACTACACAAGGATGCTGTGTGCTGTTTTCAACAAATCCTAAAAGCAATACCCTACAAAACAGCTGTATAGCCACTTACTTCCCATCTCACAAACCAAGTTAGATGAATAAGGCATGCTGGGTACTACTGTAGAAGTAAGGACAAACTCATACACAATGAACACAGTAGTATTGGCTGACCAACAAAACTTACATTCATCAGTTCTGTGCAGACATTGGGTGCCATCTTGAGGACCTATCAAGTGAAGTGTGATAGCCAATAGGGATAGATAATAAGGGAAAGTTGTGCCAGTATTATGCTGATATATATGTATGATACTATTATATGGGCTTTGCTCTATGTGAATACATCTGTGTGTGTATAGATGAACATGCAGGTGTATACATATGTATCATATTTACCAACCCCTCCGCTCGAGCAGGATATGACACAAGGTCAATTTTTAAGCGGAGTTTAACAGGTTTGAATTCAGAGTTTTCCTTCTCCTAGACTAGTTGCCTCACCAAGGGTGAAGAACCTAGTCTGTCCTACTATTTACCCATAGCTGGAGGGAGAATATTTGGATTCATACCTTTCCCAAGGGTATTAGTGCTATATGAAATGCAATCAGTCCAGGATTTGAACTTGTGTCGCCGTGTCCATATCCTGCGACGATAACCATTACACCACGGGTACCTCCAAAAGGTGTATACATATGTATGGTTGTAAGTTGAACATACCTTATATGTATACATATGTATATATGTGTGTCCTTATAGGGGCCTTGACATATTTGTGTGGGATAAAGAACAGATGGTCAGATAAGAATGGACTGCGACTTAAAAAATTTTATCATACCTTTTATGTCTCCTGGAGACATGTTGTCTGTCAGTATGTTTATGTCCAGCTTGAAAATATGAATGTTCAACCCTGCATATAGACAAATAGAGTCAGTCTGCTATGAGAGGGATAAGAGACAGATGCTGAAGAATACAGCTATAAAAGAGACTCAGAAGGACAGATAGATGGGAACACAGATGCAGAAGAGATAAGAGGGTACCAGAGAATGAAGAACAGAGACATGCAGATAGGCTGAGAAGACCAGAACAGATACAATACAGAGACCTGAAAATCTAGCTGTCAGCTTTAGTTTTTAGTTAAGGGATTTCATTGCAAAGTGTCACACATGCCAACTCCTTTATTGGACAACACTGATTTAGCTTTTTCATTTTGGCGTTTTCTTTGTAAAACTATCTCGAACACATGCATTTCAACTTAACATGCTGAGAAAGCAAATACAATGTTGGATAAGATTTTCATCCTGTGAAGTGTATGGCCCAATATGTGTAACATGATGGGTGGCATTCATTTCTGTGGGTGTGGGTAAGTGCCAGTCAGAAGATTCCTTTGTCTGTTTTGGTGCGAAAGCCACACAAGATCGGAAGAGGATGAGGGAAGAAAGGTCCGAGAGTCAACAGAAGTGGACAGGGCAGAGAACAGACCAGTTGACAGAAAAGGGCAGTCGGCAGAAGAGAGCAGGAGCTATAACCTGTGGACTGAGATCCGGGTTGGCCAACGTGAGAGGATGAGTCAGCATTCCTTATGGCTTTGTGGAAATTTCACTCGAATACATGCTCACACTAGCCCACAGATGCACAGAAAGCTACGCTAAAATGTCACAAACTTCTCCCTTCTTGCGCTTGGAGCTAACCCAAGTTTGTTTGTTCTCTTTTCTTCCACCCTCTCGGTTGTATATATTGTGTTTTGTGTGTCCGTAAAGAAATGTGAAATACTCCTGGTCGGAGATGAGAGAAACTACTAGACGATCTGATCTGATGGCCATGAGTGGTTTGGGAAGTTGAGATAGTGGGGATTGGCCAGCAGTTTATTGTCACATATGTATTCCAACATATATATATAATGATCCATTGAATAAAATCATAATTTTCTTTATTTCCACATTATACATGTCTGCCTCTGGACATTTCCAGTCTTATGTTTTTATGGATTCTGAATTAAAGATTTAGTCTTTACAAAATGCTGTATTAAGAATCTCTATGTGCATTAATATTTCTCTTGTGGATGTTGTTTGAAAGTTAATTTTTTTTATTCTTCTATTTTTGCAGGCATGAGATTACCTCTTTCTTATCCCGTAAAACTTCAAGTGGCAACACATCAATTAATGCAGCCTCCACAGATAGTTTTCTGCCTGATGTTCCTATCCAATTTGATTTAATGTCTCCTAGTGAAGAGATTTGTCCTGTTTTAGATGAAGATGGGCAGTTGAAGTAAGTATAGTTTGATATACATATATATTGATATACATATATAGTGTTATATATTGACCTTTGACAGCATGTGAGTTGTAGATTTTTAAACAAGATATCGCACTTCTGTCTTAGGATAAACAAGGGGACAGCGGAAATAAATCATGTGCATTGAGAACTGGAAGGAAATGTGTGGCCATTGAAAATATTATATAATGACAAGAGATTTGGCCGACAGATTTGGAGAAGCAGGCTGTCAGAGTAGAACCTGCCTTGGGCACTGGCTCTGAGGGCCAGTAGCCTCATGTTAAGGAGTGGCCCTGATCAGCCCTGTCAAAGAAGTACTAAGTGGGGCTCTGAATATAGATCTATCACAATGTGGTACAATATGAATATGTGTCTCCAATGTGGTGTCAATGATAGCAGACTGAGTCCATCTCTCTCTGTCTCTCTCTTGCAGCCATTCAATCCTTTTGTGACAATAAAGAAGAGAGAGATATTTTTATAAAAAAAGGTTTTATATTCCTTGTGATGCACAAGACATGCTTTCTGTACTCACTTTAAAAAAAAATTCATCTCTTGCTGCAACTTCATTTCCATTGACAGTGGAAAATATTTACTATTTAAATCTTTTGTTGTACTGAATTAGTTTGTATGGGACTTGCTTGTGGTGATGAGAGAGTAGTAGTAGTAGTAGTAGTAGTAAGATGAGGAAGAAGATTTAATTTCGTTCTTCTCTTAATAATAACTCTCGTATTGGGTGAACATATTATTTTATCGTTCCGTAGACCTAAACATTATCATTGAATATATTGAAAAAATGATTTAAATATGAAAAACATTTACATTTTCTATATTGGGTGAACATATTATTTTATTGTTCCGTAGACCTAAACATTATCATTGAATATATTGAAGAAATGATATAAATATGAAAAACATTTACATTTTCTATATTGGGTGAACATATTATTTTATTGTTCCGTAGACCTAAACATTATCATTGAATATATTGAAGAAATGATTTAAATATGAAAAACATTTACATTTTCTATATTGGGTGAACATATTATTTTATTGTTCCGTAGACCTAAACATTATCATTGAATATATTGAAGAAATGATTTAAATATGAAAAACATTTACATTTTCTATATTGGGTGAACATATTATTTTATTGTTCCGTAGACCTAAACATTATCATTGAATATATTGAAGAAATGATTTAAATATGAAAAACATTTACATTTTCTATATTGGGTGAACATATTATTTTATTGTTCCGTAGACCTAAACATTATCATTGAATATATTGAAGAAATGATTTAAATATGAAAAACATTTACATTTTGTATATTGGGTGAACATATTATTTTATTGTTCCGTAGACCTAAACATTATCATTGAATATATTGAAGAAATGATTTAAATATGAAAAACATTTACATTTTCTATATTGGGTGAACATATTATTTTATTGTTCCGTAGACCTAAACATTATCATTGAATATATTGAAGAAATGATTTAAATATGAAAAACATTTACATTTTCTATATTGGGTGAACATATTGTTTTATTGTTCTGTAGACCTGAACATTATCATTGAATATATTGAAGAAATGATTTAAATATGAAAAACATTTACATTTTCTATATTGGGTGAACATATTATTTTATTGTTCCGTAGACCTAAACATTATCATTGAATATATTGAAGAAATGATTTAAATATGAAAAACATTTACATTTTCTATATTGGGTGAACATATTATTTTATTGTTCCGTAGACCTAAACATTATCATTGAATATATTGAAGAAATGATTTAAATATGAAAAACATTTACATTTTCTATATTGGGTGAACATATTATTTTATTGTTCCGTAGACCTAAACATTATCATTGAATATATTGAAGAAATGATTTAAATATGAAAAACATTTACATTTTCTATATTGGGTGAACATATTGTTTTATTGTTCTGTAGACCTGAACATTATCATTGAATATATTGAAGAAATGATTTAAATATGAAAAACATTTACATTTTCTATATTGGGTGAACATATTGTTTTATTGTTCTGTAAACCTGAACATTATCATTGAATATATTGAAGGATTGATCTAAATATAAAAAAAACTTTTTCTTCTTGTTGCAGACGTATCAATCCATTTGACCAGCTGCCCTCACAAGTACTCACAAGTCGTGTGGATAACGAATCTCACTTCAGTAAAACATTTGTTGTCCGGTTTATAGGATCTATGGAAGTTCCACAAGACAGAGGTGACATTTTTTTTTCAATTGTTAGATTTTGCTAGTAATTGCAAGAAAACTGATGTATCTGTATAGATATATGAGAGCTAAAACTCATGACTTACAAATAAGAGCAGAAATTGAAATTTGTATATATTAAATTCAGTCAATTATCTCATGAGTAGAGTGTTTGCCAGGGGTCCAAGGGACTGGGGTTCAATACCAAAGACTCAAAAAATGGTACTTTATGCCTCCTTGATTAGCACTCAGCACTATAAGGTAAGGATTAAGGGTAAAGTGGAGCAATTCAGTGAAAAGAGTAGCGCCCTCCCTTACACCTCGGTGTAGTAGCATTTGAAAAGGGAGCCTTTAGGTCACCCTCGACTAAGGTTGTCAACTTTACTTCATCATCATGATGTGCGGCTAGCACGGATTTCCCTGACCCTCTCTCTCCACGTCTCCCCATCATTCATCGCCTTCGGCAGGTCTTCGGGGTTACATCCCGTATCATCACATAGCTGCTGTATGAATGTTCGAGCTGGTCGTCCTGCTTTTGATTGGCCATATGCGGGGGTCCACAGGAGCACATCACTTACGATCTCGTCTTTGCTTCTCCAGCAGTGTCCGGCATGTCTGGTTCGTCTGGCTTGTATAGTTTTCGTGATAGGTGGTAGGTGGCCGTACAGTTGGCGCCTTGTGGGGTGTTGCTGCCAGGACCTGTTCAATATTGCTCGCAACATTCTTGTATAATTGCCATCGAGCTTCTTCTCCAACTGTTTAGTCAGCGTCCAAGTAGTGCATCCATACAGCAGTATCGACATGACCACAGCCTGGAAGAAACTGCGTTTCATTTTATTGGTCAGGTTTAATTTCCATATGATTGAAAGCCTATCGATAGCTGACCATGCCTTCGTTAGCCGTGTGTCGAGGTCTTTTTCGGTTGATGAGACGCTGCTTCCTAGGTAGGTGAATTTGTCAACCAGTTTCAGGGAGGTTCCGTCTAGTGTGGAGATGCCGCCTTTCTGTTTAAAGCACATAAATTCAGTTTTGTGTGCATTGACATGGAGTCCAATGCCTGCAGCGGCTCGTTCCAAACTATGCAGTAGTGTTTCGGCTTGGTTGGGTGTATTGGCCAGTAGCGCTATGTCGTCGGCGTAGTCGGCGTCAGTAATTGTTTTTGCGGGGTACCTTCTACTTCTTTTCTTTGACAACTCAAAGCCGTTTTCTCTAATGTTATCGATCGATGTCCTAAGTACGTAGTCTAGACAGATGATAAAGAGGTATGGGGCAAGCGTGTCCCCTTGCATCAAAAATGTTTATTGCAATTAAGATAATAGTATAGAAATAGTATAAAAGATATTACTGTCCTGTCAGCAAAATATAGAATAGTAAATAAAGTTTGCAACTGTAGTCGAAGGGGACCTGAAGGCTTCCTTTTCAATAGCTACTACACTGAGGTGTTGGGAAGGGTGCTACTCCTTTCCTTGGATTGCTCCACTTTACACTTGATTCATACCTTATAATGATGAGTGTTAAGCAAGGAGGCATCAAATACCATTTTTTGTGTCTTTGGTATGACTCGACCTGGGATTGAACCCCAGTCTCCCGGTCCTTTTGCAAACACTCTAACCACTAGGCCGATGGACCAGTTAAAATATAGAATACTTTGACCATATTCCCTGCAGATAGGTAAGAACCCCTTCAAAATAGGGCTTCGTAGGTATCACACTAAACTGCATTTGATGGTTAAGCTCCACTTGAGATCTGGAGAGCGTGGAGTACCCCCTTCATTTTCATTACTCCCAGGTCCACTCTAACTCAAAGTGATAGTACGTTAGAGTTCCATCTATGGGAAATAGATCTATTTAAGAATTATTTGTATTCAATGGGGTTTATGTGCAAAAAATTCTTAAGAAACAACTACACAAAAAATGTAAATATGAACCTACAATGAACATGATTCCCTATCCTCTTGGCATAAAATAACCCCAGACAGGTTGACATGCTGTTAAAGTCAATCAGTTTATAAGTAAGTAAGTAAAGTTGGAAACCGTAGTCGACAGCTACCTGGAAACTCTCTTTTCAATAGCTACTACACCAAGGTGTAAGGGAGGGTGCTACTCCTTTCCCTAGATTGCTCCACTTTACCCGTGTAATGTACCTTATAATGCTGAGTGTTAAGCAAGGAGGTATTTCAAACAATTCAGTTTAGCATACAAAAACAGTTCTATTTCAAGCAATTCAGTTTAGCATAAGTACGCAGTTTAATTCTATTTGATCCATAGATAGGACCCTATCAAGTGCTACTACTCTGGGCCAGAATGGGCTTGGGAGCGATGGCAATGAAGGGGGACCCTGCATTTCCTAAAGCTCCAGAATTACTGGAACCTCACCATCAAACTGTTTAGTGTCATAACCAGGCCACTCATTGGAGGTGGGTCTTACCTCTTGGCAGAGATGCAGTTGGTGTATTGTACAGCCCCAGCCAACTGGGCAAAAAATACAATGTAGTTCATACACACACACATTAGACATACATACACGCATATTAGACAGTCACAAAACTTAGTTTCAGTACAGAGTAAGAAAGAAATTCTGATGCTATTGAGGCATTTAAAAAGCAGATAATGTTCAGCAGAAACTATTACTGAAGCAGACTATGCAAATAATGTAGCACTTCTTTCCAAATACACCTACTCAAGCCTAATCTTTGTTGCATTGCCTGGAGCAGATGGCAAGCAGCATTGGTCTCTATATAAATTCAAATAAAACAGAGTTCATGAGTTTTAATCAAGATAATGCCATCTCCTCATTAAATGGCAAGCCTCTTAAATTAGTAGACCAGTTCATATACCTTGGTAGTAATATCTCATCTACTAAAAGTGATGTCAACATATGCATAGGAAAGGCATGAACTGCTATTGACAGTTTATCAGGCTAAGGAAAATCTGATATCTCCAATAAAATAAAACTTGAATTCTTCCCAACTGTGTCATGTAAGTATTACTGTATAATTGCACCACTTGTATTTTAATGAAATGCCTGGAGAAAATGTTAGATGTGAGTTACACAAGAAGGCTGCATGCTGCTTTGAACAAATCCTAGAAGTAGCACTCTATGAAACAGCAGTTATACGGCCACTTACCTCCCATCTCACAAACCATCCAAGTAATACGAGAAAAACTTGCTGGGTACTTCTGGAGAAGTAAGAAAAAACCCATAAGTGATGTTCCCCGGATGGATTTCTAAACTTAAGAATGAAAATCTAATAAATTATTACTTGTGTTGAAAACTGAAATACATGGTAAAGAACTTGGCTATTTTTATTACTAATCCTTAATTCATTTATCAATATTAATTTAATTCTATGACAAAATATCATGTGTATTTTTACATTAATTTTTTTTTTTTTTTTTATTTAATACCCCAAATCAGTTAAATGAAATGTGGGTAAATAGAGTTGTGTAATAATCAGTGAGTTTTGATTAAAATATATTTGATAACTGGTGTATGTAAACCTCATAGAAGAATATCAGCCTCATATAAAAGGTGTTTCAGAAAAATAGATATCATTTCCTAAGCAAAGAACTTGACCAATTCTCATTCAAAAGATGTCAAATTTTAATGTGTAGAAACAACTCAGAATTCTATGTTTTAATATTTTTTTTTTCCATTGTAGAAATGCCATTCACTGGAAAAGAAAAGGCAATTAAACATCAAACGTAAAATTTTGAGTTGTTTCTTCACATTCTGTTAAAATTTGAGATCATTTGAATGATAATTGGTCAAGTTATTAGAATAAAAAATGATGTCAATTTTTTTTAAACATCCTGTACATCTCAAATGAGATCAAATTTTTTGAAACATTCTGTATAAGAAGATAGATTATCTTGAAATTTATATTTTAATATAGACTAAATTCATGTTTTTGTTTCAGTAAATATTGAGTTTTAACTGCAAATATTGAATTTTAACAACTTAAAATTTTATGTTTAATGTTTCAAATGCTTTTTCTTTCCCATTGAATGGCTTTTCTATACCTGAAAGAGAGAAAAAAAACACACAATTGAACAGATTTTTTAGTTGTTTCTACACATTCTGTTAAAACTTGAGATCTTTTGAATAAGAGTTGGTCAAGTTTTTAGATTACAAAATTATATCGATTTTTATCATATTTACCCAACCCCTCCGCTCGGGCAGGATATGACACAAGGTCAATTTTTTAAGCCGAGTTTAACAGGTTTGAATTCAGAGTTTTTCCTTCTCCTAGACTAGTTGCCTCACCAAGGCTGAAGAACCTAGTCTGCCCTACTATTTACCCATAGCTGGAGGGAGAATAATTGCATTCATACCTTTCCCAAGGGTATTAGTGCTATGTGAAATGCAATCAGTCCAGGATTTGAACTCGTGTCGCCATGTCCAATTCCTGCGACGATAACCATTACACTACGGGCACCTCCTATATTATATCGATTTTTATGAAACACTTTGTACATCTCAAATGATATCATTTTTTTAACAGTCTGTATATCTTTTAGAACTATTCATAAAAATTCTCCAAATTTATATTTTTTTATCATGTTTTAATATTGTGTATGAATTTCCTTTTTAAACTTTGGTTCTATTCAACCCTTTTGGTGTGATGCATTTGATAACAAATTTGATGTCTGGAATATACTTTTGACCATAAAATAAAAAAGTTTATCATAGTTTCACGATTATGATGTGCTTTAGGTAGTACAAGTGTATTTATTATAAGAAATTTTTTTATCAAACTAGTTGATAAGTTTACCTACCTAGGAAGCAGTGTCTCATCAACCGAAAAGGACATTGACACACGACTAGCAAAAGCATGGACAACTATCGATTGGCTATCGGTCATATGGAAGTCAGACCTGACCGATAAAATGAAATGCAGTTTCTTCCAAGCAGCAGTCGTGTTGATACTGCTATATGGATGCACTCCATGGATGCTGAAAAAATGGATGGAGAAAAAGCTTAATGGCAACTACACAAGAATGCTGCATGGCTACTTGTTTACTGCTTTTTAGAGCTGTGTGGTCAAGACATATGAAGACCTTTTTATGCAAACTGTCTATGTAATACCAATTCTTAGTATATGTACATTTTCTTTTTTTACGTAGAGTAATTATATTGTGAATTGAATTACCATGACCAGAAAATTCAGCAAACACTTACACATGACATACGAAAACACTGGACAGCTGATTCAACCTTATTAAGCCTCATCAGCAGTGTATACCGTTATCTCCACCACTGGAGATCAAACCAGCGACCACAGAGCTGAAACTCTACCACTGAGCCATCAGTCCATATTGCACACAAGTGACGCCAAATTAACTAGTCATGGTAATTGTTCAGCCAATTAACCTGAATGTATCTTGACAGTTACGTCCGTACTCTTTACGGAGGACATGGTCACCTCCAAGGCCATGTCTTCCCAAGAAAATTCTTCTAGATTCCAGTATACAACATAATGTGAACTAAAGTTGCATCTCGCTCTCATACATTAAGTATATTAGAGCGACTCGAGTAGTTCTCTGCACTAAAAAGGTTAAAGATTTTTTTGAAGACTTAAAAAAATATTTCTGTATTGACATCCATTAATTTGTCTTGTAATGTTGTTATTAGTTCTTTGACCTTTTTGTTTCAAGAATCATTTTTACATTTTCTTTTTAGGGGAGGCTTTAGTGACCAAAACAATGCGGCACATCATGGCAGCTCGGGCCATTCACAATGTTTTAAAGATGACACAATCAGAAATGATGGTATCTGATTTATCTGTCAGGTAAATACTGTAATTCCTTCTTTTTTTTTTTAACCTAAATGTAAAGTAATTATGTTCTTTATTCTCTCAATATTTAAAGTAATTGGGAAAGGAATCATTTTTACCATTGTTATTAAGATAGTTAAAAAGTTTTAATAGTTACTTCTCCCTCTTCAAATTTTGATAGAAAAATATATGCATGTAAAAAAAATGATAAAGGAATAATTTTTACCACTGTTATCAAAATAGTTGAAAATTTTGATAGAAAAATATAAGTAAAAGTAAAGTTGGCAACCTTTGTCGAGGGTGACCCAAAGGCTCCCTTTTCAATAGCTAATACATGGAAGTGTAGGGGATGGTGCTACTCCTTCCCTGGATTGCTCCACTTTACCCTTGATCCTTACCTTATAATGCTGAGTGTTAAGTAAAGTGGCATCAAGTACCATTTTTAAAGTCTTTGGTATGACTCCACTTAAGATTGAACACCAGTCTCCTGGACTATTGGCAAACACTCTACTCATTAGGCCAATGGCCCATTTTTAATGTAAAAAAATTTCAAAAACTTAACCCTGCATGTACTGAAACAAACCTATTTAGGTTTTTAAATGTAGACTATTGGGCTCTGATAAAAATTTGAATACATATGAAACTTTAAAAATAACCTGATAATGGAGAGGGCTACAAATGTCAGGCAAAAATCCTTCACCTGATATTTGAAGTTTAAACCAATGATCCTCAACCATTCTTTACCTTGTAGCCCATTTTTAAGTAGGTAAAGTAAAGTTGGTGACCTTAGTTAAGGGTGACCTGAAGGCTCTCATTTCAATAGACACTACACCGAGATGTAGGGGAGGGTGCTACTCCTTCCCTGGATTGCTCCACTTTACCCTTTATCCTTACCTTATAATGCTGAGTGTTAAGCAAGGCAGCATCAAGTACCATTTTTTGAGTCTTTGGTATGACTCAACCTGGGATTGAACCTTGGTCTCCCCGACCATTGGCAAACACTCTACTCATTAGACAAATGAATATTATTACAGAGTGTTCGAGCTGTTGTTGGAAAGAGATGATACCTGTTTTGTATTGGAATGTACTGTTCTATTTGAATATAAGAGGGGTATCACTTCTTTTCTACAACACAAGCTAAATTTGATAGTTTGCTTAAAAGGAAAAGAAAAGACAGTATCCCACTGAAAAATTAGATTATAGCAGGGAGATAACTCTTTAATCTTTATGCTCTTCGATGATATTGATTGTTTACTAATACATCAAGTTGTTCCAAAAAAAGAATAAGTAAAGTTGGCGACTGTAGTCAAGGGTGACCTGCAGGCTCCCTTTTTAGTAGCTACTACACCAAGGGGTAGGGAAGAGCACTACTCCTTTCCCTGGATTACTCCACCTTACCCTTAATACATACCTTATAATGCTGAGTGTTAAGCAAGGAGGCATCAAGTACCATTTTTTGAGTCTTTGGTCTGACTCAACCTGGGATTGAACCCCGGGTCCCGGACGATTGGCTGAAATGACCTGAAAGCTCCCTTTTCAATAGCTACTACACCGGTACTCCTTTCCCTGGATTGCTCCACTTTACCCTTGATCCTTACCTTATAATGCTGAGTGTTAAGCAAGCCAACATCAAGTACCATTTTTTGAGTCTTTGGTATGACTCAACCTGGGATTGAACCCCGGTCTCCTGAACCATTTGTGAACACTCTACTCATTAGGCCAATGGCCTGGTATGAAAAAATAGAGACAAAAAAATCATCAAATTTAGCCCAGACAGCCTATATATTTTATCCTCTGAATTGAAAATATTTAAATAATGGTTTTTGTTTTGTCAATGCTATTGTTACAGGTTAAGTATGAAACTTAGGCCTTCTATAGAAAGCCTAGTATTTTTTGGCAAAACAGAAAATAAACTCCTTTCAGACAACAGAGTTGAAGAAATTATATTTTCAAACTGGTATCTAAACTAAATAAAAAGAAATTGTTCTGATGAACATTGCATTATTTTAATATATTTGTTTCTACAATCAGCTAAAATGTTACTAGCTCTGTTATTGGGGCTTAGAATATTCTGACTGTATCCCTTCCTGCAGTATGATAAGACCCTCCCAAAAAAGGGGTGTCCTGTGTATGGCACTAAATCGTGGCCTCCGCGATATATATTACCATTACCATATTATAGCGACAGTCATGACTAAACTGCATCTAATGGTGGAAATCTGGGTAGTTTTGAGTATCCTTTCATTGGCATTGCTCCCAGATCCACTCTGATCCTGAGTGGTAGTACCTGTTAGGGTCTCATCTATTTATTTAATAGAACTGTGTGTAAAAAAAAAAAAAATCAAGTAACAACTACACAAAAAATGTAATTATGTAAACATACAATGAATGCAATTCCCTAACCTCTAGGTGTAAAATAAGAGTCAAAGGTTTTGCAATATTTCCAGCTGCTAAATTGAGTCAAAAATCTTTATGGATTTTCATTTAGGATTTTTTGCAACTTTACATGGTGGAGTTTAGAATACCTGATAGGTGCTGAAAAATTTTAATGCTACCTGTGGAAAAATGGGATGATGTGAAAAGTCCAGAAACTGTCAGTGAACATGTGGCATAAAACTGATTCAGACATTTCAAGGAAGGTTGTAATATAATGGCCGAGGGATTTCGTTTTATATATCTTGCCTTTCGGTTTAGTTAGGCTGAGAACCTTTCGCTTAGCGCATGGGTTAGTTAGGTGCAACATGAGCGCAGGTATTCATGCGTGCGTGGGGAAGATGTCTCATTCAGAGATGTAAAAATAAAAATCCCAGATAGAAATGTGACTTGGGGATGTGAATGATGTCATGCACCGGAAGCGTGTGCAGAGGATTTTGGGGAATTTGAGAAAAGTCAGTTTGTTGAGTTCTGCCTTGGGAGAAGATGGTTGACTTTCAGGGCTCGTCGAAACCAGGCCGGTGGCCTTGCAGCAGCTATCGCACATGTTAAAGGGGGGAGATGGAAAAGTCAGTATAGAAAGATGGTATCTCTCTCCTTATGTCGAAAAACCTTTTAACTCAAAGGTAATAAAAAGCTTCGTACCTGAACTAAGAAGTCGTAAGTGTTTTTCGTGTTTCGGGATTCCTATGTTCTATGTATATATGTTATGAACATTCTATGTACATTTCACATATTCACATATATCTGGCTATGGTACAAGGTGACATCAGCCTTGAAGAAAAACCAAGGCCAAAGAGACCTTCCTTGAAATGGTTGAACAACAGCCAAGCACAATCACTCGTACATTGTCAGCAGAACCTGATTCTTCAAAAAGCACTATTAATTGACAACTTCATAAGCTCAACCCTGGGAACAAACGTTTAAATACTTGTAGTACAAAATAGCTTGATATGTCGCAAAACTTTTGATTCAATATAATGAGATAAATCGTTGTCAAACATTATTTATTTTTTATGACTATTTCTTTCATACTTTTTATTGCAATTATTCAGATCCGCTATTAACAGTACTGATCAAAAATGAAAAAAGTTAACTGCAGACATGATTCAAGGCGAAAATGATATGTCTTGTTTGGAACTTATTCTTTATACATCTTAACCTCACTGGTTACCGTCCAAGCAGTTGCAATGAAAAGCAGGTTTGTTTTATTACCAATTTTAGTGAATAAATAATAAAGGAATTTATTTTATGGTTTTTGCAGATTGGTTGATTCAGCAACTAACAATATCCGTACGACTTTCGCACTTAGTGATATTTCTTATTGGTGTGGACATAAAGAGAATGATCGGTAAGTAATTGTTGGATAAAAGTAAAAGAATCAAAGACTTTTAGATCTTACTCATGGTCTACGTTTTTTTTTCATTTTGGGTTGATAAAACTCTTCACTGATAAATAAACTATATAAAGTAAATATTATTGTTTCATATTTTCTTTTATTATGAAGCATTTTTCTTATAAAAAGAAGAAAAAAAAATCAATGATGATTAATATAATGTGTAAATATATAACATAATATAATGTATGAATTATGTATATATATATATTTCATTAAACAATACAAACATCCTTTATCTATGCATCTTTGTATATATCCTTTCAAGTTGTGGCATTGATTTTATGTTATCCACTGGGAATTGATTTATGAAACTCCCATAATTCATTCGTTTCCTATTACTTTCTGACCAATCTTGGGCCATCATCAGGGGTGTGTATATTGCAAAAGCAATGTGTCCTTTGCATATTCATCACTACTTTGTAAGTGTTGAGCATTTATTATTTATACTGGTGTGTTGTTGCAGCACCACCCATCCTAACAGAATGAACCAACAGGATCTGTAATTTATATATATAATAAAAAAAAAGCCACCCCAAATAAATATAAACCTCACTGCAACAAATGATTTAACATGACCCCCAAAGATGATCTTCAAAATGGTTAAAAGTGCTTGGGCTAATATAGGGTTCTTTCTTTACCAACATGACCCAGAAGTAAGTAGACTTGAACATCTTCACTTGAAGATTTAAAAAAAAAAAACAATCCATGGTATTCAAACAAACCAGTTTTTATATATATATATATATATAGCATAATATAATGTATAAAATATATATGTTATATATAACAATATGAATATACAGGGTTTCTCAAAATAGATGCAACCCATTAATATGATAATGATTTATTACTGAGACAAGCATAATCGCTGTCATTTGGAGCACATCCCGTAAAAAATACATCCTTTGAGCTAGAGACATCAAATCAATGTTGTTGTTTTTTTTTGTTATTATATCAGCTCCCAGGATATGCAATCTTTTTTTGAGTTTCTTGTTTCTGTGATGCAAAATAGTTTCCCTATCTTGTCCAAGGCATTATGATTGAAGATTAATAGTTTACTATTTTCAAAACTGAAACCAAAAAGGACTCATTATTATTACTCGAGTTATTTGCAGTCACATGGGTCCCATGTATATTGAGACATCCTATATAACATAATGTATGAATATATAACATAATTCATGTTTTTTCACTTGTTTCTTACTAACCTTTTGTAGTGATTTTTTTAAGGAAAATAAAATGGAGTACAGGCTATTTTTTTTTCAAATTTTATAGCAGCTAAATTTAATATTTGTTTAACTTTTTATCAGTTCGTACTAACTAAAAATTAGAATTTATGTAGTTTACATTAAGTCTTAAAACAAAAAGAAATTTACACAGCAAACTCACAGACATCTTCATACAAAAATGCAAAAAGCTTGCCACAAAAATAAGCTCACATTCCATTGAATATTTCTCTCTAAAGGTGGAAAACATTTTAGTTTTGACTATAGATATAATTTCCTTTTTGCTCATTCCATCCCAAATGTGGTGAGATATGTGGCCAGAAAGAAGTTAATTTTATAGTTCTTGTGTATAATATACATCCTTAACTTTTGGGCTGAAAAATCTAGAAAAAATAGTGTGTCTTATATACAAATAATTGTGGTATATTACTTATATCTCAGGCTGCCTCTGCTTGGAAGCTAAAATAACTGAGAAAAAAAAGTTGCAACATTTGTATTGTTTCTTAAAGTTTAAAGTGTTTGTATGTTTTTCTTTATTTTAATGATGATTAATTTGATAACCAACAGAATTGTTCAAAGGGAAAATTTTTAACGTTTCTTTAACAATTAGTATAAAGTCTTTCCAAAAATAATCAGGGCCTTCCAAAAATATTAGGGCACTTCCAAGAATAATGAGAACATTCCGAAAATAATGGACCTCTTCTAAAAATAATGCAAGCTTTCTTCCAAAAATAATGGGGTTCTTCTAAATATAATGGGAACCTTTCAAAAATAATAGGGACCTCCTAAAAATAATGCAGGCCTTCCCAAAATAATGAGACTCATCAAAAAATAATAGGGATCTCCCAAAAGTAATGGAGGCCTTCCAAAAGTAATGAGGCTCTTCAAAATATTATAGGGATCTCCCAAAAGTAATGGAGGCCTTCCCAAAATAATGAGGCTCTTCAAAAATTATAGGGATCTCCCAAAAGTAATGGAGGCCTTCCCAAAATAATGAGGCTCTTCAAAAATTATAGGGATCTCCCAAAAGTAATGGAGCCGTCCTAAAATAATGAGGCTCTTCAAAAATTATAGGGATCTCCCAAAAGTAATGGAGGCCTTCCAAAAATAATGCATACATAATTTAAGATTGGTACAAATATTTATTATTTGTAAAAAAAGGTTCCTTTCAGTTTATGATATTTGTAAAATCAAAAATCTAAACACACCAATTTTTGTCATTATCCTATAAATGGAACAGTAGCACCTGTTAGGTTAATTTTCAATACTGACCAAATGTGACACTCACATCATTTTACAAGAATCAAATAAAAACATATAAAGCTTTCTTTTAACTATTATATGCATGTATATGTAATATATTGTACTTGAGTTATGTTATTTGAGATAATAAATGAGAAGTACAAATATTAACTTTAAAAGAGGAATTTTATTCTTCGTATACAACGCCACGTGTTGGCTAGAAAATGTCCGGCGGTCAACACACGTGTTTTGTATCTGGAATCTCTTCAGCAACTGCTTCCTCTTCTGTTCTTGGGTCGTCTTCGGCAACTGCTACTATCTCCGCTGATTGGCCAGAGGGAGAGCGAGAGCAAGAGAGAAGGGAAGAGAGAAGAGTGAGAGGTGATGGATTCTGGGATAGCATTCTTTGGCCGAGGTGGAAGTAAGGACCAAGATTTCTGTTGAGGTAGTATTGACTGCCCCATTTACTGACCTTAGTAAGGGAGGTGATACTACATATACAAGGCTTCTTCCTGATTTGAGTGATTTACACAAAGTTTAATTTTTACTACTAACTTAATTTCATTTTGTACTTTTATTACTAGGATGAGTCAAAAGTTTTGCAATATTTTGGTATGTGCTAGTTGGATTTGAAAGCCACATGATTGAATATGCTTTATGAGTTTGAACTGGGCCATAAAACTGTGGAATCAACCAAAAACATTTGTGTGGAAAGTGAAAGTGCAGTTGATCACTGTACAGTAAACAAATGGTTCAAGAAATTTTGCTTGGGTTGCATGAACCTCTACAATCAGACAAGGTGAGGTAGGCCTAAAACCGTGGATTGTTGAGTCATTGAAGCAAATTCAGTGAGTAGCACTTTGAGAGTATCAGGCACATTCAGTATCTCACAGTCCAGTGTAATTTATCACTGTCACAACCCCGCCTAAAATTATTGACTATGTGCAAGCAAATTATTAATATTAAATTAGATAGGAATACTTGATAAATAGAATTACTAATGTTAAATAGTGACACTTGGAACTATTTAACTGTGTGCAAACAAATAAGCTCTAATCATTTAAAGATAGAGTTGCCTACAAACTATTCACTTACATGTATATGTGTAAACAGGATTTGGCATTAAATAACCATTAAGGGTTAGTATGCCATTAAACGAAATAACCTAAACTCTGCAAAAGAATCCAGAGCTGCTGAATTGTACCTTACATTATCTAAATATTACTTTTGACTGACCCTAGTGTTTTTTGCACTATTTCAACTTTTGATTCTTTGTTGCTATGATTGGTTATTAATTATTACATTACCTAAATATTACTTTTGACTGACCCTAGTGTTTTTTGCACTATTTCAACTTTTGATTCTTTGTTGCTATGATTGGTTATTAATTATTACATTACCTAAATATTACTTTTGACTGATCCTAGTGTTTTCTGCACTATTTCAACTTTTGATTCTTTGTTGCTATGAAAGATTAAAGATTATAGTTTTCTATTTTCTACTTTTTATTATTTTTGCTTGCAGACTTCTTGGTTTCATAACTGTAAACAGAGAACAAAATTCCTCTTCGTACACTTGCCACGTCTTTGAGTCCAATACACCTGCGTCAGAAGTGAGTTTGATTTATCATTTACAACATTTTATTATTAAACATTATTCATTTATGACTAAGTTTGGTTTCTTTGTTTAATGGCATATTAACCTTCATGGGTTATTTGATGCCATAACCATCTTTGTAGAAGGGCAGTGGTTCATTTATGACAATTATTTTTTTCATTTTGTGACCAGCTCATTGGCCTAGTGGGTAGAGTGTTCGCCAATGGTCTGGGAGACCTGGGTATAATCCCAGGTCGTGTCATACCAAAGACTTTAAAAATAGTACTTGATACCTCCTTGCTTAACACTCAGCAATATAAGGTATGTATCAAGGGTAAAGTGGAGCAATTCAAGGAAAGGAGTTGCGCCCTCCTCTACACCTTGTAGTAGCTATTGAAAAGGGAGCCTTCTGGTTGCCAACTTACTTCTTTCATTTTAATTTCAATTGCTTTATATTGCAACTACTGTCTGTCATTTTGTTCTATCAGTAGGGCTTAGAATACACTGACTGTATTTCCTGGAGAGGGATGAGACTCCCCACACACAAAAAAAGGAGGTGTCCTTGGTATGACACTAAATTGCAACTGATAATAAGGCTCCAGTTCTGGAGATCTGACGAGTATGGAGTACTTCTTTATTGACATTACTCCCAGGTCCACCCTGACCTAGTGTGGTAGTACATGTTAGTCCTATCTATGGGTCAAATAAATCTGTTTAAAAATTATTTGTATTCAACAGGACTGTATGCAAAAAAAATCTCTTAAGAAATAACTTCACAAAAAATGTAAATATAAACATACAATGAATGTGATTCTCTAACCTCTAGGCATAGAATAACTCTAGACAGGTTGACATGCTGTTAAAATCAATCTGATCAGATCTGCCCATCATTCTATGGCTGTTAGTTGACAGTATGGATGAGAAATAAGCTCTTGATGGAATTTAAAATAATGTTACTATTAGTTTATCTAAACCAAGTAATATAAAATATGGTGGCATCGAATGATCAGAAAAAGATAATGAATAGGTTTTTATCTTCTTTGAACTGCAAAAGTTTTTTTTAGCTTAAATGGTTAGAGCAACTATCATAATAAATTAGACTGCCCCAAGACAAAAGAGATATGAGTCTTGTCAAGAGCTCATTCTTTACTTGGTGGTATCTGTTAGTCCCATGAGAATATAGATCAAGGTGCAGGTCTTGGCAAAATTATATGGGAAACTGGCAGTTGCCCATGCAGTAAGTCTCCTTTCACCATACCACTAATATTAGAAGAGGAAGGGAAAGGGCCATTACATCTTGATAATCATGTCATTACCAGATGTTTGGGACTCCAGCTTCTGGTTTTGAATTCAGAGTTAATCTTTTTCCTAGTTTGGTTGCCAGCTAAAACTAGTAATTCCAGTTAGCCTTACTATTTTACCTGTAGCTTAAGGGAGAAGGAATGGATTCATGACTTTCAGCATTTAGTGTGAAGGGAATGCAAATAGTATTGAGCAGAATTAATCGAAAAAAATTTTGAAACAAAATTTATTTTTCTTTTTTAAATTATCCATTATTTATTGATTATTCAATAAAATTGTATTAAAGATAATAAATGATTATAGAAAAGTAAAATGCTACTGAATAAAAACTGCCTTTTTTTTTTTTTTGTTTGTCAGATTTGTCAGAGTATAGGAACAGCAACGACAATGGCTTTTGAAGCCCTTATGGTAAGTATTAATTATTTTTTTATCATTTATTCCTTAAGATAATTTCTTTATTTTTTATTTTTTTTTATTTCTTACACTTAAAATTTACCTATTATCGTTTACCTTTCACCTAGTATCATTCACTTTTTACACATACCCATTTACCTTATACTTTTTTATTTATCCATACACTGTAAATGACTGAGCCATTAAGATAAAAAAAAATTCACAAAATTTTACCTCATAGAATAAGCCACTATAGTGCCTTAACATATAGCAACCTCAGCCTGGAGATATAAAAAAGAACAAAAAAACTAGGGTCATTCATTACAAAAGATATGTTTTTGAAATATTGAAGACCTTACTATAACTTCAATCCAAAGTATACTCTATATAGCCTATACCTAAACAAAGTTTTTACTTAATATTAATTATTATATTATCAATGATGTTGTTTATCAGAGGTGTGGTTTTAGTATGTTTGGAATATCCAAGTAAACACAGTAGGCTACATCAAGGTTTAGACTACATTGCTTATTTACTGTGTTGCATTGGTTTTGATTGCATTACAATAGTCTTAAAAGTATAAATAAATGTTTGAATCTTTTCACTTTGTAATTGGATGTTGAAGAAATATTTTTGTAGTCTAACATGGCCAAAAGTTAGTTGATGATTGAATATTTGTAATATGCAGCATTTATTTACAGTTGTAAATGTAAATTGAAGTTTATTTTTATGGTGTTAATAAACTATGAAAAGTTGATGGAGTCTTCTTAAATTTATTTTAACTAAGAAGCTAATTATTAGTGTTCAGAATTAATCTGTAAAATGATCATGTATTTTGTATGATTTATTATTTCACTCAAAAAACTGCCTTAGAATTATTTTGAATTATTTTATTCAGAAAAGAAATATGGAAAAGAAAAGAATACAAGAAAATGTAAGTTTGTCTTTTAATTCTTTATTAAAAATTAAGTTTTAAGAATTGGAAAGTCAGATGGATAACTGTATGAATATTTCTCTTCATCCATAAAATATCATATTTGATGGCTTATGAGATGCAACTTTTTCCCTGCAAAATGTCCCAGAAAATCACCTTGCATTTTATAAAGTCAAGGATCAGTTTTGGATTACTGGATAATGGAGTTCTAATGTTATCATATTTACCAACCCCTCTGCTCGGGCAGGATATGACACAAGGTCAATTTTTAAGCGGAGTTTAACAGGTTTGAATTCAGAGTTTTCCTTCTTCTAGACTAGTTGCCTCACCAAGGCTGAAGAACCTAGTCTGTCATACTATTTACCCATAGCTTTCTCAAGGGTATTAGTGCTATGTGAAATGCAATCAGTCTCGTCCAGAATTTGAACTTGTGTCGTCGTCGTGTCCATTTCCTATGACGGTAACCATTACACCACGGGCACCTCTAATGTTATAGTAACCCTAGAATTAAGTCACAAACATCCGTGCAAATGTAAACAAGATGATAACCTCCCTTAGACTAATAACAGCAATTCTTTTCTAAAGTAACACTGTATCTCTCTTCATCCATAAAATATCATATTTGATGGCTTATGAGATGCACTTTTTTCCCTGCAAAATGTCCCAGAAAATCACCTTGCATCTTATAAAGTCAAGGATCAGTTTTGGATTACTGGATAATGGAGTTCTAATGTTATAGTGACCCTAGAATTAAGCCACAAACACCCATGCGAATGTAAACAAGATGATAACCTCCCTTAGACTAATAACAGCAATTCGTTTCTAAAGTCACACTGTATAATAGTAGTACTTACTGGTACTTGATATAAAATAACAGCAGTCAACAAATTAAGTGACAACGCTTAATCATGCATGTACTTAAACAAACTTATTAAGGTTTTTAAATGTAAAATATTGAGATCTAATAAAGATCTGAATAAATATGAAACTTTAGAAATAACCTTATAGTGGGGAGAGCTATGTATGTCAGGTAAAAACCCTTCTCCTTACGTTCATAGTTTAAACCCATTTATTTATTTTTTTTTTTAGATACCTGCCCAAATTGAGGTGTGTCTTATGAGTCATCAAGTATAGTAAATGGATCAAAACGTGAATTGAATTATGTCTCTTTACCACAGTTTGGAGAATTGGATTATCGAAGATTATCTAAAACTTCAAATGGCACTGGATAAATTTTCCTATCAAAATAAATGTTGCTCAAACTATTTTACTATTTTCAATAAACATCTATTTCACATTTGTTGTTTACTTTTAAAGTGAATTGGGCTTCATAGTTCTATTTAGATATTTTTATATTTCATAAAAAATAACATGAGTCACAAAGAAAATTAAGTGACAAAACTTAACCCTGCATGTACTGAAATAAACCTATTTAGGTTTTTAAATGTAGACTATTGGGCTCTGATAAAAATTTGAATACATATGAAACTTTAAAAATAACCTGATAATGGAGAGGGCTACAAATGTCAGGCAAAAATCCTTCACCTGATATTTGAAGTTTAAACCAATGATCCTCAACCATTCTTTACCTTGTAGCCCATTTTTAAGTAAGTAAAGTTGGTGACCTTAGTTGAGGGTGACCTGAAGGTTCTCTTTTCAATAGGTGTAGGGGAGGGTGCTACTCCTTCCCTGGATTGCTCCACTTTACCCTTTATCCTTACCTTATAATGCTGAGTGTTAAGTAGCATCAAGTACCATTTTTAAAGTCTTTGGTATGACTCCACTTAGGATTGAACACCAGTCTCCTGGACCATTGGCAAACACTCAACTCATTAGTCCAATGGCCCATTTTTAATGTAAAAAAAATTTCAGGCCTGCATAAGTACAAATAGAAATTCCACATAACTGGAAATACAGGGTGTCTCAAAATGAGTAATAGGGAAAGTTGGCATGAGAGAGACAAGGAAATCCATGCTGACAGCATACTTTGATGATGATGATACAGGGTGTCTCAAAATAGATGCATCCCATTAATATGATAATGATTTATTACTGAGACAAGTGCAATGGGCGGTCATTTAGAACACGTCCTGTAAAAAATGCATCCTTTGAGCTAGAGACATCAAATCAATGTTTTTTTAATTGCTATTATATCAGCTTCGAGGACATGCAGTCTTTTTTTTAAGTTTCTTATCTCAGTATATGAATCATTATCATATTAATGGGTTACATCTATTTTGAGACAGTTTTGAATGAGTTTGTCTCTAAATAAGTCATGGTGCAAAATCTTTTTTCCTCTCTTGTCCAAGGTATTGTGATCAAGGATTAAAAGTTATCATAGTATACTATTTTCAAATGTGAAACAAAAAAAACACAACATTATTATCAGTAGAGTTATTAGCAGTCACATGAGTCCCATGTATATTTAGATACCTTATACATTTTATTTACAAAAGTAAAACGTTATAGAAAATATAAATCTTGACTAATGACTCCACTATTCCTGGTGTCTATTCATCAACTTGTAAAGTTGTACTTCTGAGCTTTGGTTCAGCTTCAGGTGTAAGTCTCCTCTTTTTTCAATCGGCAATAAATTACATTTCTTTGTGAGTACATTATTTGTTGCAGAAAATCTTGTTTTAACCAACTTTAGACCTATTTGAACAATTCCTCAGGCCTACATTGAGAATCACTGGTTTAAATCTATTTATTATTTTTTAAATGCCTGTCCAAATTGAAGTGCATCTTTGTAATACAGTATGTTATCTCTGTTCTGTAATTGTCATTACATTTAGTTTATAAAATATATATATATATATATACATTATTATGGAAGTGAAGTAATGTATTGTGAGAGTATACAATCTGAGTTATTGTTGTAATCTAAGCAAAGGTTACTGGATGAGAAATAACCAAAATGGAGGCTGGAAATGAAATGGAAATCTTTATAACATTAACAAAATACAATACTTGCCAGTGGTGTAAAGAAGGTAAACAATTGCTAGTGGTGTACAACTTTATCAGCATATTAACTCCCCTCACAATAGTGTTCATTGTATTTATGAGGATTGGGAAATACCCATTAATATTCATAGGTTCAGTGTATAACAGTTATTTTATGCTGAGAGGTGAGGGAATCGTGTTCATTGTACATTAATATTTACATTTTTTATGTAGTTGTTTCTTATCAGGTACTTTTTTGCACATAGTATTATTGAATACTAATAATTTTCAAACAGATCCGTTTGACCTATAGATAGGAAGCTAAGAGGTACTACTATCAGAGTGGACCTGGGAGTAATGTATTCCATCTAAAGTTTAAACAGATTGACTTCTAGTATCTTGTTCATTAAAGCAAAAAAGTAGTTATGGATTTGGTTCTGCCCTGCAAACTAAAATGTAATACAAGGTCAGTTTAATGTGGGAAATCCCCTACAGGAATTGAGACTCCTGCAGGGTGGGGGATAAAAATTGCTTAGTTCTATTGGCATTATCCTTCAGGCCAATAAACCCAGCCAAACCAATTAGATGTGTCAGTCTCTGGCACTTCTGTTTAATATTAGTGTGTAATTTCTGTTTAATTACAAAAATTAGAATAATCTTTGATATATTTTTGAATGTTTGGTTTGGTTTCTTTGTTTAATGGCATGTTAACCTTCATGGGTTATTCAATGCCAAAGCCATCCTTGTAGAAGGACAGTAGTGGTACTATTGAACCCATCCATGGTAGGGAAGATAAGGGGAGTCATACCTTTCCCAAGGGTATTAGTCCTAAAGTGAACGTAATAGTGTGACTAGAGTTCGAACTCTCTCACTACGATATCACAGTCCAATCCATTAGCCACTATGCCATGAGATCCCCCACCCCAATTTTTGAAGGTGTCGGTGGGGGGGGGGTTTAATGAAACAGTTAATGAGACTTTATAAAAAGTTAACTTAGGGATGAATATATGGAATAGTATGTATATTTCATAGCTCTAGGTCATTTCTCTTTTGGTCAGGCCGGGAATCTTTCAGGAACCCTTGTAATGAAGGAGAAAAGCTAAAACAGTTCCTCTAAGTTGTAAAAACAATAACAAAACTACTTAAGAAATATAACATTTATAAAAAATCAACATTAGTTGATAGCTACCATGTAAGTGGGATTTAGAATATGCTGACTGTATCACCTGTAGAGGAGTACACCTCTCCTAAAAAACAAATACAATGTCCTTGGTAAAACACTAAACTGTATCTGATGGTGAGGCTCCAGTTCTGGAGGTCTTGGGAGGGTAGAGTATCCCTTTATTACTCTCAGGTTCACTCTGATCCAGAGTGGTAGTACTTCTTATGGTCTATGGGTCAAATTAATCTATTTAAAAATGATTCCTGTTCAATAGGACTGTTATATACCCTATGAGTGAACAATAATGGGTATGTCCCATTCCTCATAGATATGTTGGACACTATTGTGAGTGGGGGGGGTGTTGCTGACTAAGTAGTTCACCACTAGCAGCAGGTACCTTCTTCATGCTGTTGGTGAGTATCATATTTTGTTAATGTTATAAGATTTCCATTTCATTTCCTACCTCCGTTTTGGTTATTTCTCATTCAATAACGTTTTGTTAGGTTACAACAAGGACCATGTACAAAAAAACCCTCTTAAGAAACAACTCCACAAAAAAATGTAAATATGAATGCAATTTCTTAACCTCTAGGCATAAAATAACTCTTGACAGGTTGGCATGCCATTAAAATCAATAGTTAATGCTTGTTTTGCTAACAAAAAATGTCATTTATTCTTTACTTTATTTCAGCAACTTCTGCTGAGCAATATTGCCAAACTAGACAACAAGGCTATAACCAAGGATCCAGGTTCAGACAGTCCTCCCAGCATTACTCCTGATGGTAAATATTTAATACTCACCGATGTCCATGTGTCATCCACAGAGTCTGAGCAAGATGTCCTTGAGGGAGCGGCAGCAGCAACAACAACAATAACGAAAGAGGGAGATTCAGAGGCATGACTCCAAAGATTTTGATTTTTGATTGGGGAAAAAAAAAAGAAAAAAATGAAGCTCTGTCCTGTTTTTACCTATAGTGTGCATGTGCATACATTCAAGTGTATGCGTGCTGTCAAAAATATGGAACTCTTAGCTTATAAAAAAACAGGTTTGCTGATTTTCAAAATGACTTACAAGTTACAATGAGCATTGAATAAAGTTGAAATTAATATTTAGAATTATATTTTTAAAAAAAATTTAGAATGCATAAAATTCATAATGATTTTTTTAGGCCTTTAAAAAATGTTATTTTGAATGTAGATCTGATATTTGTAAGAATTTAACTCTGAAAAAAATTTTTTTTTTTTTTTTTTTTTTTTTTTTGGGACAGGGGTTTGCTTAGAATTCGTCATCAAAGAATGGCTATCTGTCAGATACACATATTTTCTTTTACTTATTGTGTTTCTTTGTAGATTTTTTTAAAAATTTCAATTCATTAAACACTGAAGGCTAATTTTAGAATTGCAGCATTCTTAAAATTCTTTCAGAATAAAAATGCACTTATCTTTTGTATAATAGATATTCTTAAATTTCTCAGCATAAACTTACTGTATTAGATAAAGTAAAACAGTCAGAGACAAAAAAAAAAAAAAAAAAAGAACCATTTTTTATTATTGCTACAAATTTTAATAACACTTCAATAGTTTAGACACCTCGGAAGTGATTATTTTCCTTAATTATTAGTTGTAGCAAAAAAAATTTATTAAGATGACAATTGATGTAGTTTATGACAATTTATGACCGTTTGATATTTGGTTGGAGTATCCATTAGCATTAGATGCTGTGGTTTTTCTCTTATGACCACAACCTTTTTTTGATGATAATTTCCAGTTTTCTTATAAGTTTTAAGGCAAACATCAATTAATGAATGACAGTTATTTCTTTGCGATATTGCAAAGTGACAGTTCAAAATCATTATACGTTACAATTTGACCTTTTTCAAAATCAGACAACTATTTACATGCCATTACCAAAGGACTAGTTACAAATTATGATATCAAATTAAGGAAAAGAAATTTATCTTTTGATATTACTGAAAATTTTCTTTTTAGAAAATTATGACTTTTCCTAACAACTATGTGAATTCTGACAAAAAATAATCACTTCCTATGTGTGTCTACTATGTGTGTCTGTTAAAGTTTCATTAAAATTAGTGGCAATAATAAAAAAAAATGTTAGTTTTCTTACTGCTTTTGTCCAATACTGTATTTAGTATTTTTCAATTCTCAGTTAAATTTCTTTAACTGTTTTCCTGATAAATCTAGAAATTTGACATTTTTCAAACTCAGACAAATGCTTACAAATAATCCCAAATTAGGATATCAAACCAAGGAAATGAAAACTAAGAAATTTGCTTTTTTTTTGGTATCTCTGGGAATTTTCTTTTTAGAAAATGACAACTTTTTGCTTCAACTAAGGAAACTTTGACTATGATAATCAAGGAAAATAATTACTTCCTATGTGTGTCTAAGCTGTTGAAGTTTCATTAAAATTTGTGGCAATAGTAGAAAACGGTTCAATTTTTTCACTGTCTGTTTTTTGGTGTGTTTGTCTGATACTGTATGTTAAATAAATTTCCTATTAGTGGCACAAATATCAGCTACTTATAGTTTTTTTTTGTCTCATCATTGAATTATCGGTTTATCTAGTTTGTACACACTTTAAGGACTTTAAAAAAGATAAACAAAAAGTAATGTGATGTCAAAAATGACAGCATATATCAAATTGATATTTTGTTAAGTATTCATTATTATTATTATTATTATTATTAAAATGTTCTCTCATGAAATTCTTTTGAATATATTTTTCCCAATTTGAGGTGTGATCTGCTGTAATATAATTATGAAAGTTTATTATGACACAAATGTAGGAAATCCAATTAGCATGGAACTCACTACAGTAGTAATTGTCTGCCAAGCCAACTTGCTACCCACGATTCCATAACCTGTATTTACCCTCATAGATGATGTGTTCAGGGGAAGTAACTCTATTATTTTTATTGCATTATCTCCCTTGAAACATGGATTAAATTGGAGTGTTGTGTGTTTCTAAAAAATCGATATCATTTTGTAATCTAATAACTAAGTCTCATTCAAATGATCTCAGATTTTAACGGCACATGAAGAAACAACTCAAAACCCTATGTTTAATGTTTTTTTTTCTTTTTTATACCTGAAAAGGAAAAAAAACAAAACACTAAACATGGAAGTTTGAGTTGTTTCTTCACTTGTTCAAATTTGAAATCCTTTGAACACCAATTAGTCAAGTTATTAGGTCATGAAATAATATCAATTTTTCTAAAACACCCGGTACATTTCAAATGATATCAAATTTTTTTAAACACCCTGTATATACTTGGCATTTTATTATGGTATATATGGTTAGATTAACCAAAAGAAACGAATGACTTAGAACCCTGATCCCTCTTACACTTGTGTGCACTTCCCCCCTGCCCCCTCACACACACACCTCAGGATCCTGTTTGAAAATGTAAAAATGTTATAATCTGTTAGCTTAAATCTTGTTAACTAACAAAATAAAACATTTTATAGGCTATAGTGATTTCAAAATGGATATTCCCTGGCCAGAATTCAAGCCCTGTTATACATACTTCTAATACATTTCAGTTCCTTGTTTTTTGTTTGTTTGTTTTTTTTATTCAATTTTATTAGTTGTATTCCATTCTTACTATCAAGGAGAAGTATTTTGTTAATTGATACTAACTCTTGGGGGTGGGGTCTTCATGGTGTAATGGTTAAAGTGCTGGACTGCTGAATCATAGTAAGCGAGTTCAAACTCCAGCTGGACTATTACGTTCACTTACAGACAAATGCCCTTGAGAAAAGTATCCTCCTAGCTATGGGTCAAATAGTACCACTACTGTTCTTCTAGATGGATAACTTTGGCATTAAATAACCCATGAATGTTGATATGCTATTAAACAAAGAAACCAAACCAAACCAAACTAACTTTTCTCCCGCGGGAAATATATTGCCAATGTTTAAACCCTTGAGATTCTTTCTATAATAAAAAAGAAAAAAAATGCACTTTTGTGTACAGTATTGAAAAAGAAAAAAAACAACAAAACGGACAGCTGATGATATGAAACATTTTCTTTAGACAATCTATAACAATTGATGTAGCTTATCACAACTTATGACAATTTATGAACACTTAATATTTGGTTGGGTATCTACCATCTTTTTGATGATAATTTTCAGTTTTCTTATAATTTTTGAGAAAAACATTAATTGATGACTGATAATGATTCAATTTCTTTGCAATATCACAAAGTGACAGTTCCCAATAATTGTATGCCACAATTTGACCTTTTTCAAACTTACAAACAAAGGACTAATCACAAATTAGGATATCAAATCAAGGAGAAGAAAATTCTAAGAAATTTTCTATTTTTGTAATATTTCTGAGAATTTTCTTTTTAGAATATTATGACTTCGCTGCAACAAAGTGAACTTTGACAATAATATTCACTTCCTATGTGTGTCTAAGCCATTGAAGTTTCATTAAAATTTGTGGCCACAATAAAGAATGGTTCAGTTTTTTTCACTGTTTCTTTTTTTTTGGTGTGTTTGTCCAATACTGTATGTTAAATAAATTTCCCATTAATGGCACAAATATCAGCTACTTATGGTTCTAAGTGTTTGATAGAATCTATCACAGCTGTTTCTATTAGAAAAGATCAAATTTTTCAGTTGTTTAGTATATTATTTTTTATGACCTCTTTTATATCTTTGAATTGTAACTGTTATATTTATTTGTTTTCTATTTACATCTGATTTTCATGATCTTATCTAACAGATATGGAATTGAAACTTTTCTACTGGTACCATTTGCCATTTTGTGTTTGGTTAACCATATATCTAAATCAGGGGTGTCCAGTATGTCAATTATAATCGACTAGTAGATAGCAAAGATAGTGCATGTAGAATGCATGCCATTCAAAAAAGTCTTTTTTTTTTAATGTTAGCCTATAATTTATCCTTGTTTTTAGATGTTAGCTCTAATCTATCTTCTGTTCCTAAAAGGGAAGATAGATTAGATATTATCCTTCCTTTTAGACGTTAGATTAGATATTTATCCTTCCTTTTAGACTATAATCTATCCACTCTTTGAGATGTTAGCCTATAATCTATCTTTCATATTTATGCAAGTCAGCCTTTTTCCATATGAAGATTTTTTAAGTCCAAGTAACATTCCACCATGACTGGTGATCATTTGGAAGCCTGCTTGAGGCTGGTTACCTACAGTTATTGTCTGGGCTATGTAGCCCTACCTGACTCCATTCAGTGGAAGTCATTAGAATAAGGTAGTGACCATAAATGTATTCGATTGTATTGTGTTATAAGAGATCATGTAGTGATGCAAGGAGTTCAAACATATATTGTATATATAATGTATATTCAGTGTGTGTATATATATATATATATATATATATATATATAGAATTAACTTAAATCGGTAGTCGAAAATCTTCTACTAAAGTTTCACCTTAACGGATCATCAGGAAGTTTCGCCTAAATGCTCATTTAGGGTTTAGGCGAAACTTCCTGATGATCCGTTAAGGTGAAACTTTAGTAGAAGATTTTCGACTAGCGATTTAAGTTAATTCTATAATTGGCTCCATTGTTTAATGTTGAGCACTTTAGTAATTGTAGCATTGCAGTATTCGCGGAGGGTTTTTTGGTTTTCTTTTGGCCACTGACTAAGTACCCCTTGATTTTTTTCAAGGAGTAGGACGAGGTTGGTCTTTTCTTTCTTTTTTACCCAAAAAACTTTTTTCTTTTTCCTCTGGACCGGGATTCGAGATATTTTTTTTCTCTTGTTCCTGGCCAGGGGTTTTTTGGGTTTTTTTCTGGTACCGTGAATACTGGTAGATATTTGATTAGTAAATATATATATATATATATATATATATATATATATATATATATATATATATATATATATTTAGCATTTTTTATAGAGGTAGATCATTTTGACCCGGTCATTAAAAAAGTAGCTCACAAGATGAAAATTCTGGGAACCCTTGGTCTAGATGAGCATATCAACATTGTTTTAAAAAATAATCTTACAATCACATGATTGGATGATGACTTTAAATGCATTAATTGAAACCTGGAGAATCATGCTTTTTTATCTCTCCAGTACAATGAAAAGAAAAAATGGTCAGTGCATCTGCAGATGGCACTTGTATATTGTAGGGTTTGTTTTTTTTTTTTTTAATTTTACAATATTTTTATATGATAAAATAACATAGTAAACAAATCATAGAATATATTTCTTTAAACATATTTCCCCATAAATTTAAGAACTTATTTCAGGGATGATATATTTGAAAATATTTTGCATATTAAGGGATTTCTAAATTCTTCAAAGAAATAGTCTCAATCTTCATGTAGGAGAGACATTAAAATAAAATCAGTCTCTTCTCATAACTAAATCATTCAGTATTTACTTGAGCAGATAAAAATTAATAATTCATGATGTTATATAAGAGAACTAATATCTTGATTTTGAATTCCATAAAAATTTTTCAGTATTAATTTCATCAACCCTTAAACATATCTTATTATTGTCAAGGTGCTGTATAAAATTTGTAAACATATTGTGCATCAAAAATAGTAAAATAAAAAACCATAAAATTATCAAATTAAAGATTTAAACCTTATATTCTTGATTTCTGAGGAAAAATATTTCATTTGTATCACAATTGTCTTTTTTAGATCATTTTTCTGTTTAATTCAACTTTGTTTCTATTTTTTGTACTATTCTTTATTGAATTCACAATAGCATTTATATTTGTTTTTTTAAGCACATCTCTTATTGCAACAACAAAAACAACAAAAGATCTGTTTTTAATTCCTGATCACATTTTTAAACTTGATACCTAAAAAGGAAAAAAATGCTATTGTAATTCGATATAAAAAAGATTAAAATTTGGTATTAAAAAATCAATATAAATGAAATACTGGCTAATAGATGCCGCCTAAAATTCATAGAAGCTGGAAATGGTATTTTTTAATGCTTTGTAGATAAAAACAGAAAAGGAATTAAATTCTGAATATTCAAATATAAAGATTTTTGTACTTCTGTGATTGGATGTTTGTTATAAAAGTTTGCTGCAGCAAAACATCTGTAACTCAGAAACTTATATATAATTAGCAGATAATACAGGGTGAGCACAAAAACATTCTTGCTGTGGAGTGAGTGCCATCTTGGATTTCACTGCCCACTAATGGTAAGAAGGTTGCACAGACATTCTGCTGGTGAGAAAATAAATATTTTGAATTAATGTATGTGATGTCTCACCATATTTATAAACATATTCCAATAAGTTTTGATGTTATAACTGCTTGAAATCAAGAAGTGTTTTTTTCCTCACTCTGTAGTTACCTCCCTTGAGAAGTCATGATGATTGTGGTAACCAGACCATCCATCATTATTAGTATGTTGCAAACTGGATTGGAAATTACTTTTATACCAGGTGTCTCAAAATAGATGAAACTATTGAAACTATATGATAATGATTTATCACTGGGACAAAAGCAAGGACAGTCATTTGGAACATGTCCTGTAAAAAAGGCATCCTTTGAGGAAGAGACATCAAATCAATGTTTTTTTTAATTGTTTTTATATCAGCTTCCTGGACAGGCAATCTTTTTTTGAGTTTCTTATTTCAGTAATAAATCATTATCATAGTAATGGGTTACATCTATTTTGACACAGTTTTGAATGATTTTATCTCCAAATAAGTAGTTATGCAAAATCTTTTTTCCTCTCTTCTCCAAGGTACTGTGATCAAGGATTAAGAGTTGTCATAGTATACTATTTTCAAATGTGAAACAAAAAAGAACACATTATTATTATTAGTAGTAGAGTTATTAGCAGTCCCATGGGTCCCATATATATTGAGACACCATATACTCTAATCCGAACATTTTAAGAGTATTGCCCTTATATTGCCATTGCTATGATGTGCTGTTTTTTTCTGTTTCCTGTATTTTGTGTAACATCCAAAAATTACATTAATCTGAAAAAAAAAAAATTAGCTGAAACCTGGAAAAGGATGATGATGGCAATTTGATTTTTTTCTTTGGATTTTGCTTAAGATCTTTTTATAAGTTACACACAAAATAAATAAAAATGAATCTGTAACATTTGAAATCCAGTGAATTTGCTTTACATGATTATCAAGAAACTACAGAGGAGTCCCTGTGGTGTACTGCTTAACATGCTGGACGTCAACATCATATTAAGTAAGTTCAAACTGCAGTCATGCTATTACATTTACTTTCAGACTAATACCCTTGTTAAAAGTATAAAATTCCTTATCTCACCAGCTATGGGTTAAATAGTAACCAATACTGTTCTACAAGGCTGGCTTTGGTATTAAATAAAGGTTCATCTGTTATTAAACAAAGAAACAGCAGAGAGTACAAAATCAGTTTACTATGAATAATTTAATAGGAAAAAGTTTCTTTTTGGATATAAAGTGATTTCTTTCAATTAGATTTGAAAATATGTTCCAGTTTGATGCTATTTTTTTACAATGAATAAAACCTACTTTTATGGATTTTTTTTTTCATTTCATTTATTGTAAGATATATTTTATATGAAGCTGATAATAAATTATACAATTTGGTTGTATTTTTTTACTTGACACTTGAAAAAAAAAATGGGGATTCTATAAAAGAAAAAAGAAAAACAATGGATTCATTGAGAATTTTAAAACTACAGTTCAAATTTTTAGAGTAGTTTTTTTTTCCCCTGCTGCTGATAATATTTTGGAGATCCTTAATTTGAAAATAACGACCACAATGATGATGAGAATGTTTACACACTAATTGTTCCTCTATCAGTTCATAATATTTTAAATTAAAAAAAGAAAACAAAAAAAAATGACTTATATAAATAAAACAGAATAGCATTCATCTGTGATTTGCTGATAACCTGTAAAAATGGGTAGCATTAGCTTTTTGTGATGGTTCAATGTATATATTATTTTTATACTCAAAATTATAAAAGTTAGTTAAAAATTAACTACTGGCTGCATAAATTTATGTGCACAAAATTAAATGTTGTAATAATTTGTGTATAATATGCACTCATATATAACACACACCTTTAACTTTGGACTGTGAAATTGTGGAGAGAAACAAATTCTCTTGTATTTGTTCAATTTTTTTGTTAGTTCATCAGTATGAACTAACAAAAAGTTGAGCCAACTGAAAATAAGAATCAAATGTTTACATTGTATGATGAAACACAAAATTTATATAGACAGATGCATGAGCATGTTTACATAAAAATGCAACAAGTTTGTGGTAAAAATAGGCTCACATTAGGAGAAACTCATATTCCTGTCGATATTTCTCTGTCACAGTGTAAAATACATTAGTTTGAAATATAGATATAACTTACTTTTGGTCATCCTGTCCTGAATATGGTAAGACATGTGGCCAGAAAAAAATTTGATTATATAACTCACGTGTATAATACGCACCCCATAACTTTTGGGCTGAAAATTCTGTAAAAATAGTACATCTTATACACAAATAATTACAGCACAAGTAGATGTTGTAATTAAACTCGTTTGTCATGTCTGTATTTTTCATCACTAACAAATCCTAGATTGCTTTGATTTTCTATCGTGTTACCATATTTTAAAAGAGCTTTCTCTAAATAAAATTATTAATCATTTTAATGAATATCACAAACAAACACTAGTAATCTCATATCAATTTTCTAATAATTAGATAGAGGAGTAATTACTCTGGTTTTCAGTATATTTACTTGTAAAGTTGGCGACCTTCATTGAAGGTGACCTAAAGGCTTCCTTTTCAATAGCTACTGCATTGAGGTGTATGGGAGGGTGCTACTCCATTTTCTGGATTGCTCCACTTTACCCTTGATCCTTACCGTATAATGCTGAGTGTTAAGTTCTCATTAACCCAATGCCCAAATTGGCCTAGCAGTTAGTGTTTGCCAATGGCCTGGAAGACCTGGATTCAATTCCAGCTCAAGTCATACCAAAGACTTAAAAAATGGTACTTGATGCCTCCTTGCTTAACACTCAGTATTATAAGGTATGGATCAAGGGTAAAGTGGAGCAATCCAGGAAAAGGAGTAGCACCCTTCCCTGCACCTCGGTGCAGTAGCTATTGAAAAGGGAGCCTTCGTGTCACCCTCGACTACAGTCGCCAACTTTACTTACTTACATTTACTTGAATAATGAATGACCCCTAATTTTTAGCCATAGAAAATGTGTTTTTTTTATTATCATATATTGCATTTAATGAACAGCAACTAACTTTTGGCCATGTTAGACTACAAAAATATTTCTTCAACATCCAATGACATAAAGTGAAAAGATTCAAACATTTATTTATACTTTTAAGACTATTGTAATGCAATCAAAACCAATGCAACACAGTGAATAAGCAATGTAGTCTAGACCTTGATGTAGCCTACTGTGTTTACTTGGATATTCCAAACATACTAAAACCACACCTCTGATAAAAAAACATCATTGATAATATAATAATTAATATTAAGTAAAACTTTATTTAGGTATAGGCTATATAGAGTATACTTTGGATTGAAGTTATAGTAAGATCTTCAATATTTCAAAAACATATCTTTTGTAATGAATGACCCTTGTTTTTGAGGAGAAAAATTGGTCTTGATAAGTCATTCATTATACAAGTATATATGGTGTCAATTTAAACTGCTGCTCTGGTTGGTCAGTCATGAAAATTGGTAATGATGTCATAATTATTCTTAATTTCATTTTTGTCAATAGATTTTGTTCCCAAACTTTTTTCTTGCCTGAGTTGCACTTTAAAAGTGACAAAAATATTTTGAAACACTTTGTATTTATACATTTTAACTTATAAAATATAATTTAAACTGTAGAACATTATCAGTGATTACATTTTTTATTCAGTAAATTATGGCTAATTATCATTGAGAAAGATGCTTGAAGTTTCTTAGCAATGTTTTCTGTTTGGACATTTTTGAGACTGCCATGTATGTAGAGCTTAAAATAAACTGACTGCATTCTTGACCGAGAGATAAGACCCCACACAAAAAGAGGTGCCCTGGGTATATTTTTTTGCAATGTTTTCTGTCAGGACACACATGGAAGAAATAGATTCTCATTTCTTCTTCGATGCACTGAGGTTTTTTGTTTTTCTTGTTTTTCTTTCTTTTTTCTGATGAAGGATCTTCTTTCATAGAAATCCAAAGTGTATCCACTCTTGTTACTGGATATATAAATAACCGGCTCATTGGCCTAGTGAGTAGAGTGTTCGCCAATGGTCCGGGAGACCTGGGTTCAATCCCAGGTCATGTCATACCAAAGACTTTAAAAATGGTTCTTGATACCTCCTTGCTTAACACTCAGCAATATAAGGTATGTATCGAGGGTAAAGTGGTGCAATCCAGGGAAAAGAGTAGCGCCCTCCCCTACGTCTCAGTGTAGTAGTTATTAAAAAAGGAGCCTTCTGGTCGCCCTCGATGACGGTCGCCAACTTTACTTATTTGTTGGATATATAAGTATTTGTATATAATTCCAAATGAATATCATATGGAACTTTTATGAAGGTGTTTTGAATCAATCGTAATATTGTGTGTTTAATGATGGAAACTTTTTAAAATCTTTGTTCCAAATTTGACAAATGTTTTACAATGAGTCTTTTGTTTTGCTTCTTTTTATGCTGATGTTGCACATTACTACATATTGTGGTGAACAGTTTAGGAAACACTGTTTTGAATGTTTAATCTTTGCTTTTTTTTATGATATTTAAGAAAAATAACACCTTGCACAGTGGCATTTTGTTTGTACATTGACCAGAAATATTAATATTTATATATCATGAAAACTTTGTGAATTTTTCTATTTGTTTTTACACATATTTTTATCTATTTAGTGGGTATTTAGGAGGGAGTCCCCTGTGTTGTAGTGGCTAATATGCTGGACTGTGACATCATAGTAAGCAAGTTTGAACTCCAGTCACACAATTACATTCACTTTCAGACTAATACCCTTGTGAAAGGCATGAACCCCTTATCCCCCTCAGCTATGGTTTAAATAGTACCACTACTGTTCTTCAAAGCTGGCTTTGGCATTCAATAACCTATGAAGATTAATATGTCATAAAAAAAAAAACCAAAACAAAGATATTTAAGCAGCAGATTTTCTTGTAAGTCTATTTTATTAAAGGTAACAGATCAGGATTTAGTGTTCAGTTTTGTATTGGCCTTTTCTTGTTAGTGAGATGTTGCAACTTTGGATGTTTAGTAATTGTCTGAAATCTCTTAATGTTATAATCTGAGTACATGTACTTTTGACCATTGTTGGTCATTATTGAGGTTGTGGGTATTAATATGTTCTGGAGTATATATCACCTTTAATAAAATATGCCTACGATACTTATATATATATGTAAACTGTCTGGGAGTCTTTTTTAGATAACTTCTCAAAAAGCTAATTAATATTTAAACTTTCAAGTCATTTTTGGTGCCAAGTATTTCAAAGAAGGGTTTTTTAACCTGTACATATTATGATGAGTTTAAATTGTAAACCTTGCTTAAATTGAAAAATAAAATATCTTTATCAGAAATAGTTCCAACAGTATTACACTTATTAGCTAGTTATAGTTATCTCCCTTGAGTAATACTGCTGATATTCATCAAATAATACCTCACTACTTAATATTTCAATATTTGTCCCATAATAGTTGTTACATTTGTATATATATATATATATATATATATAATTCATACATTAAATGTAACGGTTGTGTGATAAGTAGTAGATGCCTTGAGAGATTAATTTTCACCCGAGATTGTCTGAGTTTATCAAGCTCAGTGCTATATCAACACATTTTCTGTCATCTTCATTTGTAAACAGGAGTTTAGCAAGGATGAAATATATATATATGTTCAAAGTGTAGCAAGGATGAAATATATAATGTGTAGCAAGGACTCTTTAATGTCCTGAAAGCAAAGATACTTTTAACACTCTCATCTCCAAAATGTGTTGATTATTTGTATTGTATAAAAAATTTTTATGAAATTAAATAATTGTTTGTAAGATGATAATTAATAACCCTTTCAACCCTACCTCCCTAATATAAACTTCTCCCATCCTAAATTCCTGGGGGAAAAATAATGTGAAAATGTACTAGTGTGCATTGTCTTGTAAAACAACTGTTACCTGGCATATATATGATATGGGGTTGGTGTGGAAATAAAACTTATGACTTACTCTGTACTCTTCTTCATTCCTTCTATTTCCTAAATTCGGCCCTGTTGTAGTAGTTCTATCAACATTTTTCATTCTGTTTGCCAATACACAGATACTTGGTCTGTTATTGGTGTAATTAGTGTGTGCACATGTCCACATATAAAACAATTATTAAAATAAAAAAAAGCAACAAAACCTTGTGTTTTACTATAGACTGTTTATTCCCTTTTATTTTTTTAAGTTTAAAGGAGACAAATTTCTTAATGCTTTTTTTTTTGTATGTCCGATATCTTTTTTTGTTTAGGCATAGAACCAGAAATAAGTTTATGATCATAATAGAAATAGTAGTAATGGTTGAGTTCGGGTCAGCTTTGCCAAGTTGGGAAAGAATTAAAAAAACAATAGCAAACTTGTACTTATTCTATGACCCTTCAATTGAGAAATGTCGAAAAAACATTTGCATGAAATGCCTTGAGAAGTAAATGAAGTTTTCCCTTTTGTGAAAGTTAAAATAGATCGATAACCAAAAACCCTTTCTAGTTCTTTTTGTTTTTAGCATCATAGAAATAATATATTTTCTTTATTATTTTATCTTATTTTCTCACAATGCATTTATTTGTTTTTTTTTTTCTAATTCTTTTTTTATTTTGTTTATTTATTTCATTTTCCCCACAATCCTCTCATTCTATGGTATTCTATTATTCTATATCACTATCTAAAGGTGGGTAAAATCTATTAATTTCATTTCTATATATCTGAACTCTCTCCTAATCCCAGACATTTATTACATTTCCTTAATGCTTTTTCTGTGCTTTTTGATTGGCTGTTAATAATTTGAAAAAAAAAACAACGTAAAAATTACATTGCTGTTATTAAAAATTCCTTGCTTTTTGATTGGACTATAATTTAGGAACTGCAAACAAACAAGAGTTCATGCCTGAGTTTGTGAATGGTTACATTAAAAAAAGATGCTGGAATGTGTTTTCTGGTTGTCTTAGATTATCAGGAATCACTGAGTTGGTAGCACTGCTGAATTTGGTTGAACTAAACGAAAAGCTGTTGTGAGGTAATTTTTTAAAAATTTCTTTGGCTTATTTTGCACAAAATTATACTGCTGATTCTAGATCTGATTTATTGTTGATGAAATACAAGATTTGTACTATTCTGATTTGTTGAGATTATTTGTTAATCATTAATTTATTGGATCGGATTGCCAGCAAAAAAAAACAGAAAAAAAGGCAGTTGAAGGACAATTACATTTAACCCTTTTCACTCCCACTGGGACACTGGTGTCTCAGTTGAATTTCAGTTTCATCTGAACTCTTAAAATGTTGTACTCTAAGCCTAATTCTGCATATTCAAAACTATATAAAACAAACTTGGTAGTGAAAGGGTTAAAGATGGAAATTATCTGTCAAAGACTAGCAATGCAAAAATTTCTTTCTTTTCGTTTTAATTATGGCTAAACAATTTCTATCCAACTTAGTAGTGAAAGGGTTAAAACAGATAATTTTTCTTTAATTTGTTATAGAAAATGAAAAAAATTCAATATGTAATAAAACAATCCCTCAAAACAGTTTGTATGATATAATGGCTAAAGTGCTGGGCATTGAAAATAAGCTAGTTCAAACTCTTGTTATACTATATATGTTTGCTTTCAGTTTTCTATAAAGAAGGTTGATAAGCTTATCAAAAGAAATCAAATTAGTCCCTCTCAATTACTTTAAAAATTCCTATTGTTTTCCCTGAATGTCAATCTCTAAATGTCCAGACTAACTGTAATAATTCAAAAATGAGATGAAAGGGAAGTTAATTTAATATTTAGAAAACTTAAGATTCCCTTTGGACCCAATATTTCAATATGAGTGCTATTTTACTCTGTTGTTAAGCAGACATTCTGAGCTCAAGGAGATCACATAATCTATATATAAAGCAGTTTTGAAAAATTCTTAGTTGTGTTTAAATCAATATTGTGATTTAAAGGTGTTACTAATGTAAGAGAAAGTTTAACATTAACAAAACTAATGTGGTGAACAATAACACACACAAAGTAACGAGGACAAAACCAATTGATATACACAACAATACATACATTTATTAACTTAAAAGAAGTAAATATTATAGTATTACCTTTTAGTCATGTACGAGTTACTCAGGTGAATAATGGTTAATTTAGGTGTGGCTTGTGTATATATATATATGCATGTGTGTATGTGTGAGTCCAGCAGCTAATCATCCCGATGGAGGCAGAACCAAAATAAACTGGGACTTACAACCTTTTGTCTTTTTTATATCTCTAGGCTGAGGTTGCTATATGTTAAGACACTATAGTGGCATATATGTTGCTATATGTTAAGACACTATAGTGGCAAAATGTTGCTATATGTTAAGACACTATAGTTGCAAAATGTTGCTATATGTTAAGACACTATGAGGCAAAATTTTGTGAATTTTTTTCTATCTTAATGGCTCAGTCATTTACAGTGTATGGATAAATAAAAAAGTCTAAGGTAAATGGGGATGTGTAAAAAGTGAATGATACTAGGTAAAAGATAAACGATAATAGGTAAATATTATAATGGGTAATATGGGTAATATGTATTATACAATATACGAGGCGAACTTGTAACAATGTGATAGTCAATATGTATTTGCTAATAAAACACAAGGACAAAGACTTTCCAGTATTGGTATCTACATCTGTTCAGACTTCTTTACTCATACGCAGGTGTATGCTATTCTTAGTAGATGTGTAAACAGTTGTCAAATCAAAGTTCATAAAAGAAGCAAGATTGGAGAAACGTCTAAAGTTATAAGGAATGTTGTTTATAGAGATGTGCTTTGTTAAACCATTGTTTTATAATAATTCAATATTAAAAAAAAAACTTAATTTTTTGTGGTTAAAGATAATACTGGGTATGCCTTTCCACATTTTGTGAGGAGATAATGTCTATGAGATTATATGACGATGGTTCAAATACTGCATAGTGAGGTTGCGAATGCAGTGAGGCCTTCAAAAAGTGACTAAGGGTGTGAGCATAGTGAGCCTGTTACAAAACTTAGTGCTACACACAGCAAATTCATTCGTGATATTGATAGTATAGTAATATTGACAGTAAAGTGTTTAGTAGAACAGCCATTCAAATATTTTAAAATGAATATGTATTGGTTCCGTAGAGAAGTTTAAATGTTTTGTACTCAAATTTTTTTCTACTGTGTACAATGTATCTGGGGGTTCAAATGCTTAATTTGCTTTTTGATTCATTGAATTAAATACAAAAAGGACATCAAATAGAATTACTGGATGTATTAGTCTCTTACTGGAGTCATGATTTGATGTAAAGCCAAAACCTGAGCTTAAAATGCTGAATTTCATGGTAAATATGCTATGGACAATTGGGGATATATAATTCTTGAAAAAATATGGTTTTGTACAGGGTGTCTCAAAATAGATGCACCTCATTAATATGATAATGATTTATTACTGAGACAAATGCGATGGCGGTCATTTAGAACATGTCCTGTAAAAAATGCATCCTTTGAGCTAGAGACATCAAATCAATGTTTTTTTTAATTGTTATTATATCAGCTTCCAGGACATGCATTCCTTTTTGAGTTTCTTGTCTCAGTAATGAATCATTATCATATTAATGGGTTACATCTATTTTGAGACAGTTTTGAATGATTTTATTTCCAAATAAGTAGTGATACACAATCTTTTTTTCCTCTCTTGTCCAAGGTATTGTGATCAAGGATTAATAGTTGTTATAGTATACTATTTTCAAATGTGAAACAAAAAAGAACACATTATTATTAGTAGTAGAGTTATTAGCAGTCCCATGGGTCTCGTGTATATTGAGTAAATATCTACCTGTTAAAATGGGTCTCGTGTATATTGAATAAATATCTACCTGTTAAAATGATGTCAATTCCAGCTTAACTTTAGAATGACTGCATACAAGGGTGTTTGCAGAAGGGAGTCAAACAGGTCATTTGCATCCCTTTATTAAGGACAATGGAGCATCAAGTGGGTCACATGGCAGATAAAGCAATGTCTTCACCCTGAATAGATTGCCAGTAAAATGTACATCCAAAATGCATCCATAATTCCCCTCATAAAAGTGGCAGTTGTTCAAACATCTTCAAACTCATTTCACAACTCCAAAATTGAAATTGTCTGTCCCATAAATAATTGTTAGATTTCATATATTAAATGTAACAATTATCATGGGACAGTGGGAGCATTTTTTTTTTGTTTTTTAACGTAATTATCTTAGTCTATTTTTTGTGTAGACATTTCTAAATAGAGAACAGAAAATATTTTTAAAAACTGCACATCTGAAATTTTTAGTGACAGTTTATTAAAGCTTTTCACTTCCAGAACAAAAAAATATGAATGTTATGATAATTTATTCTTTTGAATTCCCCCCCACACCTCCATTAAAAAAAAATTCTTTTGAAATGGCCAAGGTCATGAAATGTTATGAAATTCATTTGTTAACATTTGAAATGTTTTTAATAAATTTCATAAATCACTATGATTTTTCTTGTTTTTTTTTGTTTTTTTTTTACTTTATATATATAAAGAAAATGAACAAAAATACATATTGGTGTAGTTTTGAGGATTTGTTTATTGTTTGTTTTATTTATTTTTATACCAGTGTTTTGACTCCAAAATTTTTTAATACAAAAACATTCTCTCAAAATTATTTCAAATGTGAGAAATAAAATAATCAAAACAAATAAATCTTCATATCAGTTAGAAGATGTCATCAGGCCAAAAAAATGTTTCTTATGAAAAAGCAAAAAAAAAACAAAAACGAAACGATTATGGTTTGGTTCGGTTTTATGGCATATCAACCATTGTAGGTTTTTTAATGCCAAATCCTCTTCAAGTATTGCTATGTATTACTAACAATTCAATTAAACATCAGTCATTTGTTTACACAAAGTTAAATGATCAAACAGTTCTATTTCAAACAATTCAATTTATCATGTCATTTGTTTGCACACAGTTCTATTTGAGCCATAGATAGGACCTTGTCAGGTGCTACCACTCCAGGCCAGAGTGGACCTGAGAGCAAAGTCAATGTAGGGATACTTCGCATTCCCCAAAGCTCCAGCATTACTGGAACCTCACCATCAGATTATTTAGTGTCATATCCAAGACACTGCATATTAAACTTCAAGGATTGAAGCTCACTATCAGATGGTTTAATGTCATATCTGGGACACTTGTTGGAGGGAAGGTTCTTGCCCCTCTGCAGAGATGCAGTCAGTGTAATCTACATCTCCAGCCAACTGGGCTGGAGAAAGAAAAGAGGAGGATGAGAAAGAAAAGAAGAGGCAAAAATAATACAGTAGTACGAGGTTATCATATTTACCCAACCCCTCTGCTCGGGCAGGATATGACACAAGGTCAATTTTTAACCGGAGTTTAACAGGTTTGAATTCAGAGTTTTCCTTCTCCTAGACTAGTTGCCTCACCAAGGCTGAAGAACCTAGTCTTCCCTACTATTTACCTATAGTTGGAGGGAGAATAATTGGATTCATACCTATCCCAAGGGTATTAGTGCTGTATGAAATGAGATCAGTCTCGTCCAGGATTTGAACTCGTGTCGCCGTGTCTATTTCCTACAACGATAACTATTACACCACGGGCACCTCCCGTAATACGAGTTTATCTTTGTTTATTAATTTGGGTCTTCTATGTTCTATCTTTGTATAAACCTCTGAGAATAAAGCAATCATAATTTTTTTGTGCAGTTATATGGTTTCAAGTATTTCTATTTAGTACTAATAATTTATATACAATTATATGCTTTCAAGTATTCCTTATACTAATAATTTGTCCACAATTATATGGATCATGTCAAGTATTCCTATCTAATACTAATAATTTGTATACGATTATATAGTTTCAAGTATTCCTATCTAATACTAATAATTCATATACAATTGTATAGTTTCAAGTATTCCTATCTAATACTGATAATTTGTATACAATTATATAATTTCAAGTATTCCTATCTAATACTAAAAATTTGTATACAATTATAGAGTTTCAAGTATTCCTATCTAATACTAATAATTTGTATATGATTATATAGTTTCATGTATTCCTATCTAATACTAAAAATTTGTATACAATTATAGAGTTTCAAGTATTCCTATCTAATACTAATAATTTGTATATGATTATATAGTTTCATGTATTCCGATCTAATACTAATAATTTGAACACAATCATATAGTTTGAAGTATTCCTATCTAATGCTAATAATTTGTATACGATCATATAGTTTCAAGTATTCCTAAGTATTATTTATAATTTGTACACAATTATATGCTTTCAAGTGTTTCTATCTAATGCAAATAATTTGCATCAGAAATCTATCTGGCAAGGAAAAGATGTGGAAGTAAATAGATTAACCTTGTTTATTAATTTGGGTCTTCTATGTTCTATCTTTGTATAAAACGAATAGTCTATTTTGGCTTTTTGCTTATCAAAATAAGATAAACAAAAATAAATACAATTTATATACAGGGTTTTTCAGAAAAATCGATATCATTTCATTTTGAGATGATTGCCATGTTCACCTGACCTGAAACCTGGCAATTTTTTTTCTCTGGGACTATGTGAAGGGACTGGTCTATGTGTTCTCTCTTATAAATCTTTTGTTGCTCAACATTAAGTCTTTTTAATTTCATTTGCCTAGACTTTGGGGGTCGGGGAGTACCTCCAGTCACCCTATTGTGTTCACTTTTGGACTAATACTCTTAGGAAAAGTATGAATTCCGTCATCCCTCCAGCTATGGGTTAAATAGAACCCCTGTTCTTCTACTAGGATGGTTTTGGCTATAAATAATCTGAAAAGCCTGATATGTCATTTAACAAAGAAACCAAGCCAAACCTAGACTTTGTTGTTACTCAAATATTTACATCTCAAAAGATTGCCATTTCAAATTGAAATTATATCAATTTTTCTGAATGATGGTAAAAGAAAGAAAGAATAGTCAATTTTATTGTGATACTTATTTTTTCACCTGACCCTGTCAGCTGGGGCTGTAAAATACACTGACTATATCTCTGTATTTCCCCCAAGACACTCTTGGATATGACACTAAATAATCTGATGGTGAGGTTCCAGTAATGCTGGAGCTTTGGGGAATGCGAAGTATCCCTACATTGCCATTGCTCCCAAATCCACTCTGGCCCGGAGTGGTAGCACCTGATAGGGCTCAAATAGAACTAAACTGCATACTCATGCTAAACTGAATTGTTTGAATAAGAACTGTTTTTACATTTAACTGTAAACCAAAAAAATCTGTACTTATGCTAAATTGAATTGTTTGAAATCAAACTGTTTATAAGTATAAACATGGATTTGGCATTAAATAACCTACAATGGTTGATGTGCCTTAAAACCAAACCAAACTATGATTTCATCATTAAAAGATTTTTTTTTCTCCAGAAATGATGGAATCTCTTTAATTGGTTCTCAGTGTTGCAGGAAAATGAAAACAATATATTTTTTATTAAGTATTTTTATATAATCTTTCATTTTTTGTGGAATATTCAAAAGTATTCAAATTGGTCAGATAATGTTGCCGACTAAATATATTTAGACTGTCAATTTTAATGTCATTTGCAACCGTTATTTTTTTTATCCTTTTGTCATAAGTAACAAAGAATAATAATTAGTAATCATAAATAATTAAAAAAATAATAATTAATCCATCACCTGCAAAAAATAGAATCTAGAAAGACAAGCCCTTTCTTAGATCCACATTACATTGACAATTCTCCTATCTCTTTGGTAGATTTTTTGGCTTATTTGATGATATATCAATCACTTATAGTTTATTCAATGATATATCAATCGTTTATAGGTTATTTAAAGATATATCAATTGCTTATAGGTTATTAGATGATATATCAATTGCTTATAAATTATTCAATGATATATCAACCGTTTATAGGTTATTTAATGATATATCAATTGCTTATAGGTTATTAGATGATATATCAACTGATTATAAATTATTCAATGATATATCAACCGTTTATAGGTTATTTAATGATATATCAATTGCTTATCGGTTATTAGACCAGACATGCAGGACACTGCTGGAGAAGCAGAGATGAACTCATAAGTGATGTACTCTTATGGACCCCCACACATGGCCGTGCAAAAGCAGGACGACCAGCACGAACATACATTCAGCAGCTATGTGAAGATACGGGATGTTGTCCTGAAGACCTGCCTAGGGCGATGAACGATAGGGAGGAGTGGCGAGAGAGGGTCAGGGATATCCGTGCTACCAGCGCGACATGATGATGATGATGATGAGATGATATATCAATTGCTTGTAAATTATTCAATGATATATCAATTGCTTATAGGTTATTAGATGATATATTAATTGCTTGTAAATTGTTCAATGATATATTAACCGTTTATTGGTTATTAGATATATCAATTGCTTGTTAATTATTCAATGATATATCGACTACTTATAGATTATTTAATGCCAAAAATTTGATTTTCATAATTATATGCTCAAATTCCATTGTGAAATCATTTTTTCATATTACAATTTGTCATAATCATTTATGTGCACACAACTATAAATCAAATATTCCTATTTTCAATACTAATAATTTAAACAATTTTACAGTTTCAAGTAACTATACCTCCTCCTCCTTCTTCTTCTTCTTATAATAATAATAATACAAAAAGAGTGATAAGTGCCTAGACCTTGCTAGAGAACTAAAAAAATTGTGAAGCATGAAGGTGATGGTGATACTAAATGTGATTGGTGCACTGAAAACAGTCTGCAAAGGCCTGGTAAAGGGACTTGAAGACTTGGAAATAAGAGGACAAGTGGAGACCATCCAGACTACAGCATTATTAAGATTGGCCAGAATACTGAGAAGAGTCCTGGCAACTTTAGGAGACTTGCTGTCACTCAAACTTCAATTAAAATCCATCAGCTAACGCTGGTGTGAAAAACTCTCATATCAATCAACACGATCATAATTGTTATTTTTTTGCACATAGTTATATAGTTTCAAGTATTTCTATCCCATACAAATTATTTTCAAGCAGATCCACTTGACCCATAGATGTGACCCTAACAGGTACTACCACTCCAGATCAGAGGTGACCTAGAAGTAATGTCAATGAAGGGGTTCTTCACATTCCTTAGAGCTCTAGAACTGGAGCCTTGTTATCAGATGCAGTTTAGTGTCATACCCAGGGTACCCCTATTCAAGGGGTCTAACCACTCTGCAGGAGACACAATCAGCATATTCTAACCCTCACTGACAAGACACTTTTGATAAGTGTTGGCATTAAATTCTGCAATAAACCCTCATTTCAACTCGCAACTTAATATTGCATGCATTCTATGAGCACTTATTTTGAATATTTTCACTAGATCAGAGCTGCCCACATGTTTTTTGACTTGCAAGCTACTTTTAAGATGACTAAATCAAAATGATCTACCTGTTTAAAAAATGCTACATATATCTATTTATACGCTCCCCCATGGGGGTTGAGCACTCTGGCGAAGGAATTGTCGGCCGCCGCTAGCGTAATGCAAAGCTCTTCGTAAGAATTGAGCACTCTGGTAGCCGATAGGGTATTAAAAAAATGTAAACAAAGGCTGCTGTTGCTAAAATAAATACCTTAAAATTTCCTTAGCCAACGTGGTCCGCTTGGTGGCCGAGAGGTCTGAAACTTAGTCTAACGTAAAGTTGGACGGGTTTCAATCCCGGCTTAGAGCGTCCTGCGTGTCTAGCCACACTGAAGAGTTCTGATAGAACGAAACAGTCTGTCTGTGGATGACAATATATCTATTTATAGATGTACTGGGTATACTTTATATATACAATAGATGTTTGCATACCTTGTATCACAGCATGAACCCTTACAGTGCAATACAAGTGAACACATTTATTGTCGCTACCTTATTTTGATGACTTGCACTGAATGGAGTCAGCCAGGGTTGCATTATTGAAGACAGCAACTGCTTACTCATTTTTTATATCCCTTCTTTAATAGATATTCATACTTACCAACCCCTCCGCTCGGGTAGGATATGACACAAGGTCAATTTTTAAGCGAAGTTTAACAGGTTTGAAGTTTTCCTTCTCCTAGACTAGTTGCCTCACCAAGGCTGAAGAACCTAGTTTAACGAAAATTATCAAATTCCTCAGAGCACCATCCTTAAAATTGTTTAGAAGGACTGTGGAAGAAATTTGGCAAAAAACGTTGAATTCCTCAGAACACCATCCTCAAAATGATCCAGCTTATTGGAAGGACAGTGGTAGAAATTTAATGAAAAATGTTAAATTCCTCGGGGCCCCATCCTCAAAATCATCTAGAAAGACAGTGGAATAAATTTAACGAGAAACGTATAATTCCTCAGAGCACTATTCTTAAAACTGTTTAGAAGACCCGGAAAAAAGATACAGCTACTCGAAACGTAAAGAAAATTATACCAGCCTGTGAAAACCCCGCGCCAGAAATTTGAAACAAAATAAAGAAAAAGAGAAAAGAAGCGAATGCTTTGAATTCAGATTCTGTATTGTTATTTCTGTAAAAAAAATTGTTTGTAATGTACAATTTTTTTTGTTTCCCTCTAAAGTCGAGTAAATCCATTTGACTTTCAAATTATTTCCTTTCTGATCTTTTGTTCTATTTTTTTATGTTACATCAAATATTGTAGTTTTGGCTCAACTATGCACAGCAAAATCTGTGCAATGTCCGAGGAAATGTATTGTTAAATTTATTTTATTCGAAATAAATTCTTTGTAGTGGGATAAGTGCGTGTTCGTCTCTGAAATACAGTTGTTGTTTTTTTTTTTTTTGTATATTAATAGGTGAGTTACTCCTTCCCATCCCTTGTTTTTATACGCTTTTTTGTACTTTTCTTTTTCTTTTCTTCCCTACGAAGCTACTCGGTTTACTACGATCTTGGTTATCAACATTCAGGTTTCAAGTATTGCTATCTAACACTAATAATTCTATTCATTGGAAATTTATTTCATTTCAGGATAACACATCATGTGTCCCTTTTTTATCATACACTTTGTTCACATCTTTTTCTTTAAGCTAAATGCCTTTTTAATTTCTGGCATAGAGTCCTTGTTTCGTACCTTAATACGAAGATACGCAGAAGGAAAAATCCTATGGTTAGTTCCGTACGCAGGACATCGGCCACGCGTAATTAAACCCTTCCTCTTGCTCTTTTTCTACTCAATACGCAAGGTGTGCGGACATGCCACTCAGGTTGAAGATGATGACTCCTGCTAGGAAACTAAAGTGGGATTTATGGACACCCGCTTTTGGACTTTTGAATTCAACTTTGAAAAGTTGGATTCGTTTCGCAGGAAATTCGGGTTTATTCGCCCTAATCCCAGCATATACGTCATATCCCTGGGAAAAATTATGTGCTAAGGCATTGCCCAGAGGAAATATTAGGAAGTAATATTTCCAACCCATTTTCCAGTCAAAGTTCCCGAAGTGATACATATACATGTTGGGAAGAGACAGAAGGCGGTCAAAAAGAAACCATTACTCACCCAGAGAAGCTGGAGCGGCTCGCGAAACTCTGCACGAGGACAGTTTCCATTCGTTTTTGTAGAAGCTTTTAAAAAAAGACATTATAGTTTCTGGCGAGAGAAACTTGCCTGAGGCTTGAAACCTTGACACCGACAAGTAGAACCTTTGTCCTTTACCTTGTATGAGTGCAAACTTTCTTGTGGATTATTTTGTTTTGAAGAAAACCCATATTAGAGTAAGTGTTTTTTTTTTCATTGTGTAATATAATAGCCGAGGGATTTCGTTTTATATATCTTGTCTTTGGGTTTAGTTAGGCTGAGAACCTTTCGGCTCAGTGCATGGGTTAGTTAGGTGCAAACTTGAGCGCAGGTGTTGACGCACGCGGGGAGAGGATGTGTCGTTCACAGATGTCAAAATAAAAATCCCAGATAGGAAGTATGACCTGGGGATGTGAATGACGTCATGCACCGGAAGCGTGCGCAGAGGATTTGGGGAGATTTGAAAAAGTCAGTGAGTTGAGAAGACGGTTGACTTTCGCTTGCCCGCCATGGCCTTGTGTCTGGTACGCACATGGTTTGGGGCAGATGGAAAAGTCAGTGTAGAAAGATGGTATCTCTCTCCTTATGTCGAAAAACCTTTAAACTCAAAGGTTAATAAAAGGTTTCGTACCTGAACTAAAAAGTTGTAAGTGTTTTTCGTGTTTCGGGATTCCTATGTTCTATGTATATATATTATGAACATTCTATGTACATTCCCCATATTTCCAATGGCTATGTTAGAATTGTTCAAACTACGTTACGAGGCGCCTAGATTAAATAATGTTGTGACTCCCACATATGAGAAATATATGCAACTTTGTGAAGAGTCTCCTCTCAGAGCGGCTATTGTAAATAAATTCTTGTTATAATCAAACAAGACCATTTGTGTTCTTCCTGTTTTTCCCTCCCCATTTTCTCATCACGGCGCGGGTTAAAAGTTGAATTTACCTGGAGATGGATAAATTTGTGACATACTTGTACTAAGTTAAAGTATAGCTATTTTTTGTTTGCACACCATATTCGGACTAGCATGATTGAAATTAAGTTATATCTCTGGTCCAAATTAACTTAGCTGACAAAGAAAAGAAGCAGAAGGTACCCCGCAAAAACAATTACCGACGCCGACTACGCCGATACTGGCAAATACACCCAACCAAGCCGAAACACTACTGCATAGTTTGGAACGAGCAGCCTCAGGTATAGGACTCTATGTCAATGCACACAAAACGGAATATATGTGCTATGATCAAACAGGTGACATCTCCACTCTAGACGGAACCCCACTTAAACTAGAAGACAAATTCACTTACCTAGGAAGCAGCGTCGCATCAACCGAAAAGGACATCGACACCAGGTTAACGAAAGCATGGACAGCTATCAATAGGCTATCGATTATATGGAAATCAGACCTAACCGATAAAATGAAACGCAGTTTCTTCCAGGCAGCGGTCGCATCGATACTGCTATATGGATGCACTACATGGACTCTAACAAAACGGCTGGAGAAGAAGCTAGACGGCAATTACACAAGAATGCTGCAAGCAATCTTGAACAAGTCCTGGCGGCAACACCCCACAAGACACCAACTGTACGGCCACCTGCCTCTTATCACGAAAACTATTCAAGTTAGACGAACCAGACATGCGGGACACTGCTGGAGAAGCAGGGACGAACTCATAAGTGATGTACTCTTATGGACCCCCCATACATGGCCGTGTAAAAGCAGGACGACCAGCACGAACATACATTCAGCAACTATGTGAGGATACAGGATGTTGTCCAGAAGACCTGCCTGAGGCGATGAACGATAGGGAAAAGTGGCGAGAGAGGGTCAGGGATATCCGTGCTTCCAGCATGACATGAATGATGATAATAATAAACACTTCTGTTTTATACCATTACAGAGAAAGTTAAGCTTGCATATACAAGAACGAATTATCAACTTCTTTTTCTGGTCTCTCTGTGCCATCATATTCAAGACAGCATGACCGAAAGTTATATCTATGGTCCAAAGTAACTAATATGTTACAAAACACTTCTGTTTTTTATATCGCTACAGAGAAATAGACACTGGAATGTGTGTGTTTATTTATAATTTGTTATTTGTTTTTTTTTTCTTTGGTAAATTTATTTTCAACAAAATTTTTGTTATATTTTGGTATGAACATGTCCTTGCCTTTGTTTTAAATACCATGTAAATTTTGTACTTTGGAACATTATATAAACTATATAAATTCTTATTTTTAGTTAGTATAGACTGAATAAAAAGTTAAACTTTCGTAGCTGAAAGTTTGTAGTGGGTACATGTAATTGTTTATGTTACTCTCCAATTTGTAGTGAGTGAGTGAGAGTGAGTTCTCGTCCGTATTTTACGGGTATTACTTTCACATTTAGTTCCACCACAAATACAACACAAATTTTACAAGCACGTAAACAAATGGAATATGACAACAACGAACACTAAGAAACAAACAATTTAATGATCATAACAAAATAGGAATAAAAATAATGAGAAATACAGTTATGGCCAGTTGAATGAAATAGGGTTGTTCGCCCGTGAGTGTGTGTGTGTGTGTGTGTGGTTACATGTTAGTAAAGTCTATCAAATAAATGGGTCCATAGTTAGCCAAAGTAAGGAGGATAAAAATTTTGTATTTACTTACATACATGTGTGTGTATATGAGTGATGGACTGTAAGTATGGGTCTTTGCTTTCATTAAGTCCGCACGTGTGTTTTCTGACGATTTTGGCGACAACGTGTTGCATTGATAAAAGAAAGTCGCGTGCCTTTTCCCTTTGAGTCTTATGGCGTGGCTCTCTGCTGTCCGCTCATGACCTCGTAGGGTAAAGTCTTTTTGGTAGTAGACAGGATGAACTTTTGGCCGTGGAAGAAATTAATTGAATGACCTGGTTGATTAAATTCGTTATTTATACTTTTTGGGGTCACTAAAGTGGATCAAAAATAGTTTTATTGGGGGTCCTAAAATTCAAGCGCGTAGACATTTCTTGAGCAATCAATCGTATATTTACTTACTTGTTTTAGAGCTTAAAAATTTTCTGTTAATTAGTTTCTGAGCCGGATTTTCTCGAATGTTCTTATTTTGTGTTTTTAGCTGATTGGTTGAAAAATATAAAAATGTAACATTAATATTAATGCGTTTTTGATCCGAAATTTCTAGAATTTTCTTATGTATGTTTTTGGGGTTGATTATTTTAAGGGTAAAAAAATGTGTATTCTATAAGTTAGAGGTACATATTTTACGGGACTAATTGCAGTAAATTTTTTTTATTGTGGGAATTTATTGTGGCGAGAGAAATCACGCAGGCGACAGCTCAAAGCGTACACGAATATGTCTGGCGTGTAAAATGAGATCAGGGAGAGAGAAACGAGCGATTGGGGAGATCGAACTCACATCCTCCCGATCATGAATCGTGTTTGACGTCAGGACCACCTACACGCTGGTGCGCATGTAAATTACCACATTTTACGATTGACCCGGGTGTGGCATTTTGGTAAGATTATTTAAGTCCTGCCTGAATGTACTTGCGTCCCCTCTCCAGTTGTTGGGTCGCATTCGGCTGAACGTCTTGTGCTCGGCTCGGATCTGGCCGTGTGTGCCTCGACACTGGAGATTTCCTCCGGCCTCAGGGGGCAGTCCTCCAGGCTTTTACCCCCTTCGAGGTGGTTGGGTTTATTGCCTGGCACCCCTAATAAGGGAAATGCCGACGAGGCCGAAGGTATTTTTGGCAATGCCGGACGCGTGTGGGCTACGGCCCTGCGACCGGACCCACCTTAAAAATGGCCTTATGTCATACTTGTCCGGTGGGACAGATGACAAATATCGAGGCGTTTTGAGTCTTGGCGACGCACGACAAGAGACGAGCTTGGGTGTAGGACTGCAAGAGAAGATTGTTGCAGGCAAAAAGGAATAGAAATTCGGCTGTCCACCTTCTATTAAGAAGACGACACATCTACAGCTCTTGAAATTGATTCCACGTGTTCAGTTAAGAGAGACATTTTTCTTTCTGTTGCTGAGGAGGCATACCATCCACCCTCTTCTTCTTTCATTTATCTTGTAGCAAAAAGAAATAATTTCAAATTCATTGTCTGGCGCGGGAATTATTTTGGCCGTTGAGGTTTCGATTTCATATTTTCGTCCTATGAGAATGAATTATGCCATTCTGCTCGGGTGACTTTCTCGGGCAATATAAAAGGCTGTGTAACGCTCTCTCAACCTCTCTCTTCACTCATTCTAGCAACAGAACAGACCATCTTGGAAGAGGAGAGCGCATTCAATTTTGGACCATTTTTTTCTCTGGAAGATCTTTCCTTTGTCATTTATTCATTCCTTCCTGACCAACTGGTCACCGAAGCTTTAAGTTGGATGCTTTATTCCTGCTCTAACATCCGCAAATGCTTTCTTCCCTTGTACGACTCACAGTACAGGGTTTTTCTCTCAAGCTGACATTAAAGTTTTTAGAACTCATCAATATTCTCGTCCACTCATTTGTCTTACTCCTTTTTTAATGTAAAGTCAACCAATTTGTCTTGTTACTAAAATCTTTTGTTGTAAAAATCACCTTTTGAATATGGTGTTTAATAGTGTGTAAACTTTTAATTTACAACAAAGATTGTAAAAATAGACATTGTTTAGTAAAAGAAATGAAAAAGACATTTCAAAATTTGTATTTTTGTCTTTAATTTAAATCTTTACCCTTTTTCTGTCAGTGGATATGTACTTCTTTCTTTGTGTTTTAATGGAATATCAGCCTTTGTGGTTTATTTGGTGCCAAAGCCTTTCTTTTCTTAGAAGAACAGTAGATATACTATTTAACCCATAGCTGGAAGAGATAAGGGGTTTCCTAAGAGTATTAGTCTAAAAGTAAACGTAATTGTGTTTTAGTGTTTCAGGAAATGGTTAATTTCTCTAACACTATATATTATTAGGCAACACAAATGAATAACGAAACTTCTTTTTAAACAACACAACAAAGAAAGGTTTATTATTTTAGTAGGCGTTAAAGAGTGAGAGTGCGAAAGTATCCCTTTGGTGTCGCTGGTCAGTATGTTGGTCCTTAGTTTGTAGGAAGCGTGTGCGAAGCTAGCAGCCGCAGGTGTCGCTGGTCAGTATGCTGGTCCTTGGTTTGTAGGAAGCGTGTGCGAAGCTAGCAGCAGCGTTTTCTTCAGCGAAGGGTTCCAAGTGGAATCAGTGGCAGTCATGTGAGAGAGATTTGTTTCTACTGCTGGCTGAAGGTTCTCTGACTTTTTCCGTTCAACCAAAAGGGACTAGAAAAATAGTTCTTGAGAGAAAGAAGGAATTAATGCGCTCTGCCAGTTGATTGGTCAGTGAGTGACCGACTCTCTTAGCGGGGGCATTGATTCGCGAAAGGAAATAGATCTGTGGCTGCTACAGTGTGAATGGAGTTCGAAGTTGCTCATTACAATGTCGTAGTCTAGCACATTTGCCATTATGCCACGACGTCTCTTTTATAAAAGTGGGGGGTAAATTTTACCTGGGTGAATAAAATTCTCAGCAATTTTTCATACTGACTTTGATGTTTTCTGCGTTTCTATTATCCTAGTGGATCGAAGGTTGGCACATACAACTTGTAGTATACGTAGAATATAATTGTAAAGACACTGATCTTAGGGTTCGTGCCTTCCTTCTTATAAGGCTGAGGTGCCTGTGGTGTAATGGTTATCGTCGTAGGAAATGGACACGGCGACACGAGTTCAAATCCTGAACTAGACTGATTGCATTTCACATAGCACTAATACTCTTGGGAAAGGTATGAATCTAATTATTCTCCCTCCAGCTATGGGTAAATAGTAGGACAGACTAGGTTCTTCAGCCTTGGTGAGGCAACTAGTCTAGGAGAAGGAAAACTCTGAATTCAAACCTGTTAAACTCCGCTTAAAAATTGACCTTGTGTCATATCCTGCTCGAGCGGAGGGGTTGGTAAATATGATAAGGCTGAATTAGACTATTCTACTACTTATACGAAGAATGATTTGATACAGTATAAAAGGAGGCGTATAAAATTTTATTTATAAGAAAACAATCAAGCTGACCACGTGCGGCACTTGATTTGGCCTGAGTGGAAAAGGGAGAAGTGCAGCACCAAATAGCTACTTCCTCCAATTGTCAAGAACTACAATTGAGACCCTCAGTACAAATTTGGGGACCGAACTGTTAAGGCACAAAAAACTTAAGCTAGCAGATAGGTTTCGTCTCTTGCTTCTTGAATGGAGCTTCCCAAGAAATAAAGTAAAATAAAACGAAAGTCGACTACTGAAATTCTACCAACTTAAACGACTGAAAGAAAATTCAACCGAGAATTCTGCTGAAAAGAACTTTAAAGAAGATTTGTAATTTAATGAACTCTGAAACATTTCTATAAAACAAAAAAGAAAAAACAACAAAAAAACAAAAAAAACAAAAAAAAAACAAAAAAAACAAAAAAAAAAAAAGAAAAGAAAAATTTTTTAAAAAAATACTCAAATTCAAAGAACTTTTGTTTCCCGGACACTCTCTCAGGTAAGTTCCAGCAAATTGTAGTACAAATTTGCAACACTTTATCTTTTCTATCCTTTTCTTTCTCTTTTGTATAAAATTCCCTTTTAAAAACTTCATTGTCTATGTTATCTTTTCGAACCAGTATCCGAACTGGAAAGCTACGGAACTTACTGTTTAATGACACACTAAAGCCCCCTAAAAACCAGTTACCCAGTTAAATAATAAACTTGGCTTTAGTGTCACCCACATTCCTAAAAATTTTACCCACTTAAAATTTCTTTAGGCGCTTGTGATGTAATGGTTATCATCGTGTGACGTTTGTACCCGACTAGCCTGCTTCCTGTGGATCTACTCACTGTCTTGTATCTACTTTGTTACTGTACTGCAATGTCAGACCCTATGTTGATGCATTCTGCAGATATATATCACAGTACAGAAGATTTGGAAACATCAGTGTCACAAAGAAAAGATGCTATATTTGAGGGTGTGGGATTTGAAGTTTTTTGAAGGTCAGGGGCTAAGGGCAAGGCTGTGTTGCCGTAAGATATCTGACTCCATATTTTGGTTACACTGTTTCACCCCACGTTGACTGGCCGGCGCAAAGAAAGTCCCAAAAGAAATATACAAAAAGAAAAGATAGAAACAGATAAGAGACGAAAACATTTCTTCCATACTTTCCTTTATTTACTTGGTGAAGGGACTAACCGACGCTACGTCTTGTGGTGCCCAAAACACCAGACAGCAAAATTGGTGTTGTCGTTTCGACGGACACTTCCTGAAAAAGCAAGATAATATCGTCTCCTTTTTCAAGAGGAAAAATCCTTTTTTCTTTTACGCTTGCGTCATCTTCTTTTCCGTTAGAGACCTCTGGGAGTTTCTTCAAATTTAATAGTTTTCTTTTTATCTATTTATTTATTTATTTATTTTTAATTTTAATTTTTTAATTATTTATTCGTTCCTTACAAGGGACTGGACTTGCTCACAGACGAGGCTGTGGGTGTGACACTCCAAGACCTTTCTCTAACTCCGAGTCTCCCACCCTTTGTATGCAGTGCAAGTTCAACTGGCCTTTGCAGTTCTATCTGGTCACTGTTAAAAAACTGACTCCAACAAAAACTCTCCAACCCATCTAACATGACACGGATCCTTGTTGCAATTTCTCCTACCCTGGGCTGTCCTCGAAATCCAATGTATATATGAAGCTTGCAATCTCCTCTCATTTCCAGATATGGACCAACCAAACTTTGGGGACTTAATATGGCTCAACCTTAATCTGCTTGGCCATGGTGCCACAATTGCCAGTTTTTGGTAGACAAAAAACCCCAAAAAACAAAACCTTTTCACTAGATTTTGATTTTAACACTTTTTCAAATCTTTTACCAGATTTCTAATTTATCATATTTACCAACCCCTCCGTTCGGGCAGGATATGACACAAGATCAATTTTTATTTAAGCGGAGTTTAACAGGTTTCAATTCAGAGTTTTCCTTCTCCTAGACTAGTTGCCTCACCAAGGCTGAAGAACCTAGTCTGCCCTACTATTTACCCATGGCTGGAGGGAGAATAATCGAATTCATATCTTTCCCAAGGATATTAGTGCTATGTGTGAAATGCAATCAGTCTCATCCAGGATTTGAACTCGTGTTACAGTGTTCATTTCCTGCGACGATAACCATTACACCATGGGCACCTCCTTCAGATTTCTAATTTATCCCTGCACACACATGCATCTAACCATATGATTGTGTTTGCGGCTAGCAATATATTTACAAAGGTACCTGGGAGTCTATGGCATTACACACCTCAGCATAGATATACCCATCCATACATGGACACATGTGCCCTGACACCCATGTATACACATCCATATCTGGCCTACTTTAATAAGAGCACTGTATGTATATATTTATATATATATATATATATATATATATATATATATATATATATATATATATATATATATACACACATACATACATACACATACCAACACTCGTACATCCAATTCATAATATCATATACCTCTGAATAAATACATCCAGATCCTTACATGGATATATATATATATATATATATATATATATATATATATATGCGAACACTTATGGTGAATTTGTAACTATGCACATTACCTATTTGCATTTCCTGTGGTACTAATGTCCTTGGTAAAGGTATGCATCCAGCAATTTTCTCATCTGCTATGAGTAAATAGTAGGGGTGACTGGGCTCTTTAACCTTGGTATGACAGCCACTCCAGGGGAAAGAAAAGTTTGAAATCAAACTTCTTAAAATGTATTTAAAAATTCACTTTGTCACACCCGGCTCATTCTTTTTAACTAAAAAAATGTTTTATAGTCTTTGTGGGACCTTTTTTTTTCTTTCTACTTCACCATTTTTATGTTTTCTGCATTCATATTTTCTAAGCAGCCCAACTGTAGACACATCTCATGGTATATGTTAGATATAATTATAAAGGTGGTCTCCAAGGTGTTTGTGGCTTTCTTCTTGAAAGGAAGTGGCCTTATACTGACATTTTCTATTAATTTTAAAGATTAATTATCCATTATTTTTCTTTTAGTTTTGGAGTGTGAGTGATTTAAAAAAAAAATTAATTTTCAAAAAGCAAAGATAATATGAACAGATATAAAAATAATTGTATTTGAACTTTAAATTTTCGATCATATTGAGGGGGAGACAGTCTTTTATTTAAATATTAAGAGGTTGTATTGACCAAGGCAATGGTGCTGATTGGTTTTATAGTCATTGCGCATTGATATACATTTAAGTTGTTTTGGTCTCTTTGTTTAAGGGCATCATTAACCTTCACGGGTTATTTAATGCAAAAGCCATCCTTGTCTTACAGTTGTGGTTCTATTTAACTCATAGCCGAGTATTTGTCTAAAAGTGAACATAATATCATGACTGGAGTTGGAACTTGCTTACTCTGAAGCTGTAGTTCAGCATGTTCAACAATATGCTACAAGGACTCCTCTTTCTAACTGGTTTTGTGTCATCACACAAGAAGTTAAGTCAATGAAAAGAGTTAATTTTATACCAGGTGTCACTAAAGTTCAGCTATGTAAGCAAAAATGGATGTTTTTAACAAATATTTCAACATCTTATTTTATTAGAATCAATAAAAGCTTCAATTGATTTCAACCATTTATGATGTAAAGTTTAATGTGTGTTGCGAGATTCACGTAAATTTGATGCATTAACTCCACATTGAACTTTTGAACCACTTTTCTCACAGTTGAAAATTAGGGCCCTCCTGGGATGATGTGCATTAAAAATATCTGCTATCTTTCAATACTACCATGTGTCATATCCTGCCCTAGCGGAGGGGTTGGGTAAATAGGATCTTTCAATACTACCATCCTTCAAGTCCTAGGGCACCTCAGGTGGTGAAATGGTTAGCTTGCTAGACTTACAAATTTTCACGAGCGAGTTCAAGTCACATTGGGTGCCTTCATTCATACAGGGAAGTACCAGTTAAATTCTTTCAACGAATTCATATTTGTAGGAGTAAAAAAAATTATTATTGTTTATAATTGATATTTCCTGTGTCCAGATTTTAGGGACATCTTGTTGAGTATGTTGCAGGACCTTGGCAGCAATATCTCATCTACTGAAATGTCAACATATGCCTAACAAAGGCATGGAATGCTATTGACAGGTTATCAATCATATAGAAATTAGATAAAATAAAATGGAATTTCTTCCAAACTGTGTCTGTACTACTATATAGATGCAGCATATGGTCATTAAGAAAATACATAAAGATATAGCTAAACAAGAACTACACAAGAATGCCGTGTGTTGTCTTGAACAAATCCTGGAAGCAACACCTAACAAAACAGCAGCTGTACAGCCAATTACCTCCCATCTTCCACTCTATTCAAGTATGAAACAACCCACACGCCGAGTTTTTGTTGGTTTTAGCCATTTGTCAGAAAAAAAAGTTAAAGTCCAAGTGGTACAGCCATACAGTAGTATGGACACAGTTTCAGAGAGATCAGAACAAAGAATTATTGGCAGGTTATTACCTACCAATAATTCTTTTTTGTTTTTTTAAATTTTTATTTCATTGTCTATTCAAGAGCTTTTTTTTTTCTTTGAAAAGACAATTAACATTATATTTCATTTTTCCATTCTGAAAGTACTTAGCAATACTTTAAACTATTTCATCGTGTGCAAACAAATGAGCTCTGGCTTGTTTAAAAATTGTTACCTATAAACAGGATTTGGCTGTAAATAACCTACAAGGTTTGATAAACCATTAAATCAAATAACCTTATTTAACTATTCTAAAGGATTAATGAAAAAAAGAAATCATTAAATTTTAGTAATCCCCTACTCAAAATTACTTTTGAATAGACATTTGATTGAAACAAAAATTAAAAAAAGAAAAAAAATGCATGAACAAAGAATTATTGACAGGTTATTGATCATATGAAAATCTGATCTCTCTAAAACTGTGTCCATACTACTGTATGGATGTACCACTTGGACTTTAACAAAACGCCTGTAAAAAAAGCTACATGGGAACTACGCAAGTAAACTGTGTGCTGTTTTGAATAAATCTGAGAAGCAGCAACTTATAAAACAGCACCTGTATGGCTACTTACCTCCTATCACACAAACCATTAAAGTGAGATGAGTAAAAGATTCTGGACACTGCTGGGAAAGTAAGGATGAAATCATAAGTGACATTATTCTATGGACACACCTGTGTTGGCTGACCAACAAAAACTTACATTTAACAGTTCTGTGTAGACAGTTCTGATGTTATCAAAAGTGATGGTTGATAGGGAGAGTAAAGGGAATCCATGTTGCTGACATATCTTAATGATGATGAAAAAGTATCAAGTAAAAAAGTTTTGTTTTTTTTTTTGCAACAAGAATTTCTGCAGTGCAAGAGTTTTAACGGTCTTGTGTCGAATCCTAGCTGGTGGAAGAATGGAAATTGGTTTGACAATAAACATAAATCACAATGGGTCCAGCTATGTTGTTGAGAAAAAATAAATTAAATTCAATTTAGTACACATGTAAAATATTCATGAATATGCACTTAAATTTTTTTTCTGTTTTTTTTTTTTTTTTTTTTTAAATGATATATCAACCATTGTGGGGTATTCAATGCCAAAGCCATCTTTGTAGAACATCCACGTTACTATTTAACTTACAACTGGGAAGATAAAAAGGTACATACACTTAAAGTTTCAAAATATAAAATGTGAATATTGGCAAATATAGATTTAAAATCTCATGATTACTCAATCAAACTATTTAGTGTTTAATATTTGCCAAAGGCATGGACTGAGTTAAAAAAAGAAAAGAAAAAAAAAAGAAAAAAGGACCTACATTCACATATTAAACTTTAAGTGAAAAATTTAGTTTGAATCCATAGGAACAGTGTCAGTGAATTTTGGTTTTGTTTTATGGCATATCAATCATTGCAGGTTATTTAATGCCAAATACGGTTTATTTATGTATATTAGATATATATGATTTGTAAACATAAGTCAACAAAGTTAAATAGTTCCAAATATTGCTAAGTATCACTAACAATTCAATTAAACATTTATTTATTTATTTACATACAATTTAAGGATCAAACAGTTCTATTTCAAGTAATTCAATTTAGCATAAGTCATGCACTCAGTTTAAATCTTACACAGTTCTATTTGAACCATAGATAGGACCTTGTCAGGTGCTATCACTCCGAGCCAAAGTAAACCTAGGAGCAATGGCAATGAATGGGTACTCCACATTCCCCAAAGCTCCAGCATTACTTGAGCCTCACCGTCAGATTGTTTGATGTCATATCCAGGACACTTGTTGGGAGTGGGGGTCTTACCCCTCTGCAGAGATGTAGTCAATGTTCTCTACAGCTTCAGCTGATTCGGCTGGGGGGAGGGGATTAGGCTGAAAGTGAACTTAATAGCACGACTGTAGTTTCAACTCACTTACTCCGATGTCATAATTCAACCCATTACTCACTATGCCATGGGGACTTCTGAGTGAATTTGATTTTCCCCGGAGTGCCTAATTATCTCGATTTTGTATTCAACAAAGCTTAGTAAATACATATGTGAAGCGAAAGTTTTGAAAAGGTCAAAATATATCAGAGAAATCAATTCTTCATAACTAAGAAATTGACAATTGAAAAATTCAAATAAAATTTTGTCCAAACAATTACAAACATTATCATGAAAAAAAACAAAAAAAACAAAAAACAAACAAAAATAAAAAAACAAAACTAAAAATACAAATCACTTTTTTTTATTTTTGTATTTTTCAATAAAAAATTTTTTTTAATTTAGAAATAAGAATTAAAAAAAAAAAAAAAAAAGCTACTAAAAATAACAAAACGTTTTGAAAATGGCTACACAAAATATGCTGCTAGTTGAGCCATTTTGTCTTTCGGTTTATTCTTAGCTCGACTACGACCACGTCCTCGACCCCTGCCTCTACCAGCACCTCCACCCCGACCTGCAGAGCGTCGCATCTTTGGAGCCATAGCATGATGCATTTCCACCAACGGTTTGAAAGTGGCATCACAGAAAACACACCCAGTACAATCTGTAGCACCGTCGGGTAGAGGAGTTTTGTTCTGAAATAAATAAAAAAAAAAACATAAATCATCATTTTTAAGTCGGTCTTTTTTTTTTTTCCTTTTAGTCCAGTGTTTGGACAATCTATAAGACATTAAAGAATTATCAGCCACTGAATGTTTGCACCGAAAGGAACTCTAACAAGACTTCAAAAATACTGAATCAAATTTTGATTCACCCAAATTTAAAAATTAAAAAGATTAAAGGATCTTTGCTTCAGGAAAGAAAATAGAAAGTTTGATTTTAATAGCATGTCAACTCGTCTGGGGTTATTTTATGCCAAGCAGTTAGAGAATTGCATACATTGTACATTAACATGTATTGATTTTTGCACGTTTTTATAATATCAAGTATTCCTATATGATACAAATAATTTGCAAACAGTTCTATTTGACCTATAAATGGGACCCTAACAGGTACAACCACTCCGGATCAGAGTGGACCTAGGAGTAATGGCAATGAAACGGGACTCCACACTACTCAGAGCTCTAGGTGCAGTTTAGTGTCATATCTAGGACACCTTTTCAGAGGGTTTTTACTCCTGTACAATTAGTGTACTCAAAGTCCTGCCAACAAGGTACAGAGAGTTTGAGGTAAGAACATTTTGAAATTTAGCCAATATGGTTGGTTGTTTTGTTTTATGGCACATCAACATTTTTTGGGTCATTTAACACTGAATTAAATTTCGAACAATTCAGTTTAGTATAAGTATAGTTTTTGTTTATAAACAGTTAAATGTCAAAACAGATTTATTTCAAGCAATTCAATTTAGCATAAGTACACGGTTTAGTTTTATTTGACCCATAGATAGGACCCTATCAGGTGCTACGACTCCAAGTCAGAGTGGACCTGGGAGTGATGGCAATGAAGGAGTACTCCACATTCCCCAAAGCTCCAGCAATACTGGAACCTCCCCATCAGTTTGTTTAGTGTTTTATCCAGGACATTCATTGGATGAGGGGTCTTACCCCTTTGCAGAGAAGCAGTTGCTGTATTCTACTTGACCAATATGAAAACATCAATTTCTATGTAAAATTTTGAATATCACTTTTGTATATATTTGTTGTAAGTATTTTTGTCAAATACATTTTTGAAAAGTAAAGTTTTTAAATCACAAAACCTAAACATTCTAATTTAGACTGAAGATATGGAATAAAATTACAGATCTTCATATAACTTTGTTCTAGACTTATTTGTCTACAAAAATGCTTAACATGTTAATCGTGATTGACCAGTAGATTGTAAAAAGGTAGTTTAGACAGATTACATGCCATTCAAAAGATTTTTTTGGTTTGCCTATCATCTATCTTCCCTTTGCCAGGTGCCACTTGATTGACGTACAGAGTGACTTGTCTGCTTTTACTTAAAACTTTCTTCATTCAACACAGAAAAAAATGCAACACCAAAACTACAACAAGCTTCCCACATGAAGATTACAAAGTCTAATTACTGTTCCGCTATGACTGATGGTCATTTGGGCTGGCTATGAGCACTTACTGTCTGGACTATGCAACCCTAGCTGTATTCTACTTGACCAATATGAAATATTAATTTATATGTAAAATTTTGAATACCACTTTTTGTATTTATTTGTCATAAGTATTTTTGTTTATTTTGCATTTTGATACTGAAACACCAAGACACAAAAAAATAAAATAAAAAACAAATACATTTTTGAAAAGTAAAGTTTATAAATCACAAAACATTATATATTCTAATTAAGACTGAAGATATGGAATAAAATTACAGATCTTCATAAAACTTTGTTCTCGACTTATTTGTCTACAACAAAGATGCTTAACATGTTAATCGTGATTGACCAGTTGATTGTAAAAGGTAGTTTGGACAGATTACATGCCATTCAAAAGATTTTATTTGGTTTGCCTATCATCTATCTTCCCTTTGCCAGGTGCCACTTGATTGACGTACAGAGTGACTTGTCTGCTTTTACTTAAAACTTTCTTCATTCAACACAGAAAAAAATGCTAGAGCAAAACTACAAGTTTTCCATACAAAGATTACAAAGTACTGTTCCACCATGACAGTTAAATGGTTTCAAGTATTCCTATCTAATATCAATTCTATTTAATAAATGCAGATAAGTAAACAAAAACTACTTCAGTCTGAATTGTTAATCATCGTTTTTTTTATGGAGTTTGTAAGAAGATTGGAAATTTGTTTGATTTTAATGGCATGTCAACTCTACTCAGGTTATTTTGTGAATAGAGGTTAGGAAATCACATTCATTGTATGTTAATATTTACGTTTTTTTAAGGTCCTATGAAATACAAATAATTTTTAAATGGACCTTAACAGGTACTACCACTCTGGGTCAGAGTGGAGCTGGGAGTAATGTCAATAAAGAAGTACTCCACACAAGCCAGATATCCAAAACTGAACCCTCAATATCAGCTGTAGTTTGGGCTGTCCTTTTTCTAGTGGGGTGGTTCTTACCCTTCTGCAGGGGAACACAGTCAAGTGTATTCTAAACCCTGGTTACAGGGCAATCAAAAATTTCAGCTTTATTCTTTCAAAAGTTTACATATGAGAAATACACAAAGGGACTAAGAGTTTAAAAAGGGTAAAAAAAAAAAAAAAAAAAAAAGAGAGAGAGAAAAAAGAAAAATCCGTCAGTAAAAGAATAAATAAAAAAAAAAAAAAAACTAGAAAAATCCATGTCTTTAAAAAGTGTTTGAAATAAATAAAATCCATTTAGTAACAAAAAAACTGTTATGCAACTCACTTTGCCATAATCTACGTGAATGATAGAAGCCCCACATTCTTCACAATCATCATCTTTTAATGTGACTTTGTAAGCTCCTTCAAGGAGATTAATCACAAGATTACACCTGGAAATAGAACAAAAGTATTTAAATCAATTTAAGAAATTAAGGAAATTTACAAAATCTTTACTGTTTAAATTAAAAACATTACCTATTTACACAAGAGATGAGTGAATGATTTTTTTTATTCAAACATGTTAAACTAAAATTTACAGTTTAATTTCATGAGCAAAACTATTAAACTTTCTCTTTGATAATTTTCCAACAACCTGAAAATGATTATCATAATTATTTGTGTATAACATGCAAACTTAAAGACTACAAAATTCTGGAAAAAAAAAAAAAAAAAATTCTTGTGTATAATACACACTGAAATTTTAGAATATGTAGCAGTTAAATCTAATCTGAATTTAGCATTTGTTCAATATTTTATCTGTTGTATTGATTACAATTATGAATTTATATAGTTTACCATGTCTAAAAAAAAAAAAAAAAAAAAGTTTACACATTTTTTCGAGTAAACAACACAAACATGTTCACACAAAAATGAAACAAGCTTGCAAATAAAAATAAGCTGACATTAGGAGAAACAAAATTATAAACAAAACACACATTCCAGGAAATATTTCTCTTTAACAGCCTAAAACACATTAGTTTGGATGATAGATATAACTTATTTTCCTGTCCCAATTATGGTAAAGCATGTGGCCCGAAAAAATTTAATTATATAGTCCCCATGTATAATATAATACACATCTCTAACTTTGGACTATGAAATTCCGGAAAATAAATTTTTGTGTATAATATGCATTCAATTTTCAGAATTTGCAGCAACTAATCCCACAGATATGAGTTAAATAGTAACACTACTGTCCTTCTACAAGGATGGTTTTGGCAATAAATAACCCACAAAGGTTAATATGCCATTAAACAATGAAACCCAACTAAACAGAGTTAACATTTATTTAACATTTTATCAATAGCGACTGAAAAAAGAATTTATATAGTTAATATTAATTTTTGTGGGTTGATATGCCAAAACCATCCTTGTAGGAGGACAGAAGTAATGTTATTTAAATTATAGCTGGGAAATAATTGTGGTACACAAATTGAATTTAGAAATCAGTTTCAAATTTCTCATGTTATTTTCTCAGTTTCAGAAAGAATCAGTTTACACTTAAAAATTTGAAAAAGAATGAACTGAATTTCAATGACAATTTTTCCTCTAAGAAACGCTTTGTTACCAAGATTGTTAAGCAATTTTATTGTTTGTTTATTGATATTTTAATGGCATGTCAAATTGTCTAGAGTTATTGTATGCCAAGTAGTTAGGGAATTGCATACATTGGACATTTATATTAACATTTTTTGTACTTAATTAAGAGTTTATTTTTTTGATATCTCAATTCAACGATATGTCAAAATCCCGTGGGACTGTTTTTAAATAATTACTTTGTATTGGTCTAATGAGTATAGTGTTCGCTAATGGTCCAGGAGACTGGGGATCAATCCCAGGTCGAGTCATATCAGAGACTCAAAAAATGTTACTTGATGCCAACTTGCTTAACACAGTGTTATAAGGTAAGGATCAAGGGTAAAATGGAACAATCCAGGGAATGGAGTAATGCCCTCCCCTACACCTCTGTGTAGTAGCTATTGAAAAAGAGAGCCTTCAGGTCACCCTCAACTACGATTGCCAACAACATGTTGGTCATATTTATGTTAATTTTAGGAATAATTTTTTTTTCTCACGAAGGACAAAATGTCATCCATGCTGAGATATTTTACATTGAAAATTGAAAAATTTCTAATGAAAGCTAAATCTCTAGATTCTATGAGAAAATGTTTTACAGTGTAGGGTGTTTGACATTCTATACACTGAGGCAGTTTCTCAACTTTAAGTATAAAGAAGTATGTAAATCTTGTGTGATCCCTACACAATTGGGATATAGTGACTTGTTCCTTTCTAGACTTTTTGAGAGCTGGTTTCCATTCTCCAAGTGTGAAGTGTGTTCGGTTGGGTTTTATGGCATATCAACCATTGTAGGTTATTTAATGCTAAATCTTCTATACATATATATGCTTTGTAAATCTATAGTTTGTAGATAACATTTGTAAATGAGCTAGCACTTATTTGTTTGCATACAGTTAAATAGTTATATATTTTTAAATAGGTAGGTCCACAAAGAGATTTGTACAAAATTCTAAAAAATACAAATCTCTTCGTGGACCTATCTATTTAAAAATATCTTATTCTCTCTTTGGACCTACAAAAAGTGCAATCCTGAACAAGTCCTGGCAGCAACACCCCACAAGACACCAACTATACGGCCACCTGCCCCCTATCACGAAAACTATTCAAGTTAGACGAACCAGACATGCCGGACACTGCTGGAGAAGCAGAGATGAACTCATAAGAGATGTACTCTTATGGATCCCCACACATGGCCGCGCAAAAGCAGGACGACCAGCACGAACATACATTCAGCAGCTATGTGAGGATACGGGATGTTGTCCTGAAGACCTACCTAGGGCGATGAACGAAAGGGAGGAGTGGCGAGAGAGGGTCAGGGATATCCGTGCTACCAGCGCGATATGATGATGATGATGATAAATGAGTCAGAGTTAATTTGTTTGCACACAGTTAAATGCTTCCAAATATTCTAACACAAATAGTTCTATTAAGTATTAATCAATTGTTTGCACTCACTTAAATGGTTTTAAATATTGATATCTAACATAAATAGTTTTATTTGCACTATTGTTTGCACACAGTTAAATGCTTCCAAATATTCTAACACAAATAGTTCTATTAAGTATTAATCAATTGTTTTCACTCACTTAAATGGTTTCAAATATTGATATCTAACATAAATAGTTTTATTTTCACGCATTTAAATGGTTTCAAGCATCATCACTATGTAGCACTAACAATTCAATTTAGGAACACAGTTAAAAAGTTTCAAGTATTACTGATCAACACTAAAATCTATTCAATATTACTCATTCATTTAAATAGTTCAAAGTATTGTTATGTATCATTAACAATTCAATTAAACATCACTCATTTGTTTACACATATTTAAATGGTCAAACAGCTTTATTTCTAACAATTTGATTTAATACAAGCCATATTGTTTGCACTCAGTTAAAATGTCAAACAATTCTATTTGTCTAAATAAAGTTTCAATCCTAATACTTTTTGAATACACCTCATATGATATCGGGTCAGTACGTCTGTAGCATGACACAGTCGTTAGCTAAATTTTGATCAGAAATGTTCACTGTATAATGTTAGATATTGATCAAACATTACAGCGTGAAAATTTCAGATCCAATTCGATGTTTCTCTCCAGAATCACTTTCTTTGTCAAAACACATAATCCAACATTTCTTAATGAAGAAATGTTCAGTGATTTTACTAAAGAAAGAAAATAAATATTCAGTACATAAAATAAATTATCAGTAGATAATGGACTTGTCTCTATTTGTAAGATGGTTTTCATTCTTTTAGCATGGATTTTTCATTGACTTTTGTGAGTCATTTGTTTTTTTTTTGTTTAAAAAACATCTGTGCAAGAGTTTTATTCTAAACAACATACACAAATATATTTGCAAGACTGAAATCATACATTTTTTTTCTTTTTCCTCAGCAATAAGAATGGGGCTGATAAAGGACTTACTTGTTACAAGCCATACGCCATTTGGGTGCTGATGATTGATCAAGCACTAAAATACCCTGGCTACATTCGAGGCATTCAGCCACACCATTCTGAGAGAACGCATGTTGGCAGGTTGGGTGTGTACATTCATTGCAGCCCATTCCTTTACGCATATCTTTGAAAGGAGGATTATTATAGCAATAAGGACACAACGGATAACTCTGAAAGAAAGAAACAAAAACAAATATGAAGACATTACACTTTCCAAACAAATATCTGACTAATACCAATTTTTAATATCTGCAGAAGAAAAGATAAATGCTTCAAGAAATAAAGGTGTAAAGAATTGAAATAAATTTCCGTTTTGGTTTCAATTGAATTATCAAAGAATATCCGATTTGCTCGGCAAGGTTGTTAAAGTTTGTTATTTGATGAAACAGAAAATAATCAAGTTTTTGGAGGATTGTATTGGGGGAGAAAAAAAAAAAAAAAAAAAAAAAAAAAAAAAAAAAAAGAAAAAGAAAAAAGATTAAATATATACAAGAGTCGTTTAAAAAGTTCTAAGCCTCATCTGGAAATGTCAACCTTTTCCAGCTTGTGCTCTGGCATTAGCATTCTTGGAACCCATCTTGCACATCCCCAAGATCTCCGTTAAAAATATTGTTATGGTACTTCTTTCTGGGTGAGGTTTACAACTTTTTGAATGACCCTTGTAAATATCTATCAGCCCAGAGTATCCAGAGATAAAGATATTAGAGGTTTCTCTGACATACAAAGTGGATCTACAGTTGGTTGATTGATTGATCGATTTTAGTGGCATGTCAACCTGTCTTGGATTATTTTATGTCTAGAGGTTAGAGTATCACACTCATTGTATCTTCTCTTTGAATTGATATCCTAATTTGGGTTTAATTCTTTGCTTAAAGGCTAGTAAGCAGTTGTCAGAGTTTGAAAAAGGTCATCTCTATGTCAAATCAAATCAAGCAAAATAAAATTCTCAGAAATTTCCTATTTTTCAGTATTTCTGAAAATTTTCTTCTTTAGAAAATTTTGACTTAACCACAACTTAAGGAACTTTGACCACATTAATGAAGAAAAATAGTCACTTCCTATGTTTGAAGTTTCATTAAAATTTATGACAATAACAAAAACTTGTTCAGTTTGTGATTGTTTTTTGTACAATACAGTAACTAATCATACAGATTTTTGAAACTTGGAGAGGGAGGAAGTTTTATTTAAAAAGAATTATTCACATTTAATTAAACATTGCGAATTACATTTATGGGTACTTCTTAAAGCTGAAGATGTAAAGTAATTAGTTTATTGCTTAGTTATGACTAACGATTAGAAAAAAAAAAAAGCTTATAATTATAAACCTAACTTAAACGATTTTCTAAAATTTATTTATCTTTTTTTTTTGGTTTGGGTTTTATGGCATATCAACTTTTGTAGGTTATTTGACTCTAAAATTAAAAAAAAAAATTTTTAAACAGAATAATATTACCTTCAAAAGATAACATAAAAAATAGGGATAGATGACTTCGTCATTGAAAAAAAAAAGAGAAAAAGTGAATAATCTTGTTTGTTTTCCCTTCAAGAACTTTCTCTATTCAGGGATTTTATCAAATTTTAAATTATTTTTCTAATTAGATGTGGGGTAGATGTTGACTACTACATAAATACTGTGGTTGGTTGATTGGGTTTTATGGCATATCAATCCTTGTAGTCTATTTCATGCCGAATCCTTTTTATACATGTAGATATTAAATATGTAATTTGTAAATTAGTTAGCAGGTAACATTTTTAAACAGCCAGAGCTCATTTGTTTGCACAAAGTTAAATGGTTTCAAGTATTCTTATCTAGCATGGATAATTCTATTTAGTATTAATTATTTGTTTGCAGACAGTAAAATGGTTTCAAGTATTGCTATGTAACAATAACAATTTAATATAAGTCATTTGTTTGCACACAGTTAAATGGTTTAACAGTTCTATCTGAGCCATAGATGGGGTGCTAACAGGTACTACCACTCTGGGTCAGGGTGGACCTGGGTTTAATGGCAACAAAGGGGTACTCCACATTCGCCAAAGCTCAAGGTGTGGAGCCTCACCATCAGTTGCAGTTTAGTATCATACTCAGGACACTCGTTGGTGAGGGTCATACCCCTCTGCAGAGATGCACAGTCAGTGTATTCTACAACCCCAAGTTACTGAGCTATAAATACTGTGATGAAATAGTCACCGACTTTGTTGTTTCCATGATGCATGTACACAAGGTGTGCTGAGTGTAATGGTTATTGTCTCAGGAAATATAACCGGCAACCAGAGTTAAAATCCTGGATGAGGCGGTTTCAGTTTCAATTTGCGCTAATCGCATCCATTGTATGTTCGTATTTACATTTTTTGTATAGTTCCTTAAGTGTTTGTTTCATTTCATACTATTGAATAATTTTTTTAAACAGATCTTTTTCAGCCATAGTTGAACTGGGAGTAATGACAATAAAAGGGTACTCCACACTCTTTAGAACTGAAGCCTCACCATCAAGTGTAGTTTAGTGTCATACCTAGGGTACTCTTTTTTTTTTACCCCTAAGCTAGGGGATCTTATCTCTCTGCTAGGGGATACTGCTATTTCTAATCTCTGATGACAGAGCTTTCCAAGAATACATAGCCTCATAGAAATAGGATTCATTGAAAATTGAATTATTACACAACTGAATTAAAAAAAAAAAAAATTTTTTTTCTTACTTAAAATTAAGTTAAAAATACATTTGTTAACAGCAGTTATCTTTTACCTGTTAACCGAGTTAAAAGATCAAGATGTTATTGAGGTCAACTTTCTTTACATATACATGATGAGTCATTTGTTTGTTTTGTTTCTTTGTTTAATGGCATATCAACCTTTGCAGGTTATTTAATGCCAAAGCCATTCTCCTAGAAGAACAGTAGTGGCATTATTTAACCCATAGCTGGGAGGATAAGGGGATTCATACATTTCCCAAGGGTATTTGCCCGAAAGTGAACATAATAGTGCGACTGGAGTATGAACTTGCGTACTACAATTCCGCAGTCCAGAGTCATTTGTGTTGTAATGGTTAATCTCATAGGAAATGGACACTGCGACCAGAGTTCAAATCCTAAACAAGGCTGTTTGCATTTCACATAATGCTAATACCTTTGGAAAAAGTATGAATCCAATTATCCTCACTTCAGCTATAAGTAGGTCAGACTGGGCTCTTTAACTTTGGTATAGTAACCAATCAAGGAGAAGGAAAACTGAATTTAAACTTCACTTAAAATTGACCTTGTATCGCATCGTGCCTGTGTAGAGATGAAATTCTGTGTAAATGTATTGAGTATCTCAAGTGACAGCTGAAGTATTGATGGCAAAAACCTAATATTACACACAGTAACAAAATTATATCATCAAAGCATATTTCTGCTTATATTCAATTTTTCATTACCCCCCCCCCAAAAAAAAAAAAACCCCCCAACATTCTGGCTCTGGTATAGAAACTGCCAACTTAATAATTGACCTTAGATTATTGCTTTGGCAAAACTAAAAATCTGCATGGTGGAAGGGTTGGGTAAATACTTACATGTACTCATATTTTTGTTTTGAATTTTTAGACAGCTTTCCTCTCACTTTAAGAAGTATTATGTGTAAACGAAGTTGTACAGATAAGTATTGTCGTCAGTATCAACTCCTTAGAAAACCAAGGACAGATAACTCGTGTACATTTATAATGGATAGGACAGAAAGTCAAAGACCATTTCACCATTGTATTTATGTAGTAAACAGCTTCCACAATCAAATTCCATAAAATGATAAAAAAAAAAAATAATTTAAATTTTAAATTTGACACAGTTTCTGAGTTGAAAAAGTGTGCTTATATTTTTCCGTCATATCTGAGAGATATTTTGATTGATTGATTTTAATGGCATGTCAAGCTAGCTAGAGTTATTTTATACGTAGAGGTTAGGGAATAACATTCATTATACATTTATACTGACATTTTGTGTAGTTTCTAAACCCTTTCATCCTTGAACTCCTGAGTATAAATTCAATTTCTGCCATTTACGTGTGATCTCTATACTGGAAAACTGGTGCTATGGAATTGGGGTAAAATAAAAGTACATCCAGTGTAACAGGCTAAAAGGATTATAAGTTGGTTTTTTTTTGCACATGGTTCTAATAAATAAAATTCTTAAACAGATCTATTTGATTTATAGATGGGACCCTAACAGGTACAACCACACCAGGTCATAGTGGACCTGGGAGTAATGGAAATATTCCACACTCCTCGGATCTCACTATCAGATGCAGTTTAGTGTTTTGAATATATTTTGTTTGAATCTTAATGTAAAAAATAAGAAAATTTTCTTTCTATTTATCATAAACCTAAAATAATGAAGGAACAGAAAAAAGGAAGCTATGATAAAATAATATTAATTAGTTTGTGCAAGACTAAGTTGAATTTAAGGGGAGTGAAAAGACAAGAAAAGAGAAAGTTAACTACCTTTCCTTTGGTCCCTGTTGTCCATAAAACTAATTCATAGTCATCTAAAGGGCATTTGAGTTCTTGATAAAGTTTGATGCCACCATTTTGGGGTAATGAATATGTTTCATCACAATTTGAACAATGCAAACGGCTTGGTTTTGCCTGGATTAATTTCATATAGCGTCGACATTTTCCACAGCTGGAAAAGAAAAGACAGAAAGAAAAAAAAAAAGAAAATGCAAATAAAACAAATGAGATTGATTTTCTATTTATTCATTTATTTATTTTGAGAAAAAATACTTTTTGTTTTGTCACATTTCTAATTAACAGTCCCTAAAATCTTAAAATCTTTTACGTTTTAAATTTGTTTTCTGTTAATTTATCACAGGACTGCCCAAATCTGTTGTAGTTAAAAAGAAGCTTGTATAAAAAGAATATCCAAAATTGGGTGTCAAGAAAATGAGATTTGAAAGCAACTGATTTATATGCAATCCATTTTTTCTTTTAAATTACTAGACTTTCCATAGTAAAATTAAGGTATTTGACAGCAATTATCTCACTTGAGCTTGCTTATACGAGATGAGTGTTAAACAAACCATACTTTAAAACATTTCATCATACAAGGAAAGATAAGTTATTTATTTCAGGTGAACTTTAGGTAAAATCTTGAATCTTCTTTTGAGAGGGGGGGGGGGAAAGAAAGAAAAGAAAAGAAATGTTGATATAAAATCAATTTTAGGTTTGGCCAATTATTTATACAAACAAAATTTATATCTTGCATCTGGTGCAAACCCCTAATATTAGGCTAAAATTTAGGTGTCCAATATGTGAATATATAAGGTAACAAGAAAACAATTTGTGTTTAACACTACTGAAATCTTTTAAAAATGTATGTGTCTGTGTGTGAATATTATTTTTTAAAAATCTGGACTTAAACCTTAAATTCTTATTTCTCCTGTTTACCCAACCCCTCCGCTCGGGCAGGATATGACACAAGGTCAATTTTTAAGCGGAGTTTAACAGGTTTGAATTCAGAGTTTTCCTTCTCCTAGACTAGTTGCCTTACCAAGGCTGAAGAACCCAGTCTGCCCTACTATTTACCCATAGCTGGAGGGAGAATAATTGGATTCATACCTTTCCCAAGTGCTATGTGAAATGCAATCAGTCTCGTCCAGGATTTGAATTTGTGTCGCCGTGTCCATTTTCTACGACGATAACCATTACACCACGGGCACCTCCTATTAAATTCTTATTTCTGCCAGAATATTTAAGGCCAAGAAAACCTTAAACAAGTTTTAATAGTATTGGTATTATTAAAAACAAGAATTTGCACTTGATAACACAAGAATGAATTCATAGCTTTTATATATAACTTAAAATTCACACACACACACACATATATATATGTCTAGTGGGTAGAGTGTTTGCCATAGTCAAGGTCGAGTCATACCAAAGACTTAAATATAGTACTTGATGCCACCTTGCTTAACACTCAGCATTATAAGGTATAAATCAAGGATTCATAAAGGATTGCAATTCTTTGGCATGCCAGAAGTAAAAAAAAAAATAAAAGTGGATTTTTCAAAACTGAATGAAATCAGTGTTGAGGTTTTATTGACACAAACAAAAAAAGTAATTATTGTAAGTTTAATATTAGAACCTAAAACAAAATTTAATGGTTTAGATGTTAAAAGCAAGCAGTAATTATGCAGTGGTTAGGACAGTAATAATTAAAAAAAAAAAAAGGTGGGGTAACTAAGAAAATATAGGTGAAATTTTGATAAGTGCCTGGGTAAAAATTAAGTTGGGCTCCAAATATGGGCCTGACCAAAATTTAGAAATTGGGTTGAATTGAACAGAAATAAGGAAATTCTTGCTGTCAAGGGCTTCAAATATTAAAGTTATGACCAGGAGGAATCGACGTGTCAGTTGGCATACAGAGAGATTTAGCATCTGATTATCATTAGCTAGGGATTGTTTAAATAAAAGTATTTTCCATCTGAGGCAAAAAAAGAAGCTTGGTCAAGAATTTATTAATGAAATTAAAGTTGGACACATCAAAAATTTCCTTACAACACAATGAAGGAGGATAAAATCAGAAGCTAGTACTCTGTAATGTTATGAAAATGTTTTATGACCAAAGTCCTGTCAAGGATCTGTTAACAAGGTATATCCATACACAGGTATATCCATACACGAACAACTGCTAACAATAATTGAAGATAAACTAAGCCATTGTTGTGCTGGGGTTGAAGTTGAAAAAGGAATAGCAGAACTTGAGTAACATTTGAAAAACTTGCATATTTACTCTTCTGATAAAAAAGAAAAAATGGCTACAAAATAGATGTTTGCAGTGGTTTCTGCTTTTGATGTTAAGAAAGCCATAAGGCAGGGACGTTGATCTTCCTTTGACCAACCAATGGCAGCTTTATACACGTAAATCCTGTCAACTCGAAATCCACTAGTAAGGGTTCCTGATATAAACCATAAGAGACTGACCCAAGGAATTGGTGAAGAATGCATCTGGCACGTTGAAATAAAGGACTGGAAAGACGACTTGCAGAAAATTAGAAGAATGATAAATCCCAACTTGAAGAATTCCAATTTGAGATGAAAACTGGCAAAACAAACAAAATCTGAAGAAGTTTGGTGGGTGGTTCTTGACTAAAGGCTGGACACCACTGTTCCCTGTTGGAATAAACTCTATGTTCCTGTCACTGCTGCAACAAGTTCTTCATGTTTTACAAAAAGAATCCATTAGAAAACTAAGTTAACGATCAAAGCAAGAAGTCACATTACCTTAAATAGAAGAATGATTGGTAACTATTGGTGAAATATATTTTTTTATATATATTTTAAACAGGCATTTTTTTTTTCTGTTCTTTAAGGTTTTCACCATGTAAAACTTTTTTGTGGCAAGGTACACATCTCAGACTTTTCAAAAGATTTTGTCAAAAGACTTCTTCAGTTTTAGATACATGTGTGTGTGTAAAGGGTAATTGGTGAGGACAGATCAGCCCTGTGTGAGATGTTTTGACAAAATAAACTAGCTGAAGTATCCATTTACATGATAATAATTTAAGACTTGGATCCCATCTGACAGTAAGAGAATTCCTTGGTATCTATGTCGAGCTGTTAAGTGCTTTTTTTTTTTTTTTTGAAAAAGTCAAGTTATACTAAACACATATATATTATGAGTAGGTAGGTTTGGTTTGCTTTCTTTCTTTAATGACATATCAACTTTTGTCAGTTATTTAATGTCATAGCCATCCTTGTAAAAGAACACTCATGGTACTATTTAACCCATCACAGGTGGGGATAAAAGGTTTCATATGTTTCTCAGGGATATTTGTCCAAAAGTGAATGCAATAAAGCAACTGGAGTTTGAACTTGCTTACTATGATGTCCCAGTCCACTATGTTGTGTACTATACCACAAGGATTCCCTTGTATAGATAGACCTAAATAGTCTTTATTGACTTAGATATTTTTTGCAGGACTACCATAAACCTAGTTTATGAAAGTATGTGTGATATGATATTTATTGTTGTAGGAAAAGGACTTGGCAAGTCAAGTTCAAATCTTGGATGAGGCTGTTAACATTTCAGTGTGCATTAATACTCTTAGGAAAGGCATGAATCCAGCTATGAGTAAAAAGTAGGGCAGACTTGGCTTTTAAGTAAGCAACCAGTAGAGAAGGAAAATTCATAATTCAAACCAACTGTATTCCACTTAAAAATTAATCTCATATAACACCTTGCCCATGGCAGAGTATTAATATATACCTATAAATCTAAATAGTAATGTTTAATCAAATTGCAATGATTATTTTGATAAGAGAAATAGTTAAAAAATTTTTTCACATGAAGTTTACGAATTTAAATTCCGTATGATTTGTTATGTCTTCTCATTGGTTATTGTTACAGACCGCAACCCTGATGAAAGCACCCTTTCCTCGTGAAAAAAACAACAAAAAAACAAGAAAAGAAAAACAAAATCAATAAAAAAAAAAAGAAAAGTGCCCTGGGTCAAAGAGGTATACATACCAAATTTGATAACTCTAAATCAAACCATTTGGTTGTCTTTAGAGGACAAACTCTTTTCAATAACTAATACTGATTGTGGAATGAATGATAATTTTTAAAGTAACAACTCCTAAATAACAGTAAAAAAAAATCTAACATCATATATATATATATATATATATATATATATATATATATATATATATATATACACACACACACACACACACACACACACATTAGTGTGTGTGCATGTATACTGTGTGATAAGGGGGTGTGATTCTTTGGCATGTCAAAAGTTAAAACCTTTAAGATGATGTGGAATGGTGCAAGGCATCTGTGGTATATCCCACGTCTACCCACTGAAATGGGAGAAGATAATTAGAAAAAAAAAAGTCTAAATGGTAAAACATGAAAATTAGGACAGTTTTAAATGAAATGAAAAATGTAAAGACAAATTTTTATGAAAAAGGATATTAAAAGAAATGGTGGGGAGTATTGCAAAAGAATCTCTTAGAAGAATTGTGAAAAAGAGAAGGACACACAAAAATAAAAGAGATAGAAGGTGCTGTAGGTCAGGAGATGGAATTAAAATGGAAGATTAAACATTCATTGGGAAGAAAAAAGAAAAAAAAAGCAGAAGAAAAGAAAGAAAAAGGGAAAAGAAAAGGACCCCCCCCCAAAAAAAACAATGATGACATGAGTAGCATTTAAGTTTATGTAGATCAGGCATGGGCAACCTTTTATGAGCAGTGGGCTTCATGAGATATTGTTCATCATAAATTGGGATAAGCCAGAAAAAAAAAAAAATTTACACATTCTATTTAGTACAAAGCATATTAAAGTGAAATTATTTTTAAAAGAAAATTCATATAATCCAAATTTAGATAAAGAAAAAGTACAACTGAATAAAATGAAAAACAAAATGAAAGAAACAAAATTTTAATAAAAAGTTATTAGGCTGATATAAACCAAGAAATTAAAGCATGCTATACAGAAAATTATCAAGAGCCGTTATGTGCAGAACGTTGCCCACGCCTGGCGTAGATTCTATTTTGGGTTTTAACAAGAAGCGTCGCTCTCACTCACCGGGACATGGGTTTGCCTGTTGAGGCTAAAGGAGAGAAAGAAACTTCAAAAAGTTCATCCATGCCACTGATATTGTTAACAAAATATTTGAACTTGAGAAGAAAAATCTCAAGTGCATGTTCAAGTACAGCATGGTAATTAGCTTTGCCAATTGCAATCAGATTAAGTTGTTGTTCCATCGCTGAACGCATAGTTGGAAGAACAAGATCAGCATCAATCTGAAAGTAAAATTTAATGATAAAAATAATTTCGATAATTGGAGAGGGGGAAAAAAACAAAAACACCTTATATCATGAATGTGATTCTTATTCATTTTGGTTAATACATAATTTTCATCATTATAATAAGATATTTTGCATAACTTTTATCAACTTTGTAATTAACTTATTACTGCAAAGAAGTTAAGTTATTGTAATTAATGTATTATTGCAAAGAATTTAACTTATTGTAATTAACTAATCATTGAAAAGAATTTAATTCATTGTAATTAATATATCACAAAGAATTTAACTTATCATAATTAACTTATTGCAAAGAAATAAAAACATGTTCAATTTTTTTGTGTGAATTTCAGTGTCAGATCAAATAAATTAATAAATGATAATACAAAGTGGTAAAAACGATCAAAACTCTAAAACAATTGGAGCATATCAATACTGAAAATAAGAAAACTTATTTTATAATTAGATCTTAGTAAAGTTACAGGTATCTGTTTAAAGAAATATTTGTCAAACTAAAATTAACTCTTTTCTTCTTTTTTTTGACTGCTCTATCCACAACTATAACCCATCAACAAAGCATGAAGATAAAATTTTTAAAAAGCTAAACATTAAACAGGTCTGAACATTTATTCTACTAATATGTTCATAGCAGCTTAAAATGTTTAACATTTAACAATTAGGTTGATACTCAGCATAAAACCCAGACATAGTGAAAGGGAAAAAAAAAAAAAAAAAAAAAAAAAGGGATTGTCAACATTTTTGTTGTCAACATAGACAGAGTTACATTTTTGCTGGGTTTTTTTTTTTTTGTAATAGTTCAATGTAAGGTATTTTTCTATTTTGTTGACCAATTCAATGTTAATGTATAGATAATAATTTGCCCATTTTACAAGGAATAAAAAAGTTATCCCCCTACAAAAGGGTTAACAATATGTAGTAGATCACAAGAGAAAACAAATGTTTTCTATTGACAGTAAATTAAAGTTTGATATAAAGTCAATTAAAAAGTTATATATAGTCTTGGTAATTAGTTTGAGAAATCTGAATAGAAACATAAACATTGTCAAAAAATGCATAAAATTGATTGATTGATTTTAATGGTTTGTCAACCTGTGCAAGGTTATTTTATGCTGAGAGGCTAGAGAATTGGATTTATGGTTATTTTTTGTAGTTCTAAAGAATTTTTTTTTTTTGGACATAGTCTTATCAAATATAAATATTTTTAAACAAACACATTGGATCCATAGGTGAGACCCTAATAGGTACTATCACTCCAGTTCAGAGTGAACCAGGTTATATTCTGGACACCCCCTTTTTGGGAGAAGTGGGTCTTACCCTACAGCAGGGGATAGTCATTGTATTCTAAGTTCTGTTGACAGGGCAAATAGGAATTAAATATGGAAATTTACGATTAATTTGATTAAAAGTTACATTATATAACTTTGGTAATTCCTGCTTGAGAAATTTGAATATAAACACTGGTTAAGAAAAAAAAGAAATTACATAAAAGATCACTTAAGCCAATCATTACACTTAAGATGGAGATTAAAAGAATTATTTTCTAATAATTAGTAATGATTTTGAAAGACAGAATTTTTTTAGTGATATAATAGAAATACAGGGGTGTTTTAGAAAAACTGATATCGTTTCCCAATCAAATAACATGACCAATTCTCATTGAAATGATCAAAGATTTTAACAGAATGAGTAGAAACAACTCAAAATTATGTTTGATGGTTTTTTTCTTTTCAGGTATAGAAATGCCATTAAAAGAAAAAGAATTTAAACATTAAACATATAATTTTGAATTGTTTCTACACATGCTGCCAAAATTTGAGAGAATTTTTATTGTCATTGTAACTATTCCTTAGGATTCTGAATATTTCATATTGGACCAAATTGCAATTCAAACAATTCATTAGGGTGAGTCAAAAAATTTTGCAATATTTTGGTATGTGCTAGTTTGCCATGGATTAGTTTGTTTTACAGCATATCAACCTCCTCAGTCATTTAATGCTGAATCAAGTTAAAAAGTGTGTGTGGGGGGGAGAAGGGGGAGCGGAAAGGTCTGTTATGTTGAAATTTATTAGTAGAGAAACGGTTAGTAGAAAGAACCTGGTTTCATTGAAAGTTTATTTGTAGGGAATTGTCTTGTAGTAAAAAGGGGTTTTTTTTGGAACAGCTCGTGGAAAGGATTGGATTTTGTTGAAGTATTTTTGTAGAGAAACAGTTTGTAGAAGAAATTTGGTCTTGTCGAAAATTCCTTTAGATTTTTCTGTATATATTCATCGCTTTTAGGAATATTATTCATTTCAATTTTTTGAACAGCTCCTTCATATCATTTGCACTACAAAAGGTTTCTCTTATATGGGCCAGCTCAGTACATTCAATGAAAACGTTTCAGTGTATTCGGTTCAGCAGGCATGACACATTGGTTGCTACTTTGCTTCAAGTAAGTAGGAATGTGTTGTCCTTGTATGACCTATACAAAGTCTAGACAATATAACTTCTTTTTGTTTTTTTCTGTAGCCTTGTTTCCATTCCCCCAATGTGGGTTTAATTGTAAGTAATTTATTATGTTTATTGCTGTTTCAGCATGGTTGTCTTGGTTGTAGTATGTATTTATTTATTTTCATTTTAGAGTCTGTATATGGTATTCTAAACTTTTATTCTGTGGTTATGTTTAGGTTAGGTTTGGTTTGGTTTCTTTGTTTAATGGCATATCAACTCTTTTTAGGTTATGTAATGCCAAAGCCATTCTTCTAGAAGAACAGTAGTGGTACTATTTAACCCAGAGCTGGGAGGATAAGGGGGTTCATACCTTTCCCAAGGGTATTTGCCCGAAAGTGAATGTAATAGCGCGACTGGAGTATGAACTGGTGTACTACGATTCCGCAGTCCATCGCTTTAACCATTACACCACGAGGACACCCCCGTTATGTTTAGGGTAGACCTGGCTACTTTATCTGCTAGGTCGTTTTTGCTGATTCCAGTATGACTTGAGACGCAACATATCTGTACATCATCATCATTTGATAAATTTTTCTAATTTGCATAATATTTTTATTACTAATGGATTATTAAATTTTTTTAAAATTCTGAGATGAGCCATGTTGATTGCACAAGCTTCTGCACTGAATATAGATTGCCCAGTCGGCTGGGGCTGTAGAATACACTGACTGCACCTCTGCAGAGGGGTAAGACCCCCCCAACGAGTGTCCTGGATATGACACTAAACAATCTGATGGTGAGGTTCCAGCAGTGCTGGAGCTTTGGGGAATGCTGAGTACCCCTTCATTGCCATCGTTCCCAGGTCCACTCTGGCCCAGAGTGCTAAACTCCCTGATGATCCATTGAGGTGAAACTTTAGAATTTCGACTCGCGATTTAAGTTAATTTTTGTAATTGGCTCTACCTCGTATTGAGCACTCTTGTAATTTTACGGTGGGTTTTATTTTTCTTTTGACTAACTGACTGCATATCTCTTGATTTTTTTCAACTGGTGTGACGAAGTTGGCCTTTTCTTTTTTTTGTCCTATGATATTTTTTCTTTTTTCCCCCCGGGCAGTGATTTGAGATATTTTTATCTCTTGTTCCTGGCGGGGTTTTTTTCTTTTTTCCTGGTAACCGTGAATGCTGGTAGATAGTAGGTTAGTATATATATATATATATATATATATATATATATATATATATATATATATATGTGGGTCTGTGTGTGTTCGTGGATAAGTGGCCAAGGAGGGGGATCTTATCACTGGCATCTTTGATGTGGTGCCGGAGTGTTCAGAAGACCTTTTTTTGTCTATTTTGGTACGAAGACCACACAAAGAGCTGTGCCCGTGAAAACCTGCAAGACCAGAAGAGAAGGATGAAGGATGTTAGTTAGTTAGGAGTGGGACTCCGAAGCAGTCAGTCAGGAGTGAGACTCCGAAGTGGTTAGTTAGAAATGAGACTCCGAAGCTGAGGGTCAGACATTCAGAGCTTAGGATGTGGAGTAGGGCAATCAAGAATGAAGACATGGAGCAGTGAAGGCAACCAGATGAACAGCATTTTTGGTAGCTGTGTAAGACTTTTGCAGAGTTCTCGCAATAGCCATGAACAAACATAGAATGCTAAAGTGCCAACTTCACTTTTTTGCGTTTGCAGTTCTAAATCTGTGTTTGTCTGTTCTTCCTTCCACTTTCTGTTTGTTGTTTGTTATTTCTTAAAGATTTTTTTTACAACCAGTGAAATGTCCACATGGTCAGGTGTGAGAATTAACAACGGGGTCCACACCACTAGACAAACGGCAAAACCAACAAAACCTGCTGTTTGTGGGTTTTCATACCAAACCACACAAGCAAAGCTGGTAAGTAACACTCTGAGAGTATCAGGCGAGTTTGGCATCTCACCATCCAGTGTAGTTCATTACCTTCAATATCAGAGCAAACCCACCCTAGGCAAAAAAAATTATGGTCCATGTTGTCAAAATATTGCAAAACTTTTGACTCATCATAGAATTAATATATATTAAAAAAAAAATTTAAAAAAGGAGAGAGAAAGAGAGATAATTCTACCCTAGCCAATAACTAAAAATTCATAGCCTTACCTTTTGGTACCCGTGAACAAGAACAATTCCCAAAGTTGTTGGCTTTAGTTTGCGTCCAGAAATAATTGTGACATAATTCCTTTCACAGATGTTATTAATATGGACAGGTATACTGGCATCAGTACCAATACCGTGTTTCTCCATCAATGTGATGAGTTCACTCTCTGTTAAATAGTCAGGAGGACCTGTCTGGCGCTCACCAAGACGTACCTTAATTTAAAACAAAAGGAAAAATATTGTAATATAATTAGGGACTCCAGTTGATCGTTTTAGTAGTAAGTTGTTTCCTAGTTAGAATTAGATGTTCTCTAAGTCTAGGTTGGGATAGCAGCAGATACCCAAGTTAAAAATAGAAATGTATCAGCAGCAAAACTATTGCTAACTGTGATTAGTGGAAAGAAGCTTGAGTGAAAGAGCCATGGATGTAGACGTGGGATAGAAAAGAGGAAAAAAAGAGTTGACCCCAGACGCAAAGAGGTGAAGACAGAACCCTGAGCAAGTATGTGTGAGGACTACAACTGAAAATGAGAAAGATAATATCAAGGTCTGTGCCTGCTCTCTCTCTCTCTCTCTCTTTTTTCCCCATGACAAGTTATTTTTCTTTCTGTCTTGTTAAAGCGGTGGACGCATTTTTCACACTGTTTCTCTCTTTTTGATGATTACTAACACTGTCTTGGTTCACTAATACAAAAGTTTTGTATTAGTGAACCAAGACAGTGTTTTGTGTGTTCATCACTTTTTCTCATGGCGAAGTTACAACAGGGGTCCAAATGAAACTTAAGGTGCAGTGCTACACTCATAGATCCATTAGAATTGTGGCATTACAATATAATCCATAGTAAAGTCAAGATATGACATTCTTAACCAGTGTCATTGTTTGGGAGTAATATTAATAATAATGATAAAATTGCTGATTATTTTCTGCTTGAAAATTTTTAAGATCATCTCAAAATCAAAACAACACACACAGTTTTCTTACCTAATACAGTATCTTATCTACCTACACAATAAAATTTTAAGTTTATATATTACTAAAATTCTTTTTGTTTGTATGTATCCATAACCAGTAAAAATGGCACATCCCAGTGAGGCTTTTATTAGAGCAATACACTTAGAATGCTTTAACTTAAGGAATAAAGTAATCATTGAAATTCAGTTTTGGAGGTGCTCTTGGTGTAAAGATAACATTGTGGACACATCTTACTGAATTCAAACCTGAACAAAGCTGGTTGCATTTCACATAACACTAATACTCTTGGGAAAGGTATGATCCAACTATTCTCCCTCCAGCTATGGGTAAATTATAGGACAGTCTGAGCTCTTTTATCTTGGTATTGCAACGGGTCTAAGAGAAAGAAAACTGTATTCACACCAGTTGTAGACCTGTAGAGGCAAGGGCTTCAATAGGGTATTTCTGTCTAAATATACTACATGAGTGCCCCACAACCAAACCAGGTTAGGGGATGTGTCTGTCAAATAAAAAAGAAAAAAAATTCTTGTTTGCATGATTTGCACCTTTCATTATCATCATATTAAATAAAGTCAAGAAGCAGACAATATATGACAGAAACTATTACTAATGCAAACTACACTGATGATCTTGCACTTCTTGCAAATACACCTGCTTAAGATGAATCTCTGCTACATAGTCTTGAGCAGGTAACAAAAGGCATTGGTCTCTACATGAACTCAGATAAAACAGAGTTCATGAGTTTTAATCAAAATAGTGCCAGCTCCTCATTAAATGGCAAGCTTCTGAAATTAATAGAAGAGTTCATATACCTTGGTAGCAATATCTCATTGACTGAAAGCAATATCATCATATGCATATATAAAGCATGGATTGCTACTGACAGGTTAGAGAACATATGGAAATCTGATCTTTCTGATGAAACAAAGAAAAGGAATTCTTCCAAGCTGTAGCCATGTCAGTACTACTGTATGGCTGAAACACTTGGAGAAAAGCTAGATCAGTGGTTTCCAACTGACTTTGAGCCATGCTCCACTTTGGTATTTCTAAAAGTTTGATGCCCCCCCCCAATCTCTGTAATATTTAATTCTTACATATTCAAAATTTTACTGCAATTCACGAGAAGGAAGCTTAAAAGGCCATTAACTTGGTCTCTAAACAAGTTCGACCAAAATATTGCATGCCTCCACCAAAATATTACTGCACCCCACATTGGTGGAAAGTACTAGATGGAAAGTACATGTTGTTTTGAACAGCAGCTATACAGCACCATATATATATATATACATGCACGCACACACATAGGGTCAACACAGGCCCTCAATACAAGAACATCTCTTCACAAGAGCAATATTAAAATAACAGAAAATAGAAAATCAAATGTATTGAAACACCTATACAAATGTAGTCAAGGTGTAACACGATGCAGAAGTGAACATTTTTTTTTTGTATCACGTTGAATATGAAGTTAAACTAGGAGTGTGTGTGTGTTTTTGTGTAGAGGTAGCTTTTTTGAGAGAAGGAGCAGTTGTCTTCGCACGTGCTTAGAGGTAGTGGTGATAGCAGGAGGTCTGCACGTGCCAGAGATCTTTGAATGTGCCAATAGAAAGGGTAGAATATAGTAGCATTGAGTGTCATGTTGCCTCTCTCAAGTCTGATTGAGAGAAAAAAAAAAAAAAAAGCATCCAAATCAAAAAATCTTGGACTTTTCTATCAGTGGGAGACGAAATGGCTGAAGAAAATATCCGTGGATACAAATTGTTAATATTGCCTAAAAGTAGGGGTATTACAAAGGTGAATTTAAAATAATGCCCATATACCAAACTAACAACTACATGCTAATTCAAATAAAGGAAAAAAAATTACAGATAAATTTAAACCAAAGTTGAATAAAACATGAATCACACACACACAAATGGACACAATATATATATTACACACACAAAAAAATCCTAAAATAAATGAATATTGCAACATGGGAATTCTTTGATTCTTTTATGGTTAAATTTTTAGGGAGTAAATATAAATTAGAATTAAAACTATGTTACTAAGTAAAAAGTTGTTCTGCAACACTTAATAAAAAAAAAAAAAAAAAAAAAAAAATCAACCAAAAAACAAATTCATAAAATAGAACACTTTTCATTTGAATAGGTGAAATATTTAAACTATAATAAGAACACTTTTTTAATTAGTAGCTTACTTCTCTCTTCTCTGGGCACCTCAGATAATGTAATGGTTAGCAAGCAAGACTAGCCAACCTTCACAAATGAGTTTGAATCTCATTGGGTGCCCCATTTATTCAGCCTTGTGCCACATCTAAGCAAATTACTACTTCTTTTTCCTCTTTCTACCTCACTCACTGGTGTTCCTAAAGTCCTATTAGTCAAGTCATGAACCAGGTTGTACTGCTAGTGTGCATATATATATATATATATATATATATAAGAAAACAAATGTTGTGCATGATATTAAATGGGACAAAAGCATCGCTTACTTCAGTAATGTTACATGATTGTCCTTTGGTAAAAGGGGGAATATCTTCATCGTCACTAATTGCTTGCCATGTCATGACAGCAGTGTAACCAGGATCTGTGAGAATTTTACCAGTGCAGGAAAATTTTTCTTTACCAATGTCAAAATAGACTGTAGTTTGCATATATCGGCAGTCAGGAGACACCTAAAAAAGAAAAGAAAGAAAAAAAAAAAAGGGCAACTGACATTTTTATTTTAATCTATTGAAGCAATAGTAAGCTGTTTAAGTAAAAAGAGAGTGGTGGAAGGAAGATAAAAATATAAAAAATGTTTTCTGAAATAGACAGGGTGTTACAGAAAAAGCGATATCATTTAGTAATCTAAGAACTTGATCCATTTTCATTCAAACAATCTCAAATTTTAACAACATGAGTAGAAATAACTAAAAAATTCTATGTTTGAGATGTTTTCTTTTCAGGTTTAGAAATGTCATTCACTAGACAAGAAAAGGTGTTTAAACATTAATGAAGATCAACTTAAGTTTAAAGTAAAAGTTCAGCAAAATTATCGTATATAATTACCTTTCTTAACATTATTACATGGTGGGGGGGTTATCAGTTGTAGTCAACAAAAATGATTTTTTTAAGTTTTACTTAAAAATGATTCCAAAGTTAGAGAGTAGTTCTGCTGGTAATTTGAGAAGCCATGAATGGCTTTCTATAAATGAAAAGGATAAAAGAAATTATTTTGACTGAGGGGGGAACTATTATAAATATATATATAAGCATCTTTCAATAAATAAAAGGAAATTTTTTTAACAAAGGAGAGACTTATAAATATATATGAGAGTCATTCAATGAATAAGGGAAGTTTTTTTAACTAAGGAGAGACCTATTATAAATATATATGAAGGTCATTCAATAAATAAGGAGAAACCTATTATATGACAAAAGTCATTCACTAAATAAGGGGACTGAGGAGAGACCTATATATATATATATATATATAGTATACTTAGTCCAGTTAAACCGGAGTTGGGAGTAATTCCATCAGGACAAGAAATTATTCATGAATGAATATTTGAATTTTCCTGGTAAAGAGCTCAATGTACCAATAATACAGAGCAATAATTTCTTTAAGAAAAAACAACGAAACCAATCACAAAGGATTATAAATTTATTTCCATCCTGTTACGCATTTTTGAAATTTCCAAAAACCCGAAAAAAAATTAACAGGACTTCTTCAGATCTTTTTGATAAAAAAACTAGAATAGACACATAAGAGCGGGAGGGGATAGAAGAGTGGGAGGGGATAGAAGAGGGGTGAAGAGTTACCTCTTCATTAAGCCCACTTCCGTTTTAAATTTAAATTTCGGTTAGCAGTGTAGTAAATTTATTTTTAAAAATTTTTTTAAAATTAATATATTTTTTAAAAAATTTTACATTTAGACTTAAATTACAGATATTTTTAATTAGATTTAAATTTTAATTAATAATCTTACGTAAAGATGCAGTAATAGATATATTAAAACAAAAACAAATATCTAATTTACTTAAATATTTTAAAATTTCAAAAATATTTAGAAGGCATTAATCAGTTACACTTTTTATGCGTAGTACATATGTATTATATGCTTTTTCACAATTTTCTATCTAACAATTTATTTTATTTATTCTCAAAATTAACTCTAATTCTCAAAATAACTTTATGCTTTTTTTTAAAAAAAACTTTATGTGTTTAATTATTTATAGTTTAAATTTGGCCCTATGTCTACACCTAGCTATTAGTTCATTTCTCTTATTTAATAATTTTTTTGGCTCAGGAAAAAGCAAAATGTGGATTTTTTCTTCAAGACACAGATTACACCTACTATCGAAAGATTTTGGGGTACTAGATCTTTTCAATATGGACCATTGAATGTCAGGGGTTAACCCTTTATTTTTTAATCCCCAATAATGTTTTGATAGAGCAGTTTGATTTTTTTGATGCTCATGGGAGAAGGAATATTTATGATTTCTGTACCTAATTTTAAAATTAGTAGATGAAACGCCAATATAATATTTCTTATCACTTATGTCCTCTTTTGGATAAATAATATCTTGATATACTACGTTATCTAAATTATACAAACCATCCATTGGACAATCACTTCGAGATTTACAATTACATTCTATTTTTTTTACTATTAATATTATTATTATTTACTCGGTTATGAAATTTATTAATTAATTCATTATTATGACTATTTATTATTTGAGAAATATTTTTAGTGCAAGAATAACTTATTTTCAAGGTTTTCCTATTAAATATTTTATGTAATATATTATCTTGTTTAAAATGTTTATCTATCAGTCTCAAAAAATATTTACCATCATCTATATTTGCTAGTTTACAAAAAGGGGGGTTAAACCATATAATTTTCCTTTTATATATATATATATATATATATATATATATATATATATATATATATATATATATATATATATAAGAGGGTCACATTCAATAAAAAAAGAGAATTTTTTGACTGAAGAGGGACCTATCATGAATATTTACGAGGGTCATTCAATAAATAAGGGGAATTATTTAAATGAAGAGGGACCTATTATAAACATATATAAGGGTCATTCAATAAATAAAGGGGATATTTTTTAGAATGAGGAGGGACTTATAAATATATAAGAGGGTCATTCAATAAATAAAGGAAATTTTTTGACTGAGGAGAGACCTATTATGAATATATATGAGAGTCATTCAATAAATAAGGGTAATGTTTTTAGAAAAAAAGAATTGTTTTTTCATAATTGTTTTCCATTGGTTTATAGCAAAAATTATTTTAATCTCACAAAAATATTTGTTTTGAGGCTATTCAAAATGATGCTAAATCAAAGTGCTACACATCTATCATGAAATTTTTGGAGGGTGAGAAGTGCAAGCCACATGAAATTTACAGAAGAAAGTATATGGAGAAGCATATTTTTAAATAAAAAATTTTTTTTACGAAAGGAGCTGAACACGGGTTTGCTATAAGTCTGAGTCAATGACAGTCTGCGGAGTAGAAACACTGAATTTCTGGTAAATAAAAAGTTCCAGGTACAATAGTCAGTAAAGAAAGTCATGTTGACAGTCTTCTGGGAGATGAAAGGATCCATTACTATTGATGTCCTAGGAAAAAGTGCAACTGTTAACAGTGCTTCCTATTGTCAATTCCTTAGGCAATATTTCACCTTATTGAATGATCCTGGTATAAGAAAACAGTTTGGCACTATCAGGCATATCTTGGGTGCTAAAATCTAAGCTAAGAACAAATTTCACATGGTAAATTATGACATATATTCTGAGGTTTAAATTTCAAGAAATTAGCTTTTATAAATAATTCTGAGCTATAATTTTCATGGTATAGTTCTCCAAATCACAAATATCTCACCACCAAGCAAGTCAAGAGAGATCTTAACAGTCATAATAGACAAAGAATATCAAAGGAAAAATAATCCATTATGAAAAAGGGGAGGTTTCTAAATATACCAGTGAAAACATCTGATACGAAAGCAAAAATCTTTGTCTCCATTCTATAAATGTCACATAACATTTATTACATTAAATTGCTATATTCAACTATTAGTTATTAATTCATCCAAGCTGTGTCAGTACTATTGTATGGTTGCACCACTTGGACTCTAACATTTAGAGAAAAAGCTAGATGAGAATTGCACGAGAATATTGTGTGCAATTTCGAACAAATCCGAGAACATCATCCTACAAAACAGCAGCTGTATGGCCACTTATCTCCTATCTTACAAAGTAAGACATGTGGGCACTACTGGAGAAGTAAGGATGAACTCATAAGTGATTGGTTTGGTTGTTAGGGTTTTATGGCATATCAATTTTTGTAGGTTATTTAATGCCAACTCCATTTTTATACAAATAAACAGTTCTATTTCAAACAATTTAGTTTAGCATGAGCACACAGTTTAATTGTCAAATACATTTCTATTTCAAGCTATTCAGTTTAGTCAAACAGTTCTAAGTCAAACAATTTAGTTTAGTAGAAATATAGATTTTGTTTTCACAGTTAAATGTCAAAACAGTTCTATTTTAAACAATTCAGTTTAGCATAAGTATGCAATTTAAATGTAAGTACAGCTTAATTGTCAAAAAAATTTCTATTTCAAGCTATTTAGTTTAGTCAAACAATTTTAATTCAAACAATTCAGTTTAGTACAAGTATAGTTTTTGTCCTCACACAGATATATGTCAAAGCAGTTCTATTTCAAGCAATTCAGTTTAGTATAAGTATGCAGTTTAGTTCTATTTGACCTATAGATAGGGCCCTATCAGGTGCTACCACTCCAGGCCAGAGTAGACCTGGGAGCAATGGCAATGAAAGGATGCTCCACATTCCCCAAAACTCCAGCATCACGGGAACCTCACCATCAGATTGTTTAGTATCATATTCAGGACACTTGTTGGGAGGGTTTGCAGAGGTGCAGTTGGTGTATTCTTCAGCCCCAGCTGAGTGGGCAATCATAAGTCATGTTCTTTTATAGACTCCTAAGCATAGACATACCAGTGTTGGTTGACTAGTAAAAACTTAACTTCATTACCTGTGTGTGGACACTGGAATAATGGCTGATAGGGATAGAAGGTGAGAATGTGTCAAGAGAATTCATGCTGTTGGCAAACTTTGATAATGATGGTGATGATAATCTTTTATTTATAAATTAGACTTCACCAGAGGTATACATATATAAGAAAATATAGTTTGATACTATTTGTACTATCAAGCTCTTGGTTTTGTTTGGTTTTATGGCATATCAACCATTGTAGGTGCCCGTGGTGTAATGGTTATCGTCACAGGAAATGGACACGTCGACACGAGTTCAAATTCTGGACCTGACTGATTGCATTTCACATAGCACTAATACCCTTGGGAAAGGTATGAATCCAATTATTCTCCCTCCAGCTATGGGTAAATAGTAGGACAGACTAGGTTCTTCAGCCTTGGTGAGGCAACTAGTCTAGGAGAAAGAAAACTCTGAATTCAAACCTGTATAGTTTTTGTCCTCACACAGATATATGTCAAAGCAGTTCTATTTCAAGCAATTCAGTTTAAAATTGACCTTGCGTCATATCCTGCCCGAGCGGAGGGGTTGGGTAAATAGGATCAACCACTGTAGGTTATTTAATGCCATATACATACATATTGTATGTGATTTTAAAAAGCACAGTTTGTAGATAACATTTTTAAATGAGCCAGAGCTCATTTGTTTGCATATAATTAAATGGTTATATATATGATTTGTGCATTAATAGTCTGTATGTAATCTTATTTTTAAATAAGTCAGAGGTAATTTGTTTGCACAGAAGTATTACTATTGTTTGCAGAATTAAATAGTTCCAAATATTCTAACGCAAATAGTTCTATTTAGTATTAATCATTTTTTTGCACTCACTTGAATGGTTTCAAATATTGCTATGTAACACTAACAATTAAATATCAGTCATTTGTTTACACAGTTAAATAGTCAGAGTTCTATTTCTAACAATTCTATTTATTGTAAGTAATTTGTTTGCTCACAATTTAAAAGTCAAAGTTCAATTTGATCCATAGATAGGACTATCAGGTGCTACTACTCTGGTAGAGAGTGGACCAGGGAGCAATGGAAATGAATGAAAGGGTACTTCCTATTCCCCAAAGCTCCAGGGCTGGAGCCTCACCATCAGATGGTTTAATGACAGGGAGTGGGGGGGTGTCTTACTTCCCTGCAGCTGCAGCTGGTGTATTCTATAGCCCCAGTTGACTGGGCTTGATCTTGGTTTAGCTGGGGCTTACTATGGTGTTCCAGATGAGCATGTTAGCCATTATGTATAAGGCACCCTCCCCTCTTTGAGATCTTGGAACATATCTCTCCTGACAGATAATCAACAAAAGAACTACTATTCAGGGGAGTGGGGTGGGAAAGGTCTTATTCTTCTGCAGAGATGCAGCTAGTGTATTCTAATAGCCTCAGTTGACTGAGCTTGATCTTGGTTTAGCTGGGGCTTACTATGGTGTTGCAATTGAGTATGTTAGCCATTATGCATTAGGCACCCTCTCCTCTTTGAGATCTTGGAACATATCTCTCCTGACAGATAATCAATAAAAGAATTACTATACTTGTCAATGACAACATACACTTTTTACAAACATCTTGCCAAATACAGTTGTATATACACATCTTAATTATAAGACAAAGGCTGGAAAGAGGTGCTTAGTAAATACTCACAGTTGCAATGAAATGCTGTGTAATGTATTCATAAAGTCTCCAAGCTTCATGGCCCAGTTCACTTTCACTAGCTCCTTTCATTGGAGTGATGGGAGGATGATCTCCAGCATCAGACCCCTTCCTGAAAAAATTTAAAAAATATCAAATAAATTAACTGAAAAAGCCATCAACTTACTCATATTTAATTTACACTAATAAGATTATGTTATTCATTTTTCTTTTTAACAAATAACATAAGAAAAAATCTAAATTATTTAAGGTTAACTCCTATAAAAAATAAAATGTAGAAAAGTTTTCATGGTATCTCAAAATAGAAACTGGACCTGCTCATTGCTACCTGAATAGGGTAGATTTTTGTAAGAACAAGACTGATCACAAAAATATGGTGTTGTCACGTGATGGCTCACGGAGACGAGGAGGTGGGAATGATACCCCCCCCCCCCGTTGAACTAACATTATCTAGGAGTCAAAAAGTGACCGTTAGGAGAGAATGTGGGTCACGCAGATGTTCGCACTTAAGTGACCTTGGGTCGCCGGACATCGGAAGGGGAAAGAAAATGAAGCCAACTGATTGGCGGGGGCCCCAGACGGAAGTGGGGTTCCCTTCCCCTCAGCGGAAGTAAACACAAAAAAGGCAGTTTTTGAGCAACGCTCGTGGCAGACGGACGATAGCCATTTTACTCCGGGCTAAAGACAAAAGACTGAGACATGAAGGACTCCAAAATCCGTCAAGCCAGTACTAAAAACAGAACAAAGTCTATTAGCCCGTGAAAAAAGAAAAATTCTCCAGTGGAACCCCGTCAAAAAAATAAGATAAGTAACTTTGGGACATTTTTCCGTTACACCCAAATTTTGTTACCACTCTCTCTCTCAATTTGAAAAAGGATAAAAGCCAAGAAAAGACATTTATATTCATGGGCTATCCTATTATATATTTTTGACACTTTGAACATATATATGTATATAACCGTAGTAAAGAACCTATGTATTTTCATTTTACCATGTGGTCTATGTTATTATTTCATGCTTTCCTTTCAGCTTCTATTCGCCTTACATTATCTTGCTTAGAACTGTCCTATTAATTCCTAAAGTATCACACGGGAAACCGGAGTTGCCGACTACTACAACGACATTAATATTATTACAACTAAGACCTATAGGCCCGTATTCTTCTATTATCTAAGGGAAAGAAGTTTAGCGGCCTGGTGGGTGTGTGATAGTGTGAAATTTTGGACCCCTTTGCCAGCGGTGGTCAGTCTGGCCCTAAATTATTCCTTCACGTAATATGCCAGTTCTTATCTGCCTGAGAAAAGAACTCTGAACAGGACTTATTTCTGTAGGGGATCAAGTGCCAACCTGCCCCGTCTTCACACGTGCGAAAATAAAGTTCCGTTTTGGGATTTTAGTCAATTTGCCGTCACAGTGTCCAGGAGCATGAACAGGTTTACTTGGTTAATTATGACATTCAAATATTTTTGTTTAAAGAGCAGTATTGCATATATTTAACACAGGTCACATGTCTTTATAATTAACCTTATATTTCAAAATTGCTAGAAATTAGAATCAGTTATCTTGGAGCAATAATGTCACGTTGGCTTCAAGACAAAACATATTCAAATTTTAAGAGAAAGAAAGAAATTATCTCTAAAACGTTTTCAGTCCAGAATACTAAAGTCAGTTTGAGTCAAAAATGTATTGGAATACTTTTTCAGTACATTTTTCAAAGTAATTTTACTGACTAATTTTATTGCTCAGTTAAACAAGCTTTCATTAACAATTAGAGATTTTTTATTTAAAATTTTTCAGTGACGAAGATTAAAAGAAAAATTTTTTTATTCATTATAAATGACTTAGCTTATCTTAGTGCAATTTTTTTCAAATACTAGTAAATGAATTAAAGTTTTATTTCATATTCAAATGTCATCTACTGAAATGCCACATGTATTTGTATATTTGTTTTTGTTTGTAATACTCCATATCAATTAAAGATTCAAGTGAGATAATTTAGAAAATAATTACCGAATCACTTTCTTAGAACACACCACTTAGAGAAGTAAATACAGATTTAAACACTGGAGTGCTAGTTAGAAAGTTAGTTTAGCTGACTATTATTATTATAGTGAGCTTGATTCTCACTATGTGCTCTATGCTTGTCTAATAATAAATACGTATATTTACATTACATGGGATCACATTGATAACTGGGAAAATATATTTGAATACTCTCATGTTAGAACTTTCTAATAATAAAAATAAAGACTTGAAATATCAATTTCATTATTTTTAATGGCATGAGTACACTTGTTTTACTAGACACACAGAGTTGGAATAAAAAATGATTCAATGTTAATAGGTAAAAAAAACAAAAAACAAAACAAAAAAAATCAACAGCTAAAGTTAAGATATTACCATAATTATGCACTCATGTATAATATTCACCCCTAACTTTGGACTATGAAATTCTGGAAAAAAAAAATTCTTATGTATAATACACACCGACTGCTTAGAACTTGCAGCAGCTAAATTTAGCATCTGTTCGACTTTTTATCAGTTTGTACTGATTAAAAATAAGAATTTATATAGTTTATATTAAAACACAAAATTTACCTAGTATCTAGAGCAAACACGTTCATACAAAAAACAGCAGAAAAAAAAGATAAGCTCACATTAGGAGAAAACAAACACACTTAAGTGGATATTTTTCTGTAATGGCATTAGTTTGATAGATATAACCTACTTCCAGTCATCTTATTTTGTATATATTGGGGCATGTGGTTAGAACAAATCTTAACTATATAGTTCTTGCATATGATGTGCAATCTTAACTCTTAGGCTGAAAATCTGGAAAAATTTAGTTTTATACATAAATAATTACAGTAGATGATTTATTCACTACCCCTACCCCCACCCCCAATATAAACACTTTATATTGACTGATACAATTCTAATACTTTTTTAATATCATTTGAATACAAAAGTCAGTTTGTGACAAGAACGTACTGGAATATTTTTTTTTAGTACATTTTTCAAAGTAATTTTACTGACTAGTTTGGTTTTATTGCTCATTTAAAAAGTTCTCATCAACAATTAAAGATTTTTCTATTAAATTTTTCAGTGATACAAGTTAAAAGAAAATTAGATGACTAATACACTTTTATCCAACAATTTTTTTTTTAAATGATACAATTCTAATGATTTTTTTATTGTTGTGAAAAAGAATTGGTGTCTGGCCATTGTGCACAGCATTACGAAAATAAATTTTCTCACCGTGGTTTCTGGTGTCCCTGCTTGAGTAATTCCTTTACAAAAGATCCCCAGCAACTATTGTTGGTTTGTTGACGCAAAGTCCCACTGCAAAAAATTTCATCAATAATTTTGATTAAAAAAAAAAAAAGAAAAGAAAAAAAAAAAAAAGACAACATCTATTAAAAAAATATTCAAATAGACATATAAAGTATAAAATAATCAGAAAATACACAAAGTTTAAATGCTTACATGTTCAATATTTCAATCTTCAGTTACTTGAGAGATGAGGACTTGTTATGTTAAAGAATTATCTTATGATTTATTAAATAATAGGTAAGTTTTTTTTCTTGTTTTTTTTGTTTAATGGCATTTTAACCCTTGTGAGTATTTCAATGCCAAAGCCATCCTTATAGAAGAATGGTAGTGGTACTATTTAACCTATAGGGATTCATATCTTTGCCAAGGGTATTAGTCCAAAAGTGAATGTATTAGCACAACTGGAGTTTGAACTTGCTTATTATGATGTTGCAGTTCAACACATTAACCACTACACCATGAAGACGCCCTCCAATAAGTAAGGATAGCACACCTGAGAATCGTCTAATAACATAGATTAATGTCCACTAGATGGGTGATCACTTAGATATGCACTGTAAACAACCAGCTGCTTTTTTGCCAAACAAATCCAAATTTAGTGAATAAGAAAAAGTTAAGCAGAAATGAACCTGTACACTACTTAGATGGGTAAACTATTAACAGTTTGAGATATTTTCATGGTTTTATAAAGTTATCAAGTTGAATTCTTATTCTAAAAGTCAAATTTCAAGAATTGGCTTTTATAAATGATTCTTTGTTCTATATATGAAGGTAATTTTAAAAGATTTAAGCCTCACCTAGAAAGAAGAGCCATAGCTGAACATTTTTGTTGAGACAACACACTACCATTTCGTATAAAACTAGAAAAACCAATTCAGATTTCTGTCTTAATTTTTGTGAGAGTGATGCCCATACAAAGGTGAGAGATGTGCAACAAATTCAAAATCTGAGTGAGGCTTAGAAAAATTTTTGAATGACCCTCGTATTTATCAAGTTTAAAAGACAACTCTTAATGTAGTCAACAAAAATGGGTTTTGTTTAAAGTTTTACTAAATGATCTCTAAACCAAAGAGCAGTTCAGCCCAGTTGGCTGGGGCTGCAGAATGCACTGACTGCATCTCTGCTGAGGGGTAAGACCCTGCCTCCCCATGAGTGTCCTGGATATGACACTAAGCAATCTGATGATGAGGATCCACAAATGTGGAGTAACACTTCCTTGCCATCACTGCTAGGTCGACTCTGGCCTGGAGTGGTAGCACCTGATAGGGTCCTATCTATGGGTCAAATAGAACTGTTTGACATTTAAACTGTGTGCAAACAAATGACATGCTAAATAGAACTGTTTGATCATTTAATTGCGTGTAAACAAACGACTGAGGTTTGTTTGAATTATTAGTTATACATAGCAATACTTGGAACTATTTAACTTTGTTAATTTATGCTAAATTGAATTGTTAGAAATAGAACTGTTGAATCATTTATCTGTGTGTATCTACAAAATGTGTTTACAAATCATATATCTAATATATATGTAAAAACAGGATTTGGTATTAAATAATCAACAATGGTTGATATGCTATAAAACCAAACTAAAGAAAAGTTCTTCTGGTGATTTGAAAAGCCATGAATGACTTTCTTTAAATGAAATAATGTAAGTTCTTGACTTATTAAAAAAGAGAAGAAAAAAAAATCATATCTTGGTTATAAAAATTTATGCTAAAAACAAATATCACATGACATATATTCTAACCAATAATTTTCACAGTATAGTTACCCAAACATATATAAGAACCTCTGTCTTTGTTGTTACATATATATTTCATTCAGTAAATTTAATCAATTCCAGCTGCTACTAATTATAATTAATTCCTTCATTTCTTGATTGATTAAACAAAAGAAAAAAACGTAGTTCTGAAACAGAACCTTCTTTTTTTTTAATCAATCAAGAAAGAAGGAATTAATTATAATTAATGGTCACCAACTTTATATATATATATATATTACATAAAAAGGGGCGATGGGTCAGTTATCTAAATTAAGCAAAAATGAAAATTTCATCTCTTTTATTAGATACCAAAATTACATTACCACATTTTAAAATACTATAGATTAAATTTATTCAAAGAAATCAACATTGACTTCAACCAAGGCTTGAAGACAACTTCAGAATCTCTTGCAAGCCTTTCAACAGTCTCCTTGTTTGAATACGTAAATGCTGCTGTTATCTTTGCCTTCAATTCACCTTTGTGTTGTATGGATTTTTTGGGTTTCTTAATCTATCGTGCCTCACACATAATAATCAAGGGCATTGCAATCAGAAGTTAGGAGTGATGTGGTTGCATAAATTTTCTTATGGTCAACATTGGGTTCTCCAGCTTGTATAGCATGGTGCAGTCCTGTTGCAAAACAGGATTTTCCAGCAGCCACCCACTGGATCCAGGGCAGCATTACCTCCTCCAGACATTAGATGTTGGCCTCCATGTTGAGTCTGAAGCCATGTGGGAAGTTAAATGGAGGCATAACATCACCATCCCTAGTGATCACCCCAAACACCATGAGGTAGACTGGGTGTTTGGTCATCTGATTGTGGCAAAAATTTTCTCATCAGGGAAAAACCAAAGCATGTTTAGTTGAAGAGAATGCTAGAGTTTGTTTGAAAGCACGGTCTTTCCTCTTGTTCTTCATGGCCTTTGATAAAAATTGGCCTTTTCTTGTATGAGAAATACCAAATGTCTTCAGGCACTACTTGCTTGATAAGAAACTTAGACACTCCCAAGTCCCTGGCTATGGATCTGACTGACTTAATCATGGCCTGGATCTTGTTAACAAATTTGGAAGTTCTTTTCTCATCAGAACGATCAGAGTGAGGCCTCCGAGCTGCTGTAGCTTCAAAATAACCATTGGACTCATCTAATTCTTTTCAAATCTTTTGCACTTTCTCAGATTGACACTCAAACACTCTGAAATCTTCATATTGACGCTTCTAGCATGAATGCCAAGCAGTACAGCATGCTGTTTCCAAATTTTTAGAGAAGTTAATTGTGAGTAAGTGCTGCTTTCTTCACAGTGCCTAACCGACTCTAATTTTGCTGCACAGTAGACAAAACCTGAAATAAACATCATGCACACGCAAAATTAATAATTTAAAATGATGACACTATATTCATCACACCCACTGCGTGTGTGTGTGTGTGTGTAAATATATATTTATAATTTGTTTTAGTTTATCAAAATTAATATAGTACCTACATTAAATCAAAATTTTCTGGGTAGTGAGTAGTCTCTGTCCTGGGGTAACTGATATATCCCTGAGTATAAAGCCTTTCAGCAACTTGCATTGTGTGGTGAGGACTCATACCTGAAATAGACAAAATACAAAAAACATCAAAAATTAAAAAAAAAATTTTGATTAAATATCACCGTGGAGTTTTGTTCTTTGGAAAGAACAAGGCCCGGGTTTTTTTTTGGGTTTTTTTTTGCTTTGTGCCAGATTTGTGGTGTTTTTATCATTTTTATCACCTGCAGGCTTATTTCAAATTTACACTTAAAAAATAAAATTATAACTGTGACTTTCCTGCTGATATCAAGTTATGTATTTTCAGAATTTATAGTTTTCTTTAAGGAGAAAAATCCTGATTTTGGTTGATGGATAGATTTTAATAACATGTCAACCTGTCTAGAGTTATTTTATGCCTAGAAGTTAGGGAACCACATTCATTCTACATTTACATTTTTGTGTAGTTGTTTAGGAGGTTTATTTTGCACATAATCCTATAGAATAAAAATAGTTTTTAAATAGATTTGACTCATAGAGAGGTTATAGTCAGTCGGTTTCTTTGTTTTAATGGCAAATCAACCCTTGTGGGTTATTTAATGCCAAAGTCATCCTTGGTGAAGAACGGTAGCAATACTATTATCTGTGGGAGAGAGAAAGGAGTTCATACCTTTCCTAAGAGTATTAGTCTGAAAGTGAAGGTAATAGCGAGACTTGTTTACTATGATGGTACAGTTCAGTATGTTAGCCACTATTTCATAGGACACCCCACCAACTAGATAGATCCCTAAATACAACCACTCCAGGTCAAAGTGGACGTGAAAGTAATGGCAATGAAGGTGTACTCCAGAACTGGAGCCTCACCATCAGCTGTAGTTTAGTGTCATACCCAGGACACCTAAAAAAACAAAAAAAACCTTTATAGTAAATATAGTCAGCATATACTAAGCCCTACAGACAGAGCAGTCATTTTAGTAGATTGTATCAAGCCTCAAAGCTGACCTTCAAAAACTGTTGCAAGCAGCCTAACGAAGGTCTTGCATTATAAAACAGCAACACCAAATCAACATACTTTTAATATATCTTTTTTTTTTAAAAGTGATTTCCAACCAGAAGCCTTTATGACACTCAACTTTTAAAAAATAAGTGAAGGAAGCTTTTGGAATATTTGTTGCTTGTCTATTAATTTCTCTAATACTTAGTCAAATCACCTGCATTAAAAGATATCAAAGAATACCTCTGTTATTTGGGAAAATCCAATTGGAAATTTTCGACACACTCCACAGCACAATGGCTCCAAGATTCTTGGCAAGATTGAAGTCAGTTGAATTTCCTGGTGACCTTTAAAGTAAAATTCAAACCTTTCCAACTTGTGTGTAGCTCTGAAAACAGCATATGCAAAGAGACTTCTTGGTTTTCAAAGGCAACTCATTTCTTTACCTGAATTATCATTGTCATGAAAATCCGAGAAATCTGATTTTAATGACATGAAAACCTTTTTAGAGTTATTTTATGCCTAGAGGTTAGGCAATCAACATTGATATTTTCATTTTTGCATAATTGTTTACAAGTTTTTTTTTTGCACATGGTCTTATTGAATACAAATAAGTTGTAAATAGATCTATTTGACCCATAGATGAGGTTCTAGCAACTACTACAACTCTTGGTTAAAGTGTATCTGGGATTAATGGCAATGAAGAGATAATCCACACTTCCCAGACCTGAAGCCTCACCATCAGTTACAGTTTAGTGTTATACCCAGGACACTCCTCTGCAGGGAATAGTCAGTGTATTCTAAGTCCCATTAGCAGGATGTCTGAGAAATCTGTACATGAATGTCATTACTTTTTAAGTTCCATCAAGCTACGTGCTACTTAAGGGCAAAACATTCAGCTACATTTTTTTTCTTTATAATGAGACACTGCAGCTTCTTAACAGTCCTAAGTTACCGGTTAAAAATAAAAACTAAGTTGCTTCCCTTAACAAGAGAAAATATGCTGTGTTAATATTATGGAGCAAATTCTAAGATGAATATTTTGCAATATAAAAAGTGGGGTTAACCTTGCTTCAAAAAACCTTGCAACTATTGCAATCAAATTGCTTAAAATCTATTAAGTATTTACCTAATGAGGAACTGGCAATCCTCAACATTTCTACTGTGTTCAGCGCTTGTGGACGGGGTTTTGTTTTTTCCTTTTTCACCACGTCAGTCACTCTAAAGAAGAGAGAGAGAGAGAAATAAAAGATAAAAATAGCTTTGTATCTTTCACGATAAAACTTAAGTATTAAAAAAGTACAAATATTTGTAAAGAAATTACAAAAGTTGTAAGTACCCCAAGAACCTACCTAGCTGAATCGGCAGATTTAATCATCCCTAGGAACATCTGTACAACTTCCTTATCAAATACCCTGCCACGGTCCCATTCAACTGGGAATGTTTTACCATCAGGGTGAGCTACCTGTAGTGATAATACCAAAGAGTTAAAATAAATTTTAGGTCAAACATCATTTTTGTGATTTTTTTCATTACATATTCAGTTTGATCAAGAAAAATCATGTCAAGGATAATTTGATAGTTTAGAAGTGTTTTAGATAATTGAAATATATTTCTAATAGTGCAAATTACATTTCTAGTTTAGAAAATATTCTTACCTTAATTTTGGTTGTTAACTAAAATTTCTTGGAAATCCATAGGTTAAATAGTCTAATGATTAAAACCATTATTTTTCAATATTCTACCAGTTGATCAATTACAAATAATTTTTAATTTGAAAATTTCAACTCAGATGTTGCTGTAGCAAAAAAAAATCCTTGATGTATATCTATTGACATGAAAAAACAAGTTTAACCAATTTTCTTTCAACAAGTCTTTTTTAAAATGAAAAACAGAGTTTTGCTCTGAAAGTCAGACATGATACAACCATTAGCTTAAAAATAGAGATCATACGTTCCTGATTGGATCACAATTATTTTTGTTGAAGCTTATCTTTTTTTCACATAAAACACTTGAATATCTAACTGAAAAGATGGTTAATGTGGATTCATTTTATGAACAAATTGATAAGCATAATTAATAAAATGAAATGAAACTTACCTGTACATTAATGACCCAATAAGATTCTGGCTTAAAGGATTGAATTTTGTCATGTCTCTCCACACAAAATCCTAAGGTGGGAGATTGACATGGGCCATAAGATACCAGAGTACTGTCCAGGTTACCATATTTGCCCTATGAAGAAAATGGAATCAATTAGAATCAAATTATTTCCAATTATCATTTATCTACTCTTGTACTGCTGATTGTGGAAGTCATTATTATTTTTTTATATCCTAAAGAGTGTTCTTAATTTTGATCCTCTCTTATAAGTGTGTGTCTGGACTGCCCAAAACATTTGGTTTGATAGTGTAGACTAGGCATGGGCAACCTTTTTTTGAGAAGCGGGCCACAAGAGACATGGCTCATCACTAAGTGAGACACATTACTAAAGAAACTCAAAATTTTTTGTTGATGGTACCACAACCATTTTCACTAGACAAGACCATATGCATAAGCTTCTGCCTTAGAAATTGGAAAAACATTAAAATTCTTTTTCTTTAGTAAAAGGATCTATAAAACATTAAAGTCTTGGTATACTATCACTACGATGATACATTATGGAATGGAGATCAATCAATCATGCAACAGTTATTCCCTACTGACACCAGCTTTCCCAAACATTTTTAAGAGAGAGAGCATGTGTGTGTGTGTGTGTGTGAATGAAAAAGTGAGGATGAAATGAGACAGACAACAACATTCTAATAAACATTACATTCCTAATGAAATTAAGCCATTCAGAAAGCCCTAAATGCTGCAGTTTGTCTTTCTTTACATTGTACAGATAGCAGGAATTGAAAATCAGATATCAATATATGGATGCTTGAAACTCAACTCTGTGAGATGTATTAGTACAAGTCAAGAGTGCTAATCTATTGTCTGTTTAATTATCTATATAGACCAGGAAAGGATAGATAGGTTAAAGTTCCAAATAATACCACTTGGTTAAATGTAAGCAGTTTATTTGATAGTTGAGAGTTCAATTCCTGGGTAAGGCAGTGAAATCCATGTACAATAGTTCAGGCAGAAGTGGCATTGCAAGGACAAATTAAAGAATTAACTATAATGAGATATCTTCAAAGCATGGATTGTGGAATGATAAGTCTACTCTCCAGGAATTAATTAAAGAGTTCTCTTTAAATCCAAAAAAAGTTGAAAAGTACAATGACTGAAATAAAATAACTAATAACCTAGATGATTGATTATTTTATGCTTAGAGATTAGCAAATTGTATTCATTATATGTTCATATTTACATTTTTTGTATAATTGTTTCTTAAGAGGGTTTTTTTTCCGCACATGATCCTATCAAATATGAATAATTTTTAAACAAATCTACTTGACCCATAGATGGGTCAGAGTGCACATAGGAGTAATGGTAAGTTACTCTATACTCCTTAGATCTCCAGAACTGAGCCTAACCATCAGATGCTGTTTAGGGTCATACTCAGTAAAGCCCTTTTGGTGGTGGTAGTAGTGGGGGTTGGACTTACCCTTCTGCAGGTAGTAATAGTAGTAGTGGGGGTTGGGCTTACCCTTCTGCAGGAAGTAATAGTAGTAGTTGAGGGGGGGGGTCCTTACCCCTTTTGCAGGTGGTACAATCAGTGTATCTAAACCCTACTGACATAGCATAAAACTAAGATGAGGATACCAGTCTGAATAATCCAGTTTATAACACTAGCTTATTTCATTGTGAAAAAACAAAGTAAAAAAGTTAAAAATTGAAAATCAAAAATATTAAGAGACCGTTTCAATAAAAGTAGGAAAAAAGAAAAAAAAAAAAAAGAAGTTAAATAAGATTAAACAATTTGCAGGTCATATGATACCCAGTAAAAACCTTAAAAATATATTAGAGATTTTTAGTTAATCTAGATCAGTGTTTCTCAACCGGTGTTGCTTGGAACCTTAGGGTTCTGTGAGAAACAATAATAAATAGGCTAATGAATTTTTAAATATTTAGTTTTATATTTGTAATTTTACTATATACATATGGCATAGTGTTATAAAATTCTTGGTTATTATAATAAAAGCTTCAACTTTTTATATAATCTAAAATGTTAATAATCATATGGAATGTATTTAGCAATATCTATAAGGTGGTAGTATAATTAGTGGACAGAGCCTGTATGTGGCAAATTTGTGTATCATTGAGTGACTCACTTAAGTACAGGTTCCATTTACTGTGGCTATCCGTTTACACTGTGCTTTCTGGTTTTTATCCGACATTTAGGAATACTATATAAATTGTAAAAATTAAAGTATTCTTTTTATTATTTTTTGTATCTAGGTCTGAGACACTTGTAACACAAACATTTTAATATGTTTTTTAATTAATCAAAGAAATTTATCTTGATTTTAAATTTTAAATAATTTAAGACATTAATACTTTTATTAGAGAAACACATGGTATAACAGTTATTGTCTTAGGACTTGGTAAACCTATTTCATAACCAGGATGAAGCCATTTGCATTTCCTTTTCATGCTAGTATCCTTTGGAAAGGTATGAATCTATCTATTTACCCCTGAGTTATAGGTAAATAAATAGTAGGGCAGACTTGATTCTTTCGCCTTATTAGGACAACAGGTCGAGAAGAAGGAAAACTCTGAATTCAAACCAGCTGTACTTCAATTAAAAATTGTGTTACCTCCTGCTTGTGGTAGAGGATTTGGGTTAATACAAACTTCTCTGAAAGAGGAGTGGTCAGATTTACCTGAAAGAATTTAGTTTGGTATCGGGTAAAGGCACATCCAATTCTAAGGTCAAGTTCCTGCCGAGCATCCACAGACATGGCCTCGTTCTCATTTGGGTGAGCAAGATTATTCATGGCACGTTTGACATCAGTTTCGGTAATGGCACTGAATCGAGCACGGTAGACTGTCTGGAAATAAAGGTGGGGGAGGATAAAGAACAATAAATAAAGATTTAAAAGAAAAAAGTTTAAAAAACACCCCCAAAAATAAAAAAATATAACCATGTATTTTCATTGTTTATGAGTAAGTTAGGTTACAACACTGACCATTACATCACAAACATTGAGTGTTTGCTAATGGTCCGGGAGACTGGGGTTCAATTCCAGGTCGAAAGACTTAAAAAAAAAAAAATGGTACTTGATACCTCCTTGCTTAACACTCAGTATTATAAGGTATGTATCAAGGGGAAAGTGGAGCAATCCAGGGAAAGGAGTAGCACCCACCCACACCTCAGTGTAGTGGCTATTGAAAAGGGAGCCTTTGGGTCGCCCTCAAATACAGTTGCCAACTTTACTTGTATTAAAAAAAATGAGTTTAAATATTACAAACAATTCCATAGTTACCTACCCTTACAATCTGGACAATGTTACATTGTAACCTAACAAAAAGTTACTGAATAAGAAATAACCAAAAAGGAGGTTGGAAATAAATGGAAATCTTTATAACATCAACAAAATACAATAATTGCCTGCAGTGTGAAGAAGGTAACCCACAGCTAGTGGTGAACTACTTAGTGAGCATATTACCCCCACTTAAAGTGCCCAATCGGCTGGAGCTGTAGAATACACTGACTGTATGACTCCTCCAACAAGGGTCCAGGTTATGACACTAAACGATCTGATGGTGAGGCTCCATTTATGCTGGAGCTTTGGGAAATGCAGAGAACTCCTTCACTGCCATCACTCCCAGGTCCACTCTGGCCTGGAGGGGTAGCAGCTGATAAGGTCCTCTCTATGGGTCAAATAGAACTAAACTGTAATTATACTAAACTGAATTGTTCAAAATAAGGTTTGGTTTGGTTTCTTTGTTTAATGGCATATGAACCTTTGTAGGTTATTTAATGTCAAAGCTATTCTCCTAGAACAGTAGTGGTACTATTTAACCCATAGCTTGGTGTTCAAAATAAGCTGTTTTGACATTTAACTGTGTATAAACAAAACTGTACTAATACTGAACTGAATTGTTTGAAACCAGTGTTAAATGACCTGAAAAGGGTTGATACGCCGTCAAACCAAACAACCAACCTCTCTTACAATAGTGTCCAACGAATTAATGAGGATTGGGACACACCCATTAATGCTCATAGGTACAGTATATAACAGTCGTCATAATAGGAACTGGACACAACTACCCTAGTTCAAATCTTGAACAAGGCTGTTTACATAGTGCTAATCTCTCTCTGGGAAAGATATGCATCCAACTATTCTCCTTCCAGCTAAGAGTAAATAGTAGGGCAGACTGGGCTATTTAACCTTATTATGGCAACTGGTCTAGAAGAAGGAAACTCTGAAATCAAATCATACCTGGAGAGAGATGGGCTGCACTAGGCTATTCTATAGCCCAAGATATGTTATGTGAGTAGCATTCCCATGACCAAACCAAGTTATGAGATAAGTAATGTTCAACAGGAGCCCCAAATACAAAAAAAAAAATGATTTATTCATTTTCATGATATCTAGTTATAACAAAAGAAATGAAAATATCATTGACCAAAGACAAGTGATGTACATAGAGGATACACAAATATCTAGTGAGTAAAAAACTTTAAGTCTGCTAGTTTTAGGAATAAATTTAACATCAGTTTTTGTAAAAAGCTTGTGAAAATATAGACCAGGCATGGGCAACCTTTTTTGAGATGTATAGTGCATCATCAGTTAGGCTGCACTCCTAAAAATAAATTCAAGATTTTTTGTTGAAGGTACCAAAACCATTTTCCCTACCGAAGACCATATGGGTAAGTATCTGCCTTAGAAACAGGGAAAAGTGATTTTTTTTTCTCTTTCGTAAAAAGCCATGGAAAGTAATCGAGAATAAGTATTCAATGGTCTCAACACCTGAGTAATTTTCTGTATTTGTTTCTTTCTTTCTAATGGCATATCAACCTTTGTAGGTTATTTAATGCCAAATCCACCCTTCTAGAAGAAGTGATACTATTTATTTAACCCATAGCTTGGAGGATAAGGGTGTTCATACCTTTTTCAAGGGTATTTGTCTGAAAGTGAACATAATAGGGCGACTGGAGTTTGAACTCACTCACGATTCTGCTGTCCATCACTTTAACCATTATACCGGGAGGACAACCCCTTCATAAAAAGATCTTTTTGATAAAAAAGTAAAGTCTTTGTATAATATTATTGCTGATATCAATGTGATAAACACATACTACTGCTGTGATACATTACAGAATAATTCAAAGAAAAAATGAATACGTGGGGGAAAAAAAATTTTTTTTAAAATCAATGTATTCAATATGACTCGAGTATCAAAGAAAAAAAAATTAACTCTGTTCATAATTCATGAAAACTATTATTAAACTATTTTATTAAAACTTTAAATTATAGGTGCATATTTGACAATCTGACAAATAAATTCATTTGTCACTTTTAAATTGAAAGGCAACATTAATATAAACATACAAATGTACATAAAAGTAGTAAGATTGGTTCTTAATTTATTCATTTGACTTGCTGCACCTAAGATAATGAACAAGTGATTTGTGAACAAATCTATGTTACCTGATCACAAACACGTTTCATCTGTGACCTTACAGCATCAAGAACTTCAAAGCAAATGTTTTCTCCTTCTTTATCACAATCCAACCATAAAACCAAAACATCAATCCCTTTGGCCTGTAATAAAAAAGGATATAAGAGTTAATATACATAGAGATGTAAAAAGTCATCAAACGTATTGAACACAAAAAAACAATAGGCAGCTGACATAAAAAAGATTAAAACAATTGATGTAGTTTATGACAATTTATGACTGTTTGATATTTGGTTGGAGTATCCATTAGCATTAGATGCTGTGGTTTTTCTCTTATGACCACAACCTTTTTTTGATGATAATTACCAGTTTTTTTAATCATAATTTCCATTTTTTTTAATGATAATTTCCAGTTTTCTTATAAGTTTTGAAGCAAACATCAATTAATGAATGACAGTTATTTCTTTGCGATATTGCAAAGTAACAGTTCAAAATCATTATATGTTACAATTTGACCTTTTTCAAAATCAGACAACTGTTTACATCCCATTAGCAAAGGACTAATTACAAATTATGATATCAAATTAAGGAAAAGAAATTTATTTTTGATATTACTGAAAATTTTCTTTTTAGAAAATTATAACTTTTCCCAACAACTACGAGAATTCTGACAAAAAATAATCACTTCCTATGTGTGTCTACACCATTAAAGTTTCATTAAAATTTGTGGCAATAATAAAAAAAAATGAGTTTTCCTACTGTCTTTGTCCAATACTGTATTTAGTATTTTTCAATTCTCAGTTAAATTTCTTTAAATATTTTCCAGATAAATCTAAGAATTTGAGTAATATAAAACCAAAATATTGAAAAGAGTAGCAAAAATGATGAGATCTTAATATAAACAAGATTGTCCTTTTGTAAGCCATTAGATCATATAAAAGATGCATCTTTCTTTAAAACCTCAAGATATCAACTGAAATAAAGGAAACAAAATTAAATCAATCTGATCGTTTGATCAGAATTTTTTAAATGAAGAATTATCATTAACAACCAAGATGATGAGTACATCAGGGTTTAAGAAACTCAAGTCAGATTGATTGATTTTAATGGCATGTCAACCTGTTTTGAATTAATTTATGCCTTGGGCTTAGGAAATCATGTTCATATTTACATTTTTTGTGGAATTATTTCTTAAGAGTTTAAAAAAAGTTTTTACTAACAGTCCAACCAAATATGAATAATGTTTAAACAGATCTATTTGACCCATAGATAGAACCCAAACAGGTACTACCACACTAGGTCATAGTGGACCTAGGAATAATTGCAAAGAAAGGGTACCCAACATTCCCTAGATCTCCAGAACTGGAGCCTCACCATCATATCGAGGATACCCCCTCTTTTTTGGAGGGAAGGTGTTTACTCCTCTACAAGAGATACAGTCAGCATATTCTAAGTCCTACTGAAAGGGTGGAAAATTAAGTCAGAATACCAAACATTCGCACATTAAATTCACAATAGATAGCCAGGTTTAGCAATTCTTTTATTTAATCGAAATCTGGGTAGTAAACAATATTGATGCATCAGTAAGTTTAATATGATTAAAATATTGGATTTTGGAATTGTCAAAACAAAAAATCCCCCAAAAACAAACAGAACCCCCCCACTATGTCTTCAAGGTAATTTCACTCCAACTGTGTCTAGTGTTCTAATATCAACTGCATATGATTTTCACCTATCAAAACAAGAGCATAAGTTAATTAAGCAAACTTCACATCCATTCTTCCTGTGGCAGTCAAGTATGTAGGATTGTAGAAGTGTTACTGTCTGAATTCATTTTTCATGTCAGATTCTTCAAATAATGCATCTAATTGCGTAATGGTGGTATCAAAATACTGGGATAAAGTGACTTGATATCTAGAGGTAATGTTGGCAGAAAAATACTTCTGTCACTAATAGAACACAGGCAGAGCAACATCTTTGCCATTTTAGTAATAGCTCAATGTGAGGCATTTTCTTATTGGCTGCTAGTTGATTATTTCAATGTTAATGTATAGAAAATAATTTGCCCACTCTAGAAGTATTAAAAAAATCATCTGCCTGTGAAAGGGTTAAAAGGTTTGGTTTGGTTTGGTTTGGTTTCTTTGATTAATAGCATATCAACCTTTGTAGGTTATTTAATGCCAAATAGGTACATCACACTCCCTAGAATTCACCATCATACCCAATAGTATCACCCAATATAGTATCATACCCAATATACTCTTTTTAGAGGGGATCTTACCCCTCTGCTGAAGGTACAGTCACTGTATTCTAAGCTCTATCAACAGGCTTAAATTTCTCTGAAGAGAACATTGGATGATTACTTGTTGCTAAAATTGAAATATGGCTTTACATTGTGAAAAAAGATTGACTTACTTTATAGTCACATTTGCTGAATTGTTTAAAAAAACAAAAACAAATGAAAGTGTGGGATCTGTTTTTGGTCCGTGTCTATATTTTATTGTTTTGTTCACTGCTGGGGTTAGTGTACTTCAACTGTAGCACTAAACTGATTGATTTTAATGGCATGTTAACCCATCTAAGTTATTTTATGCCATGAGGTAAGAGAATTATATTCATATTTACATTTTCTGTGTAGCTATCATTTTTTCAAAGAGGTATTTTTACACATGGTCCTATAAAATATGTAAAATGTTTTAACATATCAATTTGGTCTATAGATGGGACTCAAACAGGTACTATCATTTCATGTTAGAGTGGACCTGAAAGTGATGGTAATGAAGGGATTTCATACTCAGATTTTCAGAGCAGCAGGTGAGTCACTGTGATGTAGTGGCTAATGTGCTAGACTGTGACGACATAGCGAGTTTGAATTACAGTTATGCTATTATGTTCATTTTCAGACTAATACTTGTGGGAAAGATATGAATCCTCTTATCCTTCCTAGCTATGGATTAAATAGTATCACAGCTGTTGTTCTGAAAGGATAGCTTTGGCAAAAATAATCTACAAAGTTTTATATGCCATAAAAAAACAAAAGAAAACATCTCTCTGACTGGAGCCTCACCATCAGATGCAGTGTCATACCAAGGGCACCCTTTTCTTGAGAGGGTGGAGTCTTACTTCTCTGAAAGAGGATAAAGTCAGCATACTCTAAGCTGCATCAACAGAATGATATAGCATTGGAGACCGTAAGCATTTAGGGACTTATAAAAAAAAAAAAAAAAATATAAGCGTCTCCTTCACTTGACCATAATAAATTTAGACAGTTTATAGTCAATATATACTTGACTTGGCTTGGTCTGGTTTGGTTTGTTTTCTTTGTTTAATGGCATACTAATCATTGTGGGTTATTTAATGCCAAAGCCATTCTTGAAGAATAGCATTACTATTTAACCTATAGCTGACAGGATAAAAGGGTTCATACCTTACTTGAGGGTATAAGTCCGAAAGTGTAATAGAATAAACTTGGGTGTACCTATTGAAAGTGTACTCAATAAAATGTTCCATTAGATAGTATTACCAACCCGGCTACATAGCTCTCTTTTTCAATTTACACATACCATTATTGGGTTGATGTGAAGTTTCTGCATCTATTATTAAGTTGATTTACCTTTTTGTAGAGTCACACTCTGAGGCTGCTTTTATTTCCAGCACTGCTGCTGCTTTAAATATAAATAACTTAACCTGCTGAAAAGCTTGATCACATTCTTCACTAATGACCCAGGCATCACTCAAATCTAAGTAGTTTCATTTTTTTTTCTTCTTCATTTAGGTTAGGTAAGAAAATGCTGAAATGTCTCAAAGCTTACAGTAATGTAATAAAGAACCCTTAATTTCTAGGTACCAAAAACAAAAAGTGTTATTATCATATATTGCTTATAATGAATGACCCCTAACTTTTAGCTATGTCAGCCTACAAAAATATTTCTTCAATAACCAATGACTTAATACTAATATTTATTTACTTTCAAAACTACTGTAATACAATCAAAATCAATGCAATACTGCAAATAAACAATGAAGTAAAGGCTTTGATGAAGCATACTGTGTTTGCTGGGATATACAAAATATACAACCCCACCACTTTTACTGACGGACAAAAGAATTGATAATATAATAATTACATATGTAGTTGATTAAGTACGCTTGAGATGTATTACTTTTTGATAGACAAAAATCACATGGTATTGTCTAAAAAATTCTGAACAAAGCTAGTCTGGCCCAACGCGTTTCCACGTAGCCCAGCTAGTGCCTAAACAAAAGCTTTTAGTCAAGATAATGAAACTTTTACGTAACTTTGTTTACTATTTATAATATTTGTACTTATCATATGCGTTGGTGTTATAAATAGTAAACGATATTCAGTAAAAATTTTATTATTCTAACAAATAGCCTTTGTTTAGGTACAGGCCATGTAGGGACACTTTAGATAGAATTTATGACAATGGCTTAGAAACAAGGTAAACTTTGACTCCTTGTTTCTGAGGTCTTAAAAAAATTGTTCAATTTCAAGGTAAATTATTTTCACTAGAAAGCAAGCAATAAGCTATTGGAGCCTGTTGTCAATATGAAATCAGTTAATTTCATTTTGTTCTATCTGCCACATTTTGGTCTCATAGTCCAAATTACCATATGGAAAAACAAGTAGCAGTTCCCATGTCACCCTAAAACACTATATATGTTCATTTTTGATGTGTTCTATCAGAAAATTTTTCATAAAGTCAATATAAACCCATAAAATCCTGTCAAAACATACATCAAGCAAAAGGAAATTGATTTATTCATATGTTTATCAAGGTTGTGTATATGTATTGTTTTTTAAACTTTTTATCAATGAGACAGGAGGAAAAAAAAAAAAGAAAAGAATATTTGGACACCCAATTTTCACTTGCAGGAAGTGGGGGGGGGGTGAACATTGCTTATTTATAAGAACTCACAATAATGTGAACCAGGTCAAATTTGGCAGAGAAATGATATAAAGAATGCCATGTCACATAGCAGTTTAGATTGGTCAGTTCCTTTTGTCATAAGCTGTTCTCAGAGTTCAGCTTTTGTGCTATAGTCACTTTATTTTCAATCATAAATTATCAATTTTTCATGGATTTTTATTTTCAAAAATGTTCTTATTTCTTTTTAAAAATATATCATATCCAATTGTTAAAAATTTCTATAAAAAGCATGCATCATCTATATTGATATACCTTAAAAATAAACAAACCTAGGATTCTCTCAGGCCACTACCTGCTTTATAGTAAAATTTTCATTGGGATGAGGAAGATATTTCCTACTTATATTTATATGGTTGAATTTTTTTTTGGAAGAAATACTGTTTTTTTTATAATTCTGAGAGAATCTTTGATATTATAAACAGTTTCTAAGCAATTGAAAAAAACTTGGAAGAAAAAAAAAACCCAAAAAAAAAAAAAAAAAGAAAAGTTACTAAACTTGAGTTATTTTAACATAGATTTTAAATGTATATTTACATTTTAACCTTGTGAACTAACAATATTGTAGGTTAATGCCAAATCCGGTATATATATATATATATATATATATATATATATATATATATATATATATACGCTCCCCTCATGGGGGTTGAGCACTCTGGTGAAGGAATTTTCGGCTGCCACTCGCATAATGCAAAGCTCTTTGAACGAATTGAGCACTCTGGTATCCGGTAAGGTATAAAATGTAAACAAATGAACGCTACTACTTAATACCTTATAATTCCCTAGCTGATGTGGTACGCTTGTTGGCTGAGCGGTCTGGTACTAAGTCTAATCTAAAGTTGGGTGGGTTTTGATCCTAGCTTCAAGCGTCCTACATGTCTAGCCACACTGAAGAGTTGTGATACAACAAAACAGTCTGTCTGTGGATGACTATATATATATATATATATATATATATATATATATATGGGGTTTCCAAATCATATATATCTAAGTTAAATAGTTCCAAGTATTGCTATGTATCACTAACAATTCAATTAAACATCAGTCATTTGTTTACACAGTTAAATGATCAAACAGTTCTATTTCAAACAATTCAGTTTAGCATAAATCTTGTTTATGCTTAGTTTAAATGTCAAACAGTTCTATTTGACCCATAAAAAGACCCTTCCACGTGCTACCACTCAAGGCCAGAGTGGACCTGGGAGCAATGGCAATGAAGGGGTACTCTGCAATCCCCAAAGAGATTGTTTAGTGTTCATATCCAGGATACTTGCTGGGAGAGTTATACCCCTCTGAAGAGATGCAGTTGGTATATTCTACAGCCCCAGCTGACTGGACTGATGTTTTTTGAATGAAATTAGTAACTAGAAACATTAATAAACTGAGGTTTGTAAAAATATTACTTACACATTGATAACTATATCATTCACAATTTTATTCAAATCCAAGTCTTAGGTCAAAATTAATGACAAGGTATTTTGTAATTTTACAATACAGCTATGAAGGGGCACTTTAGTTTCCTGCTAAAAATTATTTGTACAGAAGGGTAACAAAAAAATATCAATAATAGTAGGATTTAGACCTTTCCTAAGGGTATTAATACTATAGGAAATGCAAACAGCCTCATCAAAGATTTGAACTTTTGTGGCCAAGTCCACTTCCTATGATAATCACTATGCCATGAGTGCCTCCACTTAGAGTCAATATCCATTATTAATTGCTTGAAATTTGCAAATTCCTGAAATATGGTATCAAACTCTTTCATGTTTTTTTCCTAAAATTTATTGTTCAATGCATAAAATATCTTCATTGACCGCTTAAAAACATTTTAAAATTTTATCATGTTAACAGAAATTAACTTATTCAGGATATGTAGTAGTAGTCGTCCGACTGTAGTTGAGGGCGACCTGAAGGCTCCCTTTTCAATAGCTACTACACCAAGGTGTAGGAGAAGGTGCTACTCTTTTCCCTGGATTGCTCCACTTACCCTTGATCAACACCATATAATGCTGTGTTAAGCAAAGAGGCATCAAGTACCATCTTTTAGTATTTGGTATCATTCAATCTGGGATTGAACCCCAGTCTCTCGGACCATTAATAAACACTAACTGTTATGCTAATGGGCAGGTTTTAAAAATAAAATTTTAAAAAGTGCTATTAATTGAGAAAAAAAAAGTATTATATATATTTTTTGAATTTATTATAGCACCGGGACATTGGCCCAGCGGTTAGAGTGTTCGCCAATGGCCCGGGAGACCTGGGTTCAATCCCAGGTCGAGTCATACCAAAGACTTTAAAAATGGAACTTGATACCACCTTGCTTAACACTCAGCATTATAAGGTACGGTTCAAGGGTAAAGTGGAGCAATCCTGAGAATGGAGTAGCGCCCTCCCCTACACCTTGGTGTAGTAGCTATCGAAAAGGGAGCCTTCGGGTCACCCTCGACTATGGTTGCTAACTTTACTTACTTATTATAATAATGGATTTTTTCAATATATAAAACTTTTGAAGTTTTTTAATTTGTTTATCTGGAATAAAGTTACATTCAACTTTTGATAGGAGATAGAAAAGAGTTAGTTAGTGGCTGGACATGACGATGTAAAGACAGCAGTTGGACAACAGACATGATGATGTGAAGACAGCTGAAAGTCGCAGCCCCCATTTTGGGGTGAGCTTCGAACCTGTGAGGGTGGACCTCATGATGAAGCACATGTTAGAACTACAGTAAAAAAAAACATGAAAGAAAATTCAAGGTCTGTCTCTTTTTCCTCATGACATGTTTCTCTTTGCTTAGCTAATGAGGCTGATTTAGTTTTCATACACTGTTTCGCTCTTCCCTACGACTAATCAAAAAGTGTAGTAGTGAATAAACTTTGGTATTAACAATCCAAGGGGTTTTTGTGGGTCTGTCACTTTTCTCATGGCAGGGTTATCACAAGGTCAGACTGACACTTAAGATGTAGTACTACGCTCATGGACACATTAGACATGTGTTGGTGGAGGTGTCTATGTAGTAGTACAAATGTCTATTGAGATCATACCAGAAAAAACTTCCATTTGAATACTATAGCATTGCAAACTTCTATTTGTGCCATGTAATGTTACAACCGTCTTTTTAGTGTGTAATGCTACATTCCTATCTAATATGAATACTTTTTAAACAATTCTATTTGACCCATAGTTGTACAGCTCATTCTGGAGATACAAGGTAATGGCAATGAAGGAGTACTCCACACTACCCAGAACTGGAGTCTCACCATCAAATACAGTTTAGTGTTATAACCAGGACACCCCATTTGTGGGGAGGGGATCTCCTACCTTACTGTAGGGGTTACAGTCAGTATATTCTAAGCCCCACTAACAGGATGGTGTTTGTATTGAAAAAAATATTGGTAAGTTAAATATTTGGAAACTATTGATTTTTAAAAAGTATGGAAGATTTGAATGAAATGTTGATTAGAAAGAGGAGATTAAAAAAAAATGATATAATTCAGATATTTTAAAAATATCTGAATTATATCATTTTTTTTATCTCCTCTTTCTAATCAACATTTCATTCAAATCTTCCATACTTTTTAAAAATCAATAGTTTCCAAGTATTTAACTTTAACTTAGTAAATAGGCTTTAATAAAGGTTTTGGTTACTTAATAGAAAGTTTTTGTTTTAAAAATAGTTTTTTAGATTTTTAAAAAAAAATCGTTATTAGAACAAAAACACTAAATTTTCTTCAATTTTAATTTAAAAGCAACCCCATGATCAAATGGGGTTTGTTACTTTTGAATTAAAGAGTAAAGAAAATTTGGTGTTTTTGTTTCAAGGATTATTTAACTTTTTTAACCAAATTTTCTTTCCCAAGATCTAATTTGCTTTTGAAAAATTGTCAGACAAATTTTTTTATCTGGCTTTTCAAAAAAACTGCTGGTTCACAAGGTTAAAATGCAAATATACACTTTAAATTTAAGTTTAAACTTTTAAATAAAACATTTTTTTTCTTTTTTTTTTTTTTTTTTTTACTTTGATGTAATTTTTTTTTTTTTTACATCAAAGTTTTTATCAAGAACTTTAAGACTTTGTTTATAGTATCAAAGATTTATTTAGTTATTCCCTTATAATTATAAAAAGCAGTATTTCTTCTATCAAGTAAAAAGCCATGTATTTATAAGTTGGAAGTATCTCTCTCGTCTCAATGAAAATTTTACATCATAGCAGAGTACCTGCTATAATGTAAAATTTTCTCTCTCACACTCATCTCTATCCTCCATTGCTCCCAGCTAGTTGAGAAGCCTAGGTCTGCTTTTCACGGTGATTATGAACAAACTTTATGGGTATGAATTATTAAAAAAAAAAAAAAAAAAAAAAAAAAAATTAATAAAAGTCTGTATTATTGGTTTGGGATTGAGCAGAATTCCTGCAATGAAAAGTTATTTTGCCTCAGAAGCTGAACTTTGAAAATGGCTTATGACAAAAGAAAACTGACCCATGTTAAATGGCATTCTTTATTCTATTTTTCTACCAAATTTGACCATATTCTCATTACTGAGTTTTTGTTAATATGGGAAGTATACTAACACTTCCTCATACAATTATAGAAACAGGGTTAAAAAAAAAAGGGGGGGGTTCTAGTATTTGTCATTTTTTTCTAGTCTGAAGTTATCAAAAAACAATACACATAAACAACCTTGATAAACTATTACATAAATCAATGTCCTTTTTGTTTAATGTATGGTTTGACATGATTTTCTGTGTTTATGGTGATTTTTCAAATGGAACCTATTAAAAATACAAGTGTCTATAGTCCTTTAGAGTGGTGTAAGCATTGCTAAAATAAGAAGCTCTAGTGATGAGTTATATCTTTAATTAATGAGTCCATATTTACCAGCAAATTTTGCATATACGAAATTTCATTGCTTTACCATGAATAATTTTTTATGTAAGTGTGATTTGTTAATGAAAACAATGTAGTTCAAAATTTTCCAGGAAAATAGGGGCTTTTTTGTCTGCAGTTATGGATGGATTTTGATCATTTAAAAAGACAAAATCTTATATCAAACAATAATTTATAAATATGTTATTTGTTATTTAAATCTTTTTCTTGAACATTGCTAATACAACTGGGATATTTTTTTGCTTCTGACATTTCTGATGATAAGTCAAGAGCAATACAACTTCAAGTAGCCTTATACCAAGGGGATATGTAAACAACCTATTTCAAGAATTTTCCTACATTCAAACTAAGACATGATTTACGAATTAAATCAGCAGAAAAAACTAGCATTAACTATGATAGAAATAATCTACTAAAGCATATTTTGTTCAAACAAAATTTCATTCTATTTGCTTTCTGTACAAATGATTCCTTATAAATTAATTTTCTTCTTCTTCTTCTTCTTCTTCTTCTTCTTCTTCAAAAAAAAGCACCCTACCCCCACTCGTGTTGAGAGCAGTTTCTGCAGATAGTGATTTTATCAGCTTTCTGGACAAAGACTGTTGGGATCAGTTCTAATGTAAAATGTCTCGGGCTCCTCTTGATTCAGATGCCATTAAAACAAGTATTGAGGTCAAGGGAGTTCACATGCTAATTTTCACCAAGATTGAGTCATTAGTTGACAAGTCCATAGGTAACAAGCAAGCAAATTATATATATATATATATATATCATGTTGTGCTGTTAGCATAGACTTCCCTGCCTCTCTCTCACCATCCATCTCTATCCTCCATTGCTCCTGGCAGGTTTTCAAGGCTACATCCTGCATTCACACAGAGCTGCTGTAGATATGTTCTAGCTGGTCGCTCAACACTCACTCATCCGTGTGAAGGGGTACACAGGAGTATATCGCTTATGAGTTTGTCCTTACTCCTCCAGCAGCGTCCCGCATGTCTGGTTCATCTAATTTAGATGGTTTTCGTGATGGGTGGTAGGTAGCCGTACAGCTGCTGTTTTGTGGGGTGTTGCCTCCAGGACTTGTTCAATACAGCTCATAGCATTCTTGTGTAATTGCCATCAAGCTTTTTCTCCATACACCTAGTCAGTGTCCACATGGTGCATCTATATAGCAGTATTGATATGACCATTGCTTTGAAAAAAAAAACTCTGTTTTATTTTATCGGACTGGTCTGACTTCCATCTGATTGATAGCCTATCAATAGCTATCCAAGCCTTTGCTAGTCACGTGTTGATGTCATTTTTAGTAGATGAGACGCCGCTTCCTAGGTGTGTGTGTGTATATATATATATATATATATATATATATATATATATACACACACACACACACACACACACACGTTAGTTTGCAATATTTCTAAATAAAGATCGTGGTGCTAGTGGTGTAATGGTTATCAACATCAGAAATGGGCATGGTTACCCGAGTTCAAATCCTGGACAAAGCTGTTAACATTTCATATAACACTAATATCCTTGGAAAAGGTATGCATCCAACTAGTCTCCTTCCTTTAATCTTGGCATGGCAACTGGTCAAGGAGAAGGAAAACTGGATTAAAACCTGCTAAACTCTGCTCAAAAAACTAACAATACTTTACATCCTGCTTGAGAAGAGGGGTTGGTAAATAGACATATCTAATCTAGGGTACTGTAGACTAAGTGTGGATCACATATCTGGGGTAACTGACAGTCACCAAATGCTGTTGACTATGTCTATGCAAGCTTGAGAGGGGGGAGAAAAAAAAAAGCAACTTTTTTTTTTTTTTTAAAGAGAGCAATTAACTTAATGAGTTGAAAACAGAAATATCAACTTACCTCCCTTCTAAGGAAATCTGGCATATGTAAATTAGGAGAGGCTTCCTTCTTGAGAGTCGGTGCTGAAAATAGCTCCACCTAAAACAATCATAAACAAAAGAGTTTTTACAAAAAATAAAAAAAATAAATAAATGAAGAATTGAAAAAAAAAAATGAATGAAAGAAAGAAAACTAAGAATAATAATGATAAAAAAAAAGGGATTTTAAAATTATTTCATGAATAATATCTAGCAAATTTGTTATTCAATTGAACATAGTGACTGATTTTAAAGGTATGTCATCAACCCATCTAGGTTGGTTGATTGGGTTCTATGGCATATCAACCTTTGTAGGTTATTTAATATCAAATCCATTTCTATGCATATATTCAGTTCTATTTTAAACAATTCAGTTTAGCATGAGTACACAATTTAATTGTCAAAATCATTTCTATTTCAAGCTATTCAGTTTAGTCAAACAATTCTATTTCAAACAATTCAGTTTAGCTTAAGAATGCAGTTTTGATGTCAAAATAGTTATATTTCAAGCACTTCAGTTTAGCATGAGTACACAGTTTAATTGTCAAAAATATTTCTATTTCAAGCTATTCAGATTATTCAAACAGTTCTAATTTAACCAATTATTTTGTTTACACATAGTTAAATGTCAAAACATTTCTATATTAAACAATTCTGTTTAGCATAAGTACAGATTCAATGTCAAAAACAGTTCCATTTCAAATAATTCAGTTTAGCATAAGTATGCAGTTTAATTGTCAAAAAAAATGTATATTTCAAGTTATTCAGTTTACTCAAACAGTTCTAATTCAAACAATTCAGTTTAGCATAAGTATGCAGTTTAGTTCTATTTAACCCATAGATAGGGCCCTATCAAGGGCTACCAATCGGGGACAGAGTGAACCTAGGAGCAATTGTAATGAAGGGGTGCTCCGCATTCCCCAAAACCACAGCATCACTGGAACCTCATCATCAGATTGTCTAGTGTCATATCTAGGACACTCGCTGGGTGGGGGAGTCCTATCCCCCTGCAGAGAACTAGTTGGAGTATTTTACAGCCCCAGCTGACTGGGCGAAACCCACCAAGGTTTATTTCTTAGGGATTTTGATGGTATTATGTTAATTTAAAGAATAAATCTAATTTGGAACCCCAAATGAAGTCTCACAGCATTATTTCTCAAGCGAGGTAAATATTGAATTATTTTTTGCAATCAATTGTAAGTTCTATGTTACTCAATATTGAACTTAATGGTTTGGTTTCTTTGTTTAATGGCATATCAATCTTCATGGGTTGTTCAATGCCAAAGCCATCCTTGTAGAAGGTCAGCAGTGGTACTATTTAACATATAGCAGGAAGGATAATAGGGTTGATACTTTTACAAAGTATATTAGTCCAAAAGTGAATGTCATAGCACAAATGGAATTCGAACTTGCTGTCTACAATTCCACAGTCCAACACTTTAACCATTAGGTCACAAAGACTCCTTCCTTGACCTTAATAACTATCAAAGGCTGCATTTGAGTTGTTAATAAGAATATCAGTAAAAACTTCCAAGTAACATGAAGGTTTGGTTCGAAAATGATACACCAGTCCCCTGGGCTGGTCTAGGTTCGATACTAAATTATGTCTGGTTGTGAGGCTCTAGTTCTGGGTCTCTGGGAGAGTCGAGTCATCTCTTTGTTGCCATTACTCCCAGGTCCACTCTTATCTGGAGTGGTGGAACCTGTTAGGGTTATATCTATAGGTCAAATCAAATAGATTGGATTGAAAATTATTAGTATTAAATAGGAATATTTGATATGAATAATTTGCACATGGTATTAAATAGTTATATGGTTTCAAGTATTCCTATGTACAAACAACTGTTCTTCTAGAAGGATGGCTTTGGCATTAAATAACCAACAAAGGTTGATATGCCATTAATAAAAAAAAAACAACAACAACAAACAAACTAAACTATGTACAAACAAATTATTAAACAGGAATAGTTACTTAAAACCATATAAATTGTCGGCATTAAGAATAGTTACTTGAAGCTATAATTGTTTACTAATGATTGTCATTAGTTACTTGAAACCATTTAAAGAAAAAAGACAGGCTTTGGCATTAAGTAGTCTAACAAGAGTTGTTGACATGCCATAAAACCAATCAACCTAAATTAGGATAAAGAAATTTTAATTGATTATTTAACTAGTATTCAAGCTCTACATGGATAGATAAATCCAATTTTTGAAATATTCTTTTTAGAACAATTTTTCATTGATTGAAGGATTCAAATATTTTGTAGCCCAGTTGGGTGAGGCTATAGAATAAGCCAACTGCACCTCTGCAGAGGAGTCAGATCCTCCCAACAAGTGTCCTGGATACGACAGTCAACTATCTGATGGTGAGGCTTCAGTCCTGGAGCTTAGGGGAATGTAGCCTAACTCTTCATTGCCATTACTCCAAGGTCCACTCTGAACCAGAGTGGTAGTACTTGTTAGAGTTCGATCTCTGGGTCAAATAGAACTGCTTAATCATTTACTATACTTGAAAACATTTATCTGTATTCAAACAAATAATTTATATTGACTTGAATAATTGGTATTACATAACAATGCTTGGAATCATTTAACAGTGTGCAAACAAATAATTAACATTAAATTAGATAAAAAATACTTGATAAATAGAATTACTAAATGTTAAATAGCAATACTTAAAATCATTTATCATAGCCTAAAGCTACTCCCTATATTTTTTTTATTCACTATTTTTTTTTTGTAACTGCAAGTCTAACAAAACTGTGCAGTGATATCTCTGTCTCAGTATGAATAAATAGCCAAAAATCTCACCAGTGGCCCCGCTCAGTCTAGGGCAAAGAGGACCAGAGTGCAACACTGTTCTAGCAGTTCCAGTCTACTTCAAGCCACTCATACCTGCCTACCTATTACTAGTCATTTTTAGGGCATTCCTCTTCCCCCAGCTGCAATTGTTCTTTTCAGGGCACTTGTCTTGTCTTACTACTACTGTGCCCTTTTCAGGGCAAGTGAAAGACCATTTGAACCAATACTAACAATGAAGATAGCTGATTAGCAGCTGACCCAGTCAGTTTGATGCAGCGACACCTGGAGCTCTGACAGATCAAGCCCAGTGCAGCGATGCTGGACAACTCTTCTCCCTCCAGCTATTCCCTGGCCCACAAACCACTAGCCTTAAACACTAATGACACAGGTCTGTGAGTGAACACCATCACTCAAACTGATGATGACTTCATGTTCTCGTTTATAGCTAATGCTGACCAAACCTTGGATTAACTGCCAATGCAACCACCAGGATGTGAACTACTTTACCTCAGCAATCTGACATGTCTAACTCTGTGACTGCCTGCAGAATACCTGGCTACATAACTGCACCAGCAACATATTCAAGTATCACCCAGGCTCACTGTTGTCAAGAAATAAAAGACATAAACAGGAATTTCTCTCAAACACTTTTTTAATTTCATTGCCAAATGCAAGTTGGTTCTTTCAACAATACTCTCTTGTGTTTTGTTATCCTTGCCTTTTCTATATCACTTCCCTCATTTCCAAAAGTTTGTAGGGTCAGCTATACTATAGACAACCCTGTAACATGTTCAACTGTGTGCAAATATTAGTGTTAGATAGGAATACTTGAAACCATTTAACTGTGTACAAACCAATGAGCCATGGTTCATTTAAAAACAATGTTATCTACAGTCCTTTACAAATCATATGTAATATAATGGCTGAGGGATTTCGGTTCATGCCTTTGGATTTAGTTAGGCTGAGAACCTTTTGGCTCAGCACATGGGTTAGTTAGGTGCAAACTTGATGCAGGTGTTAACGCGTGCGCGCAGGGGTAGACGTGTCACTCAGAGATGTCATAATAGCCCGAGATGAGGAACAGGGTGACATAGTGTGAGTGACGTCATGCACTGGAAGCGCACAGAGAATTTTGGGAATTTGAAGAAAGTTAAGAGAGTTGAAACTAGACACCGAACGAGGAAGTTTGACTTTTGGGGCTTGCTGAGGTAGGACGAATTTGTGCTATGGGTGCTGCACGAGATAGGGGCCAGATGAAGAAGCCAGCATAAAAAGATTGTGTCTCTCTCCTTATGTCAAAACCTTTAACTCAAAAGTAATAAAAAGGTTTCATACCTGAACAAAGAAGTCGTTATGTGTTTTCGAATTTCGAGATTCCTATGTTCTTTATGTTATCTAAATGAGTTATGGACAATTGATATACATTTCCCAAATAGCCATATCATGGCTTATGGTACACATATATATAACAGGATTTGGCATTAAATAACTTACAAGGGTTGCTATACATCCAAGCAAATATTTTGTGCCAGCAACTTTTTTTTTTAACACATCAATGAAATATGAACATTATGATAAAAAGCAACAAAATAGAAAAAAATTCAAATAAAAACACTTTATTTCAGAAGCTTAACATTATTATTAATATTTGATTAGCATATTTCATAAAAGTTTGGGCCGTCTGTGGATATACCCAGGACAAATTACAACAGAAATGAAACTGTGTTTGTGGTAGACCAACATGTACTGCATAACATGTCAAAAGTTAACCAAAACATATTGAATGGAACAGGTTTGAATAGCCTGTTGAACTTTAATAGATCTTCAGCCTGTTCCCCAGAAATTTCTACAAATTGTTTGATGTGCCAGCAGATCTGGTTGTAATACCATGACATGTTCTCAGCATATCTATTAATCACATCCAATGCATTGGCAATATTATGAGATACAGCTCAAGATTAATGGTGTCCTGTTGTCCTGGGAACACGAGAATATTTGTTAGGGGATATCCTACAGGTTAGTCAATTTTTAACAAAGTATAACCAACTATGAAAGGATGAAAAATTTGTTTAAATTTTTGGGGTCCTTTTCTAAAATTCATTCAAATCTGTGAAAAAGATTTTGTTTTACAACAGGCTCATAAATAGAGGAATTATTTTTTTATAATTTAGTTTGGAAATTCAACAAATTTTATTTTGATTTGGTCTGTTGATAAATTGATAAGAACTATTATAAAACTATAATAATCAAGTTTTATTTCATTTCCTATGTTCTGTACTTTTCGTATTATCAATTAAAAATATTGTTGTTTTGAACTTTCTTCAATGACTTGAAAATTTGTATTTATTTTACACAAGCTAAAAATTGTCTTTTTTTACCTCTTCTTTTTAAAATAAATACCTTCTTTGTTTAATTGATGCATCATTGCTTTTTAAACACAGAGACCCCAATTTCAAGACTATCTAAACCAAAATAAATATTATTTATTTTTTAAATGTTTTGATGGTGTTCTATTATGCTACTAAAAAATACAGATGATAACATAGTTAAAAAAAAAAAAAAAAATTTAATAATTATTTGTTGGCACATGTATTGCTTGAATGATTTTATTTTGCACATAGTTAAATGGTTTCAAGCATCACTATGTAACACTAACAATTTAATTAAACATCAGTCATTTGTTTGTACACAAATTGTTAAACAGTTCTATTTGATCCATAGATAGGACCCTATCAGGTACTACTATTCTGGGTCAAAGTGGACCTGGAAGTAATGGTAATGAAGGGCTACTCCACATTCCCCAAAGTTCCAGAACTGGAGCCTCACCATCAGATTGCTTAGTGTCATATTCAGGATACTCATTGAGGGGTGGGTGGTTTACCCCTCTGCAGAGATGCAGTCGGTGTATTCTATAGCCCCAGCTGACTGGGCTTCATTAATTAAGACAAGCATTTCATACTTTGCTCAATAATTCAGCTTGATTATATTAGTGTTTTAAGTATAGTCATTGAGGAGGAAAAAAACAAACAAATAAAAGTATTGTATTTTGTTAATGTTATAAAGTTTTCCATTTCATTTCCAACCTCTGTTCTGGTTATTTCTCATTCAGTAACCTTTTAAGTTACAACTATCATTGTCCAAATTGTAAGGGTAGGTAACTATGGAATTGTGAGTAATATTTAAACTCTTTTTTTTTTTTAATACAGGGTGTTAATTATTTTTGTGAAGTATTAAATAACTGAACTTATTTTAATATATATTATTCAAAATGTTAATTCTTAAAAATTGTCCTTTTTTTTAATGCAATGTTTTTATCATAAACTGATATTCATATCAGTTTAAAATATCTGTTTACATATAAAAAAATAATGTGACAAACACAACTTAATCGCTCAAAAATATTTCCTTGGAATGATAACATAAAGCATTTTAGAAATTCAAATATATCTGATTTTTTTTCAATGGTAAATTACACTACTTAAATTTTCTCTTTTATTCTTCCCAGCCCCACCCAATAAATTTCTTTACTTCAGTCTTCTCTTCATGTTCTTTCTATTATAAATTCTCTTTCCTTTTTGGAAGAAACCTAATCCAGCAGAAGTGCTTTTGTGTGTGTGTGTGTGTATATATATATATATATATATATATATATATATATATATATATATATATATATATATATATAAAATAAAGGTGTATGTGGCATAATGGTTATGATTGTATGAAATAGGCATGGTGACTTGAGTTCAAATCTTGGACAAGGCTGTTTGCATTTCATTAGCACAAATACTTTTCGGAAAGATATGCATCCAACAATTCTCCCTCCAGCTATCAGGAAATAGTAAGGCAGACTGGATTTTTAATCTTGGTATGGCAACCAGTCTAGGAGAAAAAAAACTGAATTCAAACCTGTTGGTTGGTTGTTTGGTTTTTATGGCATATCAACCTTTGTAAGTTATTTAATACCAAATCTATTTTTATACAAATAAGCAGTTCTATTTCAAACAATTCAGTTTAGCATAAGTACGCATTTTAAACATCAAAACAGTTCTATTTCAAGTAATTTAGTTCATCATAAGTACACAGATTGGTTCTATTCAACCCACAGATAGGGCCCTATCAGGTGCTACCACTCTGAGCCAGAATAGACCTGGAAGTGATGCAATGAAGAGGCGCTCCATATTCCCCAAAGCTCCAGCATTACTGGAACCTCACCATCAGATTGTTTAGTGTCATTACCAGGACACTCGTTTGGGGGAGGGTTACCCCTCTGCGGAGATGCAGTTGATGTATTCTACAGCTCCAGCCAACTGAGCAATACAGAGTTAAATGTAAAAACAGTTTCATTTCAGATAATTCAATTTAGCATAAGTACGCAGTTTAAATGTCAAAACAGTTCTATTTCAAGCAATTTAGTTTAGCATAAGTATGCAGTTTAAATGCAAAAACAGTAAACTCTTAAAACCACGGTTTAGTTCTATTTGACCCATAGATAGGATCCTATCAGGTGCTGCCACTCCGGGCCAGAGAGGACCTGGAAGCAATAGCAATAAAGGAGTACTCCACATTTCCCAAAACTCCAATGTTACTGCAACCTCACCATCAGATTGTTTAGTGTCATATCCAGGACACTAGTTGGGGGTTGGGTCTTACCCCTCTGCAGAGACACAGTCAGTGTATTCTCAGAGAATTCAAACCTGTAAAACACTGCTTAAAAAAATTGACCATGTGTTGCATACAGAAACCTCTTGGTCTAATGGGTAGTGTTCATCAATGGCCCGGGAGATCTGTGTTCAATCCCAGGTTAAGTCATACCAAAGACTCAAAAATTGATGCCTCCTTGCTTAACACTCAGCATTATAAAGAACAGTTCAAGGGTAAAGTGAAGCAATCCAGGGAAAGGAGTAGTGCTCTCTTAATGAAAAGGGAGCTCTCAACTACAGTTGAGATATATATGTTTGTGTGTGTATATATATATATATATATACATACATACATACATACATACACACACACACAACACTCATGGTGTAATGATTACTGTCATAGGAAATGGACATAGCGACCAGACTTCAAATCCTGGATGAGCCTATTTGTATGTCACATGGTGCTAATGCTCTTTGGAAAGGCATGAATCCAGCTATTCTCCTTGCATTGATGGGTAAATAGTAGGGAAGGCCTGGCTGGGTATGGCAACCAGTCTAGGAGAAGGAAAGCACTGAATTCAAACCCATTAAATCCCATTTAAAAATTGACCTTGTGTTGCATTCTGTTCATGCTAAGGGTTTGGATAAACACACACACACCTTAATTTTGAATAGTATGATCATCGTTTAGCATTTGATGCTCTGGAGACATCTTAAGTAGTTGATATTTGAACAGACATTACAAAACAAAATGTAAATGTTTGTATTAAGAGACATAATTAGATATTTTTGCCAAAATTCTGTGTAAATCGAATGCCAGAATTAACAATTGATTAAAAAAGAAAAAGAAATATGTAAGTAGTAATTGAAAAAAAAAAAAAGTATTAACATGCTTCACATTTTAAATATTGGGAATGATTTCAATTAAATATAAGATTGTGCTAGTTAAGGATCAATTGATTGATTGATTTTAACAGCATGTCAACCTGTCTAGGGGTATTTTATGCCTATGTTCATTTATGCCCATGTTCATTGTATATTTATATTTTTTGTGTAGTTATTTCTTAAGAGTTTTTTGCTTTGCACATATTCCTATTAAGTAGGAATAATTTTTAAACAGATCTATTTGATCCTTAGATCAGACCCTAATAAGTACTAGCACCATAGATCAAAGTGGACCTGTGAGTAATGGCATTGAAGGAGTATTTTACACTCTCCAGATCTGGAGCATCATATCTAGGACACTCCCCTTTTTTGTGTGAGGAAGGGAGTTTTACTCCTCAGCAGGAGATACAATAAGTGTATTCTCTATTCCACCAATAGGATGAATGAACTTAGACTTTTTTTTTAAAAACAAATTTTTAACTCTAGATAGTTGACAAGAAGAGAAACTTTTTAGTCAAATCATAAGTGATAGGAAACACTGATTATATTATAACAAGTTTATCGCACCATCAGATATAATGACATGTTAAAAGAGTGAGGCAATATTTTTGTACGTGCTTATTTATAGCATGTGATCGATGCAGTTCAAGCTGTGATAGGTACCTGCAATGATTTGTAGTATCATTGCTCCAATCTGTGATGGATTAAAAAACTGTACAGATGAACGTGCAAAGTTATCTAATTCAGGAACTTTATGAGTTCAAACTGGATCATAATGCTGCAGAAGCAACCAAAAGCATTTGTTGAGTAAAAGATGAAGGGAATTGGAGTTCAAGAAATTTCTCTCTGGTTGCAAGAACCTTTGTGATCAGGTCAGTCAAGTAGGCCTAAAATTATGAATTCTGAGACCATGCTCCTTGCTATAGAGTTGGCATTTATAGTCCAGTATGGTTTTTAACCTTCAGGATTTCAGCAAAAGAATCTGCCAAATTGTGCTACATGTTACCAAAATATTGCAAAACTTTTGATTCACTCAAGTACTTGAAGTCTTTTCTATAATTAGGTTTTAATATGTAAATTTAAAAAATATATTTAAAAAAAAATTAAACTAAATTTTCCGATACTGATCACTTTTATCCTTTTTGCTTTTGATCTACACTTCAGTATCATGGATACTGTTAAAGTTTTGAAATATTTTTAAAATTATTTGATTTTAGAGAAAAAAAAAAGTTTACATCATAAATGATAGAGATTTTTATGTAAAAACAAGTACTACTGCTTGTCTAAGGGTTTGAGATAGCAGCATCAATTGTATTGGCAAGTTGAGAAAACAAGAGCATCAATTGACTGAAATCCTTTCAAATCACTTAAACAAACATTAAAAAGAAAGTTAAGAGAAATTGAGAAAACATAAAATGACTCCAAGAGAGAGAAGACTGAAATATAGAAAGTTATAGAGAGTTGGTTGGTTGATTTCTCTGTTTAATGGCATAAACCTTTGTGTGTTATTTAATGCCATTATTTACAAGTCATCCTTATAGAAGAACAGTAATGGTACTATTTAACCCATAACTGAGAGGAAATAAAGGGGTTTATACCTCTCCCCAAGGGCATTAGTCTGAAAGTGAATGTAATACCATAACTGGAATTAAAACTTGCTTACTATGATGTTGCAACATGTTAACCACTATGCCACAAGGATTCCCCCAAGTGAGAAAGGAAAAAAAGAAGAAAGTGATAGAGGGAAATAGTCTAATTTAACAACTAATTATCTGTGAAGAAAAATTAAATATATCCAAATTCCTAAAATCAAAATAAGAGCAGATTTAGTGACCAATAAATAGAAATTTATTAAGTTTAGTTTAGTTATAATAGAAGGCCAGAAGAATAGAACCCCTAGTGAGAATCAAATTCACAAATAATAGTCTGCTGGCCTAGCTTGCTAACCATCATACTATGCAAGGAGCTTTATTATATTTTTATATTCAATTAGATTGCCCAAGCAAAATGTAAAGGATATAAAAGTTGGTGGCTGTAGTCAAGGGTGATCCGAAGGCTCCCTTTTCAATAGCTACTACACCGAGGTATAGGGAAGGGTGCTACTCCTTTCCTTGGATTGCTCCACTTTACCCTTGATATGTACCTTATAATGCTGAGTGTTCAGCAAAGAGGTATCAATCACCGTTTTTTGAGTCTTTGGTATGACTGGGATTGAACCCCGTTCTCCCGGGCCATTAGCAAATACTCTACTCAATATTTGCCTTCATTTTACAATTATCGATTTGTGGTCTTACAAACAAAGATAAATATGCAGATACATGTTATAATAGATAATTTACAGTGATACCAATAATAATATGGTGAGTCAAAAGTTTTGCAATATTTTGTTAAATTGAGACACAATTTGGCAGCTCCATATGCTTTTGTTGAGGTAGTGAAGGTGATGAACCACACTTGACAGTGAGATGTTAACCTCACCTGATAATCTCTGAGTGCTACTCACCAGATTTGCCACTATGGCTAGGAGCACATACTTTCAGGCCTTGCTTGATCGTTGAGATTCTAAGCCACATTTCTTGAACTATTTAATAATAGTAGTGTAATCAACTGTGCTTTCATTTTTTACACAACAAATGTTATTAGGTTTCTTCTGCAGTGTTATTGCATGGTTTGAACTTGTAAAGTATAAGTTCCCAAATCAGACAATGTTGCAAGTTCATTTGTGTCACTTTTAAATTGTGCACAGAATAAAACAATCCACAACTTGTCAGTACATAAACTACCATTCCCCTATCAAACAGGATGGCTCTCTCTCATACCTTGAACAGCTGTGATCAACTGATAGACATATCTCAAACTAGTATATATGTAAATATTTCAAAACTTTTGATTCACCCTAGTTGATAACTTGCAGTATTACTTTTTGCAACATTCATTAGTTTGGTCTTTGAAAAGTGAACACAAGCTTGATATATTGATTTAAAAATAATGACTTTCACTTTAACACTTTAAAATGGATGAAATCTGAACAATTTAGAAATATTTCAGAATTCTTGCACATTGCAAAAATCTGTCTAAATGTTTCTAGGTGAAAATGTTTGCTGTTCAGTTAGTTTTATGATGTGTTAAAAATGTTTTTTTGAAACCAATTAATTATTGTAAATAGTGGTATATAAGTTGACTTTAAAGCCTGAAAAAAAAATCTCTACAAAACTAGGGGTTAACTTTTATAACAGGGTTCACATTCAAACCTTTCACCATAGAGAGGTCACAACCAATGGAATTAGTACACGTAACAATTAACATACATTACTTAACATAAATCCAGTAGACTGCAACAAACATTTCCAACTTAAATTTGTGTTGGGTGAACATTTTTAATAAATTAGCACAGAGATTAATATAGAATAATAAAATACAAATTAAGTATTATATTAACGCTTTATTACATGCTGTTTCTAACAGCTGATGCACTGACTGTAAACGCTAACTAGAACATCACAGTAGCCTACTGTATGTTTGCAGGTTGAGCTATACAGAAGATATAGATCAAACGCAGAATTTAGAGTTAAAAATCTCGAAGTTGACTTATATGCCAGTTCAACTTGTACATAGCAATTTACAGTAAGTAATCAATCATCTGTAAATAATTATAACTTCTAATCTTCATCGTCATGTTGTACTGCTAGCAGATATCCCTGACCCTCTCTTGCCACTTTTCCCTATTGTTCATCGCCTCTGGCAGGTCTTCATCAGGGCTACATCCCGTATCCTCACATAGCTGCTGTATGTATGTTCTAGCTGGTCGTTCTGCTTTTGCTCGGCCATATATGGGGGTCCATAGGAGTACATCACTTATGAGCTCATCTCTGCTTCTCCAGCAGTGTCCTGCGTGTCTGATTCGTCTAACTTGGATAGTTTTCGTGATTGCAGGCAGTTGGCCATATAGTTGGTGCTTTGTGGGGTGTTGCTGCCAGGACTTATTCAATATTGCTCTCAACATTCTTGTGTAATTGCCGTCTAGCTTCTTCTCCAGCCGTTTTGTTAGCGTCCAAGTAGTGCATCCATACAGCAGTATCGACTGACTGCTGCCTGGAAGAAACTGTGCTTCATTTTATCAGTCAGATTTGATTTCCATATGATCGATAGCCGTCCATGCCTTCATTAGCCGCGTGTCGATGTCTTTTTCAGTTGATGAGACACTGCTTCCTAGGTAGGTGAATTTGTCTACCAGTTTCAGAAAGGTTCCGTCTAGTGTGGAAATGTCGCCTGTTTGATTAAAGCATATATATTCAGTTTTGTGTGCATTGACATGGAGGCCAATGCCTGCAGTGGCTCGTTCTAAACTATGCAGTAGTGTTTCGGCTTGGTTGAGCGTATTTGCCAGTATCGCTATGTCATCTGCGTAGTCGGCATCGGTAATTGTTTTTGTGGGGTACCTTCTGCTTTTTTTCTTTGTCAGCTTGAAGCCGTTTTCTCTGATTTTATCGATCGATGTTCTAAGCACGTAGTGTAGGCAGATGATAAAGAGGTATGGAACTAGTGTGTCTCCTTGTAGTACTCCTGCTACAATGCCGAAGTATTCTGTGTCTCCATCCGGTGAACATACTTTCACTTTGGTGTTTCTATAGATAATCGTTATTGCTGCTAGTTTCTTTTGGTATGCCGTATGCTTGTAGGATTTGTTCCATCTTCCTTCTGTGAATGGAATTGTTAATACAAATAATTTGTACACAGTTATACTATTTTAAGTATTTTATTTAATACAAATAATTTTCAAATAGATCTATTTGATGGGACATTCTGGATTAGGTTGGTTGGATTTTATGGCATATTAAACCCTGTAGGCTATTTGAGGCCAAATCCCATTTATACATATATATCAAATATGTATGATTTGTAAATGAATAGTTTGTAGGTAACAAATTTTAAACAATCCAAAATTCATTTGTTTGCACACAGTTAAATAGTTTCAAGTACTGCTATCTAACACTCATAGTTCAATTTGCACACAGTTAAATGGGTTCAGGTATTGCTATATATTGATCATTCAATTTGACAACAGTCATTTGTTTGCACACAATTAAATGGTTTCAAGTATAGAAAATGATTAAATACTTCTATTTGATCCATGGATGGGACCCTAACAGGTACTACCACTCTGGATCAGAGTGGACCTGGAAGTAATGGCAATGAAGGGCTACGACACATTTCCCAAAGCTCCAGGAGTGGAACCTCACCATCAGATGATTTAGGAATCATCCAGGATACTCATTGAGGAGAAGGTCTTACTCCCTCTGCAAAGATGATGTTGGCATATTCTACAGCCCTAGCCAACTGGGATACACTGGGTTAGTGGACCTGAGAGTAATAGCCACAAAGGAATGACTCCATACTCCTTAGAGCTCCAGAATTAGTCTCCCACATCTTGCAGTTCTTTATTCTACCTAGTACATAAAAAAATATTCTCAAGCTAAGAAATACTTTTTTGTACCTGAACTGTTTCTCGGAAATGGAAATAGAACTCCCCCCAAAAAAACAAAACAAAAAACCCTTAAAAAAATAATAATGGTGATAAATGAAGACATTAGTCCCAAGCATTAGGAATAATGATAATAATAAAAAGATTTTACGTCGAAAAAAGAAAGAAAAAAAATCCTATTAAAACTTAAAATTTCGCAACCAAGAACAAAGAGGCCAATTTAACAATCTAAGTTTTAAATTTCTAAAGATAACTCAAAACTTGGCAAATAGGGAGGTAAGTTTTGTGTTTATGAAATTAAAGGAGATAAATTGAAATAAGATACGAAAGCAATAAATATAGTATCAATTTTTAAAAAATTTCTTCCTTCCACCTTCAGGGCACTTTTTTACAGTGTAATGGTTAGCAAGATAGTCAATTACTGAATAGTGAGTTCGATCCTTATGAAGTACTCCATTTTGCACTCAGCTATGCCTAATTTGATTTCTTTTTTTTTTTTTTTCGTTTGTTTGTTTAAGGTGTCTTGTATTGTGTAATGGTTAGCAAACTTGTCCAGCAATAGGTGTTTATCATTAGCAAGTTCGATTCTCACTGGGTGTCCCATACTGCTGGCCTTGTGCAAAACTAAGCTAAGCTTAGTAAAAATAACTTCAGTTCTATCCTTTATTACCGCCTCTTGAGTTAATCAATAGTAATTACTGAGAGTTTTTGTTGACACATTTTAATGACGTGGAAGAAGGTTGTTAATGTTTGATTAATTTCATTGATCAACCACAAAGCAATGAAAGACAGAAGAGTGGATTCACCACAGGTAGTAAAAATATGCCTGTGAATGTTAGTAATACAGGATTTTAAAAATGCACTTAACACAAAAATCGCTGAAATTCTTAAAAGGTTTGTAAAATGCGCGAAGAAAGAAAAAGGTACAAAAAGCAAAAAAGAAACAAAAAACTTTTTTTTTCTTTATTAACTTTCTAAACAGAAATTTTTTGTTACTTTAAAGTGTTATTTTAAATGTCATAAAAATATACTGATCATTTTAAAAGCAAGATAGAAAAATAAAACTTTACGACAAAACATTAGGGGCACCTCGCGTGGTGTGATGGTAATGCAAGCTTCATCAACAGACCGTTCTTAGTGAGTTCAACTCTCGCTGGGAGCTCCCATACTGTTAGTCTTGTGCCACATCTAAGCTAAGTAAATAATTACAACACAAAATTAATGTGTATTGCACACAAGTGTTAGGTTAGAAAGAACTACTTCAGAATAAATCATATTTTAGAGACAAAAATTTACAAAACAATCTTTTATAACGGTAATAGAATGAATACCAAGACTTATCTCACTTTCCTTTCATTTTAAAGCTGAATATAATTCAGATGCAACATCACAAACTTTGTCCTGATGATGGTTTAAATATAAAAATCGAAACACTAACGTTGGCTGATTGAACTATAAATAAGCTCATACTCTGAATACTTTTTTTTCAAATATATATATGTCTATAAAATAGCTTAACTGAAAACTAAAAGAAAAATGGTCACGTTTTCCGAGCAAATCAAAATAGTTCATCTTCGTTAAAGATATCATTCATATTACAAAAAGGAAAACTGATCAGAAGGTTAATAAGTAAAACAATTTTAGTTTTATTTGCACTTTATAGAAATAATGAATTTATTTTATGTGACAAGAATTTTTGTAAGTTTTTTTTTTCCATCATTTCATTTGAATGGGTGTGGTTTGAATTTAAAAAAAAAAAAGTTTTTTTTAGCGAAAAATACCTTGAATCTTCGTAGATTTGTTTAAAATTGTCAGTAAAATGTACATCTGCTTCCTAAAATATGCTGTCTATAAAAAGGCGACTAAAATTAAAATGTGTAATATTTGAAAAGAAAAAAAAATCTAAAACGAGCGATACAAATTATTTGGTTCGATTATTGTAACTGCTGCAAGTGAAAAAATGCTTAAGGAAATTATATCATATTGTTAAATCTTCGATCCCAAAAGAAAAAAACAAACAAAACAGAAAGGTAGGTATATACACACACACACACACACACACACATATATATATATATATATATATATATATATAATAGCCATGGTTCTTAAGAATGTGATAACTTTTCTTTTTAGCCTTATTTTTTTTTTTTGTCTGGCTCACAAATGAATATATGTGTATATATATTTAAGTGTAAACATTTTTTACCCAACTCACAATTATAATAGTAAGCTTGGTAAAATAAATAAATAGTTAAATAAGTTATGATCACATTCTTAAGAACTTGTTTCATTTTTGTTCTTTTGTGATGAGAATAGCTGAAAGGAAACAAAGTACTTAAAAAAAAAAGTAAATGATCTGACATCAGAGAAATTTAATGCTAAAATAAAAGATATGGGATGAAATAAATGACGGTTATTATAGCTAAATATTGTATAATTATTGACTGCATTTTTTTCTTTTAGTGAGTTTTAAAGTAGTGTTTTGTGTATAAAAAATAACGAACAGAAGAATGAAAAAGTGGAAATTTTCAAAAAAAATATTCAGTATGTGGGATTCATTAAGGGTTTTAATTATTATTATTTTTTTCAAATGAGGATCATGATGAAAGGTAAATAGTTATTTAGTACTATATATATATATATATATATATATATATATATATATATATATACACACACAGGGGATCGGAGTTGGTATAAAGTAAATTTTCTTTAAAGAATGATATATCAAAATGTAGATATTATAAAGTTTAAATTAATAAAATTATAAGTAAAGATATACAAACCAAGGGAAAATACTAAGTGATTAAAATGACTAAGAGAGAAGACAGATTATTTCACTGAATCTTCAACACAAAGCAAGAAACGTGGTTTAAAATTTTTTTTTTTTTTCTTCAAATAAACAAATAATTTAGAACTCGACAATCATACCAATAAGACAAACAAACAAGTTAAAATAAAATAACAATTATGATTAATAAAATAAACTGAATCTGAACATCGACGAGGAAGGAATGGTTTTACCGTAGAGCTGACGGAGATGAAGTAGTTCGCTTCAGTAAAAATAGTTTGACACCAATAAATAAGACAAAGAAGATAAATAAGATAATCCACGTTTTTTGGCAGATATCCATAAAGTGAACAATCTTGAATGAGGCTAAATTATTACCCACCGGGTCAACTTTATCCCAATTATTGTATTTTCCAGTGAAGTCCAGCGTCATGACATGGCCGCAAACCGACGTGAATTTAAAGAAAGCCGGTTCTCCCTGGAACTTGCCACGATATTCGTGGACAGAACACGCTCCATTTGAACCTTTCCGAGTAGTCATGCTCCCATTGGAGAGAATTTTGGCCAAGGAAGCGGCTAGTGACGGTTTTTCCGCCACCATGAAGACCGTCTTCATGATTGCTTGTCGGCCACAAAACCTTTAATTAATCGTAAGACTCGCAAAAGACACCGGTAACCACACATACCGCTCTGAATACTTCGGTATTTTCCGTTAAAGTCCGGAATCTTAGCTCCCATTTTTCGGCAATGTTCGTCAAGTTTCGTAAATATTTAGTGATCCACCTTTGCTTAATTTTTTCTGATTTGATTTTTATTAAAAAAGCAAGCATAAAACAAAACAAAATCAAACAAAACAAAAAGCAACTTTTTTTTCCCTTTTTTGATTTAACATTTTATTTGAATGGCATTTCAACTATGCGATTTCAACTGTTTAAGAACTAAAGTAAAATGCTATTTTAAAATAAAAATAAAAGAATGAAATTCAAGATTATGTTGTAATTGAAAATATTATTTAATCATTTTTAGAAGGATAAGTATTTATCAAAATTGGAACCACATTAATGTGGAAAAAGAAGGACTTAAATAGGGTCAGCTATAAAAAAAAAAAAAAAAAAAAAGGAAAAAGAGAATAAAAATAAATAATATAAAATAAAACGGACAAATAGTTCAGGTTAAAAACATGGTGAAATGTGAAGCTGAGCATTTTAAACCGTTTTTTCCGATGCTGGTATCATTGGGGAATAAGAAAAGTTTTGGCAAACAGGCCAGGCTGAGCAATAACAAGTAAAAATCAATCACCACAAGATTGTAGTGACGAATTTAAAGCTTTGAAGGATAAGAATTCACAATCCTTTGTAATTTTTCATTGAATGAGAAATGAAAAATAGATTATTAATAAATTCATAAACATTAAAAACATTTTGATTTTACTTTGATATTTTTAGACGTATGATTTAGTTGCATGAGGAAAAAGAGACCACTGGTTTTTAAAATGTTTGTTAGTCTCTGACTTTTGAGTTTTACATTGTGGAGAATCGAACGTCGGTGGTCACTACTCATGGAGTAATGGTTTTGTTCTCGAGTTTTTGTTGGAAACAAAACTCCGATTGTCGTTTCCACAATTTACAATAAAAAGAATATGAACAACTCAGGCAAAAGGAATAATCCACAAACATTTTTTAATAAAACAAATCTAACTAGGAAAATTTAATACAAATGGTTTGTTGTTTGGGTTTTATGGCATATCAACTTTTGTAGGTTGTTTAACGCCAAATCCGTTTTTATACAAATTATCAGTTCTATTTCAAACAATTTAGCATAAGTACACAGTTTATTTGTCAAAAAACATTTCTATTTCAAGCTATTCAGTTTAGTCATATAGTTTTAATTCAACCATTTCAGTTTAGTATAAATATAGATTTTGTTTACACACAGTTAAATGTCAAAATAGTTTTATATTAAACAATTCAGTTTAGCGTAAGTACAGTTTTGATGTAAAAAACAGTTCCATTTCAAACAATTCAGTTTAGCGTAAGTACGTAGTTTAAATGTAAGTACACAGTTTAATTGTCAAAAAACATTTCTATTTCACGGTATTCAGTTTAGTCAAACAGTTCTAATTCAAACAATTCAATTTAGCATAAGTACGCAGTTTAGTTCTATTTAACCCATAGATAGGGCCCTATCAGGTGCTACCACTCCGGGCTAGAGTGGACCTGGGAGCAATGGCACTGAAGGGGTACTCTGCATTCCCCAAAGCTCGAGCATCCCTGGAATCTCACCATCAGATTGTTCAGTGTTATATCTACGACACTCGTTGGGTGGGGGTACCCTCTGTAGAGGTGCAGTTAGAGTATTCTACAACCCCAAAAGTTAATACAATGTGCGAATACGTTTGTTATATCTATATATGTCTGAGGGTGTGTATATTACAAATGTTAAGAGAATGTAAGTGTGTTGCTCGAATATATAAGTATGTACATGTGTTTGTCATTAAGACAGTAGGAAAGAAAGAATGGTAAAATCGTACTTACATATGTGCATGTGTGTGTATTTATGTGTGAGAGCTAAAAAATTAATAGCAGTGGAGTATACGTCTGCCCGCTGACTGAATGTGTGTGTGCTGCATGTGTGCGTGACGTTGAAGTCCATGAGATGTTGAGTAGTTTGAAAAATGGCAAATTTACTAATTTCGATGAACATATTTTCGCTGGTTGTATGTTCTCCCATTTTGGCAGCATGTCTGAAGCAGTGTGAAGTGCTATATCTGAAATCGGAGAGTAAAAGAGGAAGTGGCATGTGAAAGCGTGAAATATATAGGTTTCCTAATCATTGGACTGGCTCTACACGCAAGATTTACCTTTGTACAGGATAAGTTCTTTTGGGATTCCAAACGCAAAGACAGTTGAAGACTACTCTGTCCAATCAGGTTCCTAAAACTACTTAATTTATTTTGGCGTCTAGCCATTTTTGTTTTGAGAATAAGTTTTTTACACGTGAGTTTTGTATCTTATATTTCCAGAATTTTTCACTCCACAGACTGTTCTAAAAATATAGAAGTGTAAATTCTATAAAATTCATCTTTATGTTATAAAGATATTTTTCCTTTTTCTTTTCAACAAATTGAATTCTTTAAAAACTTGTAGCAGAAAGAAATAATTTCAAATTTACTGTTTAGCGCGGGAATTATTCTGATCGTTGGGGTTTCGATTTATATTTTCGTCCAATGAGGATGATTTAAGCCATTCTACTCGGATGACTTTCCCGGGCAGTATAAAAGGTCACGCAAACACTCTCTCACTTTCTTCCTCATTTATCCTAGCAGCAGAACAGACCAACATCAACATGAGGAGAGTGCAATCAATTGTTGGACCATTGTTCTCTCTAGAATAACCTCCCTTTATCATTTATTCATTCCTTTTAGACCAACTGGTCCTCGAAGCCTCAAGTTGGACGTTTTATTCCTGCTCTAACATCCGCAACTGCTTTCTTGCCATTTTACGACTCACAGTACAAGGTTATCTCTCAAGCTGACATTAAAGTTTTTGGAACTCACCAATATTCTCGTCCACTCATTTGTTTTACTCCTTTCTTAATGTAACAGGACAAGACAACCGATTTGCCCTTGACCTCGACGCAATTGAGGCCCGACGAGATATATTGTGAGTTTTCAATTTGCCGCCAACCAGTTTCGTCATATCTAACCCCACGAGGAAAGCAAGATGGGCGATAGATGGTAGACGACCATTGCCACCACCACCCCGTCAATGTATCACCAAATGAGACGAGTTTACTTCTATAAAAGTTGCTCACCACCGACAAGCTGCTGCTGATAGACTTTTTTGCTCGCCATTTTTGTGCGACAACTTTGTCACATACCCCGCCCACAAAGCCCCCCAAACATCCCAAACTTGAAACAGACAACCTACCATGTGGTACAAAAAAATGGTAACACGGAAATGAACAACATACCTACGTAAAATGACTACCACCTCAATGTGACTTATCAAAAAAAAAAAAAAAAAAAAGAAAAAATTCCAGCTAATGCTAGCGACTAAAAAAGAAGCTATCCCATCTGCCAAGCAAAGTCATATTACACTTTCTTCTACCATCATAAAAAAGGAGTTTACTACTACAGAAACTAAAACGCTCAACAAGCAAACGAACGCAACAACAACAACAACAACAAAAAAAAAAAAAAAAAAAGAAAAGAATTGTTGTATTGCATGAGTTTTGTTTTTCTCTCTTTTCAGGGGACACTTTTTTTGATAGAGGTCAGTGTAAATTTTGTTTTACCTCCTTTTCTGAGCAAATTTAGCACACACACATACCAGAAAACAGAAAAGAAAATTTCTTCTTCATTGTTATTGGGTTATGTTTTGCTGTTTTTGTTTTTTGTTTTTGTTTTGTTTTACGGCATATCAACCACAAGGGGTCATTTAATGCAGGGCTGTTTTTGTCTAGCATCATGAATTTTGTTCCGTTGCCCTCTTTTGCAGATGATACAATTCTGTGGTTTGCTCAGGTTGATGCTTTTTTCGAGGTTCACGAAATTTAGCCCGGGCAGAAATTACGTTTATTGTTTTGTGGCATACCCCCCCTTCACTTGCGAAAACAGTTTGTGAAATTATTTATTACGGCCCGTTTCGTTTGGTCTAATACGCGTCGTGTTTCTACTGAGTGGGCCCGTGCTTGCCTTAAATATCAACGCGCTAAAGTTCAACGTCACGTTTGAGCTCCTCTTGGAGTTTTCTCTCTGCCAGAAATGCGGTTCCGACAGGTTCGCATAGATGTTGTGGGACCGTGGCTTGTTTATTCTGGTTGTTCATACGCATTAACTTGTATCTATTGTTTCTTGTGTTGGCATAAAAGCATCTAACCCACGTACGACTCACTGTACGGATTACTGACGATATGCGCTAGCATTGCAACATCCAGTCCACGTAAGACTCACTGTACGGAATGCCTAATCGACGTACGACCACTGTACGGATTACCGACGATATGCTCTAGCATTGCAACATCCAGTCCACGTACGACTCACTGTACGGAGTAGCGAACACATCGACACACCCTCGGTTAATGTAATGTACTTCAAAAACCGGGACGTCGATCATCTAGCTACCTCCTCTACGGTACTAATCTTGCTTTATCTGGGACAATGTTCACTCCTGTAGGCTCATTTTGAGTGTGACATCACTTATTTGGACGTTACTGACACACCCAATTTTAATCCCTTGCACACACCTACACCTTTAATTTCGTCTCCATCCACACCTGATTCATCACCATTATACAATACAAAATCAAGAAGAGCGGTACACTGGCCGAAGAAACTATCCAGGATTCATTTTATTCGATTCGACTTGTTTGTATATATATATATATATCTTTTTATTGTTTGTATTTTACACTTTGTGCGGTGAGACTCGTATGTTTCTTTTCTTTTCTTTCTTTCTGTACATTCTTTCTGATGTTATTGTCGAACATCATGTGCTTCCCACATTCGTTCTAGCGGCGGAGTTCTTGTGGCAGAAAGAAATTATTTCAAATTTATTGTTTAGCTCAGGAATTATTCTGATCATTGACATTTCGATTTATAGTTTCGTCCAATGAGGATGATTTAAGCCATTCTACTCGGATGACTTTCCCGGGTAGTATAAAAGGCCGCGCAAACGCTCTCTCACTCTCTTCCTCACTTATCCTAGCAGCAGAACAGACCAACATCAACATGAGGAGAGTGCATTCAATTTTTGGACCATTGTTCTCTCTAGAATATCCTCCCTTTATCATTTATTCATTCCTTTTAGACCAACTGCTCCTCGAGTTGGACGTTTTATTCCTGCTCTAACATCCGCAACTGCTTTCTTGCCATTGTACGACTCACAGTGCAAGGTTATCTCTCAAGCTGACATTAAAGTTTTTGGAACTCACCAATATTCTCGTCCACTCATTTGTTTTACTCCTTTTCTTAACATAACAAGACAAAAAACCAACAATTTGCTTTTGTTAAAACTCATTTACAGCCCAGTTAGTTGGGGCAGTAGAATACATTGAGTGCATCTCTACAGATGAGTAAGACCCTCTCCTCACAAGTGTCCTGGATGTATGAACTAAAACATCTGATAATAATACTTCATTGCCAGCACTCCCTGGTCCACTCTGACCCAGAGTGGTAGTACCTGATAGGTTTCCATCTATGAGTCAAATAGAACGGTTTAATCATTTTCTGTACTTGAAGCCATTTAACTGTGTGCAAACAAATAATTGTTGTTAATTTGAATTATTAGTATTTGATAGTAATGGTTGAAACTATTTAATTGTGTGGAAACATAATTCGACGACATACTGCTCCGACACTATAATCAAAATCCGATAGACCGATGCATGAAGGGATGCATCCTCACCTTCCCTAAAAAGGGTGACCTCGGATTAACCAAGAACTACCTAGGTATAACACTTACATCCATAGCAGCCAAAATTTACAATGCCCTACAAAGAAACCCCATAGAACCCAAAATTGACAACATTCTTAGGAAAAACCAAAATGGCTTCCGAAGAACTAGATCCACGACCTCACAAATATTGACCATCCGTAGAATCCTTGAAAGCGTACGGGCAAAAAACCTACAGGCGACAATACTATTAGATTGTAATACTTGAAACAAATCAACTGTGTCCAGACAAATGAGCCCTACCTTGTTTAAAAATGATGTTACCAATAAACAATTCATTTACAAATCATGTAATAAGATTTGGTTATAAATAAGCCACAAAGGTTGCTATGCTATAAAATCCAACCAACAAATCAAAACTCATTTAATATGACAGTTATCAAATACTAATTTATATTTGCCTTTTTTCTTCAAAATACCAGACCTTTTTAACATTTTTTTCTATTTTCGTAGCTATCTTGGAGAGGAAAATATACATTTTATATTGCTTAGGTCTCAGAAGGTTATCTTGGGTGTTCTAAGTCAGAGAACATCATTTTGTAGAAGACTTTCTGGTTAATTTATCATTCTTTCCTCGTACAGAATAAATGGTAGAATAATCATGTCATATTAAGAACACATTTCTTTGTCTAAGCAAACTTAAAAGAATGAATACAGTTAACTAACATAGCTCTTCCCCCTTCCAAACTTAATGTACTGTTCCTAACAGCAACAACAGCAGGAGAATGGATACTATCTAAACAGATATTATTTGTCCCTGATACCTACATCTAGCACTTACGCGTCCGCGCGTGGGGGAAAAGGTACGAAGGTTTCCCAATCGGTATATCGAATCGGTCAAGTCCCCGGACAGGTGTGTGCTCAGCTCGAATCATAAGATGCGCGACGCCTTTCGGGCGCATTTCCGTGATCGCTTTGCTCGCTGTCCCGACCTCCTGGCTCAGGAGTTTCGTAGCTATTTAGCCGACTTCCCCCGCCTTCGGGAGGATGAAGCGGTTAGCTGTGAGGGTTTGGTTACTGAATGCGAAGTCCATGATGCGTTGAAGCAGGTTGGTCTCAACAAATCGCCAGGACTTGATGGTTTACCATACGAAGAGACAGCCACACATGTTTGTGCCTATTCTGATTGATATCTTCAACCATTGGTTCGCTCAAGGAGCCATCCCTGGTAGCGTTACAAAGGGCGTAGTCACATTGCTGAGGAAAGGTGTCGAGCATTTTTTGGGGGAGCTAAATGATTACAAGCCTATAACTCTGCTTAACACAGAGCTAAAGATTTTGGCCCGAGTCTTTGGGAACCGTTTGCAGCTTATCATTAGCGATTTGATCGGGCCGGAACAGAACTATGCTGTGAAGGGAAGATCAATTCAAGACAACCTGCACTTGGTGTGCTAGGTCTTAGAAGGGTTAGAAGACGGCATCGAAGCCGCGCTGATCAATTTAGATCAGTCCAAGGCCTTCGATAGGGTTGACCATCGGTTCTGGGCGACTGTTTTGGAGACCGCCGGATTCAAACCGTTCTGCATATGGGTTAGCATGATGTACTACAACCCACAGGTGGTGGTGCAGGTGAACAGGAAGCGTTCGGTGGCTTTCGCGATCGAGTGGTCGGTCCGGCAGAGTTGCCCCCTGTCTCCTCTTCTCTATGTCCTCGCTTTGAAGCCCCTGCTCCGGAGGATTTGGGACGAGAAGCCAAGTCCGGCCTTGCACGGCATTCCTTTTGCTAGACCTCTTCCGGGAAAGGTATAAGCGTGCATTGTCTTTGTGTTCCGCCTTTTGGATATAAAAGCGATGAAGAAGGCGGTTGCAAGGTACGAGCAGATAGCAGGGGCCAAGATCAACTTTGATAAGAGCGAAGGTTTGCTGCTAGGTGCCTGGAGGGGTGGCATTCCCCTGCCAGGGCATTTCCGCTAGAGTGACAGACCCATCCACATCCTCGGGGTGTGGTTCGGGTCCAGGCTCCAACTGGAGTGAAATTGGTCTGAAGTACAGGCCAAGGTAGATACCCAGGTGGGTATCGGCTTCGAAGGGGCTTTTCCTTAAAAGGCAAGGTGGAGGTGTGCGCCGTGTTCATCTTTCCCTTGATCCCTTACCGATTGTCTGTACTTCCTTTGCCTAAGAATCATCGGCTGGCACTTCAACGATTCCTCTCCAAAGTTATTTGGAGCCTTTACTAAGGCTGATGGTCCGTAGACAGGTCTGTTGTCAACGTTCGAGTAACGGGAGTCTAGGTATGCCGGATCTTGAGAACCACTGGTTCGCTGAAAGACTGGCTTACTTAGGCCGATCCTTGTCGATGGACGCTATGTGGAGGCGAAAGGCGAGTGACACCTTTCCACGCCTTGTCAGATCACAAGACTGAAGGTTGACGTAAGCTGAGAAGCGAAGCACCATTTGTCAAAGAATGTCGTAAGGCCCTTCGCAACCTTCCTGGGCCCAGTGACCTTTTTTTGGTCTCGAAAGGTGCTATATTGGGAACTAGTGGTGGGCTCCGCATCTGATCCTCTCGTGGATCGGCTCGGCTCGGCTGGTCGATGGAGGAGGTTCGCTCGCATTGGAAGTTTCTAGGTGAGAAGTGTGTCGTGTTTCTCTAGCTGTAGCTAGCATGGTGATTTGGACGACACGAAAGAAGGGATTGTATGATGGTGCAAACTTTTTTCATCTGATTTTGTTCTTTAGGCATCATCTTAGAGTCAAAATTAGATGTGATAGAAAACGCTTGGACCGCATAACATTCGACAGAAGGTTGGTACATGCAGTGATCCTGGTCGTACGAAAGGGGGCAATGTTGGAATAATCTTTTCCTCTTCTTCCTGTGCATGGCGACTACGGACAGAGTCCTTCAGAAGAAAAGACCCACCAAAATTCTGAATTTGTTAAAAGGTCTGTTAATTATCATATAGAATGTTTCCATAGTTAGGTCAGGTGCAAGTATACAAAAATTGAAGAATAAAAAAATGTTTGAATAAAAAAAGGTTGAAAGAAGTTTGCTCAATATGGTATCTTTCGATGATCCTTGCTTCGCTGAAAGTTTCTAAGATTGTGTAATGGTCCATATCTTATCTTTATAATGATATAATGATATAAAGTGGAAAAAATTGCCATTTTTTAAATTTATAGATGATCACGTGATGTCACTGGTTTTTGGTTGCCACCTTTGAGGGTTATTTAATGCCAAAGTCATCCTTGTAGAAAGATAGTAGTTGTACTATTTAACGCATAGCTGGGGAGTTCATACATTTCCTTTGGGTTGTAGTCTGGAAGTGAATGTATGGGGAACAGAAAGTTTTTATTTATTTGTCGTGTAGGTCGTCGGTGTTGGTGAATTACTGGATTCTGTTGGGAGGATTTTGAGTTTTGTATCTAACTCCTTTTTTCTCTTCTTACCCAATTAACTTGTCTTTGTCTGTAGGAAGCCGCAAGAGAATTTTGGACCAAAGGAAATAGACAAATATACTTTTATACACAAAGCTTTATTTTGAGGTTCATTACTGTTCCTTGGTGTGGAACATTTTCCTGAACCAGTAGAAGTAGTCATGTTTCCTAGTAAAGGCGTAGAAAAATATCAGTAATTTTCAGTGAGGTATATTTAGCAGAGGCGACTGCTAGTAGGAGATATGGTTGGCTATCAGGCCCAGGGAATCAATCTGCAAGTGTGCTCACTACAAGCAGCTGGGAAAAAATGTTCGATCTAATAGCAGTGGTAAATGCACCGTGAGAGAATTTCTCTTTGGTGCCAGGAAGCTCATTTTTTTTCAGGCATGTATGGATTTTGCTTCCTGTCCGAGGCCTACTGGCCATCTACTACACAGTGTAGCACACAGAGTAGTGGAGCTATGGCAAGGATGCATTAAAGGGAAGAATACAGCCTCTTATAAGGGGAGTGTGTGTTTGTGTGTGTGTGTGTGTGTGTGAGAGAGAGAGAGAGAGAGTTGTTTGCCGCATTATTAGCATAAAAAAATAAAACAAACTCACGGTTGTATGATTTGGTAAAGAACGTAACTACAGTGATAACTGCATATGTAGAATCTGTTAGTCTGAGGTACCATATAAATTATGTCTGGTTTGCAGTTAAAATGAGGTGAAACATGTCACTTGTGAATTCATGTTGGTCGCTTTGCGTTGGAATCGTTGACATTGAATTGTGGTATGTAGCTGGTTGATTTGTGTTTTTTTTTTTTCATGTATCCAGTTTTTTTTGGTATGAAGACTGAGTTGAATGTAACTCTCCTTCGGAAAGGAAGGTTATGTATCTAACTTTTTCATCTTGGCAATTTTTTTAGTCGTTTTTGTTCTTTTTTCTTTTTATTTAAGAGGTTGGATACAGAAATTCTTTCGATATGTAGGAATATTTTATCTTTTAATTTTTGAGTAGTATGTAACTGTTTTTCTAAGAGGAGGGTTATGTATCTGACCCTTATTTCCTTGGCATTTTTTAATGTCGTTTTTGTTCCTTTTTTATCAATGTGGTTGGATATAGGAATACTCTGAGTATAAAGGATGAGTTGTATTATGTGACCATCCTTCTGTTTTATGAAACATCCCTCTGTTTTATGTAACCATCCTTCTCTGGGTATGAAGGATGTTTTTAGAGTTGTTGTATGTAACCATCCTTCTAAAAGGGGTGTTATGTTTTTAACTCTTGCATTTCCTTGGTGTTTATTTTTTGTCACATTATTTTATCAATATAAGTGCATATATATCAACAACAACCAAAATTATAAAGTTTCTTACTTACGTTTTTCCTTTTTTCCTTTTCTTTTTCTTTTTTTGAATTTGCTTGTAGAGTGTTTTTTTTTTTAGCAGATTGCTACTTTTGACCTGTGGTGTGTTAGGATTGAAATTTCTTCCCCCTCTTTTTATGTCCGTTGTAGCTAGCATTTTCTGGTTTTCCTTGAGGTTTTTTGTTTTTTCTTTTGTTGAGGCTGCCTATTCGAATTTTTATTTTTTATTTATTTTTTGCTAATCACGTAGAGGTTGTTAATTTTCACTTTGGGATGTTTTGAATCATGCAGAAGTTTTTCATATCACATCAAGGTCACTGTTATGGGGAACAGAAGGTTTTTTTATCTATTTGTGGTGTAGGTTGTTGGGGTCAGTGAATTGCTGGGTTCTGTTGAGATGATTTTGAGTTTTGTATCTGATTCCTTTTTCTTCTTACCTCCTTGTCGTCTTCTTTCGTCTGTGGAAAGCTGCAAGAGAATTAAGACAAGGATACCGTTCAACTTTATTTTAGGGTTCAATAACTATTTTGTCATGTGGAACATTTTTCTGTACCAGTAGAAGTAGTTGCATTTCCCAGACAAGGTGTTGAAATATATTAAAGTTATTTTCTGTGAGGTATGATTAGTAGAGGCAACTGCTAGCAGGAGACATGGCTGACTACCATCATGTGCGCTCATTACTAGTAGCCTAGAGAAAATGGTCCGTCTAATAGCAGTGGTAAATACTTAGTGAGAGAATTTCTCTTTGGTGCCAGGAAGCTCATTTTTTTCAGGCATATGCTGATTTTGTTTCCTGTAAGAGGCTTCTTGGGAACCTGCTACATTTTTTGAATGCATTTATTGTATTGTCACGTGATAGCTCACGGAGACGAAGAGGTAAGACTAATACTATCCTCCCGTATTTGAATTGACAGTATCAAGCCGTCAAACAAGTGACCGTTAGGAAGGAATGTGGGTCACGCAGGGGAGACCAGGTGTTCGTACTTAGTGACCTCAGGTCACCGGACATCGGAAGGGGAAAGAGAGAGAAGCCAAATGATTGGCTGGGACCCCAAAACGGAAGTGGGGCTTCCTTCCCCTCAGCGGAAGTAAATAGGAAGAAAGTTTAGTTTTTGAGCAGGGTTCATAGCGGGCAGACGAACCATAGCCATTTTACTCCGGGCTGAAGACAAAAAGATTAACTGAGACATGAGAGACCCGAGTCCCTCAAGCCAGTACTAAAAACAGAACAAAGTCTAGTAGCCCGTGAAAGAAGAAAATTCTCCAGTGGAACCCCGTCGAAAATAAGATAAGTAACTTTGGGGACATTTTTCCTTTACACCCAAATTTCGTTTACCACTCTCTCTCTCGCTCAATTTGAAGAAGGACAAAAGTCAGAAAAGACGTTTATATTCGTGGACTGTCCAATTATATGTTTTGACACTCTGAACGTATATATATAAGTAGTAAAGGATTTTATGTATTTTCATTTTACCATGTGGTCTATGTTGTTACTTCATGCTTTCTTTCCAGCTTCTATTCGCCTTATGTTATCTTGCTTAGAATTGTCCTATTAATTCCTAAAGTATCACACGGGAAACCGGAGTTGCCGACTACTACAATATTAATATTATTACGACTAAGACCTATAGGCCCGTATTCTTCTGTTATCTAAGGGAAAGAAGTTTAGCGGCCTGGTGGGTGTGTGATAGTGTGAAATTTGGAACCCCTTTGCCAGCGGTGGTCAGTCTGGCCCTAAATTATTCCCTCACGTAATATGCCAGTTCTTATGTGCCTGAGAGAAGAACTCTGAACAGGACTTATTCTGTAGGGGATCAAGTGCCAACCTGCCCCGTCTTCACACGTGCGAAAATAAAGTCCCGTTTTGGGATTTTAGTCGATTTGCCGTCACAGTATTCATTTTATTGCTTTTTAATTAATCCCCACAAATGTAATAATGTGACAAGAGTTCAAACTTGCTTATTACAGCACAGTTGAGCACATTATCCACTTTACCATGAGCGCAGTGGGCTGTGGCTGTAGAATACACCGATTACATCTCTGCAGAAGAGTAAGACCCCCCCTCACGTCCCCAATGAGTATCCTGGATATGAAGTACCCCTTCCTTGCTATTGCTCCTGTGTCCACTCTGACCTGGAGTGATAGCACCCAATAGGGTGCTTGCTATGTAACTGTTCAAATAAATGTGTAATATTTAATAGAATTATTCATGTTAAATTACAGTACTTGAAACTGTGTTTTTAAATTAAATTATTGATATAATATAGCAATCGTTGGAACCATTTGACTGTGAGCAAATGAATGAAGTGTGTTGAATAGAACAATTAGCGTTAAATAGCAATACTTGATATCACTTCACCGTGTGCAAACAAATGATTAATATTGAATAGAATTGTTAGTGTGAGATAGCAATACTTGAAACTATTTAACTTTGTTGACGCATGTTAAATTGAATCGTTAAAAATAGAACTGATTGATTATTCCACTGTGGAAACGAATAACTGATGTTTGATTATTTGTCATACATAACGATACTTGGAACCAATTACCTGTGTGCAAACGAATAAGTAATGTTGAGCAGAATTATTAGTATTAAATAGCAGTAATTGAAACAGTGCCTAAATTTTATGATTGATATTAGATTACTATTCTTGGAACCATTTGACTGTGTACAAATGTATGAATAGTGTTGAATAGAATAATTAGTGTTAAATAGCAATACTTGATAACACTTCATTGGGTGTAAACAGATTATTAATATTGAATAGAATTATAAGTGTGTGATAGTATTTCTTCGAACCAGTTAACCGTGTAGAAACAATAGCAATAGTGTGCAAACAAATTAGTTCTAACTCATTTAAAAATGACAGATTAATCTCTGACATATGTCAATCTATCTCAATGAGTGCAAACAAATGACTGACATTAAATTATGACTGTTATATAGCAATGCTTGAAACAATTTAACTGTGTGCAAACAAATGATTAATAAGAAATAGAAATTCTAGGAACCATTTAACGGTGTGCAAAAAAAAAAAAATGAGCTCAGTCTTGTTTAAAAATGCTACCTACAAAATGTATTTACAAATCATATATATTTATTGTATATGTGTAAACAGGATTTGGTATTAAATAACCAACAATGGTTGATTTGCCATAAAACCCAACCCAACCTATATCACCTGTAAAATAAAACAAGGCAATTAATTTGTAATTTAATTCAATTTAATTTCCTTTATTAGACTGACTATTCAGATGATTGGAGCAAAGCAATAATCTTTAAATAAAGATAATTACAATTTATATTGTGATATAATGTGTGCCTTGAGAGAAACGCTCAGAGCAGAGGGCTTTGTGCCAAACTTGGGTGAAGGGTACTTGTAACACTCTAACTGGGAGCTGACCAACCTTGAACGCAGGTGAAGTGAGGTCACTGGCATACAAATTCAAAGCACGTAGACAGAATATATTCTGCGTAAAATAAAGCAGAAAAGATGATCTTCCTAATACTGCATTGGGTGTTCTTTTTTGACCAACCTGAGGTGAATCGCCAACTGACTAGACAACAATATAATCAAACCTCTTCTTCCAATTTAAAGTTATAATTTTATAACAAGAAACAATAGTTTCATTAAAAAATAGAATACTAAAAATATAGATTGTTTTGAGCACATTACAGGAAACAAACAAAAAGTTACGCAAATCAATACTGTAATTTTTTGAGTATTTTTCCAAATTTTTAGCCTAAAAGTTAAGGGTGTGTATTATTCATGAGAACTATATAATTACCTTTTTTTCTGGTCGTATGCCTCATCATATTCAGTACTGGATTAATGAAAGTGTAGCAGAAGGAAATAATTTCAAATTTATTGTTTAGCGCGGTAATTATTTTGGCCCTTGAAGTTTCGATTTATATTTTCGACCAATGAGAATGATTTATGTCATTCTGCTCGGATGACTTCCCCGAGCAATATGAAAGGCTCTCTCTCTCTTCCTCATTGATTCTAGCAGCAGAACAAACCAACTTTGAATAGGAGTGCGCATTAAAGTTTTGGACCATTATTTTCTCTAGAAGATCATTCCTTTATCATATATTCACTCTTTCCAGACCAACTGGTCCTTAAAGCTTCAAGTTGGATGCTTTATTTCTGCTCTAACATCTGCAATTAAAGTTTTAGGAAACTCACCAATATTCTCGTACACTGATTTGTTTTACTCCGTTCTTAAAGTAACAGGGCAAGACAACCAATTTGTCTTGTTACTAAAGAAGTAAGTCATATCTATAATCTAAACTAATTTGCTTTATGTTATCACAGAGAAATATCCACTAGGATGTGTTTGTTTACCATTTTGTTTCTCTTAATGTGAGCTTATTTTTGCTGCAAGTGTTATATCAGCGTATAGTTGCAAAGAAAGTAAAAAAAACACAGTTGCAAAAACCAAGAACACGAAGGCATGTAAAAACTTTAACAATTGTATTGGAAACAAATGAGTAAAATGTTCAAATAGTTAGGTTTGTAAAAACGTGTTGATATGGAATTAAAAAGTAGAAAAAATACCCTATGCTTAATAGTGGTAGGATTGTTGGACTTACGCTATGCGGTCAATTAGATGTTACGGGTGCGGAGATGACAGGAGTGTTCGGTGATTTACGAGTTAGTTGCTTCCTTCAAAGCAGAGAAGAGGAAGGTCAATGTGGGTGATGTGTGGTTTCGAGTTTCGCCTCTGTCTCTGTCTCTGTCTCTCTCTCAGGTGGAGATCTGAGTTTGTTGGTGTCGTCTGCCTTCTTTGGATCTGTGCCCGCTGTCCGAGAAATTTGTCTTTAATATCGTTTTTCTCTTCTAATCGGATCAGATTTGGTTTACTTTGTTTTTTTGTTTTTTTTTTGCCGTGAAAGTCACGGATTGGCCGGAAAATTACTTTTAATTATTTTCATTTTTTGACAAATTTCATCGATATTTCGCTATGCGCTGGTCCTATGCGCAGAAACCCCTTTTCCCAATTTTGAAGAAAGTCTCAGCACCAATAACATCTGGTGAATGCTCTCGTGGGCGCTAGTTGCAATCATTATTTTGTGTGTATGATAAATTAGAAAAAGATCTCTTTTGGTCTTATAATGTAGGGAACGAATAAATAAATAAAAAAATTTAAAATTTAATTAAAAAGAAAAATAAATAAAAAAAAAAACTATTAAATTTGCAGAAAACTCCCAGAGGTCCATAACAGGAAAAGGGGATGACGCATGCGTAAAAGAAAAAAGGCTTTCCTCTTGACAAAGGGAGCAAAGTATTCTCTCTCTTTTAGGCAGTGCCCGTCGAACCAACAACACCATTTTGCTGTCTGGTGTTTTGGGCACCACGCCTACGTCTTTGGACGTAGCGTCGGTTAGTCCCTTCACCCAGTAGCAGCCCTCTCTCTATCGGTCAGCACTATGCTGAAATATACAAGACCCACTACTGAACTATAAACTAACTCTTACCGGACTTTGACAAAACTTCCAAAAAGAAAACTAACCCTTATGGAAGCCCGAAATACCAAATGCGGACACCTACATACATGAAACGAATTAACGTATTTTTGACACCTTAACTGGGGGATTCAACCATTTCAATGTATTCAGGAAAAACTCTCTCATCCACAGAATGGTTGTTGAACCCAGTAAATAAAGAGAAGTATAAAAGAAATGTTTTCGTTTTTGTATAATTCTTTTGGGATTTTCTTTGGGTAAGGAATAGCGCCGGCCAGTCAACGTGGGGTAAAATAATATAACCAAAATAAGGAGTCAGATATCTAACGGCAACACAGCCTTGCCTCTAACCTCTGACCTTCAAGCCTTCAACCCCACAATAACACAAGCTTATCGTATTTTTGTGTGAATATGTAAGTATAATTGCTCTGAATACTGTGAAAATCTTGTGTTTTAAGATATTATGTAACTTATATAGAATCTTATTTTAATTCAGTACAAACTGGCAAAAAGTTGAACAAATGCTGAATTTAGGTTAAATTTAGCTACTACAAATTCTAAAAAGTCAGTGCATATGATACATGAGGATTTATTTTTCATAATTTCTTGGTCCAAATTTAGGGTGTGTCATAGTAAAATACATCAAATCTCTTCTGATTCACTCACTTAATTCTTCACACACCTAACTACTAAAACACAACAAACACAGACCGACAGACATCGACACTGCAGAAGAAAATAACAGCTACCGGATGTTGACCCAACAACGGCCAGTGTCAAACTGAGAAAATCATGGCTTCTGCGTATAGTCTCCGCGCATAATCTATTCCAAATCCCCAGAAAATTCTCAGTTATAAAAAAAGGTGTATTTTTCAACCAGTCATTTTTTTTTCCTCAAATAGTATTTTCTGGAGCCGGTGTTTGAAGTCGGGAACATATAAATAGGGCAAGCGGAGGTTACATGGGCAGTTGAATACCCGTCCGTCGCTGAGAGCGTCACCCGACAACATCGTCAGACCAGATCAAAGCAACCACCCACCGCCGACCAGATAAACGCCTGTCAGCCGGCTAGATATTTCATTCGCTTCTTTATTTTATTTATTCAATAAACAAAATAAATTAAATCTTATCAGTCTTATTTTTCTTGCAACCACACACTTGTATATAACAGGTGTGTGTTATACATTAGTGCATGTGATACACAAATAATTATGGCAATAAATTAATTCTAGCAATTCATTTTTATTTATTAACATTGAATCATTTTTGATTCTATCTCTGTGTATCTAGTGAAACATGTCCAGTCGGCTGGGGCTGTAGAATATGCTGACTGCATCTCTGCAGAGGGTTAAGACCCTCTATATGAATGTCCTGTATGTGACACTAAACCATCTGATGGTGAGGCTCCAATAATGCTAGAGTTTTGGGAAATGCAGAGTATCCCTTCATTGCCATCACCCCTAAGTCCGCTCTGGTTCTGGAGTGGTAGAACCTGACAAGGTCCTATTTATGGGTCAAATAGAATGTTGTATAGCCATGACCAACTATACACATATACATGTGGAAACATAACGACGACACAATAAAGACGAGCGGATACAGTTCTTTAGAAAAATAAACATCTCACTTTATTGAAAGGGTTGTGTGTGAGAGGTGAGTTGGATACTGAACAGAACTGCAACATATTGACACCCCAACTCTTCTAGCTACGACGGCCTTTCTTTCCCGTTTTCCTGGGCTGCTCGACTGGGGGCCTGGGGCCCAGCCTCTACTGGAACATGGTTCTCATTCCAGCATCTTATCTCCAACTGATCTGAACTTCCTGTCGCCGGGGTTATATAATAATTTGACGTCCACTAACTTCTTGCGAGCGTCACATTTGTGCTCAATTCAACTCGTCAACAGTCCCTGATCCCCTGATATCTTCGACCGGATTGTTATTTACACAGGTGCATTTCTTCTTTTGACAGCTTGGCCGGGGTCAATATGTAACAAGAACTGTTTGACATTTAAACTGATTTTTTTACATTTAAACTGAGTGTAAACAAATGCCTTATGCTAAACTGAATTGCCTGAAATAGAACTGTTTAATCATTAATCTGTGTGTAAGCAAATGACTGATGTTTAATTGAATTGTTAGTGGTACATAGCAATACTTGGAACCATTTAACTTTAACATATGCTAAATTGAATTGTTGGAAATTGGATTGATCATTTAACTATGTGTAAACAAATGACTGATGTTTAATTGAATTGTTAGTGATACATAGCAATACTTGGAACTATTTTACTTTGTTGACTTATGCTAATCTGAATTGTTTGAAATAGAACTGTTTGATCATTTAACTGTGTGTAAACAAATGACTGATGTTTGATTGAGTTGTCGGGGTGATATTGCGAGATGTGTCGCTGGTATGAAATAAAGTTTGTAGGCAGTACGTGTTCCTCGCAAGTAATTTCCCTAACAAAACAAAAGCAAAACCTGAATAACTTTAAAATAAAGGTTTATTATTGAGCTGGAATATTGTACCAAAAAAACTCACAATGTTGTTATTGTTGTTGTTGCTTTCACCTTTGGTGTAAGTAGAAAGGTTAATGTCTTTGCTAGACAGCGTGGCGTCTCACGTGTTTTGGTGGGTGAGGGAGCAGTCCAGTAGCGTAACGTAGTTTCCTTGTTGTTAGCAGCGAGACCTCTGTTGAATTGGTCCATCGTTTTCTTTTTATAACTCCTAAGAGGATCAAAACGGGTATAAATGTTTTTTTTTGGGGGGAAGTACTTGATTGGTTAAAAAATCTATGGGTGCGAATTTTGTATATTGTGGTTTGGATCCTTTTTTTTCTAGAATGTTTGTTGATTGGTTTAAAAATATGAGTGCGATGTTTGTGTATGTATATGAAATTTACGCTACAGAGTTGTTAGAGTTAAATAGTAATGCTTGAAAACATTTAACTGTCAGCCAAAAAATTATTAATTGTAAATAGAATTATTAGTATTTGATAGAAATAAGTGAAACCATTCAACTGTGTGCCAAAAATGAACTCAAGGTCATTTAAAAATGTTAACCACAAAATGTGTTTAGAAATCATATGTATTCAATATATATGAATAAAACGGATTTGGCATTAAATAAATTAAATTAAATATTGGCATATCAACAATGGTTGATTTGTCAATATATCAAACCAAACCAAATCTTTTAAAACAAGTGTACTCGTGTCATTAAAAATAATGTAATCGATATTTTATTAAGTCTTTATTATTATTAGAAGCTTTTAGCATGTGTAGGAGGTGATATTGTGTTTGTGATATTTAATTTCCATTTTGTAGTGGTATATTTAATTTGTTTTTATATGTGGTTGCATGTTCTCACAAGCCGGAAGGTCGCCATTTATAGCGATGGGGATAACATTATTATTATTATTATTATTATTATTGGGTTTTTAGGTTTAAAGTTTAAGTTGTTTTTTTTACGTTGGTTGCGTTGGTATTTCGTTGGTTGTTATCCCCTCGCTAAATGTTGATGGAAAATAAAGGTGGTGGAGAAGAACGAAGACGTCATTAGGTTTTAAAGGAAGGTTTTAATGGCAGCATGAAGTAAGGGGTTTACGCCGGTATGCTGCGAGGTTTCGTAGGAAGGAAAGAAGGTAGGAAGTTGTTAGAGTGTATCATCTAATTTGTTTTTAACTAGGATCCCTTAGTCTAGAAGAATAGACCCAAGGGGTCCATAAACTAGATGGCTCTCCTCATAATGGTTGATGCGGCTACTGCTATTCAGGAACAGATGAATCGACGTCCGTTCCCATTGAGGATTTCTGAGGGAGAGAGATATTCTCGGGCTTTCTTCAATTTTTGGTGCTGCTAGGAAATATGATTCGGGCTGAATAGAACAAGTCATCCTGATTGGGTGAAAATGTTCGGCGACTCTAACGGTCAAATTAAATTATGCGCCAAACAAAAATTCAATGACCAGCGTTTTGATAATGTCGTTGCTTTCTGGTGAAAGGGGCTAACCAACGCTACGTCCAAAGACGTATGCGTGGTGCCCAGACACCAGAAAGCAACGATGTTATCAAAACTCTGGTCACTGCCTGAAAAGAAAAAGAATGCCTGTTCCCCTTTGTCAAGAGGAGGCCTTTTTTTCTTTACGCATGCGTAACCCCCTTTTCCTGTTAGGGGCCTCAGGGAGTTTCTGCAAATTTAATAGTTTTCTTTTTTTTTTTTTTTTAATCAAAAATTTTATTTATTTATTCGTTCCTTGCAAATTACATTTATTTCAAGGTAGAAGCATAACCTTTTAGAATCTGCTAACATTTAGTCTCAAATATGAACCAAAATATAAAGAGGAACTGTGGAGTAGATATTCCAGATGTCTGCTGTTCAGTTGAAGGCACAGTTGAAGGCACTGTAGAATGCCGTGCGCAAAATGTGGATAACATGTACACATTCCTCCTGAGTGATTGGAGGCCCAGGTGGTGGAGAACCTGCCGCCCTATGAGGTTCACAAGTGTCATGAGCTTCACAGTTCTTGACCAACATGAAAATCTGACACCTGTTTGGAAATGCGTTGAAATTGAAATTCCTTCTGTATCTTGTTTGATCAATCTTAAAAGACTTAGTTTTGTTTGTATGTCTCCACACATAAGATTTTCTGCTTCATTGTCCATGGTATGATTTTCCTCTATTTGGTTAAATATATCAAAATATTAACTATTTCTCAGCAGTAATCTGAAAGAAAAAAAGAAAGAAAATAAGGTCAACAAGGAAGTTCTGAGAGGCTACTGCAGTGTTTTAGCAATTGTGAAACACTCTATAAAATGTGTGTGGATATAATATCACTTCTTGTAAATACACCAGCAAAGCAGAACATCTACTGCATATTCTGGAGCAGGCAGCAAGATGCATTGTTCTATATGTGAACTCTGATAAAACAAAGTTCAAATGTTTTAATCAAGATGGTGCCATGTCCTCATTAAATAGCTAGCCTCTGAAATTAGTAAACCAGTTTGTTTGGTTTGGTTTCTTTGTTTAATGGCATATCAACTTTTGTAGGTTATTTAATACCAAAGCCACTCTCCTAGAAGAACAGTAGTGGTACTATTTAACCCATAGCTGGGAGGATAAGGGGGTTCATACCTTTCCCAAGAGTATTTGCCCGAAAGTGAACGTAATAGCGCAACTGGAGTACGAACTCGCTTACTACGCTTTAACCATTACACCACGAAGACCCCCCCCTCCAGTTTGTGTATTACGGCAGCAATATTTATATGTACTGAAAGCAATGTTCATACATGCATTGGTAAAGCATGAACTGTTATTGACAGGTTATTGACAGCTGTAGCTATGTCAGTACTACTGCATGGTTGCACCACTTGGACTCTAATAAGATGCTCGAAGAAAAAGCTAGATAGGGATTACATAAGGAAGCTGTATACTGTTTGGAACAAATCCTGGAAGTATCACTCTTCAAAACAGTAGCTGTATGGCCACTTACCTCTCATCTTGCAAACCATCCAAGAAAGGCAAACAAAACATACTGGTCACTGCTGGCAAAGTAAGGAGGAACTCATAAGTAACGTTCTCCTATAGACTACTCCACATAGACACAGCAGTGTTGGCCAACCAGGAAAAAACTTACAGCTCGGCATGCACATTGGTTTCTGTAGCAGTCACAGATCTATTTTCTCTCACTAATCAATGCCCCCCGCCAAGCTATTTGGCCACACACTGACCAATCAGCGGGCAGAGCGCATTGATTCAATTTTCTTCTTAAGAACCATTTTTTCTTGCCTTTTTTGGAAGTCTGCTACAGACAGAGAGCACACTGTAAGCAGAGAAGAAAGACCTCTCTCCCGTCCTCTTCTACGGATACTCCAGCATTGATGATCTTCACAGAAAATAACTGCTGCTACTGCTACACACTAAAGAACTAACACTGCTACCTGCAACACCAAGAAGAACCTTTCTCACTCTGACACAAGTCGACTTTCTGCTATAAAAATGAACCATTCATTGTTGTTCTTCAAAGAAGTTTTGTTATTTTGTTCAGTGATACATAAACAACTACGAATTAACTTATAGTATATGTGAACCAAAAATATACTAAAGTTCCGTCTAGAGAACTTACCAAGAGCAATAGCCAATAAGGATGGATAGCAAGAGTGAGTTAAGGGAACCTGTGCTGTTAGCATGGTTTCATGATGATGATGATGATTAGGATTTTCTGTTTGATTTTTTAACAATTTATTATTTATCTTGTTTTCACAAATGAAACATACTATAACATGTGGGCAGATAATATTACCATTTATACAAAAATGGCAGTTGAGGTTGTAGAGTTCTGTTGCCTCTTGTTATATTAAAAATGAGTTGAAGATATTGATAGTTTTCAATTTGGAAGTTTTATTAACAGCTTGAGACGAAAGGAACCCTTGTGCTGTAAGTCGCAGGAAGAGTTGTAGAGTTGAGAAGGAACAAAGTCACTGAAGTCAAAACAGGAGTTGAGATGCTGTCGTCAGGACAGGAGTTGAAAATATCCAATCTGTTTCTCCAAGGATCTGTTGGTTTAGAAGGAAAAATGAATGATGAAAGAATGATTTCCCAGACACAAATGGTCCATAAATTGGATGTTCTCTCTTCATAATGGTTTGTAGACTGCTCTGTGGTGAGAAAGGAAAAAGATGGTCTGTCCTGCTGCTAGCAATGGAGGAAGAGAAGAGAAGGCAACAATGGTTAGCGCAGCCTTTTATGTTGACAGGGAGGTGACCCGGGCAGAATGGTATCAGTCATTCCCATTGGACGAAATATGTAAATTCGAAGCTCCAACGGCCAAAACAATTCCTACACTAGATAATGATTTGAAATTCTTTCTGCTACAATACATTTAAAACTAAAATAACTGTTTCTTTATAATAGAAAAGGAGAAATTATTCTTTATATCAGGTTTTTCTACAACTCTAATTCTTAATGATGTAAATATTATAAAAATTTATTAAATCATTCTTTAGGGGAGTCCTCATGGTGAAATGGCTAAAGTGCTGGACTATGGCCTTGAAGTAAGTGAATTTGGATTCCACTCCTGCTATTACAGTCACTTTCAAACTAGTACCAATGGGCAAGGCATTAATTCCCTTATCTCAGAAGCCATAGGTTAAATAGCATAATTGTGGTTCTTCAACAAGGGTGGCTTTAGCATTAAATAGCCCATGAAGCTTGATATACTATTAAACAAAGAAACCATACCAAACCTTGAACTATCCTTTGTGAATGTATTAATGAGACATAACTTTTTTTTACAATATCTGGTCGTCACTATGAAATATAATGTACCCGAGGAATCATTTTCCAGTGTTTTAGGGATCTTATGTTCATAATCAATGTTGTCATAGAGATTATTTACTCATTGTAGCATAACGACTCACTATTGGTTCAATCTAATGAATAGAGATCACTGGTAATTTAATTAGGTTGAAAGCAACGATCAAGGGAAGCAATAACTAATGATAGATTTTAAAGTTACCTCCCTTTAAAATTAAAATGCCACGTGATAAATATAGCAGTGAAGTACTTCTTTCTCGATATCAGTTTTTGCGAGACCCTTCTTAATCACAGCACGAATTTCATTCTTGCAGACTAGATTACAACAACAACGATGGCTCGAGAGAAGATCGCCATTATTGGAAGGTTGGCGCTTTATAATTTTTCATTTTTTTAACCTTACAGATAACAACATGTTACAATAACAAATTTAAACTAGCATTATTATTTTACTCGGTCGAACTTTTACTGGAGCGTCAAAGTACAACAAATTTTATTCTTGTACCGTTTTAAAGTTCTATTTTTATCTTTTGCTGTCATTATCTGTATATTATACACAATACGGTTAAGGGACTTCTCGTTTTAAAAATGTGCTCAGAGAGAGAGAGAGAGAGAGAAAGATGCTAACAAAGTAAATAAACTTTATCAGAGGTGTATTTTGGACAAGAAGAGTTAAGTGCCCGTATGAAATTTTTTGTGATAAAAATAACAAAACAATAACAGCAAAAAAAAGAAAAGAAAAAAAAGAGATACTCCATAAAAACGATAATTTTGTCTTACTCGTTTGAGTCTCAATTAAAAGAATAAATATTCTTTTTTTTCAGCAATATTGAAGTTTTCCCTAAAAAGGAGATCAAACAAACAGTCATTTTGAACCCTTAACAGATTATTGAAAATGTTATTTTTTTTCTTAGCATGTTTAATGTTTCATATTACAAGAACCCTAACGAAAAAGGCAGTTAAACAATAATTATTAGAACAGGTCTATATTAAGAATCTTAGTGTTTATTCAAAGTAAAATTAAGAAATAAAAACATAATCTTTAAAAGTAAAGAAGGTTTTTCTTATCCATATGTTTATTTTCTTGATTCTGTAAAAATATTGCTTTTTGTGTTAATCTGTATTTTTTATTCGTCTAAATTTCTGAGATGAACCCTGAATTGTATTTTCTAATATAAATTAAAAAAAAAAAATTATAAAATAAATTAATTGAAGTTAAACTCATACAAATCACTCGTGATTGTATTGTTCTGAAGGAAGTAACGTGAACAGGATCAGATTTACTAATCGGCATAGAAGGCCATTGGCTTAGGGTTCACAGATATCTAGGTGGGGCGTCTTTTGAAACTAATTTCTTGCACAACATGTCAGATTATAATCTTGTTTCAAGTGTTCACCGGGTATTTTATTATATAATATTCTCAAAACCATAAGGGACCCTGTACAATAAGTATAGGGCCCAGAGTATGAGGTCCCTGTACAATAAGTATGAGGCCACAGTGGTTTTCAACTAGTAAGCCATAGGGTCCATTGATGAATTTGGTCTTTTGGGCCTGCAGTTAGGTAAATCCTACCTTGAATGTGAACTTCAAAATCCATAACTTTTTCTTGTTTGTTAATCAAATATTTTTCACACACACACGCACACACACACTGTGGGGGTTGTATGTAATTTGGTTATTTCGGTAGATATGCTTCCGTATTTTACGGGTATTACTCTCTATATGATGATGATGATGATGATGATGATGATGACTCTATATTATTTCCTCCACAAATACGACACAAAACTTTACAATCGCGTGAAAGAAATGGAATAGAACACAACGAACATTAAACAACAAACAATTTAATATGCATAAAACAATGTGAAAAATAAAATACATGATGTGTAAATGGCCTTTTGGAAAATAAAGTTTGGCAAGAAGAAAATAAATTTGTTTAAAGGTGTGTGTATGTTCATGTTAACAGAGTCCTTAAATAAGTCGTTCTTACTTACATTAAGTTCATGTCTTGTTTTATGATTGTGGCGACAGCGTGTCGCGTTGATGAAAGAAAGTTTGTTGGTTTTTTTCTTTTGAACGTGATTCGTAGTCATCTGTAGCTAGGTCATGAAGTTTGGCTGTGGAAGAAAAGGAATTTGCCGAACAGAGTATCGGCTACTGCTTTACTGACTTCATGGCTTAGTGGCTTAGTCTTAGTGAATGGCTCCCTAACTGTGTGTTATTTATACCGTAATAGTGGATCCAAGAATCGTCCTAAAATTTTGGTGCGTACACATTTATTGACCAATCAGATTTGTATTTTATTATTTTATTTTAAAGCCTAAATATTTTCTGTTAGTTGACTCCCGATCCTATTTTTCTAGAATGTTCCTATTCTATGTTTTTAGCTTATTGGTTGAAAAATATAAAAATGTAACTTAAATGCTAATGCAGTTTTGATCCTAATTTTCTAGAATGTTCTTAAGTATGTTTTTATTGCTTATTTTAAGACTAGAAAAAATGTGTATCCCATAACACACACACACACACACACACACACACACACACACACACACACACACACACTTATAAAAATTTCAACTTGATGGCTTGCAGTAAAGGTCAAATTTTGGAACAAGTATGAGCTTAACCATGTTGGTGAGTTTATAGTTCTTATATGGAGTATTACAGAGAAAAATAGATATATAAATGTATATAACTAGATGAGTACAAAAATTCCCAGGATTCTTTTTGTGAAAACTAGAGAGTTACAACAGAAAATTGTGTTTTTAAACTTTTACATGCATGTAATAATGGTGCCTTTTGAACCTATTGAAAGTAAAATCATTGGTTTACATTTTTATTTATTCTACTAATTTCAGAGGCTTAAAACCAGTAATTATGTTATATAATTAAGGAATGATTTTTTTTTTATATTAATCATTTTTCGTTAATTATATTTTATCATTCAGTTTGGCAGGGCTTTGAACCATTCGGGTCTCAGTCCAGGTGCATAGTCAATTGGTGCATTTTACGCTCACGCGCAAAGGATATGACAATCACCATGTGTTATAATGAACCCCCAGACAGGAAATGGTGCTGGAGTGTGGATGACTTCATGCCCGGAAGAGATGGTCCTGAGAATTTGAGGATTTTGAAAAAACGAGAGTTGAATTTTGACCATTGAAAGATGTAGTTGTTTTTTTGGATCTCTACCAACAGAGATCTTAAACATCACTAGATGTGCCATGCATTGGGGTGGGGTCAGCATAGTATGGTTAGCAAAGACTTTTAAGAATTGTGTTTCTTTCCTTGTGTTGCCATAGACTGAACTTAGAAGTCAATAAACCATTCGTATCTGAAACAACGGAGTCCGTTTGTGTTTGTATTTATATATGTATTGGTATATGTATCTGTATTGCTGTGATTGATCTCATCACCAAATTATACAACAATTACGAGCAGATTAAAATTCAGTTCTGAAAGTATTTCAAAATTTAAAAAAAAAAGCATCAATAAAAATAAAGAGAACAAAAATCTAATTTGAAGAAATAGTCAGTTTTCAAACCAGTGGCAGGTTTTCTGTCTGCTCATTGCTCAGTCGGCTGGGGCTGTAGAATACACCGACTGCAACAAATGAGTGTCCTGGATATGACACTAAACAATCTGATGATGAGGTTCCAGTGATGCTGGAGCTTTGGGGAATGTGGAGCACCCCTTCATTGCCATTGCTCCCGGGTCCACTCTGGCTCGGAATGGTAGCACCTGATAAGGCCCTATCTTTGGGTTAAATAGAACTAACTGCATACTTATGCTAAACTGAATTGTTTGAATTAGAACTGTTTGATTAAACTGAATAGCTTGAAATAAAAATGTTTTTGACAATTAAACTGTACTTACATTTAAATTGCATGTTATGCTAAACTGAATTGTTTGAAATTGAATAGTTTTTGACATTGAAACTGTACTTACACTAAACTGATTTGTTTAATATGGAAATGTTTTGGCATTTAACTGTGTGTAAACAAAATTAGCTGAATTAAAATTGTTTGAATAAACTGAATAGTTTGAAATAGAAATCTTTTTGACAATTAAACTGTGTACTCATGCTAAACAGAATTGTTTGAAATAGAACTGTTTGCATAAAAATCAGTTTGGGATTAAATAACCAACAAAGGTTGATATCCCATAAAACCCAACCAACCAACTGTCTGCTCAGTTTGGGATTTACATGTTATAAGTAGGGATGTTATCAGTCTATAGTGAGTAGAAATTATCACTTTGAAACGCTACTTAGGAATAATGGATGTGTTGCCTAAAAGTAAAACTATACATGGTTTAAGCCTAGTTGTTTCAGCCCAGTCTATTAGTCTTCCTTTGTATGATCTATTTTGATATTCTTTGAACCAGTTTGCAGAATTCACTGATGATGTAATTTACCACCTCCTCTTTTTCACTTAAGAAGTAGTATTTATTTGATTTCTAGATTTTTTAATTTCTAACTTTGATTTAATTGGTAAATTTGTTCTGAGTGGTAAAGAAAAGGTATCAGTTTTCTCTCTTCAAGTGTCCTCTGCATAACTATGGTCATGATTGCATGTTTGCTATCATTTTTTTTATTTATTTATTTTTTTACTTGTTATGTTTTCATACTGATATGATCAAAGATTATTTTTATTTACCATATTTGATGGCATTTAAGATGCATGGGTGTATAAGATGCACCCCGATTCCAGCATGGCAAATCAAGGAAAAATTTTAGTGAAACAATGTACTAATATTAAACGTGATGAAATTAATATAATGAATATTATCAATGAAAACACTTTTAATCTGCATAATAGCCTTTTAAATAGTGACAATACGTATATGAAAGTTACTGTAAAGTCTAAGCTCATAGGAGTTGCCAGGTAGCTAATTTGGATCGATTATTGTGAATTTTAAACCTACGTATGGCATATAAGATGCAGGAGAATTGAAATATATATATGTTTAGTAAAAAAAAGTACACCTTATATATATTTACTAACCCCTCCACTTGGGCAGGATATGGCACAAGGTCAATTTTCAAGCAGAGTTTAACAGGTTTGAATTCAAAGTTTTCCTTCTCGTAGACTAGTTGCCTCACCACGGCTGAAGAACTCAGTCTGCCCTACTATTTTACCCATAGCTGGAGGGAGAATAATTGGATTCATACCTTTCCCAAGGGTATTAGTGCTATGTGAAATGCAATCAGTCTCATCTAGGATTTGAACTCATGTTGCTGTGATAACCATTACACCACGCGCACCTTCATTTTTTTTTTTTTTTACATCTTATATGACATCAAATAGGGTACTTGAAACCATATAACTGAGTGCAAACAAATAACTATTAAACAGAAAAGAACACTTGAGAAATTACTACACAAAAAATATAATTCATTATGAACATCATCTTCTTTATTAGAATATTCTTTCATTTTAATGGCTACAATTGCATGATCTTATAAATTTTTATGTGGTATCAGTTAGTATCACAAATACTTGTTGCCTGTTACTTGGCAAACATCAATGTAGTAGTCTTGCTTGATTTAGACTTTCAGCAGCATATTTCGTATGATTGAGTCTACTGCTTCAAAAATGTGCTCCTGTGGATCATCCAGGGTTGTGAGTAGTGAACTTTGTTCTTCACATAACCCTCAAGGAAGAAGTCAGAAACAGTTAGGTCCAGTGATCTTGGGAGGTCACTTGCAAAATACTCTGTCATTTTTACCTGGACGGGCAATCTATCTGTTGAGAAATCTGCAGACAGTGAGAATATGAAAAAGTTAGTTGCCACCCACAGCAGCTAGTTCTGGAATGACTGTTGGATAGCATTTCTTTTTAATTTTGGCTAGTAAACAGTTTGTTCTCAAAGATAATAGAGAAATGTTTTTGTGCTCACTTGGTAATTTTCTTGTATTATCTAAAATATTGATTTTTTTTTCTTTTTCTTAAGAAATGAGTAAACATCTGATTATTTTTTTATCTAGCAGCTTAAAAATAGGATATCATATATCTACAGCAAAATCAGATTCTTTTTTAAGTTAAACATTTTCTTGAATGCTAATGAACTCCACTAAGTTGATTTTAATCTGAATTAATTAATCAAGTATAATAATCTTCATGAAATGGAAGTAAATATCTTTTATTGTGTCCTTTTTAAATAGAGTACGTGTATGTATATCAAATAGCAAGTTGTTGACTTGTTTTTAAACATGAGGGTCCTATTTTTTCTTTAGATAAGAGACTTATTTTATTTACTGCTTAAGACATGACCATGACCTAATGTATTTGTTTGTATTTAAAAAAAAAAAGAAGATTTGTATCTTTTGTTTTAGGGTTAATGAAAGTGATAAAAGTTTCTTCTTTTTCTATAAAGCAATCTACATAATCTGAATGATACAAACTTTTATATTTGAAGATTGCACCTAAAAAAAGAGATGTATTGGGTATGATGTTAAACTGCATCTGATGTTGAGGCTCTGGAGATCTGGTGAATGTAGAGTACCCCTTCATTGCCATTACTCCCAGGTCCACTCTGACCTGGAGTAGTAGGACCTGTTAGAGTCCCATCTATGGATTAAATAGATCTGTTTTAGAAATTATTTGCATTTGATAGGAATTCTTGATACTATATTGCTATAAATTATTTTTACATATATATCAACCTAAAATGGTTGATATGCCATAAAACCAAACCAAATCATATATATTTAAAATATATATATAAATCCTATTATTATATATCAACCTATAATGGTTGATATGTGATAAAACCAAACCAAATCATGGAGAAGAAACTTGACGGCAACTACACAAGAATGTTGAGAGCAATATTGAACAAGTCCTGGCGACAACACCCCACGAGACGCTAACTGTATGGCCACTTGCCTCCCATCACGAAAACTATACAGGTTAGACGAGCCAGACACGCCGGACACTGCTGGAGAAGCAAGGATGAGCTCTTAAGTGACGTACTCCTATGGACCCCCACATATGGCCAAGCAAAAGCAGGACGACCAGCTCGAACTTATATTCAGCAGCTATGTGAGGACACAGGATGTAACCCAGAAGGCCTGCCGGAGGCGATGAATGATAGGGAGAAGTGGCGAGAGATGGTCAAGGATATCCGTGCTGGCGGTACGACATGATGATGATGATGATATGTATTAAGAGGATTTGGCATTAAATAACCTACAATAATTGATATGCCATGAAACCCAACCAAACCGAATCATATATCTAATATATATGTATAAAGAGGATTTGACATTAAATAACCTACAATGGTTGATATGCCATAAAAAACCCAACCAAACCAAATCATATATATTTAATACATATGTATAACAAGGATTTGGCATTAAATAATCTGCAATGGTTGATATGCCATTAAACAGTAACCAGCCAACCATGACTGCAAACTGATTAGATTTGTCACGATTTATTCAACTAACATTGTTTATATTAGAAGTGATGAGATCATTTATTTTTACATTGGCATTTTTTATATGGAAGTACTTGTGTAAGTAGGTAACTGACTTGGTGACCAGAGTTCAAATCCTGGACAATGCAGTTTGCATTTCACATAGCGCTAATATCCTTGGGAAAAGTATGAATCCAATTATTGTCCCTCCAGCTATAGGTAAATAGTAGGGCAGACTAAGCTCTTTAACTTTGGTCTAGGAGAAGAAAAAACTCTGGATTAAAACTTGTTAAATTCCACTTAAAATTTGACCTTGTGTCACATCCTGCTCATGTTGGAGGGGTTGGGTAAGCACATATTTTGGTATTTCTGTAGTATCTGTGCCTTCTAATTAGGATTTCTCTCATACTTCCACCTAGGGTCAGTGTGTTGTATTCGTACCTATGCCTATGGTTATTTAAAAAAATCAAAATTTAGGAATTGCCAAGAGCAGTGAATGATAGGGATGAATGAGGAGAGAGTCCAAAGGGAATTCTGTGCTTTTAGCATCCTTTGGTGATGATGATAACTTAGCAAAAGATTTTCAGTATTACTTTTAGAAATGAAAGTGCAGAAGAACACTTTGTAGGGAATAACTAATCTATATATATCTGTTCCTTGTATTATTATTATTATTATTATTATTACAGCCTTAAAACTATTTTCCATCTTGCAAAAAATTCAAGAAAATTGGAAACAGTTTGAGGGAGAATATTGATTTAAAAAAAATTGTTTTATTAATGAAGTCCATTTCTTAAAGAACTTAGCTTATTGTAAAAGAAGGAGCAATTAATGTGATTTTTTCCTGTTTTTATTTGTATTTTTGGTGTTGTATACTCTCATACTTGGTTGGGTGTATTTGTCAGTATCACTATGTCATCGGCGTAGTCGGCGTCAGTAATTGTTTTTACGGGGTATCTTCTGCTTCTTACAAGCCGAAACACTACTGCATAGTTTGGAACGAGCAGCCTCAGGCATAGGCCTCCATGTCAATGCACACAAAACGGAATATATGTGCTATAATCAAACAGGTAACATCTCCACACTAGACGGAACCCCTCTTAAACTAGTAGATAAATTCACTTACTTAGGAAGCAGCATGTCATCAACCGAAAAGGACATCAACACGTGGCTAACGAAGGCATGGACAGCTATCAATAGGCTATAGATCATATGGAAATCAGACCTAACTGATAAAATGAAACGCAGTTTCTTCCAGGCAGCTGTTGTATCAATACTGCTGTATGGATGCACTACATGGATGCTAACAAAACGGCTGGAGAAGAAGCTAGACGGCAATTACACAAGAATGCTGCAAGCAATCTTGAACAAGTCCTGGCGGCAACACCCCATAAAGCACCAACTATACGGCCACCTGCCTCCTATCATGAAAACTATCCAAGTTAGACGAACTAGACATGCAGGACACTGCTGGAGAAGGAGGGACGAGCTCATAAGTGATGTACTCCTATGGACCCCCACATATGGCCGGGTAAAAGCAGGATGATCAGTACAAACATACATTCAGCAGCTATGTGAGGATACAGGATGTAACCCTGAAGACCTGCCAGAGGCGATGAATGATAGGGAAAAGTGGCGAGAGAGGGTCAGGGATATCCGTGCTAGTGGCACGACATGATGATGATGATGATACTCTCATACGTGCTTTTCGAAATTCAATGAATGAACGTAACACTTCTTTATAAAAATATATCTCTCATTTTATTCTCAAAAAGGCCCCACTGTTTGTTGTTAGTTGAGAGATAGCTGGAGAGACATATACTCAGAGAGAGGACTTCTTCTTCCCATATCTTCTTCCAGGAGCCAGGGGGTGCCAACGCTTGCACCCCCTTGCAAGCTCATCAGAGACGCCTCTGATCGGCTGCGTGTCCCTTGCTCTACTGCAATTCTCTCCTCTTTGTCCAAATCTGACCACGTAGTTCTCATCATGTGTCTCCTTCCAGTTACACACCTGTTGTACCCGAGTGCCCTGATGTGCTGTCATATCCCTGTTTACTCATCACAGCATGACAGCTTGTCAAAGCACACGGGGTCACTAGGAACGAACCGAAAATCCATGTCATATGTTATATAACATTTACAGTTGTTGATTTCATAATCTTTTTTCTCAAGTTTCCTTTTATTTAATCTGGAAAAAATATCTTATGACTGTAAATATTTTTGTATAATATGCACTCCTAACTTTGGATTATAAAATTTGAGGAAAAAAATAATTCTTGTGTATAATATACCCAGACTTTTTTATAATTTGTAGTCACTATATTTAACCTAAAATTTGGATTTGTTCAACTTTTTATCAGTTCATACTGATTAAAAATAAAGATTTATATAGTTAACATTATGTCTTAAAACACAAAATTTACACAGTATCTAGAGCAAACGCACAGACATGTTCACACATTTATATGATTTACATTAAGCTTTGAAGCACATAATTTACATGGTATTGAGAACAAATGCACAAACATGCAAAAATAAGCTGACATTAGTGACAAACAGATCACCTATTCCCAGTATTACTAATGTCAGATGCTGAAAGCATAGAATTCCCTTTAGACTCATGTTCCAGTGAATATTTCTCTGTAATTAGTTTGGATTATAGATATGATTTAATTTTGGTTATCCCATCCTGAATGTGGTAATGCATATGGCTAGGAAAAAGTTAATTATATAGTGTATAATATGTATATCTGACTTCTGGACTGAACAACTTGGAATAATAGTGCGTTTTATACACAAATAATTACTATATTAATTTGAGTGATATTTTGTTTGTTTTCTGTGATTTGCTCAAAACAATCTAGATTTTTAGAAATCAGTTTTTTAATGAAACTATTATTCTATATTACTAAATTGTAACCTTAGATTGTAAGAAAAGGTTATATTATATGAATTGTCATCATCATCATCATCATGTCGTGCCACCCTCATGGATATCCATGACCCTCTCTCACCACTTTTTTTGCCACTTTCCCCTATCGTTCATCGCCTCTGGCAGGTCTTCTGGACTACATCCTGTATCCTCACATAGCTGCTGTATGTATATTTGAGCTGGTCGTCCTGCTTTTGCTTGGCCATAAGTGGGGTTCCATTGGAGTACATCACTTATGAGTTCGACTCTGCTCCTCCAGCAGTGTCCTGCGTGCCTGGTTCGTCTAACTTGGATAATTTTCATGATGGGAGGCAGGTGGCCGTATAGTTGGTGCTTTGTGGGGTGTTGCCGCCAGGACTTGTTAATATATTGCTCGCAACATCCTTGTGTAGTTGCCATCTAGCTTCTTTTCGAGCCGTTTTGTTAGCATCCAGGTGGTACATCCATACAGCTGTATCAACATGACTGCTGCTTGGAAGAAACTGCGTTTCATTTTAACGGTCAGATCGGTCATATGGAAATCAGACCTGACTGATAAAAGGATATGAATTGTAAATATCTTTATTATTATTCATTGTGAGTTTTTCGCACAAATGTTAGCTGATGGTCTTTCAGTGGAATCTGAATGACAACAAGTCTCCAGGACTCTTCTCAGTTTTCTGGCCATTCTTAATAATGCTGTAGTTTGGATGGTCTCTGCTTGCCCACCAATTCAAAAAAAACTTCTGGCCCCTTTACCTAACCTTTGGGGATTCTTCTGAGTGCACCAATTACAATTGGTATCCCTGACACTTTTGTGTCCCATAGCATTTTTAGTTCTCTAGTAAGGTCTAAGTACTTGTCTATCTTTTCATTTTCTTTGATTTTCACTCTGTGGTCTGCCAAGATAGCAAAGTTCACTAGTCAGCAGGTTCTCTTTATTTTGTTAAGTATTACTCAATCTGTTCTTCTGACTGGGATTAGGTGATCTGTTTGTATCTCAAAATCCCAAAGATTATTATTATCATTATTATCATCTATATACACAAATAATTACGACAGTTTAAATAATTGAATTTACTATGTTTCTTGAAATCAGAATGTTCAACTTTTAAACAAAAATTGTTTTGTGTCATATCTGTAACCTTTTTATTTGCTATGATAAAAAAATAGCAAAAAACAAATCTGGATTAACATCCTTTAAGTATAGTGATAGCACAAATGTTGCTTGGGGCATAAGAATAAGATAATAACAGAAATGTTGCTAAGGGCTGTACATCAGCATAAGAATAAGATAATAACAGAAATGTTGCTAAGGGTTGTACATCAGCATAAGAATAAGATAATAACAGAAATGTTGCTAGGTACTGTACATCAGTAAAAGATAATAACAGAAATGTTGCTAGGAGCTGTACATCAGAAAAAGATAATAACATTTCTGTTAAGAAATGTTTCTAAGGGCTGTAAATCAGAAAAAGATAATAACAGAAATGTTGCTCGGTACTGTACATCAGAAAAAGATAATAACAGAAATGTTGCTAAGGGCTGTACATTAGCAAAAGAATAAGATAATAACAGAAATGTTGCTAAGGGCTGTACATCAGAATAAGATAATAGAACAAAAATAACCAACAGATGAAACTTCATTCTTTTATATTTTTTCTCTAGTGGTCTGATTGGTGGCAGCTGGGCCATGATTTTTGCTTCTCGGGGCTATACCACATCACTGTTTGATGTTGATGAAAAGCAATTGGCAGCTGCTCGGAAAAACATCCCTGAGAAATTGAGGAGCATTGAGTCCGAAGGTAATCTACGTGGGAAAATTCCAGTTGATGAACAAATCAAGTTGATCACTTTCACAAATGACTTGGCAGAATGCATCAAAGGTGCAATTTATGTTCAGGTGAGTCAAGTGTTTTACGAGGGTCAGCTGAAAATTTCATTGGCTAATCATAGAATGTGACTTAATGAGATTCATTTTTCAATGTAGTTCCTCTTGTGGTTCGTATACTTCTTCTATTAGTGTTGCAGTAATTGCATTCCATTGGCTAAAAAAGTCCTCAACAGCAGAAATGACATTATTGAATGAACTTTTCAGCCCACCCTTGTAAATACCCATTAAGTTAAAGTCTCTATCTATGTAAGGTAAAAAGGTTAAGACAAAATAGAAAAAACTGGGCAAACGGCTTAACGGTTGGTTCCTTAAACTTCTAAGTGAAAATCATCTGGAGGTTGCTGGTTCTAACCTGACTGCAGGTGAGTTACAATACAGGAATACTTAACACTTGTACCCGGTTATGGAATCAGAGCAAGTGACCCCATGGATTAAATAAAGGATGTTGTTCGAAGTTCCATGTAGGCTCCCACGTTTGGCAAGAAACACCCGAAGAAGGCCAGAGGATACATCGCCTGAAACGCTGTGAATCTAACAATAAAGATAAAGATAATAGTCTGAAAACCCTGAATTATAAAAATCATCAAGTTTCATCTTGGAAATTCAGACAACTAATAGAAAATGTAATTGATTGATTTTAATGGCATGTCAATCTGTCTAGGACTATCTTATGCCTTGAGATTAAAAAATTGCATTTATTCTACATTTATATTTACTTTTTTGTGTAATTGTTTTGTAAGAGTTTTTTTTTTTGCATATAGTCCAATTGAAAATAAATTTCAAATAGATCTATTTGACTTATAAATTGGTTGTTGGTTGTAAGTACTGTTTCAATGTCAAAAACAGTTCCATTTCAAACAACTCAGTTTAGCATAAGCATGCTGTTTAAATGTAAGTACAGTTTGTCAAAAACATTTCTATTTAAGCTATTCAGTTGAGTCAAACAGTTCTAATTCAAACAATTCAGTTTAGCATAAGTATGCAGTTCTATTTAACTCATAGATAGGGCCCTATCAGGTGCTACCATACAGAGTGGACCTGGAAGAAATGGCAATGAAAGAGTGCTCTGCATTTCCCAAAGCTCCAGCATCACTGGAACCTCACCATCAGATTGTTTAGTGTCATATCCAGGACACTCATTAGGGGGAAGGGGATCTTACCATTCTGCAGAGAAGCAGCTGGTGTATTATACAGCCCCAGCCGACTGGGCAATGTAATTTGGACCCTAACAGGTACTACCATTCTGGGTCAAATAAATATGTTTAAAAATGATTTGTAGTTGGTAAGACCATGTTCAAAAAGAAACAATTACATGAAAAAAGAGATATGAATGTACAATGAATGTGATTCCCTAACCTCTAGGCATAAAACAACCCTAGACAATTTAATATACCATTAAAATCAATCAATCAGTTTGTGAGATCTTCCTCTCTAATTTTCTAAAAAGGAACAATATTTTTTATGTCAGAACCTTCTGTGGGTCCAATCTATAGAGGCAAAGCCCCTTATTCCCCACCAAATAAAATAAAATATATTATTGCTGTTCTTTGCATAGTTGGTTGGGTTTTATAGTAGGCAACCCATGTAGATTATTCAATGCCAAATCAAGCCTAGTCGGCTGGGACTGTAGAATAAACTGACTGCATCTCTGTGTCATAACACTAAACCATCTGATGATGAGGTTCCAGTCCTGGAGCTTTGGGGAATATAGAATACCTCTTAATTGCCATTACTCCCAGGTTCACTCTGAACTGTAGTGGAAGCACCTGATAGGGTCCCATTTATCGGTCTAATAGTACTGTTTGACCCTCTAACTGTGTGCAAACAAATGACTGATGTTAAAATTGAATTTTTAATTTTAGATAGCAATACTTGAAACCATTTGACTGTGTGCAAACAAATGAGTTGTGCTGAATAGAATTATTAGTGTTGAATAACAATACTTGAAAGCACTTCACTGTGTCCAAACAAATGACTAATATCAAATATGATTATTAGTAGTTGTCTGAATTTCTGAGACAAAGCTTGATGATTTTTATCATTAAATGTTTTTGAACTATTGTCTTCATCTTTATTGTTATATTCACACCGTTTCGGTCGATATGTCCTCTGGCCTTCTTCAGGTGCTTGTTAAACTCTGGAGCCTACACAGAACTTCGAACCCCGTCCTTTATTTAATCCACGGGGGTCGTTTGTTCTGATTCCGTTAACCATAACTGGGTATAAGTGCTAAGTATTCCTGTATTGTTACTCGGCTGCACTCAGGATTGAACCTGCAACCTCCAGATGATTGTCTCTTTAGAAGCTTAGGGAACCAACACCATAGCCTGCTGAACAATTTAGAGTGAATTTTTGGGACTTATAAACTTAATGTTCTCACACAACTATGATTATTAAAAAAAATAAAAAAATTGGAATATGGGCTCAGATAAAAAATCATACATAGTAGTAGTAATCAGTTGTGAATATGACAATAAAGATACATGCCATTAAACAAATAAACCAAGCTAAACCTTACTTCAGTGTCATATTCATATCTAGAGGGAAAAGAGTACTAATTACCATCTCTTAGACCCCCCCCCAGCTATGGATTAAATAACATCACTACTGTTCTTTTACGAGGATGGCTTCAGCATTAAATAACACACAATGATTGATATGCCATTAAACAAAGAAAAGAAAGATGTAGAATTGTTTTTATTTCATTTTTTTTTCTACTGTGTGATTTATACTATATATAATTTTATCAGTTCAATTGTAAATGTATTTACTTTTTATCTATTTATTTTTCAGGAATGTGTTCCGGAGAAATTGGAACTGAAAATAAAAGTATTCAAAGAGTTAGATGAACTGTGTACTGATGATATGATTTTGGCAAGTTCGTCCAGTTGTATTGGAAGTTCTAAATTTAATAGTGGCCTTAAACATGCTAAGAATATACTTGTAGTCCATCCAGTAAGTGAACTTTTCTATTTTAAAACATCATATTCATTTTATTCTAAATATAATCTGCAAAGTTAAGCATTTGTCAGTATGTTATTTAAGAAGGAACTATTTATAAATTTGAATCTCAAATTTTTCCTTGCCCTGTCAACTGGGGTTATAGAATATACCAACTGCATCGCTGCAGAGGGGTAAGATCTCCCCAACATGTGTCCAGGATATGACACTCAACAATCTGATGGTGAGGTTCCAGTAATGCTGGAGCTTTGGGGAATGCAGAATAGCTCTTCATTGCCATTGCTCCCAGGTCCCCTCTGGCTCTGGAATGATAGCCCCTGATAGGGTCCTTAAACTGAATAGCTTGAAATAAAACTGTTTTGATATTTAAACTGTGTACTTATGCTAAACTGAATTGTTTTTGCCCAATCAGCTGGGGCTGTAGAATACACTGACTGTACCTCTGCAGAGGGTAAGACCTCCCCTGTGCATGTTCTGGATATGGCATTAAACAATCTAATGGTGTGGTTCCAGTGATGCTCGAGCTTTGGGGAATACAGTGTGGCCCTTCATTGCTATCGATCATAGGTCCACCCTGGCCCAGAATGGTAGCACCTGATAGGGTCCTATCTATGGGTTAAATAGAACTAAACTGCATACTTATGCTAAACTGATTTACTTGAAATAGAACTGTTTTGATATTTAAATTGCATAATTATGCTAAACTGAATTGTTTGAAATTGAACTGTTTTTGACATTGAAACTGTACTTACACTAAACTGAATTGTTTGAAATTGAACTGTTTTGACATTTAACTGTGTGGACAAAAACTATACTTCTACTAAACTGAATTGTTTGAATTAGAACTATTTGACTAAACTAAATAGCTTGAAATAGAAATGTTTTTGACAATTAAACTATGTACTTATGCTAAACTGAATTGTTTGAAATAGAACTGATTATTTGTATAAAAATGGATTTGGCATTAAATAACCTACAAAGGTTGATATGCCATAAAACCCAACCAAATCAAATTTTTCTAAGAGCATCAGTTTTCAAATTTTTCTTGCTTTGGATGAATTTTCAAAGTAGCAAAAAATTTAATTTTCTGTGTTTAATGATGGAAAATAGTTTCTATTTCAAAAGTTGCCAATCTTTTACTACAATAGCAGTTATTTCTTTTATGTTGATTTTGCATATATCTTTTTACAACAGACACTTATGGCCGTTCTGTTTGTTGGGACTGTAGAATGCACTAACTACAGACATGCATTGCAGTAACGCCCCCTCCTATGAGGCTACTTGTTGGCCATGAGTAGCAACTTAAAATGCATATTCTCTTTATATATATTTGGATTTATTTATTTGATCTTATCTAAAAGAAGCAAAATTTACATATTTTGTTGTTATATTGATTCCATTGATTTTTACAGGTTAATCCACCTTATTTTGTGCCTCTTGTGGAAATTATTCCATCAGACCAAACGAAACCTGAAGTTGTGGCAAAGACCCGTCAGTTAATGGAGGAAGTGGGACAGTCTCCAATCACTTTGAAGAAGGAAATAAGTGGCTTTGCTCTCAATCGTATTCAGTATGCCATATTGAACGAGTGCTGGCATATGGTCCAGGTATGTGTTTTTTTTTTACTTATATACAGGCTCTTTAAAAAAAAATGGATATCATTTTTTAATTTAATAACCTGACCAATTCTTGTTTAACAGGATGTGTATAAATGACTCAAAATTCTGTTTAATGTTCAAATGCCTTTTCTTTTCCAGTGAATGGCATTTTTATACCTGAAAAAGAAAAAGAACATAAAACATGTGTGCACGTATATATATGTATTGTTCTATTGGCATAATTGAATGTTTGCCAATGGTCCAGGAGAATGGGGTTCCATCCCAGGTCGAGTCATACCAAAGACTCAAAAAATACACTCAGGACATTTCTTCATGCATTCTTTTTGTAGCTCATTTCATTTCATATTCTGAACCTTTCTCACCACCCCTCTCTATTGTCCATCGCTTCCGGCAGGTCTTCAGGGCTACATCCTGTATCGGTACAGAGCGGTTGTATGTAGGTTCTAGCTGGTTGTCCTGCCTTTGCTCGTCCATGTGACAGGCTCCACAGAAGTACGTCACTTATGAGTTTGTTCTTACTTCTCCAGCAGTGTCCCGCAACTTCCTATTTTACTCTGGCAATAAAATATGTTGTTGTTCATGTGTTCATTTCATATGAGGAAACGATATTCAACCCACCACAATATCCTCTACAGTATTTTAATATTATGTTATTTATTTAATACCATTCTGTGAAAAATGGGATTTTGTAGAGAAATCTTTGTCAGATTGTCTTTTTCCTAAAAAAGCAACGATGCTCTGAAATTATTTTAGATCTTTCACTTAAAAAAATCATGTATAAACCTTATTAGTAATGTTTAATTAAATGGGAATAATTGTTTTGGTAAGATATAATGTTTTCCTTTCGGAATTTGGAAATTCAGATTTTGTATCATTTTATTAAATTGTGCAGTAAAATGGCTTTTCATTGATTATTGTTGATTGGTAAAGAGTCACTGATAATTAGAGCTGTCTCTTTCCCACAAGAAACAATTTATTCATTTTTTTAAAAGGTTAAGTCATTCTCAAATTTTCATTAATGACTTCTATTATGTAAGTCTCATATAGGAATAAAGTGTGACACTGGCAATTGAACGCCGATTGCCAGTGGATGGAAGTGACAGGCCTCCAGATAATATAAATAGAGGTACCGTGCTGTTAGCATGGTAAATGAGTCAAAGGATGGTTAGTTGGTAGACATTAGTCGAATGACAATCATTTGGATGGACTTCAGCGAGAAAGACTTTTCAGTAATAGCTTGGCCGGCAGTGTTACAGATAGTAACTTTTTTGTTGATCTTATTTTCTGTTAATGTATTATTTTGGTTAAATGAAATATGTATGATTTTGTTAAGTTGTCTGTCTTCTTTTTATGTACCTGTAAGTGTTACAAAAGTAAGTTTAAATTGTTTATTTATGGACTACTTTCAAAAGGGAAATCCTATATTCCTATTGTATACATTCATATAATAAACAACATCTTAAGACCAAATTTTCACTTAAAAAAACAGAGGGACATTCATTACACAAAATGTTTTTGAAACATCAAAGCTTATCTTGTTTTTTGGCCTCACCTTACCCTAACTTCAATTCAAATTGTCCCCACATAGCCAATAACTAAACAAAGGCTATTAGTTAAGATAAGGTTTTTATTTATCATTAACTGGGCCATTGGCCTAGTGGGTAGAGTGTTCGTCAATGGAGACCGGGGTTCAATCCCAAGTTGAGTCATACCAAAGACTCAAAAATGGTACTTGATGCCTCCTTGCTTAACACTCAGCATTATAAGGTACAGATCAAGGATAAAGTCGAGCAATCCAGAGAAAGGAGTAGCGCCTTTCCCTACACCTTGGTGTTGTAGCTATTGAAAAGGGAGCCTTTGGGTTGCCAACTTTACTTATTTATTATTTACTATTTATAACATCTGTGCATATGATCATATAATATGTATAGATATTATAAACAGTAAAGAAAATTATGTAAAAACTTCATTAAAAGCCTTTGGTTAGTCATTCATTAGATTATGCAGAAACATGTTATGTCAGATAAATGGGAATAGAACTTTTGAGACAATGTAATGTAATTTTGTTTATCAATAGATAAATAAAACCTCTCAAGCATACTTAATAAAATATATATGCAATTATTATATTATCAATGCTATTGTGTGTCAATGTTGATGTTTTAGTATGTTTGAAATATCCAAGTAAACACAATAGGCTACATCAAGGTCTTGACTAAATTGTTTATTTATGGTATTGCATTGTTTTGGTTGTATTAAAATAGTTTTGAAAGTCTGAATAAGTGTCTGAATGTTTTCTCTTTATGTCATTGGATATTGAAGAAATATTTTTGTAAGTTAGCTTTGTCAAAAATTAGGAGGTTATTCATTGCATGCAATATATGATAAAAACACTTTTTTTTTACTTCACATTAATTATCATATTACCAGTGTTATTGTGTATCAGTGATTGGTTTTTAGTATGTTTAGAATATCCAAGTAAACATTAGCTACATCAAGGTCTAGACTACATTGTTTACTTATGGTATTGCATTAATTTTGATTGTATTACAGTAGTTTAGAAAGTATAAATAAGTGTTTTAATGTTTTCTCTTTATGTCATTTTTGATGGCTGGTATTGCCAAAGGTTTGGGTCATTCATTAAAAACAATACATGATAAAAATAATGTTTTGTGGCTAAAAATTAGGAGTCATTCATTACAGAAAAAAGTACAGTAATTATTTTCCTTTTGTTGTCAGTCGGGCCTGCTCAGTGCTGAAGATATTGACCGAGTTATGGTTGATGGACTTGGAATGAGATATGCTTTTATTGGTCCTCTTGAGACAATGCACCTGAATGCAGAGGGTAAGTTACAATTGCAATCAATTTATGATCAATACTTATATATCATGATCCTCTCAGATATTGTACTTCCCCTTAAACAAAATTCAAATAAAGTATAGAATACTTCATTGGCCAAGTGGGTAGACTGTTCGCCAATGGCTTGGGAGACCTGGGTTCAATTCCAGGTCGCGTCATACCAAAGACTTTAAAAACGGTACTAGATACGTCCTTGCTGAACACTCAGCAATATAGGGTACATATCAAGGGTAAAGTGGAGCAATCCAGGGAAAGGAGTAGTGCCCTCCCCTACACCTCGGTGTAGTAGCTATCGAAAAGGGAGCCTTCTGGTCGCCAACATTACTTACTTACTATTGTGGTGTATCAGAAAAAAATGAATACAGTATGGAAAATTGACATATGTATCAGATGAAATCCCCAGTCTACTTAAAATGAATAAGCAAACAAATGAACAAAAAAACGTTTTAATCAGCATTATATTTAAGTTACTTTGTTGGAGAGACTTAGACTATACTGACTAGCCCAGTTGGCTATGGCAGTATAATACACCAACTACATCTCTGCAGAGGTGTTGGATCCCCTGAAAGTGTGTCCTAAATATGACATTAATATATATATATATATATATATATATATATATAAAAGATGACAAACAAAGATTTGGAGCAGAGTTTTTTATTAGTTTTTTCTTGTTTGGGAGTGTAATGTCGCAAATGAAAATGAAGGCTGGTTGATAATTGTCCCAAATCTCTAATTTGTGACATCTCACTTGCAAACTACAAAAGGTTGATAAAAAAACTGTCTTCTTTAATAAAATATTCCTTCAAGAAAATCTCCTGCCTAAATACACACTATATATAATATATATATATATTGAATGTCCCTATATATATATATTGAATGTCCCTATATATATATATATATATATATATATATATATATATGAACGGTTAATTACCAATGACTAGGGTAAAGTTAGGTGGGTTTTGATCTCAGCTTGAAGTATTCTGCCTGTCTAGCCACACTGAAGAGTTGTGATTTAACAAAACAGTCTGTCTGTGGATAACTGTGTTATCACCCTGGTTGGCGGCTGATGAGGCTAGGGTATCGCACGTGCTTTCACATGTTGTATGATGAAAAAAAAAAAAAAATTTGTCATCCACAATATATATATACCCTGAGGCATATTTTGAGACAAAAGACAGATCATTCTAAAAAAGGTATTGAATTGATAGAGAAGCAATGGAATCAGTGTATCACTCTAGAAGGAGACTGTTGGTAAATAAAGTTGAATTTTGCCTGAAAATTGTTTTATCATTTAGACCTGGGACTTATTGTGTGATGTATTATTTCTATCTTGGCAAATGCAATATCAGTCTCAATATCTTTTGAACATGTATAAGTAGATTTTTTTCCTTTCTGTTTTCAGGTATCGTGAACTACTGTGACCGTTATGCTGCATCAGCTTTAAAAGTCAGTGAAACATTTAAGCCACCTCCTCTCTACGATATTCCCACATCGGAAAAGTTGTATGAATACTTTTCACAGCACATTCCTCTTGAGAAGATGGAACAACGGCGAAAATGGAGAGATGAATGCTTGGCCAAACTTGCCAAATTAAAGAAGGAATTACCAAAATGAACTTGTCTCGTTCTCCATATTTGCTCCATTTTGGATGCAGTTGGTTGTATAGAATCAGTTTTTACTTGAAACAATCTTCATATATATTTTTTTTAATTTCTTAAAATTAAAATTAAGTTTTAAATCTAATTTTTTTTCAATGAAATTTCAGTATTATTGATTTTGAAATGCTTCCTATACTGTAAATTGTAAAAGCTTTAAATTTTAAAAGATATGCAGAATGTTTAAAAAAATTTGATATCATTCAAGATGGATAAGGTGTTTTAGAAAAATTGATATCATTTCAAAATGATCTCAACTTTTAACAGATTGTGTAGAAACAACTAAAAATTCTGTTTCATGTTTAAATGCCTTTTCTTTTCCAGTGAATGGCATTTCTATAGCTGAAAAGAAAAGAAATATAAATAACTAAACACAGAATTTTGAGTTGTTTCAACATAAGCTGTTAAAATTTGAGATCATTTCAACCAGAATTAGTCACTTTATTAGATTATGAAATGGTATCAGTTCTTCTGAAGCACCCTGTATATTAGAACTTAAAACTTTCCTAATTTTTTTTTGTGGCCTTTAAAGATTATCCAAATTGAAATAATAAAAGATATTTTTGACAATCTTTTTATTATTTGTTTATTTCATAATCATCATCATCATCATCATGTCGCGCCGCCTGCGCGGATATCCCTGACCGTCTCTCGCCATCTCTTCCTATCATTCATCGCCTCCGGCAGGTCTTCAGGGTTACATCCCGTGTCCTCACATAGCTGCTGTATGTAAGTTCGTGCTGGTCGTCCCACTCTTGCACATCCATGAGTGGGGGTCCACAGGAGTACATCGCTTATGAGCTCGTCCTTGCTTCTCCAGCAGTGTCCTGCGTGTCTGGTTCGTCGAACTTGTATAGTTTTTGTGATGGGGGGCAAGTGTCCGTATAGTTGGAGTCTCGTGGGGTGTTGTCGCCAGGACTTGTTTAATACTGCTCTCAACATTCTTGTGTAATTTCCGTCCAGCCTCCTCTCCAGCCGCTTCGTAAGCGTCCATGTGGTGCATATTTGATTTAAAATAGTAATGTCTTAAATCTCAGCTGTATTATGTGTTGTTTAAATGAAGAATGAAGACTTATGCGACTTAATTTTCAGGAAAAACTTTACTTTTGGAAGACGAACTTCTAAATTTGCTAAAGAAAACCCCCAAAATTGCCCCCCCCATGAAAAGAAAGGAAAAAGAAAAGAAAAAAAAAAAATCCAAAACACCTCAAATGTAGTCTAACACGTGCTGAAGACGAAAGCCATAAAAGAGTTGACTCCTCCTCTCTCTTTCTCTCTCTCTCTCTGTCTCTCTCTCTCTCTCTCTCTCTCTCTCTGTCCACCACTAGATGACCATGTAATATACCCCAAAATTTCTTTGAATTTTAACATCCAGCAGTCCTGGACTTTAACTAAGTTAAAACTTAAGATAAAAAAGAGAAATTTTTTTTTTTTTTTTTTTTTTTTTTTACCGCGTACACATGGGAAGCAGCATGATGTACGTGTGAGTCTTGCGGCTTAACGCTCAAGATTGTCAGTTCGATCGGGGAACTACTGCTGCTCATCTATAAGAGTGGCTTCTATAGATGAGAACAAAAACAGCCATCGAAAGATAACCATGACTCATAATCATATACAATAATTATTTGTGCATGAGATGCATTTACTTTTTTTCTTCAGAGTTTTCAACCCAAAAGTTAAGGATGCGTATTATACACAAATTAACTGGCTCATTGGCCTTGTGGGTAGAGTGTTCGCCAATGGTCCGGGAGACCCAGGTTCAATCCAAGGTTGCGTCATACCAAAGACTTTAAAAATAGTACTTGATACCTCCTTGCTTAACACTCAGCAATATAAGGTACTTATCAAGGGTAAAGTAGAGCAATCCAGGGAAAGGAGTAGCACCCTCCCCTACATCTCAGTGTAGTAGCTATTTAAAAGGGAGCCTTCTGGTGGCCCTCGACTACAATTGCCAACAACTTATTATACACGAGAAATATGTAGTTTAATTTTTTCTTGACACATGCCTTACCATATTTGGGACAAGAAAGTAAGTTACATATCTTGTTCAAACTAATGTGTTTTAGGTTGTTACAGAGAAATATTTACTGGAATGTGTGTTTGTTTATAATTTAGAGAAATATTTTTTGGAATGCGAGTTTGTTTATAATTTTGTTTCTCTTAGTGTGAGCTTATTTTCACTTGAAAGCTCATTGCATGAAAATGTCTATGCATTTGTTCTAAATGTGTTTTAATACATAATGTAAACTATATAAATTCTTTTTTTTCAGTCCCTATTGATAAAATGTTAAATAAATAGTAAATTTAGGTTTAGTTGAGGTTCTTTGTTTAATGGCATATCAACCTTTGTGGGTTATTTAATGTCAAAACCATCCTCATAGAAGAACAGTAGTGATACTGTTTAACCCATAGCTGGAGGGATTAAATTTAATTGCTACAAATTCTGAAAATTGAATGCCCATCGTAGACAAGAATTTATTTTCCAGAATTTTCTAGGCCAAAGTTAGAGGTGTGTGTGATACACAAATAAAGTAATATTTTTTTAAGTGCATTAAAATTGATCAGAATTTGAGTCTTAATATATTCATATGAATTTTATTATAATTTCAGTATTATTCGTAGCGGCTGTAGAATACACTGACTGCATCTCAGCAGAGGAGTAAGAAGACCCCCCCACTAAACGAGTGTCCTGATAATGGGGTTCCAGTAATGTTGGAGCTTTGTGGAACGAGGAGTACCCCTTCATTTCCATTGGTCCTAGATTCATTCTGGCCCACCTGATAGGGTCCTATCTATGGGTCAAATAGAACTGTTTGACATTTAAGCTGAGTGCAAACAAATAACTTATTGTTATAATAACTTGAATTGTTAGAAATAGAACTGTTTCATCATTTAACTGTGTGTAAACAATACTTGTGTTAGCAATACTTGGAACCATTTAACTTGGTTGACTTATGCTAAATTGAATTGTTAGAAATAGAACTGTTTGATCATTTAACTGTGTGTATCAATCAACAAAATGTGTTTAGTAATCATGTTTAATATATATGTAAAAAAATGATTTGGTATTAAATATCCAACAATGGTTGATATGCCATAAAACCAAATCAAACCAAACCATCACCCTTTGCAAATCCTCTAGACGGTACCCAGTGTCTGCACAGAGCTGATGCATGCAAGTTTGAGCTGGTCAGCCAACACTGATGTATCCATGTGTAAGAGTCCAGAGAAGAATGTTGGTTGGGAGTTTGTTTATATTTCTCCAGCAGTGCCAAGCATGTCTTGTTTGTCTCACTTGGATGCTTTGTGAGATGGGAGGTGAGTGGCCATACAACTGCTGCTTTCTAGAGTTTTGGCTTCAGGATTTGTTTGGAACAGCACTCAGCATCCTTGTGTAGTTCTTTTTATCAGATCTTTGTTAAAGTTCAAGTGGTGCAACCATACAGTAGTACTGAAAAATTTTTCTTCTTTGTACACTACAAGCCTTCATTGAGAATGTATCAACGAAACTTGGTTGATTTTTAAGTTTAGCTTGAACCAGTCAATTTAAAACTTTAATTTTAGGACTTGACATAAGACTTGCCCAAGAATATGCTGACTGTATCCTCTGCAGAGGAGTAAATCTCTTTCCTAAAGGGGAAGTATCCGTGATATAATGGCTAATGCTGAATTTTGAGTAACCGAGTTCAAACTCCCATCCCACTATTACTTTCTCTTTCGGACTGATAACCTTGTGAAAGGTATGAACGCTTTTATCTCCCCAGAAATTGGTTACATAGTAACATTACTATTCTTTGACAAGGATAGCTTTGGCATTAAATAATCCATGAAGGTTTATATGTCACAAAAAAAGAGAAACCCTCTTAGCCCTCTATAGCACTAAACTATATCTGGTGGTGAGGCTATAGTTCTGGAGCCATTACTCCTTGGTTCACTATGTCCCGTAGTACTTGTACTTGTTTGGGTCCACTGTATGGGTTAGATGGATCTGTTTGCAAATTATTTGTATTAGATAGGAATACTTGATATCATATAACTGTGTGTAAAAAAACCCAAAACAAAACAAAGCAAAAAAAAAAAACCTTAGATTCCATAAAAATGTACATAAAAACGTACAATGTATTGCTCAATATCTACGCATGAAATAACCCATAAAGAGTTGATATGCCAAAAAATTAATAAACCAAACCGAACCAAATAGACAAAAGTCTTCTGGCTCATAATGACCACCAGTTTGTAATTCGTTGTCTTAGATTGGATTCCTTTATACAAGAGAATGGAAAAGAATAAACCATTTTTGTTGGATAATCATTTTAAAATGGAAATCATAGCATAATTTGCCCAACGTCTCTTGGGTGAAAGGCTTGATCGATATTTGAGTTCAGATTTGTTAGTCAAACTTAATTGAACTAAGATTGACATATTTAGCATCGAATATGTAGGGGGAGGCAACTTTATCATCAGTAAAAACATTAATTATGTCCCTTGAAAGATTTTTTTTTATTTTTATACACGAGACCTATCAAGAAAGAAATGAGACAATTAGTTTTTGATTTTTTAAAAATCAACCAAATAACAAAAAGACTTTATCTCCTCTAAAATAGTTCATTCGGGAAGTTATTTGTCAACGAAGACGATGTTCCTCGTCATGGAAAGAGAGCCGGAATTCTGTCAACTGTAACTGCTTTCAGATTGTCACAATCCCCCGAGATTTGAGTTCTTATAATTATTTTTTGTTTCTCAAAATCAAAACTCAAATATGATTGTCTTGTCTGTTGAAATAATAAATTCAATCGAATCTTTGTTTAATCAACTAATTTATAAAACACACACATTCACACGCAGAGTCAAAATGTTAGGCAACAGTTATCAAAACCTAAAATCCGTTAAAATCATAGCCATCTAGTACTATAATTTTTAAGTTTTGAATAATCATTTTTAATCTTTGCTCAAAATTTTGACTATAAAGTGGCTCTATCCTACCTATTGAGCACTATCACTAAAACAACGTGAGTTTTTATGCAAAATATCTCGAATTATATATATATATATATATATATATCCTTTAAAATAGACACACATAAGAAGTGATTATTTTCTTTGATTATTGTTTCGAAGTTTCTTTAGTTGTAGCGAAATGTCATAATTTTCTGAAAAGAAAATTTTCAGAAATAAAAAAAAAAAAGAACAAATTTTGAGAATTTTCTTTTCCTTATTTGATATTCTAATTTGTGGTATCTCCTTTGCCACTAAAAAGGGAAATTTTATAACAATCATCCAGGAAAATAATTACTTCCTATGTGTATCTAAACTATTGAAATTTCTTTAAAATTTGTGGCAATAATAAAAAAAATCGGTTCAGTTATTTCACTGTCTGTTTTTTTTTTTTGTTTTATATTATATTTATTGGGTTCGAAGTATTGAACAGTAGTTTCAAACTCTTTCTTTGTACTGATTGTTTGACACCAAACCTAACAAGTGAGAATTGAAAAAGTCGGAACAAATCAAAGAATTTAAATCAAAACTTCAAAGTCTCTTCAATATAATAAACGCGCCATATCAATTCAATTTTTTATACGCGTCAAAGGGATAAACATAACAGCATTTTAGAGAAAAAAAAGCCCCCCCCAAACCCAATAAAAAACAAAAACAGTACGTAGAAGTTAATCTAGTGTCCTACTTTTCTTGTGTGTAAAACGAATCGTATATTTTGTTTTCTTTCACCAGCTTGACAGCGGCATCTATGGAAATCCCCCGGAATCTCTTAGGAGATTTATTCAAAGGAATGTTTTGAAGCATCGGAGTATCCGTATAGTCTGATAACATTTCATTTGCATCCAAAATAGTTTGGATATGTTCACCTGTTTCTTTGAATTGATTTCTTAGGGAAGCCAATTGCGTGTAGCGTTTCTTTTCAACATTCTGAGTTTTAAGTAAAAACTCGTTTTGCATCTGTCTGAACACCTTCCAATGTTTTCTTGCTACATTTTCCATGGTGCCGTTGTAAACCTGGTTCGTATGTTTCAGACAGATTGTATAATTCTCTAGGCTTTGCTGCTCTTGGAGTTGTCGAAGGTCACGTTTGTAATCCCTGTTGAGAGCTTCCATTTCCAAGTCGACCTTTTCATTCCATTCTCTTTCCAAAGCTTCTAGTTTTGATATGCAGCTTTTTTTAAAGTCCAAAATTGATCTTTCCTCTGGTTCCTCATCCTCATTACTATCTTCAAACGTTAGCCGACATCTCTTTGTTCTTTGAGACTCTGATTCATCGTCCGTAGACAATCTCCTCTTTCGCCCTGATTCCACATTGGCTAAGGTGGATATCTTTTCACCTTCGAGGCGGCCCCGAAATTTCTGAACTTGAAATTTTGAAAGGCGGCATCTTATATAAGATGCAACAGTCAAATTGGTGTTTTTGTCTGATGGAAGGTTGACGCCCCAATTCTTGCTGATTTTTTCCGGGATACTACTCGCAGAAATTACCATTTTCTTCGCAGTTCGCTGCGCTCCTTTTCCCCATCTCTTCGCTTTCAAAGCTTTTCTCTTGTTTCCTTCGAATCCATTTTTACTGGTGAAATTCATCTCCTCAGATGAAAATCGAGGTTTAACGCCGCCATCACAACCGTTTGGAAAAATAAAGTTTGTATTAATCCGAACTGAATTGCTTGCGCTAACATCGAATAGACTTCGCAGTCTGTTTGGCGTCTCGCACGTTATTTTCTTGTTTGCTTTTGTTAAATTCTTTTCCCCTTCGTTTGAGAAAACGATCTTTCGTCTAACAGCTGTAGTCGAAGTTGGTGAGTCATTGATTTGGCCAGCAAAGCTTGAACTGTTAGAAAAAGCGAATTCATTCTTTCTTGTATTTAATTGTATCAAATTACCACCGCATTTCCCTGTTTCTGATCTCAAAGTTTCCATCTTTGTTTGATTTAAATTGTTGCTATTTCCAACCGTTGGGTCAAATTTAATTCTAGAAATGCCACAGTTTTCGTTGTTGTTGATATTATTTGAATCCCTTACACAATTTCTTTCACTTTTAATGTTTTCCGGTGTCAAGACGCTCTGTATTGCTTCTTCTGTTTTTATCTCTTTTACCGGAATGAAAACTGACGGTGTTTGTTCGTTCTTGGATACAAATGATTCACAAATTTCAACCTTAGGTTCAGTAAAATTGAATACAGATGCTTTCACATGTCGACCTTTGTGTGGTGCAATCAGCATCGTGCATTCACTTTTTGAACTGTTTGAGGGTTCCTGCTTGATACATTTAGGTCGTTCTGTCTCCGTTGTGAAGTCAGTGTTTTGAATTTCGGTTTTAACTTTGATTAAATTGTTAGATATCTGCAATTCCTCTTTTGTTTTGTACGTGGGAGAAAGCTGCAAAGAATGGCTGTCAACTATACCGGAAGGTGCAGACGAAAATGTAAACGCAGCCGATTTGTTTTCAGTTATTTTCGCACGGTTCCTATCATTAGAACTTAAAAGAATTCTGGAGCCGAATGAAGCCTTTTTGCTGTTTGTATTGAAACTCAAGAGTTCACTTTGTTTACTGTCATTATTAGCTGAATCATTGTATTTATGTATGGACTTTTGATTATTCATTAAGTTTGGGGCATCCCGTTTACGGTTGGATTTGTCAAGATTAAAGTCACTGAAGAAGTTCGACGCAAGGCTTACTTGATTAGTATGAATTTTTGACATATTTGCTCGTGATCAGAATGGATGCTGAGTGAATCGTTGATTATCTAAAAAAAGGAAGAACATCAAAAAGGTTTATATTGATACGACGAAATATTGGCATTCATTTTGAATTTATCCGCTTATTATGATAGTAGATATTTTCTTAGGCAACAGAATCATGTCACATGTCTTTATATGTAGTGACTCAAATCTAACTTTCTTTGTATTCAAAACCAACTTACCGTATATACTTGAGTAATGAACGACCTTTTAAGACCATTTTTTTTTACCTCTAGAAACAGAGTATCGTTCATCACACGAGATATGTTTATGAAACATCGAAGCTTACCTTGTTCCTAGGGCTAACCTTGCCCTAATTTCTATTCAAAGTGTTCTAACAGAGCCTATAGCTAAAGAAAGGCTATTGGTCAGGATAATAAAGTTTTTACTTAACATTGCTTACTATCTATAACACCTGTGCATACAATATGTTTAACTATAATAGATAGTGAACAATTATACGTAAAAACTTCCCTATCTTAAATAAAAACACTTTTGGCCAGACTAATAGTAAATTAGACCGTTCTGAGTTGTATCACCTTTTCCACAGATTGTAGTTTGTCATTTAGCTGCGACAAATTCATGTTGTTTAAAATTGCTTAAATAATACTGTTCTCGTAACTTTGTCAACAAATTGATTGAATTATTTCATCATCTGCTAGCTTAAATTTGATTGGCTAGGCGTTTTGTCGGCATATTCCGATTCTTTCCGTTATCGGCCCGGAAACGCTCGTGAAAGTTTGGCTTTATCGCGGTAACATAGATGCATAAGTACCCAGAATTTTAAAAGTTTATACTAAAATTGGACAGTATTTTCCGAACAATATAATTGATCTGTTTGCAAATTATTTGTATTCGATTGGACTGTGTGCCAAAAAAAAAAAAAAAAAAAAAACCTCTTAAGAAACAACTACGCAAAAAATGTGAATATGAACATATAATGAACGTAATTCTTTAATTGCTTGGCTTAATAAGACGAGTTGACATGCCGCTTAAATCAATCAATCAACCAATAAATCAATCAATCAATCAAACTGGATATATAATGCAATTACATGGTATCATTGCTTCCAAACAATCTGAATAAAAACAAAAACGTTTATATTAAGTCGATTGTAATACACGTTTTAGAAATCCTAATAGATGACTTTATTTAATAGTGTGACAGAGAGAGCTCCACCCTACCCCCAGACTGATTGATTAATTAACGATTCTAGGGAAATAATTAAGGAAAATTTGTAAAATTTTTTCTCTCTCTTCTTCTTATCATTTTATTTCCTATCCTATTTTATTCATTTATTTATTTATTTCTTAAACTTTTGACCAACGTCCCAAGATTCGTTAAAGTGGATCTTACAAAAAATAAAATAGTAATGAAATCTGTATGGTCAAAGTAAGAATAAGTTTAAGCTAAAGATTGAGACGATATAAGTGGATTTACCTTATTTCAAGTACTGGCCGTCAGCAAAGAATAAGCGGGGGGTACTGAATCTAAATTTTAAATATCTCTTTAAACACAGCGTCGACCATATGTGGAAAAAGTTGGTCAGCTTGGCGATTTACATATCATTAGGCATGGGCGTGCCCAGAGATCATCGAAATACCGCCCACAAATTATATAAGCACGGTACGACGCCCATAGATGAGTATAGATCAGATCAAGAGAGACAGAGAAAGGCCCAGTACAGAACCCATCCGAGAATAGTCTAAGAATTTTAGGCGAAACCAAGATTAGCCCAGTATTGGGAGTTCGAAACAAAAGCCGAGACGAACAATTATTTTTGTTAAGATAACCAAGAAACGATAGTTGCCTCCCTTACACCTTCTGTTTGAGCTGTCACATTCCCGAAGGAACACACAAGTTTCGTAAGACCCTTTTCTTTCTTCCTTATTGTATTCTACACACTTTTGTAAATACATATATAGTTAGATAAAAACAAAAGCTTTGAGAAATTTGAAAGCGTTGTTTTCTTTCTTCCTGTGTACTTTTGTGAGCCGCGACGGATACAATCTCTCTCCCAGCAGCGATTTTATTTCGGCGTGGACTCCAGCCCAAATTGGAAACGATCTGAGGTAGCTAAAACACTGCCATTCGGATCAAAATACACAACGTGGCGAATGGTAACAGTGATCTCGGATTGGTAAGCAGAGCCGGGGAGTTGAATGTCGGCGAAAATTTCCAGGCGGAGCTAGACGTATCGGCCAGGGCTGGAGTCGCAACGTCAGAATAGAACGAAATGTTTTTCTAATTTTCACAAATATACTGTTAGTGATACTATGTAATTTTGCATAGTTGGCTGGGGCTGTAGAATATACCGAAGAACCTCTGCAGAGGGGTGAGGCCCCTCCCCAATGAGTGTCCTGATATGACACTAAACAATCTGATGGTGAGGTCCCAGTGATGCTGGAGTTTTGGGGAATGCGGAGCACCCCTTCATTACCATTACCCCCAGGTCCACTCTGGCCCGGAGTGGTAGCACCTGATAGGGCCCTATCTATGTGTCAAATAGAACTAACTGCGTACTTATGTTAAAACTGAATTGTTTGAATTAGAACTGTTTGACTAAACTGAATAGCTTTAAACAGAAATGTTTTTGACAATTAAACTGTGCTTACGTTGAAACTGCGTGCTTATGCTAAACTGAATTGTTTGAAATGGAACTGTTTTTGACATTGAATCTGTTCTTACACCAAACTGAATTGTTTAATATAGAACTGTTTTGACATTTAACTGTGTGTAAACAAAATCTGTACTTATACTAAACTGAATTAGTTGAATTATAACTGTTTGACTAAACTGAATAGCTTGAAATAGAAATGTTTTTGACAATTAAACTGTGTACTCATGCTAACCTGAATAGTTTGAAATAGAACTGATTATTTGCATAAAAATGGATTTGGCGGTAAATAACCTACAAAGGTTGATATGCCATAAAATCCAACCAACCAACCAACAATATAAATTATATTCTATTAGTGATACCAGGTAATTACTTGATATATCCAGTTTAATTAATTACTTGACTGATTTTAACGGTATAGTAATTGTTTAGGGTTATTTCATACCTATTTGAATAAAAACAAACAAACAAACAAACCCCCAACTCCAATTCAATAAAGAACTGTAAAGAATGTTTTCTGTGTAATAAGACCGAAGACCTTTTCGATGTTAGAACCTGTAAAGACGTAATCTATAATACTCTAGAGAAATGGTGAATTTTTTGTTTATCCATAAGCAGAAATATTAAATTAATTTGGAATCGCCTAAGAAGGGAAATGAATAAAATGTTTGGCATTTCAAAAAGTTTTTATTTAAGCCTTTTCGAGTTATTAATGACGTGATGAAATGGAATGACAGCCAGGAAATTTCAACTTTTCAAAATTTCTCTTGACTGTTTTATGTTATTTGAAAAAATCACGTACTACAACTAATATTTAAAAGTAAAGCAAATGGTTGTTATTTGTCTTTAAAAAAATTATACAAAGAGGTTGCAGAAAAGTCCTTGGCCCAACTAAAAAGAGGTGAATATCTTACTACATGCTATCTCATATATCTCATTTCGCAGTTTAACAAAATTAGGACACCATTTTTCTCACATTTCTAACCTTTCACAGCAAACTTTTTTTTTTGGTTTCAGTTTCTTTGTTTTAATGGCATATCGACCTTCATGGGTTATTCAATGCCTAAGCAATCATTAAAGAAGAGCTGTAGTGATAATATTTATGTCCATAAGTGGAGGCATAAGGAGATTCATACCTTTTCCAAGGGTCCAAAAGGAAACATAATAGCGTGATCGGAATTCGAACTCATTCACTTCGAAGCCGCAGTCTTGTGCTTTAGCCATTACTCCACTTTTTTTTCTTGGTTACAGTATTTCAGTATTGTAGAATTTGATTATGAATTAAATAATATAATATTAATATAAAAATACGATATTGTATTTCGTATAAAAATATGACAACAAGATTACATAAATAAATAGATAAATTAAATGAAATACAAAAAGAGGTGATTCCCTTCTTTTTTAGACTTAGAATTTTCACGCACCCTTCCTATATATGTGTATTATAAGAACATAAAAGTAAGCCATGGTCATCGTTAGCTTATCAAGGGAATAAAATTGAATGACATATTCTTAGTTTCAGTTATACAAGCCTATTGTAATACACGTTTTATACAAGAAATTATTATCATTACCTTTATAGAGTTTTGGAGAGACGTCGTTATTTCACCTTGAACGCTTTGTGTAATAACGTTGTATGTTTTTCGAGGGAATTCGAAATAACAGACAAATTGTCGCCAATGCAACTGACATGCAGCGTTCTGTAACAAAGAAAACACTGTTTGTTCTTCAAACTGTTATTTTTGTTTATTTTTTAAATGAAATATATACACATTGTTTGTATATATTTACTTTAGTTTAGTTTAGTTTGGTTTTATGGCATATCAACTATTTTAGGTTATTTAATGCCAAATCATCTTTATACATATATATCAAATATGTAAGATTTGGTTTGGTTTGGTTTTATGGCATATCAACCATTGAAGGTTATTCAATGCCAAATCCTCATTATGCATATATATTAAATATATATGATTTGGTTCAGTTGGGTTTTATGGCATATCAAACATTGTAGGTTATTTAATGCCAAATCCTTTTCATACATATATATCAAATATATAGGATTTGATTCGGTTGGGTTTTATGGCATATCAAACATTGTAGGTTAAGTTATTTAATGCCAAATCCTTTTCATAAATATATATCAAATATATAGGATTTGGTTCGGTTGGGTTTTATGGCATATCAAACATTGTAGGTTATCTAATGCCAAATCCTTTTCATACATATATATCAAATATAGGATTTGGTTCGGTTGGGTTTTATGGCATATCAAATATTGTAGGTTATTTAATTCCAAATCCTTTTTATACATATATATTAAATATATTATTTCTTAACATATTTTATAGATAACATTTTTAAACGTGCCCGAGCTAATTTTTTTCGCACAGTTAAAAGGTTTCACTTATCTCTATTTGATATAAATCATTCTATTTATTATTAATCATTTGTTTGCACACAGTTTAGTGTTTTCAAGTATTGCTATTTATCACTAACAATTTGATTAAACATCAGTCATTTGTTTACACAGCTAAGTGATATATCAAATATATGATTTCTTAACATATTTTATAGATAACATTTCAAAGCTGTATTTCAAACTATTTAGGTTAGCTTTAGTACACAGTTTTTTTTTATTTACACTCAGTTAAATGAAAAACAGTTCTATCTCAAACAATTCAGTTTAGCATTTGTACACGATTTAAATATTAAATGCTTCTATTTGACCCATCGATAGGGTCCTTATCAGGTACTATCATTCCAGGCCAGAATGGACCTGGGAGCGATGGCATGAAGGTATACCCCGTATTTCTCAAACTTCCAGCATTACGGAAACCTCACCATCAGATTGTTTGGTGTCATATCCAGGACACTCATTGGGGAAGTTTACTTCACTGCAGAGATGCAGTCGGTGTATTCTGCAGCCCCAACTGATTGGGACATATATATATATAGTCATCCACAGACAGACTGTTTCGTTCTATCAGAACTCTTCAGCGTGGCTAGACACGCAGGACGCTCGAAGCCGGAATCGAAACCCGTCCAACTTTACGATAGACCACACGGCCACAAGCGGACTACGTTGGCTAAGGGAATTTTTAGGTATTTAATATTTAGCAAACAGCAGCAGCAGCCTTTGTTTACATTTTTTCATACCCTACCGGCTACCAGAGAGCTCAATTCTTTCGAAGAGCCTTGCATTACGCTAACAGTGGCCGACAATCGTTTAGTGATTTTAAGGTTCGGAGACGGAGAAGTATTCCCATATCTCCTTTGACGGCATTGACAGAGTTTTTCCACGCAGATACTGAAATAAATGTCTATTCATTGCCAGTATCTTCGTATTTTATTTCTACTTCGCTACGAGAACTGCACAAGAATGCTACGAGCTATATTGAACAAATCCTGGAAGTAACATTCTACAAAATAGCAACTCCCATCCAAATAAGACGAACAAGACATGCGAGACACCGTTGGAAAAGCAAAGACGAACTTATAAGTGACGTTCTCCCATAGACGCACAAGTGTTGGCCGACCAACAAGAACTTACGTGCAACAACTCTGTACGGATACAGGATGTAGTCTAGAAGACTTGCCGGAAGCGATGGATGATAGGGACGGATGGTGAGAGAGTCAGGGAAATTCAGTGTGACATGATAATGATATATATCTATATATACATATATGGCCACGGGACCTTGAAAAGTGTGCAGACAGAAAGGACTGGCTTTCACTAGATTATTTAAACTCTTATCTAGAATCATTCATGAGCTATTTATACAAATAAAATCTTTTGTTCATTCGTTCACTCACATTTTGTATTCACTAAAAGACCACATTCGCTTTATGGGTTACCTTCCCGGCGACGATCATCAAGAATGAAAATTGGAGGCGTAGTAGCTAACGTGTTGGACTACAACTCTGTAGTTAGAGGGTTCGAATTCCAGTCTCGCTATTATGTTCCTTTTTGGCCTTATACTCTTGGAAAAAAGCATGAAACCCATTATCCCGACAGCTATGGGTTAAATAGAACCACAACTGTTTTTTTTCTACAAGGATGGCTATTACATTAAATAACCCACGAGGGTTGATATGTCCTTAAACAAGGGAACCAAACCAAATTTTATAGCTATGTGAGAACCTCTTTGTTTTTTTGTTCGACTTCATTAGAAATAGTCTAGGTTAAAAAAAAGCGCGATAAGGGTGTAACATCATAGGTCCAAAAATACGACCAAGATACGTATACGATTAATGTACATATACATACTACGTTCGTAATGTTCATAATGTTCATATGGGAATCCGAAAAACACGAAACACTGACGACTTTCTTGGTTCAGGTACGAAACTTTTATTTACCTTTATGGGTTTAAGGTTTTTCGACATGAGGAGAGAGAGACACAATTTCTTTCTATGCTGACTTTTCTATCTGACCCCGCCACGCACGGCACCCCGCCGCAAACTACTGGTCTGGCCTCAGCGAGTTCCGGAAATCGACTTCCTTCCTCTAGCGTCGAATCTCAACAAACTGTTTTTTTTCAAATTCCAAAATCCTCAGCCCATCGCTTCCGGGCATGACGTCATTCGCGTTCCCGGTCCTATTTTCTATCTGGGGTTTTTATTGTGATATCTGTGATTGTCACATTCCCCCCGCGCGCGCGTGAACACCTGCACTCAATGTGCGCACCTATCTAACTCATGCACGAAGCCGAAAGGTTCTCAGCCTAACTAAACCGAAAGGCAAACGAAACGAAACGAAAAATGATAATATAAAAAAAAAATCCATCCGCAATTATATAACAAGGGCAACCCAAAGCCAAATATCTTTAGACCTTATTTTTCCGTGCTTTTAACCTGGACTAAAAAGAAAATTAAAAAATCACGCAACATTGTTTTGGAAAAATAAATCTACCTCTCAGTTTGGTCTTGTTTGTGTCATGGGATATCAATCTTTGTGCGTGACTGGATTTCAAACTCGTTTACTTCGACATATTATTCAAAAGCAGTGATGACCCCCCCTCTTAGCTCTTGTCCTACTTATTTATCAGCTCAACCCCTAAAATCGCCTGTACTCCGAAGGTGTTTGTCCAAATCCTACCTCAATAGTAGGATGTGACACAAGGTCAATTTTTAAGCGGAGTACAGCTGATTTGAATTCTGAATTTTTCTTATAGACAAGTTGCCTAACCAAGGTTAAAGAAATCAGTCTATCCTACTTTTTATCCATAACTGAGGGTTAAGAATTGGATTCATGCCTTTTTAAAGGTTTTTAGCTCAAAGTGAAACATAAACAGCCTCGTCCCGAATTTGAACTCGGATCACCGATTCCATTTTTCTATGCCAAGAACAGTTATACTTAGCGCGCCATTTCCATGCATTTCGGGTAGCCACTGTTAAATTACTAGAAATATATGAAATGATATAATAGTTAAAAAATCATTCCAAAATAAGGTTCAAATATCAATTCCTTATTCAAAAAAATATATAAAATATACAAAATATTTCAGGCAGTAACCCTTAATTTATTGTGCCTTTTCATCTCCTTCGTTGATATTCAAAATTAGATATCAGGGAGGCAAAAAGAAAAAAGAAATGAAAAGAAAAGGAAGACAGTTCGAGTTTGGGGTATATTTGGGGTATATTTTAGAAAATATTTTCGATTTCTTTATTCAATGGCATATTAACCTTTGTGGGTTATTTAATGCCTAAGCCACTTTGTGGAAGGGTAGTGTTATTATTTAACCCATAGCAAGGACAAATTATAGGGTTTCACACCTTTTCAGAAGGCTGTATTTAATCGACTTCTCACCAAGTAGATATATGATACAAGGTCATCTTAAAGTTACGCACAAATCGAGACGTGTGTATGTGCGTGGGCGTGCGTGCGTGTGTGTGTGTTTATAAAAAGGATTTGGCACTAAATAACCAACAAGGGTTGATATGCTATAAGACCTGACTAACCAACTTGTGCTGAGATAATTTGAAGTATTTTTTTGTTTGGCTTGGTTTCTTTGCTTAATGGCATATCAACCGTTGTGGGTTATTTTATAGCAAAGCCATCCTTGTTGAAGAAAAGTAATGATACTATTTAACACATAACTGGGGAGGGATAAGTGTGTTTCATGCCTTTACCAAAAGTATTAGTCCGAAAGTGAACGTGATAAAAACACTGGAGTTCGAACTCGCTTTCTACAGTACATTAACCATTACGCCATGGGGGTGTCCTCGTGGTGTAATGGTTAAAGCGATGAACTGCGGAATCGTAGTACGCGAGTTCGTACTCCAGTCGCGCTATTACGTTCACTTTCGGGCAAATACCCTTGGGAAAGGTATGAACCCCCTTATTCTCCCTCCAGCTATGGGTAAATAGTAGGACGGACTAGGTTCTTCAGCCTTGGTGAGGCAACTAGTCTAGGAGAAGGAAAACTCTGAATTCAAACCTGTTAAACTCCGCTTAAAAATTGACCTTGTGTCATATCCTGCCCGAGCGGAGGGGTTGGTAAATAGTACCATTACGCCACGGAGAATCTTTTTTGTATTGTAGTTTGTGTTTCTATTTTCTTTTAGAGAGTCTATTTGCTTGTCTTTTATTAATGCTTTTTGTGATGCATCCCAAAGCTTCCTTCTCCTAAACTGGTTGCCATACGAAGGTTAGAGATGCCAGTCTATTTACCTGTAACCGAGGAGAGACTAGTTGGGTTCATGCCTTTTCCAAGGCAGGGGAGCCCTTTATTATTGTTGTTGTGTCAATTTTCTGTTAGAGTGTCTCGTTGCTTGTCTTTTATTAATGCTTTTCGTGATACATCCCAAAGCTTCCTTCTCCTAAACTGGTTGCTGTACGAAGGTTAAAGATGCCAGTCTATTTACCTGTAACCGGAGAGAGACTAGTTGGGTTTATGCCTTTTCCAAGGAGGGAGAGTCCCTTTATCATATTTACCAACCCCTCCGCTCGGGCAGGATATGACACAAGGTCAATTTTTTTAAGCGGAGTTTAACAGGTTTTGAATTCAGAGTTTTCCTTCTCTTAGACTAGTTGCCTAACCAAGGCTGAAGAATTCAGTCTGTCCTACTATTTACCCATAGCTGGAGGGAGGATAATTGGATTCATACCTTTCCCAAGGGTATTAGTGCTATTGTTATATTGTCATCTGCAGATTCATGCAGCATCATAACGACACAATAATTAAACAGACGCAATGACAAAGACGCACGCAAGATAGACGCAAGAAGACTTCTTTAACAATATTTTACCTCTCACTTTATTGCAAGGGTTCGAAAGGGTTGTTCAAGGGTTGCATGTGAGAGGGAGCTGGAGATCGAATATAAACTGTAATATCTTGACCCCACTGTTATGACCGCCACGTTGTGTCTTTCTTGTTCTTTAGTGCTGTTCAACCGGAGGCCTAGGGCCCACTGCTGGATGCTGGCTTTCTTTATTGCATCTTATCAGCATCTTCTCTGGACCCCAAACTCCATCGGGGTTTCCGAGGGCCCCCTCGGTCGGGTGTGGCTTTCCCTACCACATCTGGTCTCCAGCTGTCTGGAATTCTACTGGCAACTGCTCTGGCTCGTCGAACTCAACTGAGTTAAATAATAATTCAACGCCCACACGATCGCCCACTGGATCTTTGAAATCGAATGTTTAATCGTCATCAAGCGGAAATAACTGTCATGCAGTTCAGAGGTCACTCTCTTCCGGTGCATCAGTCTGTATTGGCACAGTGGGACCTTCACCTTGTCCCATATTATAAGCCTTAATCCGCCCACGCGATCTCTTTCGATTACTGGCCATTGGAATGTGTCACTTCCTTCCGGTGCATCACCTTGGAATAGCATTTTTTTGGGGCCGGGTCGAAGGTCAAAACATAACACTATGTGAAATGCAATCAATCTCGTCCAGCATTTGAACTCGTGTTGCCGTGTCTATTTCTTACGGCGATAACCATTACACCACGGGCACCTTCCTTTATTATTGTTATTTGTGTCTCTATTTTTTTTGAGAGGGTCTCTTTTATTTTCTTTTACTTTTGGCTTTTATGATACATCAAGGAAATAAAAAACACTTAAAAAAAAAATAAATGAAAGACATAACTCTAGATAACAAAATCTTTTCCAGGATTATTTCATCCCGCTTTTAGAATTTGCATGCACATTCAAACTATTATAATCCGTCGAATAGGTGGAGTGGGGGTGGCTTAAAGACGACTAACAGATTCAAAGAGTTGATATCAAACCTCCCACCAGGCCGAATTTGACAAATGGTCATTGAATTGTGGGGGCCACGCACGAATCGAGACTCATACGCAGTCGCCGCAAAAGTACCAAACACATTCAAAGGGTTAACTAATACTAAATTTTCTATATTACAATCTGCGCATGTGCGCACGATTTTATTTTATTTTATTCTATTTTTAATTTCGGCAGCTCTGGATGCTTTTGTCAAGGTCGTAAATGTCATGAAACATTCTGGACTGTGAGATGCCGAGCTCGCCTGATACTCTCCGAGTCTAAACATCGGATTTGCCTTTATGGCTTGGAACACAGCCTCGGAATCCATGCTTTTTGGCCTACTTGGCCTGAGTTGGTCATTGAGGTTCTTACAACGATGAATTATCCCCCTTTGAGGATAAGTGTGTCCGATAGGTGACTTATGAATTGTCAAATGACAACCTCAGAAATCCCTTCTTCCTTTTTGCTTCGGCTCTTTGAACAATAAAGATGGCTTCCCCTCCTGCTATGATTATTATCAAGCAAGACTTTTCCCGTTCTGGAACCCCTTTAACATACTGCTTATTCATAGGACAATATGTACATATTCTATCTGTTGGAATACGTCTGTGCATTCTTTACAACTTGAATATATATTATGCATATATTAAATGTCTCTCTGTGTGCAAATGAGCTTATTTTGTCTTTCCTTCTGTTTATTCAATTTTAGCGTTGCACGGATATACCAATGTTAATATTGGTACTTAGTGAGTGGGGACTCAAATATATATCCTTCCAACCTCCAAACTGCTATACGGCCATTTTCTCCTATTTCGCAAACCCTCCAAGTAAGATGAGTAAGACATGCTGGGCATTGTCGAAGTAAGGGCGAACTCATAAGCGACGTTCTCCAAAGGACTACTACCCATGGACACACCAGTGTTGGTCAACCAGCAAAAACTTACATTAACCATCTCTGTGCAGATACTGGACGCCGTAGAGAGCTCTTACTAAGAGCGATAGCCGATAGGGACAAGGAGAGAGAGAGAGAGAGAGAGAGAGAGAGAGAGGGAGAGAGAGAGAGAGAGAGAGAGGCGGGGAAAGAGAATCTGTACTATTGGAACGCCTTGATGATGATAATAAGTTTGGCGACCGTAGTCGAGGGCGACCAGAAGGCTCCCTTTTCAATAGCTACTTCACCGAGGTGTAGGGGAGGGCGCTACTCTTTTCCCTGGATTGCTTCACTTTACTCTCGATACGTACCTTATATTGATGAGTGTTAAGCAAGGAGGTATCAAGTACCATTTTTAAAGTCTTTGGTATGACGCGACCAGGGATTGAACCCAGGTCTACCAGATCATTGGCGAACACTCTTCCCACTGGGCCAATGAGCTGGTTTGATAATGATAATAACTTGCTTAGGATCAAAGTGCAGTTATATAAAAAAATAACTGTTAATTTTTTTTATGTTAATTTAGTTTTTATTATAAAATTATTATATGTATCCGTCAAGCAGACTCGTATCCCAAACATTCATACCCCCTACCAAAAAGAAACAAAAAAACAAAAACTATTCCTCCCCCTAAAAACAAAGCTATAAGGACTCGGAGGAGGCGCGCTTAGCGTCGAAGGAATTGGAATCGGCGACCTGAGTTCTAATCCAAGACGAAGCTGTTTGCGTTTCAATTTGCTCTAATCGACTTGGAGTAAGCATGAATCCGTCTGTTCTCACCCAACTATAAATAAAGTAGGTCATACTGGGCTCTTTAAACCTTGGTTATGTGACCAACCTGGGATAAAGAGAGCTCTAAATTCAAAACAGCTTTACTCCGCTAAAAATTGACCTTATGTCCCATCCTGTTCGTGTAGAGGGGTTGGATTAATACATATAAGAATTCTAAAGTACGAAATATTTATGAAAACCAAACATGCCAAACGAAGTATAAAAGTGTATCACATACACCCTATTCGACTCTGTAAAGAAGTGTAAATTTCATAGACTTTCTCCCAATGTCCTCTATTTGGACATTGGGAGAAAGTCTATGAAATTTACACTTCTTGGAACCTCATGATAACACTTCTGCTTTCAGTAGCTGATTGAAACTCTCTGCTATTCAGACAGGGTCCAGATACTTTTCCGTTGTCATGTGACTGACAAATAAGTTAAAAGGAAAGTCATCCTATTTAGTTCAGTAATCGGACTATTGTCTTCATCTTCATTGTTATGTTCATAACATTTCGGTCGATGTGTCTTTCGGCCTTCTTCGTGTTTTATGTCGAAGTTGGGAGCCAACCCAGAACTTTGAACCAGCCGATTACATGGTGTAACGGAAATAAGTGTTCTTGTGGAAACTACTTCTAAGGAAAATCATCTAGACGTTTCAGGCTCAATCCCGACTATAAGTAAATAGCAAGGAATACTTACTCGAACTTAATACTATACCTAGTTATGGTTGATGAAATTATAACAATCTACCCACGTAGATTAGATAAAGGATTCGATTTGAAGTTCTTTGTGGACTCCAGAGTACGACATGAAACACCAGAAGAAGGCTGAAAGACACATCGGCCGAAACGTTATGAATAAGAAGATGAAGACAATAATCCGAATACTCCATGGAGGTGCCCGTGGTGTAATGGTTATCTTCGTTGGAAATAGACACAGCGACACGAGTTCAAATCCTGGACGAGACTGACAGCATTTCACATAGCACTAATACCCTTGGGAAAGGTATGAATCCAATAATTTTCCCTCCAGCTATGGGTAAATAGTAGGGCAGACTGGGTTCTTCAGCATTGGTGAGGCAACTAGTCTTGGAGAAGGAAAACTCTGAATTCAAACCTATTAAACTCCACTTAGAAATTGACCTTGTGTCATATCCTGTCCAAGCGGAAGGGTTGGTAGATATGATAATCCGAATACTCTAAGTGATTAAGATTGAATTTCGCGAAATTATTTGTGTATATACACGCACTCATGTTAAACACGTACCCCAGACCTTGGACTATGAAATTCTGGAGAAAAGATCACGTGTATAATATGCACTAAATTTTTAGAAGTTGTAATAGCTAAATTTAGCATTTGTTCAACTTTTTATGGCTTTGTGCTGACTAAAAATAAGAATTTATATAGTTTACGTCATGTCTTAAAACAAAATCTACACCGTGAAGAAGAACAATGCTGATGTATAAAAATAGAATCTGCTTGTTTTTTTTCATTACCCAAAATGTACACGTAGGTGGAGTAAGAGCGAGTCGAAAATGGCTGAAATGTACGTATAGGTAGAGTAAGAGGGAGTGGGAGATGGCTGAAATGCACGCATACAGGGTCGACAGCGCGGTTTTTCAGTGAAAACTCTCTGCCTTTCTACTTCGTTCAGCTCGTTTCTCGTGGAGTCGAAATATTCCCTGGTTCATATAATTTCCTGGACGCCCACAGAATCCTCGTAGTTACACTTTTCGCTTACACGTTACATGTGGACACGCCTCCTGTGTCGCATACTGCGCACGTAACTTACGCGGCACTTCCGCCGAGGAAGCAGCGTCCAGCTTATTTTAAGAAACAGGCGTATATCTGGTTATGCCACCCTTGCAACTTACGCAGCATTTCCGCCGGAGCATCATCTCGTTTACTTTAGGAAATAGGAGTACATCTTGTTATGCCACCTTCGCAACTTACACGGCGTGTCAAAGGATCTTCCTGTCGCTTATCCAACGACTGTACTCAACAGAAATAGACGGACATGTTCACATGCAACACGCTTGTGGCGAAAATAAACTCACATTGGAAAAGAAGAAAAAAGAAAAAGAAAAAAGGAAAAAGAGAAAGGAAAACAGAAAATGAAAAAAAGAAAAAGAAAAAGGAAAAAGAAAAAGGAAAACAGAAAAAGAAAAAGAAGAAAAAAGGAAAAAGAAAAAGAAAAAAGAAAAAGAAAAAAAGAAAAAAGGAAAAAGAGAAAGACAAAAAGAAAAAGAAAAAGGAAAAGAAGAAAAACGCCAAAAGAAAAAGGAAAAAGAAAAAGGAAAACAGAAAAAGAAAAAGAAGAAAAAAGGAAAAAGAAAAAGAAAAAAGAAAAAGAGAAAAAAAAGAAAAAAGGAAAAAGAGAAAAACAAAAAGAAAAAAAAAAGGAAAAGAAGAAAAACGCCAAAAGAAAAAAAGAAAAAGAAAAAGAAAAACAGAAAAAGAAAAAAAAGGAAAAAGAAAAAAAGAAACATACACATGTCATAAATAATACTTTTTATTTTTTGCTCAAAATGTCAATAGTTTCAAATTTAAAAAAAAATGCAATAAACTTTGTTTTATTTCAACAAGAATCTTCTGTAAAAATGAAAATTTTGATATGATCTCATATGTATTGCATGAGCTTGAAAAAATCAGAATACAAATGACACGTTAGTTTTAATTTGCGTTTGTGACTTACTTTTTATTAAAATTTCAAAATTTTTTATTGCGTAATTATGTGCATGGTCAATAGAACAGTTCATGGGCTATAAACAACTCTCTTCTCTCTATCCTTTGTCAAACAACTGTTAACCCTTTTGCAGGCAGACCGACGTTTTTGACTGTACATTGAAATGCCCTAACTTAAAGAATAAAGTAATTTCCCGTTCAACTTGCAACTGAATGATCATTTGGGTGTGGTCTTCTTTTTTGCTGAATATCAGTTTTGTAATCATCGAAATACTTGATATAATCAAGATAACTATGAAATTTTAATCAAATCTTTTCACTACTTCGCAAATAGATGTATTGATAACGTCTTGGACTGCTTTCGAAATGTCGTATCATTTATTTATTTATGTAAATTTTTCTAATATTATGAATGAGATGTAAAGGACTAAAGAAATGTTGTTACCTCACAAAAATTAATATAAGAACTATTACGTATAATTAACAACATACTTTATTGTCTGAGCAAACAATCTAAAAATAATTCAAAAGAAGTTGGGTGTGTATAGAGAAATGTGATTATCGTACGCATGTTTACATCTAAAATTCTTAGAGAAAAAAGTTTGTAAAAGACTTACATTTTTGAAAATTATTCCTTTGTTGTTGAGTATGTAGAATTAAAACTGCTTGTGCATAAATATCTAAGCTTAGGGCATTGTATGCTGTTTACTCCTCGGTAGTGTCATGTTTGATGGGAGGGAAATAGGAAAAGTCTAGTTTTATGTTGACAGTCGTACTCCTAACCAGATCCTTTCATGACGTAGGCATACAGAATTTTTCCTAACATCAAAAGAATTCATCCATCATTCATATTCTTTCTCAATCATCATGATATCTATCAGTAATGTCAAAATTTCTCCCAGTGAAAAAACAATACAAACGGAATAATTTATATATAAGTAAACGATGTTGAGAAGGGTGAGATGTGAACATGAAATCAATAGAGTTTTTAACGTCTGTTCTTTTTATTGTTTCCTGTTTATATCTCCTCTGATATTTTTCATTTTTGTGTACCGAAGAAACATACTTGTTGCAATTGAATTATAAGGCATCAGTCTAGCATTGATTTTGAATTTGCATAAATAAAAGGTGTATATATCTTCAAAATAAAATAAAAAACGAGTAAGTGATAATATATAATAGATGTTTCAATTTCCTTTATCAAAATCATATACAAAAATTATTTGAAAAGGTAATATTTATATCCATCACCCCCCACTCATCGTCAAGTAACTAGAAGAGCTTGAATTCAAGCTGACAAAACTGAATTAAATTTTACATAGACAGCTAGATGGATTTGTTGAACAAGTTCAGAGATTGAAAAGCAGTAAAATGAGAAAAATAAATAGAATGTTTGAATACTGTTATCCATGCTAAACTAAGCTAAGTGTAAGTATATAGCTATGATAAACCTAGCTTTTCTCTTAGCTTTATCCATTAGCCCTACAATCTATTACTTGATTCTCTCAGTTTTATTATTCACCAAATTATTTGCCTACTTGTCTTTCATCGCATAATGATGTTTATTATGAGTTCCCATTAGACATCGTTCTTTGTAATGTCTATGTTTATTGTTGCAAGAAAAAGTAGAATTAATGTATGTTCAATTTTTCAGCTCAACTGGTTGAGTTAAGCTTTTTATTTACTAAGCTTCGTTCAAGTTATTTACTGTAGCCCCTGATGTTTTAGTGCTCACCCATATAAGTATTGAATAGGCACATTAATGCTTAACTTCTGTGAACTAGCAGGAACCGGTGCTTTCAGCGTGAAGACCGTAAGTCTTAAAGCTGTTTTAATGTTTAATGCAGATTCAGGCAGAGTGATCTCTCGGATGTGGAACATAAAATTATAGAAAGTAATATAAATCCTATTCAAAGTTTAATTTTATAAGAACAATATCTACCCTTTTGTTTTGTTTTTGTCATCACTTCGTTTTAAAGATCAAATCCCAAGAGGAAGTAATCACAAAATGATTCATCTGGTCAGTAAGCCGTGAGCCAGCCATAGGATATGACTAAATAGGCACCCACGAAAAATTTAACACAGAACATTCTTAGATAACCTTGCTGAGTGGAAAGACATGGATGCTGATAGCTCACTGCTTATCGCGCCTGTGCAGCGGCATTTTTTAATTCTTGGGAATCATTCTGCAAGATTCTACTTTTACAAACCAACAGAACGTGCATGCTTATTAGTATGAGTTTGTAAATAATAGTTTATAGACATTGTTTTCGTAAGTTTAATTGGAGT